>OY783204.1:26909400-28152657 GCA_963678705.1 Panorpa germanica | reverse complement strand
CGCGTCCCCCTTTCCCCACTACCCGTCTTATCCGCCAGTGTCTTTAATGGTCTAGAAACCGCGAATCCAAGAGAGAACATCTTGGTAGTATTATTTGCAAATATAAAAAAGATTATACGAGTAGCATTAAGAGAAAATGTTTATTGCTCAGATCAGAGGTCACCAAACTTTTTTCTTGAAAGGGCCAGGTTGTACACGTACTTAGAGCATATATATATGGAGTGTGAATAGCCTATAGATTAAAAGTGTGTCCAAAATGTGTGCGACAGAGAAAGGTATATGTTCCTATTTCTTCTCTATGCGCATGCGTCGAAAGTGACAGCTGTCTAGATATAATAAATATTAATATTCTATTAAGATATATTAATTATTAAAAATGTAAAGAAATTGTATTTCTTTAGTTGGTACAAAGCTCATCTGTTGGTAAAACAGTGATCGTTCAGTGAAAACATGTACTCAGGAGCGCTATAGATATCGCTGTAGGGATAACGACCAAAACAGTTGATATTTGGAGAGGACAGAACTCATCTTTTTAGTTATATTTATATATAGTTTATTTATATTTATACCTATCTACATTATTCTACATCAATATAATGTCATATTTAACAACTGTCACGTATTATATCTAGACAGCTCTGACTTGACAACTGTCACTTTCGACGCATAGGAACATATACCTTTCTCTCTCGCACACATTTTGGACACACTTTCAGATCCAGCATTTTCTCTCCATATATATAGTACTCCTCGTAGTGCAATTTTTCACATAGAGCAACAAAAAGAAACGGTTCAATTTTTTATTATTATTAAGAAGTAAAATTTTGTATTATTGTATAGTTTTCATTTAATAATCTGATGATACTGGAGTTCAAAACCAATGACTAGAGCAAATTTGCGAGACCTATCAACACTTGTTCTACGGCATTTTAAACTAGAATATCGTATTTTGAAAGGGGGTACACTCTGACTAAAATCATTAATTATATTTATAAGTATATTTCATAAAAAATCGTGTAATAACAATATTAACGTGCGGGCCGGATTAAAAGCAGACAGCTGGTCTTAGCTTGCCGACGTCTGTCTCAAATGATAATGTATTATGTTTTGCGGTTTCGTACTATTATTTAAAGGGGTGTGGTTTTGTAAATTAAACGATTAAAAGTTAGACATAATAAAGACATTAGATGTTTAAACCATTCTTAGTTTTAATTTTTCACACATTGTACAAGGTGTTTCAAATGAGGCAGCACCATTTGCAATTTAATTCAAAGATAAAAGGAGTTTTTTCCCGTATACTCTATAATCTCAATTCATATTTTTAAATTAGAGTTTTTGTTTATTGACAACACGGATATTGTTCCTTAAATAAATTGGGGCATTTAGGGTTCTTTACAGATACTCTAACCCCGCAAGAAATTGCAGCCGTCCCTGATTGATCTGTCTAAAGCGTTTTTGATTATCCACGCCTTGTGGAACACTCAACACAAGTTGCAACAGAACTATGTTCAACAGTTACCGTCTGCGTCACTCCCAGACTCCTGCAGGCCTCGCTACGGCGATGTTTATCGTAAAGAAATGCATATTAGCAGAACAAATGCACCGTTGTTCCCTCGCGTAGTCTGTTCATTCGAGCCTAAAATATGCAAAAACAATACTTCAATTCGGACGGATCGTTAGGTGAACAGTATGTTATGTCTGGCGACATCTAGGCTGATTCCTTACCTTTAAATTCAACCAAGTATGTTTTATAGTGATAAAGTTGGCTAGAAGAATATTAAATGCTGCTTTAATTAATAATTAATCATTACATAAGTGTGATTTAAGTGTATTATTACCTTGTTCTAATAGTTATACCAAAATGACGTCATAAAGCGTTTTGCAGTATAAAACATGTTTAAAATAATCAGTAAGGAAGAAATTTCGAAAAACGTTTCAAACCCCATTGAAGAGTATTTGTAAATATACGTTCTAAGTGAACTAAAATAGTAACTTTATCAGGTGGGCGTGTACTTTTTAATATATTATAATTAGAAGAGGTTAAAAGAGCAACGACACAAACAAGTTTAAGAAATAAGTGTGTTTCTTTTAAATATTAAACACACCCTATATACTTGTAGTAACATTTTATTTATAACAGCTGAATTATATAAAAAAAAACATATTCCAATTAATCATTTATAAAAAAATGAAGATAATCATCTTAACAATTAAAATAATAAGATCAGCTGCATTCTGGTTCATCTGTGAAGCCTTGCTCAACTCAATATATGATATTAATACGTCAAATTGTAACAAGAAATGTTGACAGGTTCTATTATTTGGATTTGATACGCTGTTATTAAAATAACTATACATTTTATATTGAAAGCTTTTAATTTTTTATGTTTGTTGTTGTTAAGCAGGATCTAATTATATTACCTATCAAAAGAGTTGTAGAAATTGAAATTAGATTAAGTAGAAGTATTCCAGGTTCAATCGTATATTTTGTGATAGGAATTGTGACTAGATATAAATGAATTTGACAGTTGACTCACCAGAAATAAAAGAAAACGTAAAGTTTTCCATTGATCCCGGAGCTAGAGTCGACTACTGGTTAATTAATTATAATATTTTTTGCAATATTTGTTCTTTCTTACTAAATATCATAATTTTGTTATATTATTACAGAAATGCGTACTAAAGTGTAACTTTAATTCTCGATTTGGTTGATTAACATTAAGGTGAAACGACGTTAAACTTACGCTTTAGACTTTTTATTCCAGAATACTCTATATATTTTTAAGTCTTAAGCGTAAGTTTGAGAACCATAATAAAGTTTATGACAAACCCTTAAAAATGTTACCAGTCATATAAAAATTAGAATTTAACTAAAAAATATAGCAATATTCATTTTCAAAACTTATTTTTGCGGTTCCAACTCATTAAAAGTCAGTGGAAGAAACCTTAAAATGTAGATACGTTATTCATCTAACTAATTGCAGCTTTAGATTTTGATTCGCGTTTATACTTACGATTTAAACATAAAAAAATATCGCCATCTATATTGCGAATTAAAAATGGCCAAGTATCGTTTCACCTTAAGCTATCTAAGTTTTCAGCGCCACTTTGTTTAATGTCAAGGTGTTTTAATAATAGAAGACAACATTATTTGTCCTACGTATCGGTTAATTAAGAATAGAACTGCAATGAACTCGGTAACACCAATTAGCATGGGTTAGTGCAAGCAACGGTTACAAAATCATTCTGCAAGTCAAGATACTTTCCATTCGGCACTTTGTTTAGAAGTTGGCATCAACCTGCGCCATAACACCTTGAGGGCATGCTTGGCGTGACTAGCACGGTGGTATTGTCTAAATTGTTGTTGATTTATTGGCTGTGTTCAAATGTCTTATAAAAAGTAAAACTACATGTGCTAGAGAAAGACCATGTCTTAATTTCTATCAGGACCTCAAATGTCTACAACTATTTTAGTGACAATAAATTACGAAACGTGACTTTTTCGTTTTTAATCGAATTATATTTTTGATGCGGTCTAATTATAATAAATAATAATAATCGATAATAATAATCCAAAATATCTTAATTAGCTGATAAAATATCAAACGATACATAATTTAATATTAAAAAAGACAAATAAATGTTAACGAAATATTTAAATCCACCTACTACATAATAAATAAATAAATATATATTATGTACGAGTATATCAAAAAGATTACTAAAACTTAATTAACATAATACTGAATAAATTAAAACAATCTACAAGAATTTTTCTCTTAAGATTGTTCCTATGAAACGTGAGAAATTAACAACAACAAAAAACTAATGTTTATAATTGAATTAACACTAATTTAAAATATTCAAAAAAATATTATTTAAATCATGCGTTTAAATGTCTATCTAGTTATTTCTTGTACCGTAATTTGTAACTGGATACGTGCGGTGGACTCTAAATTCGATCGTGGAGTTGTTTGCTCGTGAACAAGTGATAAGGGGTTCCATCAAGCGCGGATAAAGAATCACCAAGATTTATCTCACGGCTGAGAAGTTGAATACATATACCAGTAAAAGAGCATGATTTGGTGCTTAGAAATAGTATTCTTGCTTCCATTTAGCATGCTATTTATAAGCATACTCACTGAAAAAGCATTCTGTAAATATCACGCAGATTTTGCGTTCTAAATATAACTGAATAAATAGACCAACGTTTTATTAGTGACAGGTTTTTGCAAAATGAAGTCAACATAGTCGCACGAATGTTCACACTAAAACAAAACGAACGATTTGTATTTGGAATTTGATAAGTAGTTTGCAAATCCTTCACTCGTAAAATACACATGCTAATAAACACGTTCAAGCATGCTAAAAAGCACATCCCCTTTCATCCGCATCGATGGTAGAAGCGTGATCACAAATCAACGGGTTTGGAATTCACTAGTATACTCCAAATAAGCAGGATTATTTCTAGTACGTGCTAGATATTAGCATACCTTCGTGCTACTATTAAGCATGTGTGTTTTACTAAACTTTACTAACAGATGAAAATCTACATCGTATATATATTTCTAAGTTTGTGTAACTTTTTCATTGTACTATACAACAAAAAATGCTGTGTAATAGTCCGTAAATTACTGGAATACCCCTAAGGTGATACAAACGAGATAAACGTACGTTAGACGTTCTTAACTAGAAATCTGTGTTCTAAGGCAGATACTTAAAATTAGGTTAAAGATAATAGGATTTTATAAATCTAAATATTAACTAGGTCATTACTTTAAATAAAACAACAAATATAAATCTACTTATCATTAACGAAGTCGTCATAGAAATGATTAAGAATGGTGTTAGTATTATAAAGATAACCTGGCTACCAGAACGTACACACTTGGGATAAGTCTGTCTTGAGAAAATATTGTCTTGTGAGCACACGAACTGAAATAAGATAAATTTGCTGTTAGACTTAAAACAATTTCATCTTTGTCATAGAAAGAGACCCAGTAAACATTTTGGAGTCACTTTGACATCATATTGAAGATGCGTCATGATTTTTTTGTCATGAAAGAGTTCATTTATAGTTCAGTTTCTAACATTTTTTCATATAAAATGTCTACTTTATCGCCTACAAATGGCGAAATTACTCCACCTGTCGGAATACAAATGAAGATAAAGTTGATGCGAACTATAATTGAAGTGAAATAGTGATAGAAACGTCACTAAATAGGGCACTACACCAAATTGTTTACTGGGCAATAACAAACAATAGACTATTGGTCTTTTTTGCTCTCCTACTATGTATGCATAAGTACTTCTCGCTTACTCATTGAAAGATGCTAACCAAAAAAATGTATTTTAAAAATTTTCGTTAAAAGTAGACTTGGTTCCGAGCGTAAATTTAGTAGAATCTATTTAAAAACAAACAAGTTTATCGTTTTAGGAACGTTATTATTCTTTGTGTAATTTTTTAATTGTTCCTTTTATAACACTAATAAAATTTGCTTTTATGTTTGTTTAAACATTTTACTTATTCATTAAGTAGATCATTTTTAAAATGCTCCACATTCTTTAGCTTTATGGTCTTGTTAAACTGGTAAATTTTAATTTTAACTTTCTTAATTTTAATTTTGTTTTTTTTTAATATAACGTATAACTACTTAATTAAGCAAGGCCTTGTATTACAATAACAAAAGTGTAACGAGTGATTACTGGGAGTACAGTGATGTAGGTGAGAAATTTTTAAGAGAGGGGCTGTTGCGGGTTTGGAAAACACAGAACCCACTAAACATTGTCATTAAATAAATGGAAAATACATAAAAAATCCTATACTAATGTCAGAAATCATAAATTTATGTTGAAAGACAATTTCTGTTATGTTTGTCTTACATTATATTAACGTAAAAATGTATGTGAAAGGTAAACGTAATTATGTTAAGCGAGTAATGATGTATTTCTCTAATTTCTAGCTATTTGTATATATTTTTTTACAATCATAAAAAATTCATAAAATTTTTGTAATTTAATTTATTTAACACGTTTAACAAATCGTGATTTATCTGCCACTAACCGCTAGAATGTCTTGTAAACTGATCCCTATGTTAATTCCTTAAAGCATACTTTCTTTTAGAAGATATATTTGTATACATATAATAAAACTTAAAAATTTAAATACTAAAATTAAAAAATATTAAAATTTAATTGTAAATTAATTTTATATATTTAGTGTAGTGGGTGTGATATATAGTTCCCCAAATATTTCATTTCAGATTCATTCAAAAAATTCATAAATAATATTTTCTATTTCATAAATAAAATTATGCTGTGTAAGAATTTCTCGTCTTAGTGAAATTTATGTTATGTTATTAAGATTCTTCTCTTAAAAACTTAATTTACGAGTATTAGAACTCCACAAACTCGTAGTTTGGGAACTTCTGACTATATACTGTCATTGATAAATTTATTTTTGTGTAATTACTATTTTGCAATAGTTTTTTGTAATTACTATTAACAGTTTTAATTGAATAAACATTTCACTGATAAAAAAAACAAACGCAACCGCAAAATGACGGTCAAGACCACGCAACCGTCGTGACCGCGATGTCTCTAGAGTGTCGTAACTCTTCAGATTGTCTACAAAGATGGATAGAGTGCAACTTCTATCAACAATGTTGCAAAAACATCTATTTTAAAAAATATCCCACTTCTGTTTAGTAATTTGTTTTTAATACAGCGTTAGAATTATCTATTGGTGATGCCCCAACGATCAAAGTACTTTTAGCCTGATGTTACCACGCCATTCTAACTCTAAACAATTTAATAGCAGAAATCGATGCTAGACAATTTCTACAGAAAGCTATTAATATCTAAAAAAATACCCGTTAGACGTTGTTGTCAAAAAAAAAAAAAAAAACTCAGCTCATAACTAATTAGCATATTCATAAATATTAAAACCAATGCTTCACCACAGAATTCAAGTCATGATGGAACTACAAATTGAACAAACGATTTCATTCCATAAGAATATTAATTTTGTTAAAAATTCAGTTCAGTAAAATCACTGCTGGTTTAGTTACAGTATTACGAATTATATTATTTTAAGGAGCCAAGGGATCAAGTTTTAAAGTTAAATGTAAGTTCCAGCTTCGTTCTTAACTAAATTACTTTCTTCAACAATATTTATATCTTTGTTTAATACAAATTATTATATTTAAGGAGTTGGCACACCTTGGCGCTCAGAAAAATTGGTATAGTCCAAATCACGATAGTTCGGCGGCAACTTATACTTAAAAGAGGTTATAAGAGCGGTATAAATCTATAATACGATAATGAATTTTATCTTATTCTTTCCTATATACATTATAGAAAAATAGGTGAGTCAATATTTTTTAGTTATATCGTCAGTTTATACCCCACAACTTGTTTTAAGTATAAGTCGCCTCCGAACTCTCGTAATTTGATCTACACAAGAAGATTATACTATCGTGTGTTGATAAAGCATGACTTTTTAATGAGATACGGTATTTTTTCTCACTAAGAAACAACGCTTTGTTAACATTTTTCCATTCTTTTGAAAATTACAAAAGTAGCAGCACTAAAACCACTGTAATTAGTAAAGTAATGGTCAGAATGTTATGCAATTTTGACATGTATCGTTTGAAGGTTGGTACTATTTAAAAATCATATGAATTTGTCAACAGTGGAGCCCAGTTTCTCTTAATTCTACTATAAGTTGCTATTGTCTTTTATAATATTGTAACTTATTCAAAAATAATTCTACAACTGATGGACAACTTTATCAATATATAGTACGCTTTTTTAGAATTTCAGAGAAAGCGTTGCCCTCTTTGTCTCCTTAATTTACAAATCAACACAAAGCCTACCAGACAATTTAATATCACGCTGAGTAAAGAACAAATTGTAAACCATCCATGGTGTGTGGCCACTAGCCTCTATCGTCCATCGTCCATCCACAATGAACTTGCATATAGTCATAGTCGCGGTCTATAATGATAAATGCAATGTAATTAATCCTATTGAAAGATTGTAAGACAATCAACTATAAATTATAAATATAAAAAAAAGTGAGGTTATAAAAAAGAAACAATAAAAATCCACCAACCGCAGTACGATTTAAACGGATATCAAACGTCTATTAAATCGAGTTGTAATTCAAATTAAAACACATCATTAACTGATAACAGCCACGATAATATATGTATTCCATTAATAAATGTGAGTAAATAATTAGTTACAAATTAGTCAGCCATTTTTGATTTTAGGGTAATATCGTATTCAGACCCATGAAGAAAATATTATACAAATATGTTTTATATGTTAAGATCTAATTTATCTTAAAACACATGTACCACATTAATATTTATGACTGTTTGTATAAACTGTATTTAATTTAAATGATTCCAGAGCTCGAATTCTAAAGAATTTTGCAATAAGAGAGATAATATCGTCGTAAACACGTATGAATTGGGGTAACACTCCAAAAAGTTAACCGACACTTCTCCTGACTACTCAATGGGCTTGTGTCCTCAAATGTTCAATTATTTTTTAATAACTCCTTATATTTCAAGAGATATTAACAATTAAAAAAGTCATTTTATCTCTTTAATTATTAAAGGGATTCAACGTTGTACAACATTCCAAATGCATGTCACATCACAATCGCTGTCAACATCATACAGCTCATAAATCTCTGCTATATGTATTTATATATCAAAATATCAAATATTATTTACAGCTATTTCAAGGAACAATAAAATTCCAATATTATGTCTCCCTTAGTAGGGTTAAATAAAATAAAAACTTATTATTCTTTGACTTGACTTGATTATTTCGACTACCAACAGCTACAAAACATTACTACAGCACTGACCTACTCAACAAATAATTGACGTTAAAATACATTTTACGTCATACAAATATGGCCGACCATTTCTAGCGCTAAAACTACAATTCAAATTTTTAATTGCTATATGTATCTCCGTCAACATTTAGATATTTAATGAAATAGACACGCCAATACACATTTATTAACATCAATTGAAAAATCGACCACTAAAAAATAAGGACACAAGCCCATTTCCATTTTGTCTGATAAATGATATATTTCTATAACCTCAACCCTATTTTGTGATAACACATAAATAACATATCTCCCATCTTAGATTCTGGTTAATCATTTTCGATTCTAACGACATATTTGCGATAAAACTATTTTATATTAAATCACAAAAGATGCCGCTAATTATGTAACTAGTAGGTTTATCAATTGAACAAATAACATGTCGTATCTTAGATGGTATAGGTATATTTTACAGAAAGAACATATTAATTATGATACGAACAACTATGATTAGTCAGACCGCTTCGCAAGGCGCCAGTGTTAGTGCTATGCGATTTTAATTCCATATAATAACATTAGAAATTAACTAGGGGTGAATCTGAGGTCAATGGAAACATTCAACCTTTTTTTTATTTCAGAATTTGAGGCGATTCCAACAACATGATCATATTCGCCTGAAGTTTGAAGTGAATTTAGTTTATTATATTTATTCATTTAGGAATTCCAGCACTTTTTTAATTTTTTCTGTATTGTTTGAAAGTATGTCCTTTAAGTCACCACTGATGTTGTGAGCAGGTTATTAGTAGATGTTCGACTGTTATTTGCGTCTGACAGTTTCTGCACTGCGGAGCTGTTGTTTTACTGATTAGATGTTGATGCGTCAATGTCGTATGTCCTGTTCTTAGTCTGAAGATGGTTTTTTCGAATTGTCTATTGCTGTGATAAGAAGTTTCCCATTTTTTTGTATTTTACTTAATTAATCTCAATTTGTTGTTACTCATTTGCACCTAGCACTGGTTTTGAATTTGCCGCATACCCTTTTTATACCATTCAATTAAATCTAAAGATGGAATATATATATATATATATATATATGTATATAGATGGAATACAGGAAATTACATATTAAATAACACTTAGTTACAAGAAATATATATATAAGTAGGTATTTCCCTTTTTAATCACGAATGAATTAGAAAATAACCAAAGTCAGATAAAATATAAATATTTAAATAAAATTGCGTAATTGTTAAATGATTGCATGATCGAATAATCCAAGAATTCCATGTTTGTTTACGATGCCGCTAATATTTAGTTCAATAAATATAAATATTTAAAATAAAATCAACAAGGAAATGTAGATATTACAATATCTTAGTATTTATCGAACTGTATAATTCAACATCGTAAATTCGTAGTAAACATTTTAAAGAAAGTGTAAACTACAAAATACTTTAGTGGAATATGTAGTAAACTAAAAATAAATTAAAGTATAGATCGAAGTATTGATGCTACTGTTATTGAATCGATATTTACATTTTTTTTTATTAATACTTCTATACTGATTAAAACGCTTAAAGAAAATATTCAAAATACAGTTTTAAATAGCGATGAGTTTTAAGTTATAAAATTATTTTTGCAAGTTTTTTAAGGGCACTAATACCTTCACTGGCTCTGATTGGCAAAGTTGTCAGTCAGCCTACGCTTTCGGGTTTAATTCCCGAACCAGTGCTTTATTTTTAAGGTTTGGTTGTAGTTTCATTTCATGGAGTAGAACCAAATATCAGCAGTTTGGTGCTAAAAGGGCCAATGTCAAAATTCTGCAATTCTGGATCAGTTGCTTACAAACTAGAAGAGGCGGTCTTTGGGGATGGCAAGCAGGGCAAACGTCCAGGGCCTCGCATTCTCGCGCAACAACCCAAGTACAAAAATTAATTACTATATATGTATCCCAATGTCGCGCCTCGCTCTTTAGAAATTTTAATTTACTTACTACTTACAATTTACATAAATTATACAAAGAACAAGTGCCTCGCAAAGATCTGCTGCTCGGGGCCTCGCAATGGCTAAGACCGCCCCTGCAAACTAGTTAAAGACTTCCAGTTCTGCAAAGCATTGAAACTCAAATCTTTTAAGTATGTGTGGTTCTATTTGTTGAGCATTTTTGATAATCTGCTACAAAAAGTGTCTTAGTTTTTATTTAAATATGTTCCAAATTATAGTACTCTAATGAGACACCCAAATTTCAAATACGTAACATTTTTTGCTCTAATAATTAGCCTTAAGTGATTAAATATATGATTATTTAACAAAAATCTACACATATTTTAAGTATAAAACTATTTCATAATTGTCTACAGATGGAGTTAATATATTAGGTGACTTAAGTGCGATTAGTTTTATAAAAACAAAAAATATCTGTCCCTCAACTTCTAAAGCCGAATGAGTGAAACCGTTCAGGTTTTAAAACGAGATCATAATTAACGACGGGTGACTTAAACCAAAAAACCATTTTATTTGTAAAAGAGAGGTCTAATTATAATGCCAGACGAATGTTTTAATCTATTTGCTTAAAGAGGGCTCAAGGTTACAGTTTAACAGTTATAACTGGTGAGGGTCAAAACGTGACAAATACGCATGCGCGCGCACATTTATTTCTCCTAAAACAAATAAAATGAAATAATACAAAAGCGGATCTCACACTGGAACAGACTAATTCCGACGCCGATTATTTTAAGGTGAAACGATACTTGGCCATTTTTTCTAGCGAAATATAGATGGCGATACTATACAGCAGGTTAAATTTTATCAAAAAGAAAATGTTTTTTTATGTTTAAATCGTTTTATGTAAGTAACTATAAACGCGAATCAAAATCTAAAGCTGCAATTAGTTAGATGAATAACGTATCTACATTTTAAGCTTTCTTCCACTGACTTTTAATGAGTTGGAACCGCAAAAATAACTTTTGAAAATTAATATTGCTATATTTTCTAGTTAAATTCCAATTTATATATTTCCAGGGTGTATTGAAGTTCGCATTGGCACACTTTATCAAGAGAGTAAAAGTCAATTTTTGGTGTTTAGGGGGAAGCGGGGCGAGTTTTATACCACGCTGAATATATCAAAGGAAACGTATCTGTATTTAAAAGATAAAAACTTTCCTAAAATGTTTCTTTATTGTGGTTCTGGGAGAAATGTTACGTAACGCTTTGATGTAACTTTAAATTAATAAATGTTTATTCAAAACAGAACGTAGCTAATTAATTTACGTAGTAATTAATAAAGTAACCACAAGTCAATAAAGTAATATACTAGTTAAACATGTTTTGTATATTATTTGTTTATACGATATTACTAAAAGTTTATATTCATATTTTAATTATGTCTTCAAAAGTTTTAATAACAAGCAATATTATTATTAATGTGTGCAATATTTTACATTTTTTTAATTAACAAACCCCTCTATTAATAAAATGCCACTCAAATTTTAAATCGTTGCTTTCTGCGCTGGCATCAGAATCATGTATTTTCATAATTTTTAAATAAAATTCAATATTGACTCACATCTATAAATAGATGCATGCACGAGTATGTAGCGTACGTTAAATTTGTATTTTACGATTTGTTTAAAATGTACAACATAAACTAAATCGTAATTATTACGATGATTACGTGCGTACGATGTATAAAGGATTGTATTACAAACAAGGAAGGCGCTGTCAAGGATATTGAAAAATATTATTAAGTAGTTAAAAATTTACACTCAGTATTTGGGGCGTGACAAGACTTATGATCATTAAGGAATTCTTAGATTATTTGCCTATAATAATTTAGGAACTAAGTGCTTTATTTTGTAACTATTTCTCTGACGACATGCGTCATGAAATAATTGGACTAGTGTGATATTCATTTCTTTATTAATATTGGCAAATAAAAGCTAAACCTTAAGTATATCATTTTTACTACAATTTCTTTCGCAAATATTAACACAAAATAATTATTATCATTGCGTGCATTTTACAAAAATAACATTTGCAAGTATACTCACAGATTAATTTAGAAAAGTGTAGTTCTAGTAAAAAAGAAACGTGAATATCTGACAGGTGTCAATTTATGAGTGAAGTGAAAGCTATGCACTCGCGCGGCGTTAGCGCCCATTACTTGTACAGATCCATTTGTAAATAATCATGTCTGTTTAAAATCAATCATACATACCTTTACCATCAGAAGTCTAGTGATTTAAATAAACGGCGCGGGGCGACGCCTATCAATCACCGCGGAGTCGGTAACCACGCCGCCCCGTGAATCATTCATTGAGTGATGCCACTACGTGATTCGAAATTGCAAATCAAAAATTATGTTAATAATTGAAACTTCTGTTTTGATTAAAAAAACAACGGGTCCTTTTATTTATTATTGGAACGAATTTTGAATTTCGATTTGTTGTGATGCTAAATAAACCAATTCTCATCAAAAATGCGTCGTATGCCGAATAAGAAAATGTAAAACAAGACAATGTTTTTATTGAACAGAAAAAGTCACAAGTTTCCGCAAATAATCTTGTTGAAATGCGAATGTAGTAAAATTGGTGCGATACTTCTTCACCATTATTCTTCCAAAGAGTCGTGCAGTTTTTACGATTCCCACAGAGACACACCCATTAACAATCATTTAAAATTCATCCAAAAAGCATTCTAGAAAAGAATTCAGAATATTTACAAAAAAAAAACGCGGTTTTCTTTAAATAGATTTTGGATAACGCCAACAAGTCATTGACCACCTGTCATCGCCAGTGGCAATAATCTTGTCTTCACTCCCTTCTTCACCATTCTATTGCTTACTTGCTCTAAATACCAACAAGTGTACTATATCACTATCACTTATCAGTGAAACTAGAGCGAATTTATTGTTACGATTTCAATTTTCATTCAAAACGATTGATTTATTATAGCAATGATTGAATTGATGAAATGTTGATATGCTAACATCAATATTACGCCGAGATAAATAGATTAAATTAATTGATTGTTTTGTTAACATGTTGTTCATGAAAAAATAATGACCTACTTAAATATATATCTAGCAAAAAGGTAGTTTGTCTTATTTTCTTTACGTACTTCATTATTTATTCAGATATATTTTGAGGTTAGAAAATTACATCATCTTTATTCCATTTATACAAAATGGGTATTATCTCACGAGCTATTAGTAGTTAAATTGTTAATTTGTTTTCTCTTCCATGCATACCAATAGGGTGTTGAATAAAAAAGCGAGGTTTATTTATTTAAAAAACCATAATTAGGTTATGCACTCTATAAAACAAAGTTATACAAAGTTTGTTCTGTGATTTAACATCTAAATCCTACCCTCTCCCTTCTATAAATTGTCATCTCTTTTACACAACAGAATGTACAGAGATATACGTTAGTGTCAGCGATATTATAAACGTTCTAAATAGAGAAAAATAAACTCGATTAATTATTAGTCGACAGTTGGTCCGTGACGTTAAAAGAAGCAGTAACATAGAAATTTTAAATATCTATATCTTCGTCTATACTTTTGGATATTTAAAACAATAAAAACGCCAATATATCTACCTACATATCTTAATTCTATTTCAATCATGAATTTTAAAAACGATCTCTAAAAATAAATTTTCAACCCATTTACAGAATGCTTGAAATTACAGTAAAGAAATTTTCAACGCTGACTAAACAATAGATCTTGTGTTTCTATTGAAACACCCTGTACCAATATAGGTCAATTATTACATAAAAGTGACTATAATTTTTTAATTATCAGGTATTAATAAATATTTGTTTGAAGTAATTAGGCTACAATATTTTATTATGGCTATCACATAGTTCAGATCATAATTTCGTCGGTGCGGCCGACGTCTAGTCGTTGACTTTCCAACGCCTTTCTAACAAAGTCAAATAAGGTGTTACAATTAAAGGTCGTCCACTTAATGAATGTTGATTTATTTATTAAATATTATGAATGCTATATTGGGGATTATGTTAATGAGGTAGCATCGTGAATTAGAATTAATATTATAATAAAACTGCAATTCTTGTAAACAGTTCTATTAATATATATTACGACAATATTATGTCAGCGTAATTTTCCTATGTTTTACAAATCAGAAGTGGGTGAGGTTTACACTGTTTTGTCTTAGTGTGTGCTGTGCACTCGCATGTAGCTTCATAAGAAAGTGAAAAGATGTAACGATCAGTAAACAATTTTGTCTAATTTTTGTAGAATTCTTTCATAGAAATGTAGATCCCTTTAAGTCGATTGATCTTTTCACACTAAAGATATATATAATCAAAGTTTGAATCATTTGCATGGAAACTAGTGGAAGTGAATGAGAGGCAAATACATTTTACGTGTAGTTACACCAGTTATTTTTAACAGGAAAAGAAATTGCTAGATTTTTTAATCACATTAGCTAATAATAAAAATAAAGAACGTGATTGACTATGTTGCTATTTAAACATCTTAACGCAAAGTTGAATATTTATTAAAAATGTTTTTATACATACATTTGTATCTATTACGACTCCACTTGTACACTCTTCGACAAAAGTTTTTGCTTACTTAATTATAAATCCTTCTACATGTTCTACGCAGACGCAATAAAACTTTTGATTCACATTGTATCACCACAACGTCTTTAAAACGTCTCTTAAGTCATATTTACGAACGTAATCAAAGTGATATAACCTTGTCTAATTGTATAATACTATTTTTAAATCCTATACATTAGATTAATATTGTGTTTCATTAAAACTAAGTCATATCACTTAACCTTCGACCTCTGAGCAAAATGATTTACCCTAATTAAAGCAAATTACCTCATCACAATTATAGCTTGTGCTGCAATTAAAATTCCGTGGTCTTTATAAGATACAACAAACAACAATAGCATGTATCTGATTGATTTGTTTAAGCTATGCATGCATTTGACCTTGAACATGAATAAAAGGAATTACGTATTACATAAAGAGTAACGAGAGATTACAGGAAAAAAACAAACAATGGCTGAGTTCTCAGTTTGAGTCTATTGTGTCACCGGATCGTATTGTTATTTATGTATCACATTGTATAATTAAAAATAAATCTTATAAATCCGCTGACAATATCAAAGCAGCAATATCTTAAACTTTGAGAAACTTTTTTAAAAATGAAACAAATTGTGAAACGCGTTAATAGATTATCAAACCATTATCCCACATCCTTTTATAAGTCACAAGTATTTATAAAATATGTGCGAGAGTTATGTTAATTATGGTTATTAAATTTCTTATATAAAATTGATAATTAATAATTATCAATGAAATTGAATAAATTGAACTAATTATTTAATTACACAGAATTATTTCATTATTAATCATTTACTGGTTTTGTTTTTATAAAATGAATATATTATGAATCACAGTTTTTAATTACTATGTAGTTTTGTTTATAATTGTATTCAATTATTTTCATAAAGAGAAAATTAATTATTTATACATATATTGAAAGAAGTTTATCGATAATTGATTTTGTTGTTTTTGTGTGGGAAAGTAAAAAAGAGCTAGAATTCTGCAATTCTGTTCAGCAAACTGTTTTACTATAAAGTACAATTTCCACTCACTGCTTTAATTTAATTTTGTATTTTGTATTTAATTTAAATTGTTTAGCATATTGCAATACGCGTAGTCATTCATAGTATCATTTTTAATTTAATTTATTTTTTAAGTTTTCTTAGCTTTTTAAAACCTTACAAGGTCCAATGTTTTAAATTAAAAATATTAAATTAAGAAAAACTATATTATATTATAACCTCTAAAATGCGACAATCTGTCAAAATGCAGTAGGATTTACTTTTAAAAAAAGTTTAATGTCAGTTTTTGAAAAATATAGAAGTGAAAACAATTTCTATTACTAATTGTTATTCAAAATAGCAATTTTAATTATTTCACATACAATTTTGTCGAACTGTCAAAATTTATATTACTAACGATGCATACGCACCAACTAAATTACTAAACTTAAATTAAAGCACAAATGTGAAAAGGAATGCTTAAGCGAAAACCTGAAATCTGGATTACAATATTAAATAAAAACAGTAAATTAAATATCAAAACAGTGTTGTATTTGTGATTAGGTATTGCCAGTAATCATATAACACAAATACAACCTTTCACCTTCATCGTGATCTTTGGTATAACGTTATCCCTTATTATCCTTTCATTTCCTGTTTGTTTAAGTACATACCATATTTCTAACTATGAGAACTAATCCCTACTAAGAAATTATTTGTTGTGTTTTTTACTACAGTTTCTTTTCTCACACAATTTTCTGTAATCATGCTTTCTCATCTTAATGATGTTACTATACCCGGGCGCACACTTTCCGTTCAACAGGATCGCTTCAATCTATCTCACTTTTTGTATATTATGTAAATGAACACGTCGGCGATATCTAACCTAATTTCTAGTAAATATGCTATGTAACTCAATTTTGTGGAGCCAGTGCGGACGATCCATGATGAATTACCTACTTATGAATCTTTGCATTCCTTAGATAACAGAACATCTGAGTTAAACTAAGAAAAATAACGGAAATGTTTCGTGCAAAAACTTGTTTTGCCATTTTAACATTTGATTTATTAGCCAAGCGTATGTTTACATTATTTGCAAGCCAATCTACCAGTACTGTAGCTGATGCTGCGCTGTCTTGAGCCAGTGTACCAATATCATCAAAAGAAACATGATATAAACAACTTGCTTGTTCATAGATTGAAATATTTTCAGATCTAGCTTGTAATACTAATGTATACATTTTATTTTACTGATTTAGTTTTTGTGGCGCCTATAAATTGATATGTCTGGCACCTTCTCGTTTTCAATTTAAATATAATTATTATTTAATAATTGGATAGCATAATATATTACAAATGTTTTGGCAACAGGTGTATCTATTTGTATTTAATAACATTGACTGTTGTACTACCAGTGTTAAATATTTATATAATGATTATTATATTCAAGTAAAAAACATGTGAAAAATACAGGGTCATTAAAAAACCAGCGTTGTCCAGCGTTTGAATTAGATATTTTCATATTTTACGTGTTAAAATTCTGTATATAAATGCTACAAAATTGTGCAAGAAGTAGAGACACGTTAGTGGCTTGCGCCTTGCGATTTTTCCAATAGCATGTAGTCGCATTATCACATTTTATCATGAGGAGAAGTTTCTATTTTAATGTTTATTAATACACCACTGTATGTATTTCATACATCCGTATTCACAATATCTTGCCGCAGATATTTGAACAATCTTGGATAAAACTTGGACGGTAAAAAGAGGAAACAATACAGACATACAGGGCTTTCCTTCTCTACTACGTTTCATTAATTAAATCCAATGCGTTCCATGCTAATTATTATTTATTGTTAATTGTGTGTGCCTTTCGGCTTTACAATCTACCGTATTCTATTTCTTGTTACATTTCATTCCTATCTTAACAATTCAACCTTAAAACTAATCTTACTAATTTTATTTAAAACTAATTATTTTCTTAAAACTAAACTTTATTTATTTATTAAAACTAAAAAGAAAGAAAAATTATTCTAGACTTTTAGTACTTCCAAAAAGTGCTTTCTGCTTCTTCTTCTCTTGACCCTCTCTCTTCATGTTCCCCATGCAAACTAGATAACGAGCTGGACCAGACATCTGGGTTTTATATATGGACGACGGTCACTTCGCAGACAATTAAATTTACATTATTCTAGACCTTTTTATCTGCAAACGTACTTTCTGCTTCTTCTTCTCTTGACCCTCTTCCTTCATTTTCCCTAGTCTTCCTTCTGTACTGGTCTATTCCCTAGTCTATTTTTCTGGGCTGAAGTTCCATGTTAATAAGTAGACGCTTATCATAAAATAGCGATAACTTCTCCGAATTAAAAGAAATTCTGAACTCGTCAATGTTTGTTTATGTTGCAGTGCCAAAAATGTATTTATTTATTTAGTAAAAAATGTTGAATATAAGTGAGTTGAACTAAAATAAAAAAAAAATTGAACAACAAAAATAAAATAATTTAAAGCTTATAAACAGGTTATATAATAAGTATACGTAATTTGTATTTTACATTTAGATACTGAGTTTATTTGCAACAGAAATTAAGTTCCGAAAATAACTGCACTAAAAAAATATAATCAGTCGTAAAACATGTTAGTTAAATAGCACTAGCGCTTCCGCGTGTGTCATAAGTGCCGGTTTGGTAACTTTGGGGCACTGATTATTAAAATTAATCAACGTTTTATATGATAGCTACATATATATTGTTCTAAGCTAAGTCACCGAGGTTTATTTAAGCTAAAACGGTAAGTTTGTTGTTAGCTATTGTGAGAGTTCAACATTAATCAGTAAACTTACAACACTTAATTTATATTATATTATATTAATTGTTTGCCTTTCGGTTTTACAATCTACATTCTTAATACATTTCATAGAACTTCAACATGAAATTGAACTTAAAACTATTCTAGACCTTTCTATTTCCAAAAGTACTTTCTGCTTCTTATCTTAACACCCTCCTTTCATTTTCCCTAGTCTTCCTTCATTCTCGTCGTTTCCTCACCTCTTGTCTTCTTTGTCACTTCAGATTAAAAACACTTCTGCTCTGGCGTTACTTTTCTTTCCTCGTTCCTTTTCTATATTTCCGCCATCCACCTCTTCCCTTCACTGCACTCCTTTGATAACTGCACAATATTCTTTTCGCTCATTACTTTTTTCTGATATGAAAACCGCACACTCTACACATTCTTTCCCCGCTATTTGCCCAGTATCTGTTTCCTTTCTCCTCGTTTCCCAATCTAAATCTAGCAATTCTCATGTTTTTTGTGTCTTTTTCTCTTAAGTAATGTCGTATATTTCCATATTAATTTGTGACTTACTACATTTTATACAATGGCTTAATATTAATGGATAAACTTATTTAAAAATCATACACGTGACCCATGATTAACTGCATGTAGTATATTTCAAATATAAATTACTAGTTCTATGTTACAATAAATTGCGACATAGTTTTCAAATTGATGCCAACATTGTAATTAATATTACATATATTTTGAAGGCGTTTCTATTGCATAATGCGACTATAAAATTCAATATATCTCACGACAGGACTATAACATTCTTATTGCAGCTCCGGAATAAATCAATAAGTCAATAGTTGTAGAAAAATTAGACAATTGTTGTTGACACCTACAACATTAACAAACGCAAAAAGTCTTATAAATATAAAAACAAACAAATCCACTGTGCCTGGACCACCGGAGGAATGATTTTCACGTATTGAATCAACAACCAGTATCTAAGGGGCCAAGCCCCTCAATCTCTTCAAGTCCAGAGACTTTTTATTTTATTGAAACGAGTTCTTAAGCAAACCGATGTTATTATTTTTATTATTCCTGTTTTTTTTTCTCTTCTTTTCTTTTAGTTTTATAACAAGATTCAGAACTGCAATGTGGTTTCACAGTTTCCAGATGTTACAGCAAGGCAACATTGCAAAATAATTGTGTTTGTTTCGTTGGCAGACATTTTGTCTGCTGTAAAATTGCTTAATTAATTAATGAAAGCTTTGCTGATGAATAATTTATCAGCAATTTCTTTAGATATTTTATCTACCTTGTCGATTACCTAGAGTTTTTAATAGAGATCGAATATTTTTGAAATCAAAAGATGGTATACTTTTTCATTAAAACTTTACGATATGTTTTTGTTATTTGTAAATGTTACACTAGTGGAAACGAAGCTTAAGCGTGTTCCAAAATAACCATCAGTAAATATGAATGCTAAATCATAAGACGTACGCAGTTCCAATTTCAAAGAGCACACATGCACTGCAAGTCCATCAGCCAAGATTTTCTATGAAACATCAAAATAATAGCTAAGCTGTAATTACATGAAATTTATAATCGCCAAGACGTTGGTAATTCCAACAATTTACACTTTATATTTTACAACCTATTAATTCTGTAGACACAACTACAGATGGCAGGGCGGAGACTTATTACTCATTATTCTTGGGCTTGTTATAAAGTTATTTCTGTCCTGTCCCCACTTTTTATAAGTTGCCCCTGACGGCTGTAAAGCATTTCGTTTTATAGAGATAGACACTCAGTCTGCCAACTTGAAAATCTTGACAATCTGTCTACCATGATGGCTAGATTGATTGTAAAATATCTTGGACGGTACTACTAAAAGAATTTACCATTTTACAATCTTGATAGTGATTTTCTCTGCATACTGGTTGAGGAATTTGTTGCAATTAAAACTAGTTTTGAAAGTTTGAATGAGATTTAACAGATGCCTGATAACTGCCACTTGTCTGTCCTTCAAATTCTAATTAAAAATATTGAATTAATCTTCTGAAAGTCTAACACAACATGCAAAATATTGTAAATCTTTTCGACTTTACAATTTTTCCCATATTTTTATACAAGTTTACAGTTAGTTAAAGTTACACGTACAAAACTTTTCTTCTCTTCTAAACATTCTCCTTTTCCTTAACTTATTTTTCGCTATAATTATTTCCCTTTTGTTCCCTTATCTCTATCCTTCTCTCCTTTTTTCCTACTTCGCTTTTTTATTACTTTATCTGTGTTTCTCTCTTCTTCTTTTTCTTTACGGCTCCTGCGTTCTTTCTTCTCTCTACTTCTTGCTACTCTATTTATTTTTATGTATGTTCACCTTCCTCTTCTTGTTTCTTATTTAGTTTTGTCCATATTTTTTGCTTATTCCTCTCTTCTCCAACACTTCTTCTTTTCCATGTTCGTCTCTATCCTTCCACCCACACTTTCCTGTACCCTACCTTCAAATCTCTCCTTCCTTTTTCACTCCTTAACCTTCAATAGTCCCACGAATCCAGAATATATTAAAACAGATACCGCCAACTTTTCGTGTCAAAAATCAAGATCAATTTTAGAAAGCCATTAATTATAAGAAATAAGTATTATGGCGCCGAGATTCAATTGCCGCTAATTTCACGGTCATTTTAATATAACAAATTAATAAATAACAGCAAAATATTTGAAGTTTTTAACAAGTTCACTTGTTCCAAGAAATTGATTAAAAAATGAACGCTTTTTTATCTAATGTTTTTTTTTGGTCGGTATGAATTTTGCGTATTATTTTATACAGTCTAATTGCTTTGGATTGTCTAACGTTCTGCATGGTTTTTACATGTAGAAGTGATTAGAACGAACCCATGCGAATAATTGTATAATCTCTAACCTTCACGCTTGAGATGCTAAATACTCACGACGCGACATTGTAAATCTTTGTATAATTGAATTAAGCCAATAATTAATATTAATCGTTATTGTAATGACTTATACTCACAACATATAGGGTAAAATCCTACTCGGTTATTTCTAGAAAACCATCTGCATGTCTTCAATAAATTTCATGAAGTCACGCTTCAGTCGCCATTTTGATTTAATAGTTTTTCTCATTGCGGAAATTGCAAACGCAGTTTTTACGCAATAAATTCCTAAGCAAATTAAATTTAGAACTTCGTTTGATGATAATTATCATTAAAAATATATAAAGGAGCTATGTTCTACATATAATCCTTTGATCTCTTCCTTTTATAACTTAGAAATCCTTGCAGTTTTATGATATCATCATTGGCCACCAGATGGCCAGTATTCTTATTTTAACCTACATAATAATTAAAATAAAATCGTTACGACGACGATGGGGACAAGCCTATAGCAATTAAATTCTTTATGGGTTATAATTATAGAGTATTAATATCTTGCAATTAAAATGATTGAAATATTGTTTAAACAAACTTATTAAAGAACAAATTCATATTACAAATGTATCTAATTGTAGATGTAGTGGTACAAAATTGTATCTGTAGATAAGTAAGAAACTTTTTCGTTTATTAAGGTAAAACGATACTTGCCATTTTTTTTCGCGAAATATAGATGGCGATACTATACAGCAGGTTAAATATTATCAAAAAAAGTTTTTTTTATATTTAAATCGTTTTATGTAAGTAACTATAAACGCGAATCAAAATCTAAAGCTGCAATTAGTTAGATGAATAACGTATCTACATTTTAAGCTTTCTTCCACTGACTTTTAATGAGTTTGAACCGCAAAAATAAGGTTTAAAAATGAATATTGCTATATTTTCTAGTTAAACTCACATTTTTATATGACTGGTAACATTTTATAACCTTTATTTATATATTTTATATGTGTTTACTGATGGAACTACCATGCTTTTTGAACCAACAAAAACCGAATCACAGCTGGCAGAACGCATTTACACGAGTAAATATAACGACAGAGCTAACATACGACTTCCCTTCCGCTTCCCTCTTCTCCTACTTTTCGTTTACTATAGATTTGCTTGCGTGGATGATACAAAGCATCTTAAGATATAGAAGACGCGATAACAAAACGCCGGAAGTTTGATATTTGAGCGTAAAAAGATCTTATTAAGATGCGTTCCAAGAACACTAACCGTTTAATGTGTAACTGATCAATGATGCTGCATCTCATGCCTCAAGTACCTGATTCATCTCAGTTTATCAATTTTCTGCGTAACCCATTTGAGTCATAAGTAATAAAAAGTTAATTTATGAGCAATTTTACTTTAAGCTACATTTGCTTACTTTCAAAGAAACATTAGTTTATTTGCATATCGTAATACACATGATACATGACAAGCTGAAGAATAAAGTTAGAATTTTCCGGGAGTAATAAAATGGATATAGGTTATTATTATATTTCTTAGAAGCCATTGTTATAGTAATATTTTATAGCGTGTTTATTTAAAAAGTATGTTCCTAACTTTTGTTTTAACAAATATAAGGAAATGAAAAATAATAATTTGAAGTTTCTTTTTTTTAATTATTAATAGATAGTTTTGTTTGGAAATAAAATTGTTCTTAATGTGAAAACATTGCTGAATATAAGAAGGAAAATAGAAAAGCATCTGCGTCTATTTCTATATAATGAGAACTTCTTCTTATTATTATTATCTGATGTGCCATTAAAGTATTAGGAGAACTATTTGTTTCATTTAATCGTACTGTTATAGTTAACATCTATTAGTCCAAGATCCCAGAGCGATCTGACATAACTTATTTTCAAAAGCATAGAACTTTCGGTTCTAAGTAGTCTCTACATGTACTTTTAATACCTGCGTATTTGTGGAGTTCGCTCGGTGACACCTGGGCAGGTACCAGGTGAGAAAGGTAACTAAAAATCAGAGTTACTTTACTTAAATTTGTATGACTGATTTTTAAATATATTTTGTAGAATGTTATTTCTGAAGTAAAATTAAAAGTGTCAGACGCTTTCCATGGGCCAGAAAGTTCTATGCTTTTGAAAATAAGTTATGTCAGATCGCTCTGGGATCTTGGACTATATCAATGAGTAAGTGAGAAGCACTTATGTATGGTTAGTATGAGAACAAGCGAGACAAGTATATATTTTTAATTTTACGGGATATTACTAATTACACAAATAGAGCCTCAATTTTTAACATGTAAAAGTTATAATATTTTACTTTTTAACATTTAAAATAAAAAAAATGATCGAAATCGGGATTAACTGGTTTTCATATAAAAACAATATAGAGAATGTCGATGTGAAAGAAAATTCGAAGGCTTTGACCTTTTAATTGAAAATAGAGTTATTATAGTAAATTGTATCTTTAAATCGTATATATTTACGATACAGTGGCGAATTTTATCTTATTCGTTCCTGTATACATTATAAAACAATTTGGAATACAGTGCTTTTTCATTGTATAGTAGATTTATACAGCACAACTTATCTTAAGTATGAGTAACTATCAAACTCTCGTAATTTCTATAATAATAAAAATATCTACATTTTTCTTTGATAACTTTTTCTTGTAACTTTTAAATTAAATTAAAAAAAAGTAAATTTTTACGATTCTTTAAAAACAAGCCTACCCAAAATGCATGGTCCAATGCTGGATTTACAGTGCAAATAACACATTAATAAATTTCTGATATCAATACTTTAAATTATTAGCTTTTGCTAATTAATAATTCAAAAACGTTGACTAATATATTTTATTGTTATTTAAAAAAAAAAAAAAAAACATTAAATCACAAATTCTCTTCCAGGAAAATGACAATAAGATTGGCTTACGCATTCATCACTTATTTTCCATTCGTCACAAGGTGTAGCCACTTAAAATTCAAATTTTTGAGTGCATTAAACTGTTGATGGTATTACAGTGACATCATTATCAGTGGCGTCTGTAATTTACAAGCAATTATTTATTATCTCAAAATTGCAAATCGATTTTTTTTTTAGATTCCATTTATTTACCCTAATTTTTTTATTAAATTGAATTAAACTACGCCACTGTGTATATTTAAATACAAAACGATGTTTTTACTATAAATTTACATACTGAGTATGTAATTACAATGTAACGCCTCCCTACGTGCCCAATCTGCAGTTGCACTGTGTTCAGCACTCGGTAGTATGTCACCACTATCTAACCATTCACTGTTCGGTGAAGGTCTGTGCTCTAAACGTGCAATATTGCGTGGCCCGTAAAGAATTAAAATTCTAAACAAGATAAAATTGTACTAAGGTAAACAAAGTTGTAAAAAAAATGATGTCAGAGCTAGTCGGCGAGAAAATCCATTGTAAAACATTGTGTAATATGATTTGAATGAGATTAATTTACTTGCTCGTATGTTCTTGTAAGTAGGAAGGTTGTACTATTTCTTTCATTGATGTTTTATACATTTTCTTGCACTGTATAGGTTAATATGTTTTTCTAAAACTATAAAAATGACAGCGAATCTCCGCAGACGTCACAAAAAAAAGTAACATTGCGGTGCCACTCATAACTTATCACTGGATTTTCTGAAATCGAAAAACCAAATTGATTTCATTAGTTGATAAGTTTCTGCAGGTAACGCTGTCGAGTTTTTCCTTTTTTTTTTATTATTGATTTTTCAATTTTTTACAGCACTTAAAAGTCAAAATACCGATTTTACATGAAAAAAATCAGAAACTTTGTTATTCTAAAATATGTTTAAATTAAAAAAATAAGAAAAAACTCGACAGCGTTACCTCGGCATTTATGTAAAGAAAGAGTGTGCAAAATTTCAAAAGGATCGGTCCAGTAGATTTTGAGTTAGAGAGGGCACCGACTCTGAAAAAGCTATGTGTGAGAAACCGCATTTAAAAGTTTCAAAGTAACACGAAACCAGACCAGAGAGGTGAAGACGTAAAACTCTATATCTCCGACAGTTTCACTCCAATCGACTTCAAATTTTTACAAAATAAACTTAATATGTTGTACAATAATATAAATAAATAAAAAAAAGTTGAAACCTTATAACCCCTCCCCCCTACCCCCTATAAAATAAAATTTTGATCGTTCGATTATCGCTTAAACTTTACAAGATATAAGCCCGACAAATCTTGCCATTTTCTTTGCTAGCCAGAGATTAGATTGTATAATTAATTAGGTACTTAAATGAAAGGTCATGATCTAAGACTATTATTAATAATTTTAAAATTGAACTGATAACCTTCACGCATCAATAACAAGACAAATTACTGACATCTATTGATTATTTTAGAATATTTGAACGTTTAAATTAGAAATTCCGATGAAAATATTATTGACTGGTATATTAGTTTATGATTTTATTAATTGTAGCTCTCTGGTCATTAATAACTACCATTTATTTTGAATGTTAGTTCAATCATTGATTCACGGACAATTTGTTGGCGCCAACAGCTTATGTTCTTTAAATACATTGTAAACTTTATGTTTTAACTTAAAAAAATACATAGAGATCAATTTACTCCTTACAATATGATTATTAAAAATTTAAAGACTGTAACAATGAAAGAATTACTTTACTTATTGAATGTTTTTTAAAGTATAGAAGTGGCTGACCTCTAGTGGCGTTAGCAGACATTACTCATCATCACCGGAAATAAACCAACATAAAATTTTATGAACAGCGTATCTTTATGTAATAAAAAAGCAAATAAATCTAGAAAACCATTCGCCTGTATGTTATTTACTATTGTATTTAACTATAAAAAAAACATATTACACAAAATTTGCACAACAAATTTGTAAGTTTAATAATCTTGACCTCAAATTAAGGATACCGCTAATTATCTTAATAACAAAATATTTAAATTTGCTTTAAAAAAACAACATTTTTAACAAAAAATATATATACATAGATTATTCAATGTATAATGACGAAATTTCTCGAAATACGTAATATAAAAATACATCCGAATCTTGAAAGGTTAGAACAGATGTCAAATCGTGAAGATTAAATCTAGGAGTGCCGCTTCCTATATCTATCTTGATGTGTATTCTTATTTTCCAGACGCCAGACCACAGTCACTGATGATGTAACCGTTTATTATTGAATCTAATTACTAATTGTATGTTTTATAACGAAACTGATTTGTTAAATACGTTATATAAGACGTATCAATAGTGACGCCATACTAAAAGTTATGCAAGTTGCTTTTAGAAGCTATTTAAATTGTTGATGAAAATTTGACTGTGGTGTTGACCTAGGTCGTGCAATTTTTGCTATCGAGAAACCGATAATTTTGTGAAAACATCTTTTGAGGTTAAAGCTATTATCTCTGTTTAAACTAACTTTTTCATGGCATATTATTTGTATCTTATTTTAAACTATAACTTATTTATATAACTTAACTAGCTGTCCCAGCCACGCGTTGCTGTGCCTAACGTAGCGCCATCTATTGAATATTTACTCAATCTAGTCAACAGATTTCGATTTACTCAACAGAATATTTACTCAATCTAGTCAACAGATGTCGCCATCATCGTCGCCCGATGTCATATGTCATATACAGATAATTAATAGACAAATAATTAGCAATAAGATAAATAAATTAAGATTTAAGCTATCCTTTTTTTCAAGTTGGACCAAACTGCACACGGTGTACAAATTTGATTAAAATCGGTTAAGTAGTTTAGGAGTCCATCGCGGAGAGATGCAGTGACACGTAATTTATATATATTAAGATTTTAAATTTCCCGCTACCGAGAAACAAAAAAAGGTTCTGTGCCCATTTTGAATGATAAACAACTCGCTGTTATATATGTAATTCCAATAAAATAATTCCTCAATATTATTGTATAAATATACAATTCCATATTTTGACAAGATATGTATATTTTCTTTTCCTTAAAATGCAAAGTTTGTTTAATTAAGTATATAGGTCAATTTATGTTATGGATACTGTAATACAGCATTCCAAACATTTGTGATAAAATTAAATGACACTTCTTAATGAATTAAACATTTACATATAACATTCGACAAGTATCAGCTAGCATCCAAGGTCAATGGAGATTTATCGCTCTGTTTTTTGCGCCTGAATATTTTTTTATTATTTGCATAAGAAATTCTTTATATCAACTGACCTGACCTGTAAAATATGACAGTCTAATAAAATTAATTAATATTTATCATATTTTATGGTTGGTACTAATATTATTTAGTCAGGATTCAAACAACAGATCAGTAGAAGAGCTATGAAGGTTCTGGAATGTTGTTGGCGGATTAAAAGAATATCTGCAAACAAAACATTGTATTGAGAAATGCGAGAAAATGAAGGATTTATTGATTGATTCATTTTTAGAGCTCTACTTATTAAAAATAAATAATTATTATCTGTTTTAATTAATGCATTTATCACATTTAGTATACGATGTTAATTTTCATTTACAAAGTTCATTAACTCTAAGAATAATTAATTAAAGCAAATTAATAATTCAATGATACTGAATTGATTGTAAAAATATAGATACAGTAAAGAGAATAAGTTTATTGCATTCAGGAACGTTAGCTTTCAGGAACGCTAACAATTTCGCCTTAAAACGCTGTCAACAATCCAATCAATCCAATCAATGTCAATTATCCTTATGTCTTTTAGTATATAGCCTTCCATTATAAACATAGGCAACCTATTAAACACCAAATATTTAAATGAGCGCAACTCTCTAACATTAATGAAGCTATATATAAACTTAGTATAATTTATAGCATTCAGTTAAGTTAATGCTTCTATCCTTGAAACATAGACGTTATTTATTACGCTTTTTGCATCCAACTACGCATTATGTAATAGAGAAATGCAATCAATGCTTCATTGTAATTAAAATCATAGTAATAAAAATATTTGAAATTATATTATGACTATAAATATGTATAACGATTTATTTTAAATAAAAACTTTCATTTATTTAAAGACATTATTACTGTTAATAACGTATTGTTTGTGGTATATTTGGCACTGACATAAATTTTTAATTATAACTTATATTAGTTGATATGTCTGACACTTGGCGGCGTTTTGACAATGGCGTCAAACTTTTAAAATACTATTTTTATAACCGGCACGTTTTTAATCGTCGCAAATGAATGCATAAGTACGTAGTGTACAATAATGTTCAAAAATCTTCAGTTGTTGTTGTTTTACTTTTATTTATAGCCTGCAGTTTATAGAGGAGACGATAGAGCTGCCAAGATTGTTGCAGTGGTTTTAATCATAACTAAAATTGTAAGACTGAGCACACACTGAGGTGTAAATTAGCTTTAAGTTAAATACTGTCAATAACAAAACAATACTGTCTAAAGTCAGACGTGCGCCAAGCCAAAATGTAAAAGAAATTACAGTTAAATTTTATAGCATTACTGTAAACCTCTAGCAGATGCATTTCAAAGAATAATCTCTATAAAAATGATAATTTATTAGGCCACACGACCAACGCCACACAACGGCAGACTTTCCAATCAATTATTATGCCAACCGCAACTGCAAGACGTTTCTGACGCTGCTGCGTTTAACACATTTACAAAGTTAATGAACTATGTCATATTTATTACATTTATTATTTTATTGTATTGTAAAATAAACGCAGACACTGTTTAAATATTATTGAGAACTCAATGCGGAAATCAATTGGAGAATAAGACGCCTTGTACAGTACGAATAAATGGCGCGCTAATGTCTGTAGTCGTTTTGTTTTTAATACACCACACTTCAAACACTTTCTTGCTTTCATATGAAAGATATATAAAGGTTCTCAAAGATGCTGGTACACACAGACTGGTACATTTCTTATAGAAGATTTTACACTTTCTTTATTATTATCAGTGCTGAATTTTTCTATTGATCAAAAAAATGTATCCATTGATTTACGTCAGAAGAGAAAATTTACTTTTATATAAATTTCATTACCCGATAATTAATATAATACAAAAACCTCACACTTCTACTGATTAGCATAAATAATTAGCACGTTAGAAATTTCGATTGCAGAAGAAATTCTTATAATTTAAAATAAATATATTTTCTAAAAATGGTGAGCATTAGAAGTATATGTTTATTATTCTGTTTGAGATGTAAGCAATAAATTTGCCTATGATTCTATATATGGATGTCAGTAATTAATGTTAATTTATACTCATAATGATCTGGTCTGCTCTGTAGATGTGTTATGATTAGAAAAACTATGAGACTTTAAAAGGTCAATGAATGTTTTAGAAATCATAGCAAGAAATATATATATATCATATTTGATATTTATTTTGCAAGCTATTCAAATTTAAATGATGCATATAAAAAATAACTTATTAATGATAAAATTAATTTTGTTACAGGTGGAGTCTGTTGATTTGGCAATAAACCTATTAGATGGCAGTGATTTCCGCGATAAAAAAATTAAAGTTCAAAGGGCAAAGTTTGAGATGAAAGGTGCTTATAACCCGGCGTTAAAACCGAAAAAGAAAAAGAAGAAAGAAGTAGAAAAGATTAAAAAACTTCAACAAAGGTATGGATTCATTTTCTCCTAATAAATTTGATATGTTCATACTTGTATGTTTCAATAAAATTAATTTTTAGGTTATTCGATTGGCGACCTGAGAAAATGAGAGGGGAGAGATCAAAGCATGAAAGAGTGGTCGTAATACGAAACTTGTTTGAACCTGCACTGTTTGACACAGAAGTCGAACTTATTTTAGAATTCCAAGAAGATTTACGTGAAGAGTGTACTAAATGTGGGACAGTCAGAAGAGTTGTAATATACGATGTAAGTTTATTACAATCTTAGAATCTTTAATTTGTAATAACGTCAACTATTATTACATGTAAGTAGAGTGTGTTGTCTTTCGTAGGCGTATAAATAAATTTAATGTTTTAGCGCCACCCTGAAGGAATAGCGCAGATCACCATGGCTGAACCTGAAGAAGCAGATGCTGTTGTTTTAATGTTAAATGGTCGCTGGTTTAACAAAAGACAATTGACGGCTGAAATATGGGACGGAAGGACGAAATTCAAGTCAGTAAACATAATCTTTATCTATTATCGTCGATGACATTGGTTTCTTTGAGTTCAAATATCGAACCAATAGTTTAAATTCAATTTTGCATTATTAAAGGACAATAATGCAGCTCATCGTCTATGCCAAGACAATATCAGCTACCTAAATAGATAGTTTTAGAAACTATTAAATTGAACAATAACCTGTTACTATGGTTGCATACGTGGCAGCGTTAATGTATAACATATTTTCTTACAGTACATTTTTTATGACATTAATTAATATGTTTACGTAGAATTGGAGAAACGCATGAAGAAGCTGATAAACGACTTACAAAGTGGGATAAATTCCTCGAAACAGATGGAACCTCTAAATCAGAAGTGCCTGCAGATAATACATCGGCAACGAAACCTACTATTCCTGAAATAAATGTAGAAAATCAATGATTTATTTCTTATTAGTAAGAGGTATATATATTTTTTTAAATATATGTTTTAAGCATTTTATGTTATAATGATGCATATAATGATTATGTTGTTATTCGATAAAACGTGCTAATATTTAGATTAAATATTAATAGTTGATTTCTTTATATTTCTTTTGTTAATTTTCTTCAATTTCAAATGATAAAATAAATGTTCTATCGTTTTAACGTTATTAATTACTTTATTTCTTCCACCATCTTCTTTCCAATTATTATAAAATCAGTAATTAGTTTTAAGAATAGAATAACTAAAACTTGTTTAACAAATCATTTCCTTATTCTTAAAAGAAGAAAGAATATATTAGGTAGCAGCAGGTAGGATTTTGTCGGCAGAAGGGGAGTTTATCTCTAATTCAGTTACTTGTGACTGGATACAATTAATTAATTTTAGATTTGAAGGGTTTCAATAATATCAGTTGTTCCAGGCTTCTACATCTACAAGTGACTACATCTGTATATACCTAGTAGAATTTCTTATACTCTGTTTCATATTGGTTTGAGTATTCGATGTTATTAAATTATTTGTTTGAAGAAAGTTTTGAAAACACTCACCGTTTATTCAAATTCTAATCAACTACTTTTTTGTTCTTGTTGTAAATTTAATAAATAAAATAAGGTTTAGTAGAAAATATAATTTAAAGTTTAAACTTCGTTACAGATTAAGTAGAAGCATGCATAAGCATATTATAATAACATTACCCATACGTTATAAAATAAGAGAATTATTAATTGTTTTGATTAATTAACTTTGTCTTAATGTTTTTAGGACAATTATTCATATGTGTATTAGGTTTAGTAGATTTACGTAAAGTGTTTCTATTCCAAATATAAAATAAGATTCTCTTTTTACTATTCTTCCTAAACTTTCTTAACAATTTGAGTTTGTAACAATCTTTTGCGTGCGTAAATTAGTTTGTTGTTTTATAAATATTTACTGTAGAAGAAATATGTTTATTAATTAATATCTTTAATATTAATATGAATATATTTATAAGAAAATAAATGTATTGCGTGTGGTAGCTGTCAAATCTTTTCAAATGCTCATTTGAAAATGAGTGTTTAAGAATAAATTTAAATCTAATTGCACGACTCGATTATGAATCTAATTACATCTAGTGTATTATACATCAGGTATTTTAATTGTTAATTAATTGTAAATGAAAAATAATTGTTTATAAAATCTCGTGCATCTCGCGTTATCAGTTTCCGAAGCGCGTGTATAAAGTTGCAGCGTATTCGTTGTCCATGTAAGGCTATATGGGGATGAGAACCCGTTTAGTTCCATGTTACGCTCCAAAGCGTGCAGCATAGGCCCCGGCGTTCATTTGTTTAATATATATTTATTTAAATTGAAATAACATAACATAAATAAAACAATTAAAACAATAATGAATGTAATTTTAAGTTATTAATATATTTATAAGTTATATACAATATTTTTAAAAGTTTGTGTGTTCATAACCTTAAAGACAAAATAATAAAAAAAACTATTTTGCGATAAGTGTCAAAAAAAGTGATGTTTTTGTGATATTTTGTAAAAGTTACTAGTTGTTATAAATTAAACTGCCATGAATGGTGTTCATAAAACTCCGAAGGAATGGTACTCGGGAGATGTAAGTCATAATTTTAATTAAATTTTGTTTATTTTATATTTAAAAATATATTAGTTGTTTGAATTTTACAGCCATGTGGCAGACAGGTAAACTTTGTTCAACTTAAAATACATGTTGCGTTAGGGTGGGAGTTGTGCACGTTGAGTAAGATTTACCGGTTATACGCAATATTTATTTCAAGTTGAAGAAAGAATCTAATAAGATTTTAAAAATCATTTTATACAAACTTTTATAGAGAGTTCAACATTCTAGTTCATTAACATATCATTTTTTAATTTCTGTTTGATTCATTATCTGCGTTCAATTATGGTTTTAATAGTAAGTAGACCTTGCTTGATGTCGTTCAATATAACAACAAATGCATCCAGTTTAATTAACATTGTATTTAACTTATTAATATAAGTATTATCTTAAAATATTAATTAACAAACCATTTTAATTTATTTAAGTCATCTCCATTTGTCACTTTCAGTCTACATTATTTAGATGTTTATTTATTATGTCAGTATTTGGCACGCGAGTTTTATCATTTAGATTTTTATCAGAATATTTAATTAGTATTTTAATTGAATATTACTTATCATATTTAATGTAAACATTTCTTGTAAATCTTTATCTTTTGATATAAAAAAACAATTACATATTTTTATAATGAGAGCGGAAAGATTTGACAGTTCTTTACGAAACTACGAAAAAAACATTGCATTTCAAATCAAAACAACAAAATTTCTATTTGTTTTGACTCGCCAAAATATTGTCTATACGTCTGTTCTTTTATCTTTTGTTTTGTTTGTTAAAAATAACAATACATACAATAGAAAACTTGTATTACAATTATAAATTATCATTAATAGATATGTTAATTATTACATAAATTTAAACATTTGTAAATGGTAAGACAAATGTTTGTCACCGGGATTTATTTTAGAAGTATGACATCATATTAAATGTACAGTCACGTATAAAATTATTAAGAAATACCAAACGTGGTTTAAATTAAAAACAAATAAAATATATTATATATGTAGAGGCACTTTGTAATGCGGTTGTATGTTGAAATTGGTTGAAATGGTGAGAGGAGGATCTTTTATACGACATACTGAAATGCATATGTTAAAAACAAGTTATTTAAAGTTTTAGTTTAATTACTAAACCACCATAAGCAGTGTAGTCACAGCTGAAATTCTTGTGAGGTCTTAGATTTAGTGACTAATTTTATATTTCTATAATACAGCGAAATACATTTATAGAATAGTTCTGAAAATAAAGAGTCTACATTGACAGTTGGATATTTAAAAGTTATCTGTACGTTTTCTTACGTTAATAAACCTTTTTATGCAAGATTATATAATTATATATTGTTATATATTATATTAATATATTACTAAAAGATATTTTGCATTTATTTAATGCCAATGTAACAGAATCATGTTAAACTTTGTGGTAAATAAACAAAAGTAAGGTTAGGTACGTTTTGTGTTTAGATGGATTACGTTATACTTTTCTTTAACGATATTTTCAGTATTTCGCGTTAATGTACATATATTTAAACGAATACCTACTCATAGAAAAGTATCTCAATCCGCTACTGATGTCTTCAGTTTTTTTGTATACAGCGATGACTAATTTTAAGATTATACTTATTTTATCTCAGCGGCTATAATAAAGAGCATCCTTGTTTGTGATATCAAGTGCATATGACGTTTCTCTTAAAGTTTGTAACACTAAGTTCACATGCATGTGTTCATTATTTAACGCGTGCAGAATGTTTAGCGAAATTAGTACACCCAGTAAAGACAAATTATTTATTTGCGTAGGATTAGAGCGGCATCAAATAATTCTATGTAAATAACCGCTTGTGAACTTTAAAAAGTATAGTTCTTATTTGATGACCCGTTATTTTAACGTCAATAGCCATTTCTATAGGATATACAGTGGCGTAGTCATTTTCTATTATCGTACTTATATATTATCATAGATTTACATATAATAAAGCTTTGTTATAAAGTGTTTCGTATAGAATGACACAATTTTCGAATATGTATATAAAATAACATAATAATATTATTGATTTATTTATCTGAGATAACGAATTCAACTCTTCACAATATTTATCAGCTGTTAAGAGGATTAGGTCATACAAAATCGCTAAGCGCGGTTTACACACTAGTAATAGTCTGCATATGAGATCATGTTTAGTTAATGGTTTTATGAAAGGCTCTCAAAATGTGTGTTAGAAATAAACCATAAGCGAATGGCGTAGGAATCTTCTCATTCAAAACACTATATATACAAATATCTTCTAAAAACGTGTACCAACCTGTTTCTATCATTAGAAACGGTTAGATATTTTACTGTTAGATAAGTATTAGGTGCAACAAACCACTCGAAAGACCGGATTAAGTGAACGGCCTGAACCGCCCGAACCATCCATGGAGACGTGGAATATATCCGTGTTGATGTTCTCTCGGTCAAGTAAGACTGGGCACTAGTGCCTACTGGCCCACGGCTCGGGTAATCCAACGTCAATAGGAAGATTACCATCCTCGACTTGATCTAATGCTATTAACAGCGGGGAACAATGCATACGCATTAGACATTGATGTAAACGTATAGTCCACGAGCTCATAACGTATAATTTCTACATTAATATTTAGCGTTACCTCTCCTAATTATAAAGTGGAAAGTATGTCATTAAAAGTACTTTTGAATCGTGCTCATTTATTATTTTACTGCAACAGTTTGCTGAGTAGCAGATAGCAATTATTTAAGACGAAAATTATTGTTGTTATCACTATTGTTTTAATGGTATTTTGTGTTAATCTCTTATCTGTTTTCTCATTAAACTGGCAGATTCAGCATCTTATAAACGCGCGATTACTTAACTGTGAAAAATGCTCTTGAATCAGAGCATGTCGCATTATTAAAGTATACATTGCAAATTACGATATATTATATACGGAATATACATAATTTGGATCATTAGTAATTATTATTAGCGATTCTTTTGAAATTGTTTTTGTTCAACAGTTTGTGACAGATGTGTTTGTTACGCAGAAAAATTACAAAAAGGTCAAGGACATTTTTTCATAATTTCTTAAAATAAATTACGTCATATATACTCGTATATATAAATTGCCCGATACATACGGTTGCATATATTTTACATAAATATATATTTTAGTTTACGTTAACAGTATGTTATGTAAAATTTGTTTTTTTTCTCATGCTTCGTAAAGAACAGGCCTCCGAAGTGAATAGAATTCTATTTATAGTGAGAGCTTGATAAATTGAAACTGAAATTTATTGTTAAAGCAAAAACGAAGTAGTTGTTTTGAATCGGGGCCTGGGGTTTTGAATCTATAATACGATAATGAATTTCATCTTAGTCGTTTCTATATACATCATAGAAAATAAGTGAGTCAGTGCTTTTTAGTTATATTGGCAGTTTATACCCCACAACTTGTTTTAAGTATGAGTCGCCGCCGAACTCTCGTAACTTGAATTATAGTTAATTCGCCACCCAATGTTTTGAGGAGTGTCTGAAAGAGTAGGAAAGCTACCTACCAAAAAAATATTGCTTCAAACTCATTCAATTCAATACACAAATTTGGAAAAGAAGTAGATTGTATCCAGTCTATATTTCACTTGTTTATTGCGTGGCCCCTACTTACCTAATCGATCTTATAATAATAATGTGTTGATATACATATTATAAAAAGCATGCTGCATCTAATACTAAAAGCATAGAAAAATAAACCAGCTACTAAATAGCACGTACTGTATACAGATGCTTGTAGATAGAATTATCGACACCCTTATTACATTGCATGGAACATTGGATGTTTTACTGGTAGAGACGACGCTTTATACTTACTATAATCGCCGCGCTATCGTTCCAATATGTGGAGATTATGATATAACACTGTTATACATTATATACTCGTATTTACATTATGTGTAATACCAATATGACAAATATATGTACATAGATAATTATATAAAGATGTTTCAGTATGTTACGGTCATTATTTCCCGCGTACGGCGCTAAATTGATGATAAGTGGTGTAAATTACGGTACTAAGATTCTTTGAAATTTTGTATGAGAATCATACAGACAGATATAATGAAGAAAATGACTAACATATTTTGCAGTTTATTAACTTTGTGGGAAACGTTTCATTTCTTGCAAACATTCTCAATTCGGCGAACCCAGTGAATGAATAAGAAAGAACCTCTCCCCCTCATACCCTCTTTTTTATTGCTAGTTTACGTAAAATAGGGAAACGATAAAAATATTTCGATAAGGTATTTACTCATACATTACATGATGCACTTATTCAATTACTTATATCGCAAATAGATTTTTGATGGAGTTTGAAACTTTGGAAGATTACACAAACTGATACTGTGAAGACATCGGCATCGAAGATTTAAGATATCGAATACATTGGTTTTATTTTTGTAAGAAAAAAGAGCAAAGCCTTTTAATAAAATCCAATTTTGTTGAAAGATTAAAGTGATTTTCTAGTCAATCACGATTGACGCAGCTTTGTGCCATAAGCCGTGGCCGTGACATCGAAGATTTAAGTGACAAAGCACCTTACCACACTAATCTTTGATTTCTGATATGTCTAATACGTTCTAAATTAGTTTCAAATTAAACCTATTGTCTTAACGACTGGTTGATAAAAAATCTGTGTTGTAAATTTCTAAATACAGCTCGTGAAATACAGTTATGTGTACTTAAGGTTTATCTAACTCGAAAAGGCGATCTACCACGTAAGAATTGAACATTTTCTTATTAATGGGCTTGTGTCCTCATTTTTTGGTGGTTGATTTTTCAATTGTTGATTGAAATTGATGTTAATAAATGTGTATTGGTGTTTTTATTTTAATAAATAACTAAATGTTGACGGAAATGTAGCAATTAAAAATTTGAATTGTAGTTTTAGCGCTAGAAATGGTCGGCCATATTTGTATGACGTGCAAATGCATTTTAACGTCAGTTATTTGTTGATTAGGTCAGTGCTGTGGTAATGTTCTGTAGCTGTTGGTAGTCAAATAATCAAGCCAAGTCAAAGAATAATAAGTTTTTATTTTATTTAACCCTGCTAAATCAGACATAATATTGGAATATTATTTATAGGACATAGGACACAAGCCTATTAAAATGTAAGGTTATATTTTTATTAAATACTATTTACAGCAGTATTGTTTTGATATTATAAATATGGTAAACAAGAACTAGCCCCTCTTTCAAAATAAACGGTTCATATATAAGTGAATAAATAAATCATTGATAAAAAGGGCTGACTAATATACAGATAATATATATATATATCGATCGATTCACACTTTTTTTTAGTAAAGCTGTCAATCAATTTGTTTAATTTGCTACACAAACTAATAGGAATCCAAGGCCGGACTATGAACTGATTGTTCTGGGTCTAGGAAGTCGCATGTTTTGTAGAGGGAAGTAATGGTTATATTTAGAACAGTAAAGGATATGAATTGCTATTATTTAGCACACTCACCCCAGTGGCGGAGGTTAATAGATGGCAAATTAATAGTAGATCCGTTTTGAAATTCGTTTAATTTTTAACTATATTTTGTATTACTTTCTGCAGAGTAATAAGTAATCTATTTTATTTATCTTTGTTAACCCCATTCATAATATCAAAACTTTATGTATTGTATAACATATTATAACATTCTGTCCATGATACTACGTTTGCAAACAATCTATACTTAAAATATTTCAAATTTCTTAATATTTAGGGAATAAAAGACATCTCAGTAAAGTTTTTCCTATATCTTTTCACACATTTTGGGTAAATTTTAATTCACTTATTTCCAAGAATTTCCATTTCATTTACTAAATACAATTCCCAAGAAAGTGTAATTTTACTTTATTTGTAGAACAGAATACGAATTACGGTATTACGGGTATATAGAAAATCTAATTGTACAAATCGAATCAAGATATTTCCTTTTACATTAAATTAAGTGTGTAATTTACGCTATCTCTTTCCCTCTTATTTCATTTTCTATATAACTCCTTTTCACACATTTATCTTCTCAAGTACTCTAACCTAGTAATAAGTTCTGCTCTGCGTTTGGCTTTCGATCTCTTTCTTTCCACTACAATCGGTACAAATATTTTCAATAGTTTTGTTGTATTTTGAGAGGTAAATGTATTTTAACACAAAACGGGTCATTTGTTGGTTTCAAAAGTTATCTTTAACATACATTTATGTTAATAAAGTTTTTCTGCAAGATTACATAATGTTATATATTAGTAAAAGATTTAATGGCATTTATTTAATGACAATATAACAGAAATATGTTTAACTTCAGTAAATAATAAAACGTAGCTTTAGGTAAATATTATTACATTACATAATACATATGTAAGTTTATATAGTGTTTAAAGGTCCCCCTGCTAGCAGAATATGTCTTTAGATACGTTAGGCGTTTAGATACCTTTATTGTACTTACAGAACATATCTAGATACAACTCTACTAGCTACCATAACAATGGGCTTGTGTCCTATGTCTTAATTTCTATAAAAGTGTACTATATATTGATAAAGTGGGTTACTAGAATCTCAAATGTTCAATTATTTTTTAATAACTCCTTATATGTTAGGAGATATTAACAATTAAAAAAGTCATTTTGTCTCTTTAATTATTAAAGGGATTCAACGTTGTACAAACTCCAAATGCATGTGACATCACAATCCTTGTGTAAGGTTACCAACCTTACAGATCATAAATTTCTGCTATATGTATTTATATATCAAAATATCAAATATTATTTACAGCTATTTCAAGGAACAATCAAATTTCAATATTATGTCTGCCTTAACAGGGTTAAATAAAGTAAAAACTTATTATTCTTTGACTTGACTGGATTGTTTGAGTACCAACAGCTACAAAACATTACCACAGCACTAACCTACTCAACTAATAACTGACGTTAAAATGCATTTCACGTCATACAAATATGGCCGACCATTTCTAGCGCTAAAACTACAATTCAAACTTTTAATTGCTATATCTCCGTCAATATTTTGATATTTAATAAAATAGACACGCCAATACACATTTATTAACATCAATTTCAATCAACAATTGAAAAATCGACCACTAAAAAATGAGGACACAAGCCCATTTCTAATAAATAAAACACATTAACTGCAGCAGTACTAGATACATACCATACAATAATACATTTTATTTTAGTTTTCTGTTGAACATATTCATTAAGCAATTCTACATCCTGCTTAGCGCCAATTACTGCTGAAGTGTTTTTATTTATTTGTGGAATGATTCATTCTTTAGTCAAATGCACACTCTTAACTTTAATGACTTATTTTAATTTATGATTTATTTATGATTCTCAGATCAAGGTAAAAAATTGAATACAAGGTGTGCAACTGCCCACTCGGTTACATGCTCCATATTTGTATACACTGTCAAATGTCAATCTAACTGTTAGTTAAAGTTATACCTCAGTTAACAGTCAGTCAAATGTTTCATTTACACTGAGAGTGATTGATGAGAATATGTCGCTAGCAATAGTTGATATATAGAAACACATATGATCAAATCCATATAAGTTTTAGATAGTGCCAACCTTCAAACGATATTAGTTAAAATTTCACAGCATTTGGATTATTAGTTAACGAGTTACAATGATTTTAGTGAAGGTACTTTTAGTGAAACAAATTAATTAACAAATTGTTTTTAACCGTCACTATATTTTAATTCATGATCCTAAATAAAACAAAATGTAGCTTTTAAATGAGCCACAGATGCATCCATTGTATTGCATAGCATTGCGCGTTAATTCAACCTTGAACTGGCTTCCAGAAGACCTTGAATTGTCTTCAAAATGACCTTGAATTGTTACAAATAGCTGAGAACCAGTTTCCGCTACGTTCACAATATATAAATGATCATTTCTTATCTAAATTAATTAAGATACGTGCATATATCTTTGAAGTATTATTTTCGTTACAATTTTAACACTACAACAAATATTATTCAATTAGTTATAGCTGTATCTACTTTGAATAGAAATGATTTGCTTATAGTTGATGAATTCCAGGCAAGAGCAATTTTTTTGAATTTGTAAAATAGTAAGAGATCAACCAATTGATTGCAAACAAGTAATTAAAATTTGTTCAAAATTCTTTCTCATAATAATTATCTTTTACTTGTAATTTTATTATATATTTTATTTGTTGTACTTCTTGTAGGGTTGTTATTATGATAAATTTGAAAAAAAGAAATAATTTTTGTTTGTCACCTAGTGTTTATACTTTAATACGTTTCTTATATGCGACCCGAACAAAATTTTGAAATATGTAGTTGGCCCGTTCTGTGAGTTGCTAATCCCTGTTTTTTAGATGGTGTTCACAAACCACGATTAAAGTATCATTCCTACTGACTGCTCTGCTTTAATTTAATTTTGTATTTTGTATTTAATTTAAATTGTTTACCATTTTTAATTTAATTTATTTTTTAAGTTTTCTTAGTTTTTTTAGAACCTTACAAGGTCCAATGTTTTAAATTAAAAATATTAAATTAAGAAAAACTATATTATATTATAACCTCCAAAATGTAACAATCTGTCAAAATGCAGTACGATTTACTTTTTAAAGAAGTTTCTATAAAAAAACAATTTCTATTACTAATTGGTATTAAAAATAGCAATTTTAATTATTTCACATACAACTTTGTCGAACTGTTCAAATGTATATTACTAACGATGCATACGCACCAACTGAATTAACTAAACTTAAATTAAAACACATCTGTGAAAAGAAAAGCTTAAACGAGAACCTGAAATCTAGATTACAATATTAAACAAAAACAGTAAATTAAATATCAAAACAGTGAGTGAAGTGGGAATGAGGCTTTATACAACACATTGGAACTACATTATAGCAATTTAAACAAAACCTAATACATATTACAGAAAGGAAAAGTGTCAATTTCATTTTTTTATCTGACACCGCGCAATTTCAGACTCTACCAACTCTAACTGATAAATTGTATCAAGTTTTACTGGAGTCGTCATTCTGTCCTCGTCATTGCGTCATCGTCTAACAACGTTAAACAGAAAGTGAATTGAATTACGTCAGGATATCAAGAACCGTCTCATAAATAATGGCATTTGCTCGAATATGACATCTAGCGTACGTGGTGGAATATACAGCGATATTCCAACACGTTGTGCGATGTGGTATCTAGATACAATTTCAGATACAGATACTCCGTAATAAATACGCTTTAACTTATGGACAGATTAAGGTGAAGATTTATAATTCTTTAATCCTTAAAATGGCCTTTTTTTAATCTTCTTATGTATATTGTTTTACGATTTTTAAAACAAAAAATCTAATTTTATAACCATGATTCTATACTGGGCCATAAGATACTATAACTATAATACAATGGGCTTGTGTCCTATGTCTTAATTTATATAAAACTGTACTATATATTGATGAAGTGGGTTACTAGAACCTCAAATGTCTAATTATATTTTAATAACTCCTTATATTTCAGGAGATATTAACAATTAAAAAAGTCATTTTGTCTCTTTAATTATTAAAAGGATTCAACGTTGTACACATTCCAAGTGCATGTCACATAAATAAAAATGTATTATTCTTTGACTTGACTTGATTATTTGACAACCAACAGCTACAAAACATTACCACAGCACTGACCTACTCAACAAATAACTGACGTTAAAATGCATTACGCGTGATACAAATATGGCCGACCATTTCTAGCGCTGAAACTAAAATTCAAATTTTTAATTGCTGTATCTCCGTCATTTAGGTATTTAATAAAGTAGACACGCCAATACACATTTATTAACATCAATTTCAATCAACAATTGAAAAATCGACCACTAAAAAATGAGGACACAAGCCTTTTCTATGACGTCACAGTAGTTCCATAGAATTGATGACGTGTATGCAGGTTCAGACATGTATTTAGTTTCAAAACCCCACGCATGGACCATTCCTAAATAAGGTAAACGAATGACTCGAGACTTGAGCAAACTCGTGAACTTGTAGACTCGATTGTAAGGCAAATGCTTTTTGTACACATAACCAGTTGCTCTGCGTGGGTGTGTTCGTTTTGTCAATGACGTCACACATTGCAAGGCGTATAACATATGAAACTTTCAATTTATATGCAATTCAATTATTCTTTTGTGTTGCTGAATGATTGATTTTTTATTATTTGGCAATAATAAAATCAATTATATATTTATTATTCAAGACACGTTTAAAAACGAACGCATGAGTATGACTTATTCACAAGGTCAGTTTTACCAACTGAAGAACATTTTAGCAAATTCTAAAATCAGAGAATGTTATAAAAATCAACACGATGGCGATATCTGTTCAATGTTCATATTAGTTACGTTGTAAAAGTGTGTTTTTCACACATAAAACTAAAATAAATATTTACGCTTGTAGTTATATAATGTTTATAATAATATAAATATGTAATAATTATGTCAACAAGTTGAATGTCTTGTTTGTTTATTGTATAAAAGTCGTGTGCCGGCGGGGCTTATTTTAAATAGCTTTAAAATAATTGTTTACGAAATATTAATCGTTTGGTACACATTATTTTTGGTTATGGTTTGAATTCTAGATAATAGGTTTGAATCTGTGGGTTAAATTATTTTGTTACAGATCTTGTAACATATCTTGATCATATTAATATTGACACACTTTGAAGTTCTTATTTAACCTACGAGACGGTTATATTTTTTTAAATTGGTGAAAAGTCCATTATGAATGGTATCTCATTTAAAACAGGTTGTAACATATTTGGTATTATTACTTTCCAGCTGTAAGAATACCAATTTCGTTGAACCTTCTGTGGTTGTAGATAACAACCAGAAAGTAAACAGTCCTGACGGCTGCGTCTGTGCTAACATAATTAAATTTATAGCAAATCCAGGGCAGCATTGTACAGTGTACTACAATTGCAGACAGTCTACGGCTATGCTTCAGATACTTATATACATATTTATATAGATCGTCGTTGAACTGAAGCAATTATTCTGATTAGTTTATAAAGCAAAGAAATAGATAATAAGCAAACGCTTATCTAATTTTATTATAGTAATTTTCTTTTATAATATTGTCATTCATTTTTTAAACAAATATAGCTAAATAATTTTTCCTTGTGGTTTTCGTTTAATTGCTTGAATAAACATATTTCTGTTTTTTATTTAATTTATTTAACGTCAGCTTAATTTCGAATAGATACATACGCGTACGAATAGATACTTTACTTTTGTGTACAATTATAAAGAATATCATTATCTAAATATTCTGAAAATTTGAAGTCGAGCGACTCCCAGAAAGAGGAGAAATGGAGTCTTTCATTTTTAATAGGAAAACAAATCGATATATTTTCCAAGAAAAATAGCTGAGAATAGAGTGATATTTTTTGCGTATATATATAAAGAATACGAAAATTATTGACCCTGTCGTTATTTAAGAGATTATATACAGTTAAGAGGCTCAAAAAAAGCGATTTTTTAAGAATTTTTCCTAAGAACACTTTTAAATGTATTAATGTAAAAATTTGAACACATATTATGGTAAACAACTTAGTAAAAATAATAATTTTAAAGCTGTTATCAAAAAAGGCATCTTGCGGTAACCACGATATCTCTGGACAGGATAATTAAAAATGAAAAAACCAAACGGATCTCGTTAAAGTAATGCATAATCTAGTAATTAACCGAAGGAATAAGCAAAATAATTTTTTTTGACAAAATGGTGGCTTCTCAAAAAAAAAAAGAAAAGATTTTTGGCCTTAAATTGTTTATAAAAGAAAAGGTATTTATCGTTGAGAAAACCACCTTCGATTAGTTACTAAAAAATATATTTAAGAAGCTTGTTTTAAAATTTGAGACTGATCGGTTCAGCCGTTTCTGAGAAATTTTGGTCACCGATTTTAAAAACACAGTTTTCAAAAAAGCGCATTTAAAGTATAGAGTAAAAACTATTTTTTTAACTTACATAACTTCGAAAATAATTGCCGGATTGACTTAAAATTTTCTGTGTGTGTACTTCAATATATGTACATTTTTTTTGAAAATTTTAACCCCTTGCAAGACAACGTAAAGTTAAATCTTTTCTCACGCTATTCGTTTTTTGCATACTTAGCGATAAGTCATATTGCAGCACGATAACAACCTTAGGAAGAAATCTAAATACCATGACGTATTATTATATAAAACATTAATATAGATTTTATAAATAAATTAATACTTTAAAATTAAATCCTGAAATTACAAGAGAATAATAAAACTGTCGATATCTCTTTCTATCTTATATAAATTATTATCTCATCGTTCGTTAATATGTAAGTATTTTTAATGTACGTATACAAATTTTAATTATTAGTGTGGTCGTCGGTACCGTTTTACTTATTTATAGCAAAGGTGTTATAAATAAATTATAATTATTTTCCGGTAATTTTTTAAAAAATTATAACTCGTTTCTCGAATCTGAACTAATCTGGAGTTCTTACAAGTGGGCGAAACTGGTTTTAAGACATGGCAAGTATTCCTATATCTGAATAACTTGTGTTCCATTGTAATACGCAAGTACAGGTTGGTTTGATTGACAAGAGATATCAAAATACTTGAACGGATGTACCACCTTGAAGTTAATAAAAAAATACAAACCTAAATCTTATTAGAAACCTTTGCCAAAGTTTGTAGCTAAAATATTACTTAGATATACATTATTTGTGAAGGCACCGCGCAAGATTTAAAAGACGCTCTACTAGAGAATACGATTCCGATTAATTTGAAATTAATGCCACATATTTCTAAGATAATTATCTGAAATTATGCGTATGATTTTTCATTTTTTAATTAACCGCTTTTGTTAAATTAATGTTTTAAAACGAAATTTAATTTGTAAAGTTTACGAATAAATATATCTTTAATATTATTATATCAATAATATTGTTTATATTTAAGTAATCTTTAATTGATAAACCCAATAAAACTGGCAACAGAGGCTGACGTATTAACAATAAAAGTATTTAAAAATTTGTTGATAAAACATGCATTTTATTTCTTTTTAATTTTATTGATAAGTAGTAATCATTGACAAATGTTGATAAGAAAGTTGAGAAAGCATTTCTTTAAATATGTATTTTACATAGTGCTTTAACAAAAATTAGAGCTGCAAAATAACACAAGTTACCTGATAATACCTTAAAAAATCGGCACGTTCTCTTTTATAAATAGGTCGCGCTATTTCATTTTCAAAATAACACGTGTTATTAAAAGGTTTGAATCTTTGCTAATTTCTAAATGAGTCTTAAGTATTATTATAGGATTAATTATATTAGTTTTTTTATGAATTCAGTTAAATCTAGGTTAATTTCAGATGGTAGACTGCACTGCTAAACAAATACGGACCCCTATTTTGTAACCCCCTTTGACGATTTTGACTATATCCTATAAATTGAGCTATGTAAACTTACTTAAAAGTAATCCCATAAATGCCATACCGTGGGGCGAGTATAAGTAGCCTACTTTAGAAAATATAGGCATTTGAAAAATCGTCAAAAAATAACGTATCATTCATATGCCCCGTATAGTTGTTGCACCTGTCTGTAATATCAAAATGTGTAGTGTATTTTGCCTAACCACTATTTGTAAGTGTTAAACAAGTTGCTTCGATAAAATTGTCAGGAGTTTATTGCATCTATATTAAACATTTAACATTTTTTTAATATTATTCTATGATACATAAGCGTGAATAATAATTAATAAATAATGGTATTTATATATTACTTTCTTATAAGTGTTGAATTACTTTTCTTCTCAACAAGTACTTACTTTTTTAACTATTTAAATAATTACATTTTTAGTAAACTGTTTTCTCTTATTTTATCAAAACATTTATTAGGTTTACGTGCCACAACTTCACGTAGCTGCGTCACTACGTAACGTGTTTCTATTTTTTTACAAATTTTAATTATAACACTGACATTTCAACAACTTTGAGCTGTTAGTTTATTTTACCGTTATAATTTCTCTACAGGTTTGATATTATACACAATAAAATAAAATAAGTAAAGCAATTATTTTATTATATAGTGCGATATTGAAAGTCTGCTGCCACTAATATAAACGAAGTAATTAAACCAGGGCCGCACTGGAAATTTAACACGTTTCTAACCACAACCGACTTACTTTTCTGAAATAGTAGGGTATAATTTAACTGTGATCGGTCTTTGACAAAACTAGAATTGAAAATCCATTATTTAGGTTAAAATTGAGTTATGACGTAACTGAATTGACAAGAAATAATCCTTAAGGTGAAACGATACTTGGCCATTTTTGACTCGCGAAATATAGATGGCGATACTATACAGTTAAATAATATCAAAAAACCATGTTTTTTTTATGTTTAAATCGTTTTATGTAAGTAACTATAAACGCGAATCAAAATCTAAAGCTGCAATTAGTTAGATGAATAACGTATCTACATTTTAAACTTTCTTCCACTGACTTTTAATGAGTTGGAACCACAAAAATAAGTTTTGAAAATGAATATTGCTATATTTTCTCCTTAAATTCCAATTTTTATATGACTGGGATATTATCGAATACTCTGTATATTCTTAAGTCTTATGCGTAAATTTGAGAACCATAATAAAGGTTATAAAATTTATGACAAACCCTTAGAAATGTTACCAGTCATATAAAAATTGGAATTTAACTAGAAAATATAGCAATATTCATTTTCAAATCTTATTTTTGTGGTTCCAACTCAGTAAAAGTCAGTGGAAGAAAGCTGAAAATGTAGATACGTTATTCATCTAACTAATTGCAGCTTTAGATTTTGATTCGCGTTTATAGTTACTTACATAAAACGATTTAAACATAAAAAAACATGTTTTTTTGATAATATTTAACCTGCTGTATAGTATCGCCATCTATATTTCGCAAAAAAAAATGGCCAAGTTTCTTTTCACCTTAATGACTTTGATTTATCGAATATTTGAACCTTGACAATATCAGCACTGCCATCTATGAGTGAATTAAATATAACATTTAAAATGATGTGCTACTACTCCTCAGTGCGTTGTCTTATATACTATGAAATTATAATTCATTTTATTTATCATTCACACAACTTGAACAAGTCTTAACAAGTTTATTTACCTATATTACCATCTGACGTCACTGTTAGTTCTGCAGTAACATGAACATTAAACGAAACCCACACAAAACGCAAGGTGAGATCTCCATAACACAGCATCATCTTTCTCACCGCATTAGAGTTAGAGCAGAGCCAGTCGTATAATTTTCATTGCATCTTAATTTTCTTATTACCTAACCATTACCGATAATTGCTTGTGTCTTAACTTATGAAGAAATATTTGCATTTTACAACAATAACCTTTCAAGATTGCAATTTTTATTTTGATGAAACATTTATACATAATGATTCGCATAAGTTGAATAGAACTTGTATGTAGATATATGTACAATACCTAAAATGGCACATGAATGAAGAAGTAGGAGGATTTATATTTAATAAAAATAAATAAAAATTTAGCATCATATGTATAGTCTAGGGGCATGTCTAAACAAAACACTGGATTGCCAAGTGTTATTCGAAATGCAATGCTTTATCAACATACGCAATTTAGTTTTGTCCATTGTTTTAAAAATTAAAGAAGTAGCGTTACTAAATCTACTGTAACTCGTGAAGTAATGGTCAGAACGTCATAAAATTTTGACACACATCGTTTAAAGGTTGTTACTATCTAATCATATAGATTGTCAATTATTGTGTGCTGTGTTACCTTGGAATAATCATGATATGTTTTAGATACTAATACAGAAGATTATATATTCGTCTATTTAAACGTTTAAGAGGGGGGGGGGGGTTAAGGTTTCAATTTTTTAATGTACAACATATTATGTTAATTGTGAAATTTGAAATGGATTGGAGTAAAACTGTCGGAGATATAGAGTTATAAATCTTCACCTCTCTGGTTGGTTCGTTTTACTTTCAAACTTTTAAATACGTTTTTCTCACACTTAGCTTTTTCACAGCGGTGCCTTCTCCAGCTCAAAATCTACTGGACCGATTCTTTTGAAATTTTGCACTTATAACTGCAACGGCGGCGTTTATTCAGAAACTTATCAACTAATGAAATCATTTTGGCTTTTTGATTTCAGAATATATTCGTCTATTTAAACGTTTAAGAGGGGGGGGGGGGGGGTTAAGGTTTCAATTTTTTAATGTACAACATATTATGTTAATTGTGAAATTTGAAATGGATTGGAGTAAAACTGTCGGAGATATAGAGTTATAAATCTTCACCTCTCTGGTTGGTTCGTTTTACTTTCAAACTTTTAAATACGTTTTTCTCACACTTAGCTTTTTCACAGCGGTGCCTTCTCCAGCTCAAAATCTACTGGACCGATTCTTTTGAAATTTTGCACTTATAACTGCAACGGCGGCGTTTATTCAGAAACTTATCAACTAATGAAATCATTTTGGCTTTTTGATTTCAGAAAGTCCAGTGATGAGTTATGAGTGGCACCGCAATGTTATTTTTTTGTTACATCAGCGAAGATTCGCTGTCATTAACTCCTTTCTCAATTATAATTTATGAAAATTTTACAAAGTATTCTTCAAATATTATTTTATCATGTAGTAATTATAGAATTAATTATATATTAACTGTGTCTTCAAAAAACATTATCGAAAATATGCTTTTTTTATCGTTTTGATTGACATTACACCGTAAACTCAGATCAAAGTAATAATTGCCCCTGGACTACTATCAACCATAAATGATCCATTCCAGTTAGTTTTAAACAAAAAAAAAATATGATCACTACTAAAGAGAGTGGAAAGTCGATTGTGTTTTAGCTGCTTATTTCATATCGCGGTGATTTGGTTAGTGTATAAAGTGACAGGTCTGCGTGCAGTTCAATTTACTTACAATCGTATAGTTAAATAAATAAATAACATTTAGCACACATAATAATAAACACATATTACCTAATCAATAAATTTGCAACAGTGCAATATAAATGTCAGTTGGTGAATTTTAATTTTGCAAAAATATATTTAATTTGACAGTGTTCGTAAATTAATTGGTGACGTGTGTGTGATATTCTCGAAATTTTATTAAATTTATAATTTCCAAGGAATATTTTTTAGTGGTGTTATACAGTTAAAGATCCATTATTTCAGTTACAAACTAAAATAATTGTGATTGCGTAAGGTGGTGACCTTATGGTTTTAATTAAAACAGTAATTATAATTCAGAATAGTGTAACTAATTGAAATATAACTTCATTGTTAATAATTAATTAAATATGGCTTCAAAATACTCACAAGGTTTTCGAACGAAATTAAGTTACGACGATGATTTTAAATCATCCATTAACAATCCTTACAAGATGTATTTAACACCCACAAAATCTGACGATGATTTCGATTCAAAAAATTTAACGCGTAATAACGGTTACACAACTGAAACGACAAGAAGGAAAATCATAGATCCAAAATATCCAAAAACCGAAAAAATTATTGAAACGAAGATTATAAGAAATAGTCACGATTTTCCAAGTGATGCCAAGTTCAGGGACCATGATCATCATCGTAAGTCATCAAGTCAGAAATTGGATGGGTATGACGATTACAAAGACTCTCCAGGAACGAAGGTTGTGAGAAGGGAATCTTTCAAGTACACTCGCAATGGTGAACCAACTGTTGAGAAAGTCATTGTGACGAAAACATCAAATCGGCGTAGTGGTGATTACGATGATGAATTTAATTACAATGATAAAAATCATCATAAATCTGATAGAAATGTGAGAAGGAAATCGTTGAAGGATTATGAGCCTGAATCTTACAGAGCGCCTGACTCGAAATATAGAGAGCCATCGGTAGAAAAGATTATAGTAACTAAAAAACCTAGCTATGACGCTAATGATTACAAGAAATCATCCAATGATTCGTCGTCAAAATCGTACAGCAAATCAAAAGTAAATGATTCCGATAAATTTAATTTTAAAACTAAATATTTAACCAGGAAATCATCAGCTAATGGGTATAATGATCCAGTAGAGCTTGAAGATCCAAGTTTCAAAAATCATCGGAAGTTTTCATCGGGAAATTCTTTCAAAAATGACTCCGATAATTCGAAGGACTCTTATAAAGATAGCAACGGAAAAGTGAGCAGAAAATCAAGAGTTGGTGATGATTTAGAATATAATACGAATGGTGTAAACCCATCGAAGTATTCTTCCAGAAAAATATCGGGGTACGATGATAGTTCTCTTGAAAGAAAGTCAAGGAAAAATGATTCAAAGGACAGTACATTGAGAAGAAAGTCAAATATTGATGAATCCTATAGAACACCAAGGGAAATTAATGATTACGATCCAAAGTATGACAAGTATACTTCGAGGAAATCTTCTAGTAACTTGGACAATAAATCCTACTTTAAGAAACCATCGAAAGATGATTATTATTACGATGGTTCATTAAAGAAATCATCAAGCGATGATTCTTACACAAAGAGTAATTTAAAATCGCGTTATGATGATTATGATTACAAAAAGTATGATTCGAAACCTGAGCGAAAATCTTCGAATGTTAAATTTGACAGTTACGGAAACGGTTATATGGAACCTGTAGAAACTAGTCGAATTGTTATCGAAGCACCGAAATATTCCAAAAAAGGTAACCCAGAACCAATGTTTGAGAAAGTAATAGTAACCAAAACAAAAATAGGTTCTGATGATAAATACCGTAAAAAGAAGGAAACTTTCGACGATCCTTCAAAATATGTTCCAAGAAAATATTCATCACAGAAGCAAACCATTCATTTTGGTGATGAGGGGGAGGATTTTGATGAGGAACCACCTAGGAGAAGTCAATCTTTGAACAGACCAGAGAAATTAACGAATTTTGGAAGTAATAACACGCAAGTGATAAGAATTAAAAGTGATTATAGTGATTCTGTAAAAACGGACCCGAAATATGATAGGGAGTATGATAGAAGTCGTTCTAAAGATCGGCAACAGAGGGGAAGACGTCCAGGAGTTACGAGAAATGTGTCGTTCAGTTTAATTAATGGGGACCCTCCACCTAGGCAGGAATGGGAGTACAACAACCGGGTAAAATAGAAATTAATATTTATTTTATTAAGTCAAAGTGAAACGCCCAGTATTTACAACATTAATGAACATTGATGTATTTAACACCCTGTATATATATTTATTTAATTATTCATACAACCGGATTATAAAGTTCAGCTTTTGCAATTATAATTATTGCACCGTCAGCTATTTTGATGTTTCTGGTTTTGTATTTATATACGTTTCATAATTTACCATAATTATTATTAATATAACACAAATTCTGTTTTGTACATTGTATCGTTTCGTTTGGTTTCGTTTCGCTGTACTATGCTCCAAATCTCTATTTTACTCGAATATTTATTTAGGATCTGTACTTGTACTTTCTAATTAAATCAAAAAACTGTTAAAATCATCGACGCATTACGGTCTAACTGTTTCATTAAGCTGCTCGCGATATCAGCAAAATATACTATGAATATTCAAATATAATTTGTTTTTAAGACACATAAATAACCCACTAACATATTTATATACCACAAAATTAGCTTGCAGTGCAGTCTCACACTTGATACATTGTCACAAGCTACTAGCGAAAAGCTTTGGGTACACTATAATCATTTTTAAGTTAGTAAGAAAAATTGGGTAAAATCTGGGTTACTTTGCAAAAGAAGAAATTGTCCAAAATCTAAGAAATATTCTAGCAAGTGTCATACCATTTTGGAATCCTTATTAAATGCGCCAACTTTTAATGTTACTTGCCAAACTCGCATAGTACATTTTTTTTTCAGTACAGTCACTCAAAGTTGGGCGAAGAATTTATCTTGAATATTTGGTTGGACAAAAAGTGTCAATATCTCCCAAGCTGGAGCAGTTGGCTTTACATTTTAGACAAGAGTTTATAGAAACATTATTTAGGATCACATAACTATTTTTTTTTTTAAAGTTAAGAAGTTTGTAGCAACAGTAGTGAAAAGACTGTTAAAAGGTGCAGATTTTGTCGATTTTTTTTAAATGCCAATAATTTTTAAAATGTTCAACTTAGAATTTTTTAATTATTTTTCTGATAATTGTTATGACTTGGCCTATGACCCACTTCCGGCTTGACGTAGAATTCTGGGACACCCAGTATAATATCAATACCTATAATTTGATTTGTTCAATTTAAAGATTTGCCAAATGATAAACTAATTAGCAAATTATGTTAATTATCTATAAAAAATATGATGACGTGTTGGGGCTTCAACCTGGAAACAAGTCCCAACAAGTTGTTGCGTAGTTGGATTTTACGTTGTTACATATTTTGTGGGGGCGAATTCTGTAATTCTTCGGATTCATTGAAATTGGTTAACATTTGCCTATATGGATGTAACAAGGCGTATGTTATAATAAAATTCCTTATTTACTTCCTATATCTTAAAGAAGAGTTATATACTCGTGTATTTATATACTCAATTTGTAGTTTGAAAATCCCACCGTTGTTTCTACAAGGTAACTAATTGCAATGATAATGTATTAGTTGCATTTTATACTAACAGATGGCAGGCATCAAGATAATCTTTAAGATATCAGTAAAAGATATAGATCAAATACTTTATTATTATATAATACAAATGTTTTGTAAGTATATAATTTATAAACGTGCTAATCTACAAAATCAAATTACTCAACCAGCAAATTACAATCAAATTAATAATAGATTGGATTTCGTAATATTTAATATAATTAATGAATTATCAATCACTACTACACAACGTACGCGGAATTAATTAATGGTTTGAAACTTGAGTTACGTGGGTTTTTCTGTTTCAATGTTGAGGTGACCATATTACTTTTATGAGTCATTTTTATAATTATGGAACTTATATGCCCACACAATTACAATATACATAATTTTTACATAACATTTTTTTAATTTTACTAATTTGTTATCGTCTAATATAGTAAACGCTCTTTAATCTGGCACGTTTAGGACTGCGACCGTACCATATAAGCTCTCATTAATGTAGACCTAATATTTGTCTTAAACGACTACATTTTATATACAATATTTTTATGTAAATCTACAATATGCGGCGTCTAGAAGCAAAGGGATGTAAGTGACAAATTTGGAAAATTTGAGATAACCAGCGCAAACGATAGAAGATGTACTAAACTACTTAGTGGCACAGAGATATAAGCGAAAACTTGGACTTGGTGAATTTTAAAACCTACTGAACGAAACGCCTATACGATATTAACTTTCTGATGAATTTTACTTTTGTCACCTACATCTCTTTGCATCTAGCATGGAAAAGAACTGTCTCACAATTTTTTTTATAATGTATCTTAGATTTATACGACTCTTATAATGTCATTAAGCATGAATCACCATCGAACTCTCGTAATTTGAACTTTATAAATTATTAATACTTTTATTAATTATTATTACTATTATTAATTATTGTAATATTTTTGCCATTCGCCTTAAATCAATCTCCCTTCATTTTCCCTAGTCCTCCTTTATTCTCATCGCTTCCTCACCTCTTCTCTTCTTTGTCTCTTCGTTTCTTTGTCACTTCAAATTAAAATCAATTCTGCTCTGGCGTTACTTTTCTTTCCTCATTCCTTTTCTCTATTTCCGCCATCCACCTCTTCCCTTCACTGCCTCCCTTTAATAACTGCACAATATTCTTCTCGCTCATTACTTTTTTATATTACTATTACTAATAAAAAAATATTTTACTATCATATTTATATAGTTACATAGCAGATACGTTTAAATCAGCTGGTTACGTAAATGTAGACTAAAGAAAACCTTCAACTCCTTTCATATCTGAAAGACCAACAATCATATAGCTCGCAACAATTACAGCTTTGATTAATAACCGATTATTCAGATAGATGCATACTCCGGTATCGGTGCCGGCACACGACAAGAACCTTACTTTCAAATTGTCATTCACTTTATCTAGAATATGATCGGTGGATTTCATAATTGGAACAACGACATTCACGAACTATTACTTAGTAATCGGAGGCCATACGTCACATTCAAGAGGGTATTTTAGTCTAGAAGGTTTTGCAAAAATTCTAGGAAGTTAGCAGTCTTTTCATAGCAGTCGTTCCAATATTAAAGGGCAAATAATGACAGAATTCAAAGTATATAGAACAAATTAAGTATATATTAGTTTATAAATGAATAAACTTGTTACATTTCTAATACTAATGCGTTAGTTAATATATTTATGGCATGATTTACAACATATTTAAGGGTAAAACAATAATGTCTCTAATCCAGAAAATTAGGCTTGTCAACAGGTCGTTATTTCTATCATAAAAAGAACATCCACAAAATGATTTACGCTAAAACTGTTATCATATCGTAAAATAACTAGCATTAAAGATGTTATGTTCATCTGCGTGTGAACGACAGCTGTCAGAATAGCGGGAGAGGAATCGTGGATAACCTCCCGCAGACTCTTTGCATTTTCTCGTGGTCCATTTATTTCCATTTTATTAGTCATTTAATCAAAATTGCGAAAACATTGTTTTATTATTTGGTTTAATGAATTTTTGCCTCTTCATTAAATTTTATGAAGCAGACACTGTTAAAAAAAGGAAATGTATTACAATACCGAATAACGTTTTCATCTTTTAGAACAAAAATACAGATTTTGGGAACCACAACGCTTTAAAAAACATGTTGAAATTCTGTTTTATGTTTTTTTAAATTATTTACAGTGTACTTTAAACCGCTAATGCGATTGTATGATACTGATACATTTTAAAGGTCTGTTTATAGCTAATAAATATAGTTGAAGTTTAGTAGATGGCACCACTGACATTACAAAACCGTTGAGTCATTCAATAAACCTCAATAATACTAGTTTGTATGTAAGAGATTCCATCATATATGTGCCTCTATGTATTTTGGGATGTATAGGTATGTACCCAGCAGTCTACACCATTTTCTGAAGAGTGGAAAGTCCCCTCTTTAGGAGGGAGATTTAATCTTATAACATTTGTAGGATAGGTGGATTTTCAAATCCCTTTTGGTTACATCATGCGATTCGCGAACCCTTCTAGTTTAGCTACTGACAAGTCTACGTGAATATATACTCGTATACACTAGAACCTCTCTTTAATCCGGCACATGAATTTCAAACTTTTTCTTTGTTTTGAAAATTACAAATGTAGCGTCACTGAAATCACTGTAACTAGTAAACTAATCGGTGGAATGTCATGAAATTTTGACACAGATCGTAAAAAAGTTCCTACCATCTGAAAATCATACGCATCCTACTATAATGTTGTCATATAGCAAAAAAAGATTTTAAAAGAACTGCGCAAACGATGCCGGATTACAGAATATGCCGATACTGAAAATGCAGGATTAAGGAGGGGTTCCTATACTTATTCTTCTAACAATGTTACATATATTTTTATAATTATAATATATTTTATATTAATTTTATAAACAAATTTCGAACCTTAATTATTATTATTAATATTTTATTTTAATGTTTTTGCCATTTGGCTCTACATTCTTGTGGCCTAACTCAATTATGTACATATCATTGTGCTAATCTAAATATTCTCACTCCTTCCAAAAGAAAAAAAAAATCCATATAAAAATAAAAACAAAACTGCTACTGCTTCGCTCCTCCTGTTTCTACTCTGCCATTCCTTCTCTTTCCTCGTTCCTTTTCTCTGTCTATGCCATCCACCTCTTCCCTTCACTGCCTCCCTTTAATAACTGCCCAATATTCTTTTCGCTAATTACCTTTTTCTCACATGAAAACTTAATGTGCTCCAAAGTTTCGAACCTTGATATATGTTTGGAACAACGATATACAAAATTATACAAAATTTACTAGTTTATATTTTAGTTCATTACCTGTTTAAATACAATAAAAAAATCCTACTGATGTAAACCATCCTTTACAAAGTTTGATACCTTTTTTTTTCACACACATTATTTTAAATCGCATGCGCTAGCATTTTCATTCTTAACATCCATCCTGTTACTATCGCTTCCGGTATATTATACATCCGCCAATATGATGGTTTAGATGAAAATAGAATCAGAAAACAAACGAAATGAAAATAAAAGGAAAGAAAGTAAAATTTGAAACTTGAGAAACTTTTCAAGCTGATATTTGGATGTTAAAGTTTCATAGAACTGTTTGAAGTTACTTTAAATGCTTGGTATATACTATCATTGTATTCTTTGTTTAAAATAAAACCCAAGTTTAAACAAAAAACTACTGCATTTCTTTCAGCTTCAGATTTCTTTGGACTTTAAAGAAGCAGAGAGATCAAATAACTCTCTTTTACCAGAACTAACACCAAATTGTTTGTCGAAATTACATTGTCGTAAATAATATACTGTTCATAATAAATTCAACGGTGTAACAACATTGTCAGACAAGCCTAGTTTAGTAATTTACCATTTTGTTTTAGTAAGTAATAAATCTCATCAATTCATTAAATATCTCGTGTACCACATAGAGGGCGCTGTAAACCTTGACCTAGAGTTAGACAGAACAGGTTGTTTTTACATAGCGTAATAGGTAAACTAGTAACCCTATTTCCCGGGAAAAAATATCGCTAATGTATTTAAAATTTACATAATGTATTGCTCTTATAGCGAGTGGTATTTCACATAAAGATTAGAAATCCAAGGCAACATCCGTTCCAAGTCCATCCGGTCCCTTTATCAAAACCATGTGTCCATTTGACGTAAATCCCCAAGGTGTTAGTTCCCGGCGGTCACGATAGGCTCGCAAGGGTCGTGGGGGTTGTCTCCTTTCCCTATACGTTAGCCATATCAAATGACATCAGAATATTCGCTCAGGGGTTTATTCTTCTAATAGATACGTAACAGGGTGTGATACAACTATTATTTTATCAAAAGAATATCTAAATAAAACTTGTATATGAATATGTTTATTTACTAGAATCGGCTTAGGAAATATGGCCGAAATGGGCTTGTGTCCTATGTCTTAATTTCTATAAAAGTGGGTTACTAAAACCTCAAATGTTCTATTATTTTTTAATAACTCCTTATATGTTAAGAGATATTAATAATTAAAAAAGTCATTTTGTCTAATTATTAAAGGGATTTAACGTTGTACACATTCCAAATGCATGTGACATCACAACCGCTGCCAACCTTACAGCTCATAAATCTCTGCTATATGTATTTATATATCAAAATATCAAATATTATTTACAGCTATTTCAAGGAACAATAAAATTCCAATATTATGTCTGCCGTAACAGGGTTAAATAAAATAAAAACTTATTATTCTTTGACTTGACTTGATTATTTGACTACTAACAGCTACAAAACATTACTATAGCACTGACCTACTCAACAAATAACTGACGTTAAAATGCATTCACGTCATACAAATATGGCCGACCATTTCTAGCGCTAAAACTACAATTCAAATTTTTAATTACTATATCTCCGTCAATATTTAGATATTTAATAAAATAGACACGCCAATACACATTTATTAACATCAATTTCAATGAACAATTGAAAATTCTGGTTTGAATAATTACTAATTTTCAGTGAAGTGCTCTACTTTACTGTGATGCAGTTCAGTATCTATCTGATATACAGAGAAATGTTATATGCACACTAGGGATGTTAAAAAATAATCGATTTTTCTTTTAATCGATTATTATTTTCGTATAATCGATTTTTTATAATCGATTTTCAAAGCCATATTAATCGATTTTTAATTAATCGATTAATAAATTACGCGATTAAATCGATTTTCATAAATAGCACCATCTATGCGCCGAATGAAAAAACTCGAAGCATTATTATTTGCAAGTTAGTAAATAAAAAACGGTGCCATCTGTAATTATGTCGGCGAGTTAAGTAGTTTCAGTTTAGTGAGTGAGATCTTCTGAGTCAGAAACCGTATTTTAGGAAAGAGATTATCAAAATTATTGTTTTTAAACTGCTTACCGGAAAAATTATGGGAATAATATTATTCTAATTAAATGTATCATTTTTTAGCATCATGTGACAAGTTGTATATTTTTTTATTCATATTATTTTATTTCATTTTTAATCTGATTAATTGTTAAAATGAATCTCTTAGGTTTATTATTGGAATATGAAAAGCATGGAGGATTTTAAATAATAGAAAAAAAATCGATTTTTTCGAAAAAATCGATTATTTATTTTCATTAAAATCGATTATTGACAAATCGATTAATATTTAATAAAATGAAATCGATTTTTATTAAATCGATTCTTTTCCATTCATCTCACATCCCTAATGCACACATTGCAGGAAATTGAGTCCTCTATCAGACTGATAATAACGATTTTTATCCTGGGACCCTCTGTTAAGAAGATATTGCAACATAAGCGTTTTTAACTTACTAACAAAATAAGTATCTTACCCTGTGTAGTTATAATAGACCTTTCATTAAACCACCTTATGATTAATAACAATTTCGGTAACGCATCTATACAAACCGGTACACACAGCAAAGTCATTTGAATTCGTTATTTCATTAATCAAAGCAAAGTCATTATACTGACAAACCCTTTATTCTTAGCGGTGGTGGTTTTGAAGGGAATTGGTGGAGTGACGAGGGAGAGAGAAGGTGGGCTTGTAGATGAAATCTTTTTAATAGAATTCTTGGAATTAATTAACCGCCATTTGCTTCCACGTGTATTTGTTTTACTGTGTAATATTGATTCTAAATATTTCAACCCTTTTGTCATGATTATCATTATTTTTCAGGGAGTGGTCATTACGGAGATGGTAGAAGGGGTATCATGCGACACCTGCGAACTCTGTAGAGGGTTTGAAACCCACGACTGGAGGTAAGTTTTTCATTAATTTATTTAAAATACATAATTAAATAATGTTTAATTAATTATGTATTTATATTTTTTACATTATATGTCCCAAAATTATAATTTAAAATCCCTAAGGTATACGAAACTGTTGCTGAACATGTTACGAAAGTTTTAAATGTGCAGTGGCGTACTGTCGCTAGAAAAAAGCAATGGGCTTGTGTCCTATGTCTTAATTTCTATAAAAGTGAATCTCAAATGTTCAATTATTTTTTAATAACTCCTTATATGTTAAAAGATATTATCAATTAAAAAAGTCATTTTGTCTCTTTAATTATTAAAGGGATTCAACGTTGTACACATTCCAAATGCATGTGACATCATAACCGTTCCCAACCTTACAGCTAATAAATCTCTGCTATATGTATTTATATATCAAAATGATTACAGCTATTTCAAGGAACAATACAATTCCAATATTATGTCTGCCGTAACAGCGTTAAATAAAATAAAAACTTATTATTCTTTGACTTGACTTGATTATTTGACTACCAACAGCTACAAAACATTACCACAGCACTAACCTACTCAACTAATAACTGACGTTAAAATGTATTTCACGTCATACAAATATGGCCGACCATTTCTAGCGCTAAAACTACACTTCAAACTTTTAATTGCTATATCTCCGTCAATATTTAGGTATTTAATAAAATAGACATGTCAATACACATTAATTAACATCAATTTTAATTAACAATTGAAAAATCCACCACTAAAAAATGAGGACACAAGTCCATTAGATTTTCAGTAATTCATCCGGGAAGAATAAATCTCTATACATTGTCTATTAGAAACTGTATTAGCCCATGCTATACACTAAAACTAATAGTTTTTAATGAAACCACAACAGATATATTTGCAAAACACAAAATTAGTCATCAAATTGAAATATGTGGTAAAACAAAGTAGTAAAATTAAACTACAGCAGAATAAATAATATATAAAGTACGGTTCACTTCCATAAATTTACAGAATATTAAATATAGTTCATAATTCATAAAATGCATATAATATTTATATTTAAATGTTTAATGGCGGAAATATATGTTGTGAATCGGAAGTAAGGTAGTGAGTTAGTGAATGGAGTAGTCTTCTATGTGTACTATAGCAGAGAACCACAGGCTAGTGGTCTCATTTGTTATTTTGACGTCGTCATCCGACCTCTTCCGCCGGAAGAGTTTTGCTAAAAGCGATGCGATTATAACGCTCACTATAAATATATGATTTACACAGGAACTAATATTAAATAATAAATTTGTCATTTACTAGGTTTATGTTTACTTATGGTACGTTCGTAATGTTAGTATTAACTTAGTGCTTCAATTTAATTCGACATCTAATTTAATTCTAATCGACTAACTTTACAATTTTACTATATGTAGTTTTTATTTTATTTTCTACAGTTTTGCTGATACCCAATGATCAATAACTAGTGGTGTTTACTTCAGTGTGCGTAATTGCTGTAAAAATGAAGTAATTTTTCTTCTTTATTTTTTACGGCGATTCTAATAGCTAGGTCATGTTCCCTAATCATTGTTCGTCAAGAAAAAACTTTCGCAATGCTGCAATCTTAACCGAATCAGCAGCGTTTTAAATATTATTTGATCTTTGCTGCTGAAACAGCTTGCAATTTTTTTTTTTAGAATTTGAGACGATTTTAACGTCGCCTGAAGTTATTTTATTTTAGTTAAATTTGATTTATTAAGTTTATATCAGTTAGAAACTCGAGCAGTTTTTGAATTTCTTCTGGATTTGCATTTGATATTGTGGACAGGTTACTAGTAAATGATGGACTGTTATTTGCGTCTGACAGTTGCTGCACTGCGAAGCTGTTGTTTTGCTCATTAAATGTTGATGTGTCAACCTCGTATGTCCTGTTCGTAGTCTGAACATGACTTTTTCAAGTTGTCTGTTGAGTAGTTTCCCACTTTTGTATATTATCCTTAATTTGTTGCTACTTATTTGTTCCCATACCCTTTTTATACCATTCTATTCTAAACATCTAATTTATATATAATTATTATTTTATGTACTGAATTCTTATTTTAATAAACTACAATAGTCTTAATTTTCTAAACGAAGCTTTCTATACCTAACATGATAGTTTGAAAGCTTTATAAGTCGTGGTTTGGAATTAGAGCTTAATAATTAATGCTAAAATCATAGAATATTTTCATTTTATTATAGTTCGTAACAATCCACTGTACATAAAGCTTAAACTAATATTTAACTTTAAAATATGCTGCTATATATTTTTCACATTTTTGCTTTTTCAAATATTGAGCTAAGAAATTATTATAAGTGCATTTTGCATTTAGGAAAATTGAATAAAAAAATATAAAGTTTAGAAACAAATTTCCTATGTCTTTAGACTACATATAGCAAACTTCAGATGTCTAAATAACACCTGTGACAAATGGCGGGAAGTTTAAAACAGTCAGCTCTTATTGATACAATTCTTAATATTTTTTTATTTAGAAAAATCTCGTTTACTCGTATCTATAGTTCAGCTGAACTATATGTCCTTTTGTTTTTCGTTGTTTCGCTGTTTCGTCGTTAGCCATGTCCTGTGTCCTGTGTCCTATGTGGTGTGTGGTACACCCGAACAACGACTGCATTTGTATTGTTTAACGTTTTCCGTTTAATGACGTATAATTATTTTTTATTGGTTCGCTCGTTTACTTGTTCTATTGTTCTGTTCTTTTTCTCCGAATTCTATTTTATGTTTTAAACGAACGTTGTAAAGATTTAATGATTTTTCCTGTTATACTATTTAATTGTCTTTATTTTATATATTAATTCAATGTATTTTAACATTTAGAACAAAAATAAATTCAACGATTCTTCCAAACTGGCTAGACTTTCATCTCTCGACTCTGTCTTTTACTTTAGTAATTGTGATATATTAAAAATTGTTTTGATTTCGGATTGAGAGCTATCGATAGTTAACCTATTACTGCTTCGGATCTATGCACTTCATCACGTATGGTGTCAGAGCATTATATCTTCCGAAACTCGCTTTGTTTAACTACTGATACACTGTTAATTTCTATACTTAAATAACACTTTCATTATGAATGTAAAAAGTTTCTGACGTGTTCAATATTACTGTTCACATTTTTAAAAAGAATGGACTTAACCGTATGGCCTTCTGAACAGTTCATATACTTGCATAACACTATTAAACTGGAAAGTATCTTTTTACACGATATGCCAATCATCTAAATTGAAATTCTCAATAATCATTATTTTACCCGTTAAATGCGCCTTAACTTTGTAACCGGCTTGACACAATCTACGATAGTACTATAACAACTTCCTCAGTAAATTAAACGGGGCATTTAATGGATTGCTTTTCCAGGTTTTCTGTACTTTAATAATATTTAGTCTGGCGGAAAATCGGCACTCCCCGCAACTCTTAATTTTTTTATTTTATAAATTCTTTTTAAATCCATTTTTAGAATATTAAGTCACACCTTGCTGCATTATTGTGGCATGACTAGCAGCGTAAAATAAATTCATAATTTAAACAGGGATGAATCAGGTACGGGATGAACAAACTTAATTTATTAATTTTTTTTATAATCAGGACTTACATTTTATAAATAAAAATGTTGTGAAACCAGGATATCCCAAAACCTGGCCTATTAAATTAAAATTTGGTATTTACCAATGAACCTGTTTAATTACAATAATTTGATAATAAATTGGAAATTAATTCTGTATCCTGCTTTGACTAATCTTTTTCTTAAATGTTTACTTGAGCGCATCACCCACTGGGTGATAAATAGTAATATTAAATCAATACATACATTTAAAATAAGGACACTATATCAGATTGTTCCGATAAAATCAATTAAATTGATTAATAGATTAGCTTGGAAGCATCTATGCTTATTAGGCAGTGGTATGGTCCATATATGAGGCCACGAAACTATAAATACAGTCAAAATTGTACGAGGTGGTCGGTGATAAGTCCCAGCATAGGAAATAGACTAACGTTAAATAAATTAAATAATACAATCGATCAAAAATTGATTAATGTTTTTTTTTTAAATAAATACATAGTGCCATAGAGCCATTTTTAGTCGTCATAATTTAAGAATTCTTATAAACACAAATATATATTATAGATATATGATTTTAAAGTAACTTAGTACCAAGATGTTTTAAACGTCGTTGAAAGCAAATAGACGATGAAAATCAGAAATAATTTTATTTACAGAAAAAATGAAGCAATATTGATTTTGTGTGAGTTTGCCATTAAGAAAGGGTGAAATAATCTATACTCGCTTGTGAATAACTGTCTCGCCGGTATTGTATGTGTGTATATGTACTCACCACCCTTATATTAAACGCAGGGATGAATTAGAAAACTTAATCATAATTTTTAAAGATAAGCTTTGTGTCATCTGTGTCATGTGAAATATTACATTGCGTAATTAAACTAAATCATAATAAAAACAAATTAAGAAACATATGTAAAATTATGACATAAAACTGTGGCCTTAATCCGCTAATTTTTAACGCCTTGTGTGACATTTAAAATATGGTTGCATAATTTATATAAAAACTTCATTACTATGCAAATTGTAAATACGAGTGAATATATCTATTAACTAATTTACCATTAAGATTATGCATTTATAATATACGTATTTTGAGCAAAAAATGTAAAATTAATATACCATACAGCGAATTTAGTATGCTAATTTATTCATATCTTTTTTTTAATTATTAAACTATGATTACTACGAGATTTGATATATTTAGATCAAGGGTATAACTTGAGTTTATGTTTCCTTATACTCCAGCTATAATAATTAGTGTAAAAAGGCGTAGGTGAAAGTTATCTGCATTTTTCGCATGATGGTCTTATAGTGCAGATGTCCAAGACAAAGTATGCTACTTTCAAGTAAATGCTATCCGGTAGCATTAGTAGATGGCATGCTTATTTTCAGTATGCTATTGAATCGCAACCCGTTATACAGTGATGCAGGAGAATGAGTAGTGTTTTTAAGCATGTCTGAACGTAATTAGCGTACCAAATATAAGTAGATGTCTTAAAAATAGCATGCTAAAAATTGGTCATGCTTTTTGATACACCGAAGCGTGGTCTTTTACTGCAGAAAATCTGTCATGGTATCCTGTATTTATTAATATTAGTATTTAATAAAGCTAATGCGTTTAAAGTGAACTTAGCTAGCATATGAATGCTTCCTTTTAGAGTCAATGACCTAACTACGTTAAGTCATCTTCTTATTACTAAATATAGATGTCTTTAACCTAACTAAGCCCCTTATTTTGTACCTGTTTAAGTGCGTTTATCGTAAAATTGAGCTACTTCAATACATCCAAAGAATTTAGCACACATGAAATAAGTTGTAGATTAGAATAAAATCTTAAGACTTTAATTTTGAAAAATCGTCTAACAGGGAGCTACTAAACTAGTCTATTACATTTCAGAATATACATAAAAAGCTTGTAAGACATTTTCTTACTAGCTATAGAACACAAAGCTTTACCGTGCTAATTATTTTTAACTCTCCACGTGAAAGATAGGATAAGATAATCTCTATTTATATTTATGCTACGCAGAGAAGATGAATGATACATCTATTTGCATCTTGATGCCAATTTTATAAAGACAGACCTGTGTTTTATATTCTTATAAGAACAGGGTGATGAAAAATACGTTAACATAAATATATAACATGAAAAAATGAATGAAAACGTTTGAAAAGTGTTGTTAGTAATTGGTATTGAATCCGTAAGTTCCGGTTTAGGGAATTAGGTCAAGATCTAACTTAATTAAGCCTACTTTATTACAAGTTTTCATCGGCATCTAACACGAAGATAAACGCACAGGCTTGTCTCTTTTGACACACCCTGTACTTATATTCTCGTCGTATACGTCATCCGTTATTCAATCAAAAACTTCAAATTAAAATAGTCCTTTTCAGTTTCTTGAACGCACGTTTCAAATGTTTATAAGCACCTGTCAAAATACATTAATTAAAAAATGATTTATAACTAGTACCAAAAGTGTTTCATAGATGGCGCAGGGGATGTATTTTAAAATTTGTGTCAAACCAAATATAATATATTTATAAAATTTTACGTATATTATAGAACTCAAGGAAATATACATCTGAAAATAGAATTTATACGCTACATGACTAATTTTATGTATTTTTCGCTCTTTTAATAATATTTTTATGTTTCGACATAGTTTTTGATAACATATGCAAATGTTATTTGTTATATAATTTATGTGTTTTAAGTAATAAAATATTTGTAATGTTTGTTTCGTTTGTTTGAGTCGCACAGTTCCTTTTATTTGAGTGACCTTTTGCTAAATATAATTGCTGTAACACTAACAGATGCATTTTACTATCATTTTAATTTAATGACCAATGTTCACGCGAATTCTACTAGTTGGTACATCTACTTGGCAAAATTATTAAGTATCTGTTTCGGTAATGCTTCCAATTTTTTTACTTAATCATGATCAATGAGAAAGATTTTCCAACATAGCCCAACTAAATTTGGGCAAAATATTTCTCTTTTCAAATACACTGGACCTTTGGTTTCGAAGTTGCTTCACAACTTTATTTTATTAGTTATAAAATATAAAATGTTATTTATTTAGGATCATTAAGGTTCATATATTTCTGATTGTTACTTTTACTTGGAACTGACGAAGCAACTCGATCATAAAACTTCCCTGTGAAGTTGGCTACAACGACTTGACAGTTGGACACTGAATTTGAATTATACCTATACTTAAAATATATTTGAAAATACAAATCTGTTATTAAAATAAATCATTTTTAGACAATAAAAGTTTAGCACACTATAAACGAAAAATATATGTTTTATAAAACATCAAACTATATTTAAACGTTTCTATTTAAAAAATATGTTTTAAAAACTTAGTACATAAAGTTTTGATATTGAAACAGTGATAAACAAAGATAAATAAAATCAATTACTCTGCAGACTTCAATACTAATTTTGTCGCGTCAAAAATAAGGCGGTAAAACGAAAATTCAAACTTTCGGATAAGTGTTATTAGTCTAATCACACACTGTAGACAAGATTGTCTTTAGGCAAACAATCTCCATTCTACGACATTGACATTACTTATTGATTTAACTCAGTATATTTACTTCAAATTAATGATCTATATCTGAAAATAGAATTTTTGAAACAACACCTATTAAAGAGAAAAGGTAAACATTAATTTTAAAAACAATCTTTTGCTTATTTCTTGCTTATTTATTGACACAATCCATGAATGAACAAAATAAGAAAAACTTAAAAATTAACTGCATTTGTTATGGCTGCTGCTTCAACCAAAATAAATTCACAAATGTAAAATGTAACTAAAATATCATAAACTAATTTATGAGTTGTTATTTTTGTGATTTTCACTGATTTGTGTTTGGTTAGTTGTGTGTGTTAGGTCATAAGAAGGACAGCAAGGTTTAGATTGGAAAATGAGGAAAAAGGAAACAGATACTGGGAAAGTAGTGAGGAAAGAATGTGTAGAGTGTGCGGAACGGAGGACGAAACACTGGAGTAGCACTGGAAAAAGTAGGGTGTGAGATGAATATTGGGCAGCTCTTAAAAGGGGGCAAGGAAGGGAACAGATGGATGGTAGAAATAATTAGAAGAAGGAAGGCTGAAGCTTTTTAAATCTTTTTAAGGCAGAAGAATGTAATGCCGAAAGTGAAGGGAAGAGGTGGATGGCGGAGATAGAGAAAAAAAAACTAGGAAAGAGAAGGAATGTCAGAGTAGAAACAGGAGGGACAGTAGCAGGAGGAGCGAAGCAGTAGCAGTTTTGTTTTTATTTTTATAAGGAATATTATGTATATTTTTTTTTCTCGTTTGAAAAAAATGAGAATGTTTAGATTTAATAAGGATCAAAATTGAATTAAGCACAATGACATGTATATAAATGAGTTAAGGCACAAGAATGTAGTGCTAAATGGCATACACATTAAAAAAGTACAAGGTGTTAGGTAAATTAATGACTATTATGATTTTTTCAAACTGTGCAGTCACCCTGTGTATTATATTCATATATCCTGAAGGTCAAACGTATGCATGTACCATTATTCCTCTTCTCTGGTCGAATTAGCATTTCTATTCAAGCTGTCTCTGGTTCTCACTTGCTCACTCAATTACTAATTGGACACAATGTCACCGTATGACCGTCACTAATTGGCTAATGGACTTGCAATTGTTTTATAGGAGGGTGCTTCGTCCTCCGTGTACATAAAGACCAGGACTATCTTTTTGCGGGTGGTAAATGTAATATAAAAAGCAACGTATGACATTAATTTGCAATTAACTGAATTTATTTTGTCTCAATTAATTACAAATCCATTAAATTACGACCTACGGTTAATAGCGCTCGTTTTAATAAAGATTTCATTGTTTATGAGGTTGAATTTCACAGATGTTACAGTCTGGATGAAATTTACTTGCTTGAAAAATACAGAGCGAAAAACTATATGGACCATAATTTAGTTTATAGTTTGGTATTGAGGGTCTTGCACTATTCAGTTGGTTTAGACTTATTTAATATATTTCAAATTTTGTTATTTTTAACGACCCGCTTTAATATTAGACGCCTCTATTTTTGTGTCCCCATTTTTTAGTGGTCGATTTTTCAATTGTTGATTGAAATTGATGTTAATAAATGTGTATTGGTGTGTCTGTTTTATTAAAAATCTAAATGTTGACGAAGATATAGCAATTAAAAATTTGAATTGTAGTTTTAGCGCTAAAAATGGTCGGCCCTATATACATGACGTGAAATGAATTTTAACGTCAGTTATTTGTGGAGTAGGTCAGTGCTGTGGTAATGTTTTGTAGCTGTTGGTATTTAAATAATCAAGTCAAATCAAAGAATAATAAAAAATTTTATTTTATTTAACCCTGCTAAGGCAGACATAATATTGGAATTTGAGTGTTCCTTGAAATAGCTGTAAATAATATTTGATATTTTGTTATATAAATACATATAGCAGAGATTTATGAGCTGTAAGGTTGGTAACCTTACACAAGGATTGTGATGTCACATGCACTTGGAATGTGTACAACGTTGAATCCCTTTAATAATTAAAGAGACAAAATGACTTTTTTAATTGTTAATATCTCTTAACATATAAGAAGTTATTAAAAAATAATTGAACATTTGAGGTTCTAGTAACCAACTTTATCAATATATAATACACTTTTATAGAAATTAAGACATAGGACACAAACCCATTAGCAGAAGAGGTCTTAAAGAAGCTAATGGTGTTAAGTCAAAAGAGAAATCGAGAAAATTAGTTTTGCAAACATTGAAGCATAATGATATTAGGAAGTATAAAATTAAGGAGAATATTATTTATTCAATTGAAGTTTATGGTACTTAAACCGTAGAGGCTTCTGAGCGAATCAGATTGGGAAGTGACTTACAAAATAAGGGTCTTCTCAAATTTCAAGCAATGTGTTACTCTCACTAACCGTTGGGAATTGCAAGTCAGCATAAAAATCTCAGACTTTGTAACAGCGGAAGTGTGATTTCTTAGCAAGAGACATATTTTCTCGAGTAGTAGTTTAGTTATATTTTAAAAATAAAAACGACAGTATTAGTAAATTGTTTATCTAAATATTTTACTGTTTTAAGTTAATCTAACTATATCTTTAACAATGTTATGCATCCAAGAGTGTTACTAGAATAATAGAAATTTAAGATAATAGATAATTTTTTTTAAATTTCATTTAACATCGGTCATGGCTGTTATTTTCAAAGGTAGCTTTCAACGTTTGCGCAATTATATCACCAAAATATTTTGTACTTGTAACACCATCTTCATGTTATAGTTTAAAACTATTCAGGCTGCAATCAGGCTGTGGTTTTATATTCAATCAAAATTTATCAAAATTAGAGCTCAAAAATGATTAAATAAATAGTGATAAATTTTTCTAAATAATTATCGTGTATAACAAATAACTTACTTATTTTAGGTTAACCGCGGCTTCCGTTACTTAGTCAACCTAACATCTACACTTGTTTTTGATTTAATTACTAATTTCTGTTCAGTTATTTGTTTATATTTGAAATGTAACTGGTACCCATATAATTGTCCTCCATTCATTACTTAGTTTGTTTTGTTTACTTGCTTTTATTGTCCATTAAATTAGGAGTAGGTGTTATTTTTTCTGTAGTGATGACAAATGCAATAATGACGATTTTCTTTTACACTGCTAATAACTGTTTATAAATTTTGATTGCTAACAAAATATTCTTTAAAAGTAAATCATCATTTCTGTTGTCAAACCAAATTGTTTAGTTCAAACTTTTTGCTTTATATTAAACTTCTTTGTCCCATTTAAGTCTCCTTATTTATCTCATTCTCTTTGGAATACAATTAGATAACAATTAAATGTCCTAGAAATTTTTTAATCAACACACTTTAATCACTACATCGCTGTCTAATAAGTGTATGATTTTATTGCATATATATTCAATTCAAACGCAAGAAAGTAACCTCTTTTTAATCCGGTATCGACAGCAGTATTTCCTTTCTCATCATAACAATAGTGAATTGAAATAGAAAAGTGAAAAGTGAATATATTCAATCAAATAAATAATAACCCAGTAAACAATTTGGTGAAGTGCCCTATTTAGTGACTTTTCTATCACTATTTCACTTCAATTATAGTTCGCTTCAACTTTATCTTCATTTGTATTCCGACAGGTGGAGTGGTTCCGTCATCTGTAGCCGATAAAGTAGACATTTTATAAAAAAAAATGTGAGAAACTAAACTATAAATGAACTCTTTTATGACAAAAAAATCATGACGCATCTTCAATATGCTGTCAAAGTGACTCCAAAATGTAGCTTCAATTAAATTTTGTATTCTATGTCATTCTTTAAACCCTGCACTTGTTGGAATCACGAAATAGTTTTTACGATATTTATATTTTTTATTTAAATTGATTTATTTTTGGTGTTTGCGTCAAAACTATAATGAAGTTCAATACTCCGTGGTCACAAACGTGCCGGATTAAGGAGAGGGTAATATATTTACATCCAGTTAATATGAATGTACGTGGAAGATGTATTTCCAAAATTAGATACAAAAAATCTGCAATCTTTTTTCTTAATTTTTAAAGCAAGATAAATGGTACATATTATAAACTGCAGCTGCAATACCTATTATAACACGTCACCATTATTTAATACACCAATTATAATAAATATGTATAACTTTCCATCTATTATCACGCCAGTATACATTGTCTTTTGTATATGTACAAACATAGGTGCTTGTCACACATATAAAAATAACTGCAGTTATCAGTACAGTGTGTCTAATAACATTGTAACCCGATTTACCATGTCGTTTTAATCCAATTTGACATCATACACAAATACAAATATACTCATTCACAATTTTTATTTTTAGCTGTAACATTTAGATATATTTTTAACAGTGTAAAGACTATTCGCATACAAACAGCCACTCTAAACCAATAACGACGGTTGGGTTTATATTTTCTCACTATAGTATGAAGTCAGTCAAGATTTGTCTCTGCAACGATTTGACGTGAAAAACTTATTAAAAAAAAATAATAATATAAATATAAACAGTTTAGTGAATATTTAAAAAAAAAAAAATCTAATTTAATATTATGATAAATTATTAAAAGTTTTTTTTTTATAAAATTGGTAACAGTGTTTTATGTTTGTTTATATTATTACTAGTTTTATTTTTTTATAATAATATATGTTATGTTTATACTGTTTATTTAATTGGTGGTGTTTAATGTTGGTAACACATTATTAAAATTTTATAGGTTAGAATTTATTTTATAATCAAATTCCAATATGGCGGCGTAATGTTTATATTTTTAAATGAAATATCAGTTTTTAGTTTATTTTAATTTCAATTTTGTGAATGGTAAGTTTGTAAAATTTAATTAATTACCTCATATCTATTAATACAAATCGTACCGTATAATTATGACGTTTGTGAATATCAATGAATTTATTTAAAGATTTTCATAAAAAAGTTGCTGCGGTGTATTTTATTAGTAGCCAGTGCAACATTTTTAATTTTCAACGTTTTTATTATTTTTAATTTCTAAAAGTTAACGGAGATATAGCTGTTTAAAATTTGGATTTCTGTGTTGTTGCTTCATTTTAAAACTTTAAGAAAATTATTATAAAGTGTTGTCTCATTTTCTCGTTTGTATTCTCACCATTTAAGAAAAGGACAACTAGATATTATATTCTATTATTATTTATTATTTTATAAAACAATCATGGTATTATTTATCCTTTTCGTGTTAAATAAAATAAATAATGGAATATTTGCGTGAAGAAATTTAATATATCCGTAAAATACCGGATACAAATATTTCAACATGCATTTTTTAATAACTCCTTATATGTTAAGAGATATTAACAATTAAAAAAGTCATTTTGTCTCTTTAATTATTAAAGGGATTCAACGTTGTACACATTACAAATGCATGTGACATCACAACCGCTGGCAACCTTACAGCTCATGATTCTCTGCTATATGTATTTATATATCAAAATATCAAATATTATTTACAGCTATTTCAAGGAACAATAAAATTTCAATATTATGTCTGCCGTAACAGGGTTAAATAAAATAAAAACTTATTATTCTTTGATTTGACTTGATTATTTGACTACCAACAGCTACAAAACATTACCACAGCACTGACCTACTCAACAAATAACGTCAGACAAATATAGCCGACCATCTCTAGCGCTAAAACTATAATTCAAACTTTTAATTGCTATATCTCCGTCAACATTTAGATATTTAATAAAATAGACACGCCAATACACATTTATTAACATCAATTTCAATTAACAATTGAAAAATCGACCACTAAAAAATGAAGACACAAGCCCATTATACGGGTTCTACATTTACGGGGGGCCCTTAAACCATACTTTAACAGATTTATATTGATCTATAGCAGATTTTCACAAGATTAAATAGTGTTTAAGATAAATTTGCAATAGATTTTTCATGAAAGCTGGGATAAATTTACATTGCATAAAATAGAATCTAAGATAAATAAAATGTATAAATCTGTGATTAGTCTGTAACAAATTCGCACTGGATAAAATGAAATCTCGTCTGAAATGGTTGTAGCCAGAATGTTGGTGGTAAATGTATAGGGTTTTCCAATAAGTGCGGGTCAATTTAGTACCATTGTACGAAATAAAACCATGCGAGTATTTGTAGATTGAATAATTTATTCAATTGTTTAATGATAAAATAAATTTACACTTTTTAATAACTTTTACCAACATTCTTATAATAACAAGATGGTTGGGAATTATGATCTTGACAGTGTAGAAGCCCAAACCACAACTGACACGAATGCCATATCGCTGTAGCGTACAGCAGTCGTCGTATTGTAGTCATGCGCATTACTTCTATTAGAGACAACAATACATTATAATGTTGGAATGCCAACAGAGACATCTTCTTATGTTCTGTACTAATTTTGTACTGAACATAAATTGCCAGCCAGCAGAAGTAGATAAGCTCACAACCAATATCAAATTATACAATGTTACATAAAATTATTATAAACCAATTTACAAAAAATAATGTGAACTTCTTAAAACTATTATAAACAAAATTACACAAAATAACATAAACTTCTTAACTCTATGGTAGTCTACATAATTTTGTGAAAATAATATAAAACAAATTAATTACTATCCTAAATATAACAGAAACCATAATTATCAATGTAGCATACATTATCAATTGCATAATGTACACAACAATCATCAACTCAATAGTTACAATGTTATTGAAACAATTATCTTTTAACAATTCCAACAGTACAGATGTTTGTTTTACATCAATGTTGTAAACATTGCAATTAATATCTGATGGAAGTATTGTATTTGAATCAAAAATTTTATTTGTTGCTTGTTTGATTCGCACCAGCAACACTGCGCTAATAATCTCAAGCTGGGGTATTGTAAGTACCTTACTTGATGGAGCTACACTAGACTTGTAGCAAATTAAATTTGTTTTTAACTTAATATTTATAAAAATAATATTGTGTTTTAAACCTAATGTCATGATACTGGTTGATCTGTTTAATAATGTTTTATAAACCTCCAATACTGAAGGATTGCGTCTAAATCTTTTTTCCAACACATTAAATCTTTGCGGGGCAACTGAGAAAGAATCCTCCAATTCTATTTTATTTACTAGGCTGAGTAATGGCAAATCAACAGTTAAATTATTTTTAAGTGCTACTGAATTTTGAAATTTATGTTCAGCCTTTAAGTAATCCTCAGAAAACTTATCTGATTCCTCTGGGACTTTCTCAGTTGTCCAAGATTGTTTCATAACATTCTCAAGGTTTGTATATTCACAAATAGCAAGATTACATACAATATTATTATGTGAATACTTATTTTTATTATACAATTTTCTTGGAACCACATTTCCTTTATTATTATTATTGTCATGTGACATATTTTTATAATCTAAACTATACTCAATTGCAATTGCACGTCTTTCTAAAAATGAAATAAATTCTGCCATAGTAGGCAGTTCTTCTAAATTTCTTTCCATGTGGAAAGTGCGGTTAGTAACGATATCTAATTTTCTACTTAAGGCCGAGATTAAAATCATATCCCATTTGTCTACAGGCTCATCAAGATTTTTTAACGCTTGTAATTGCTGTTTTACTTGACATAAAAAAGCCCTTATATCGACTGCAGTACCTTTCTGCATGTTGGGAATATCAAGTAATATATTAATGTGATAAAAGATTAATCTCGCCTTATTTTCATACCGTGCTAACAATAAATCAACAGCCTCTTTGTATGAGCTGTTCACAAGCGGCAGATTTATAATTATTGAGAGCGCCTCATCAACGAGATACTTTCTCAAATAAAAAAGTCTCTGTACATCGGACAGTGATGCATTATTGTGAACCACTGCTTGGAAGAGCTCATAAAAGGGCTTAAACCTGGTTATATCCTTGCCATCGAAGGTTGGAATTTCCACCGCCGGGAGCTTCAATGGAACTAATTCAGGCCTATTAACTTCTTTTAACTTATTGATGCTAGCATTTAATTTTGCAATAATATTAAAATACTTTTCTTCAACTTCTTCAATGTCTTCCTCATCTTGATCATCAATTTCTAAAATGCTGTACTGCGTGAGCTCGTACGATTGGAATGTAGTCATCATCTTTTCTTTTTTCACCTGCAGCACCTCCACTGTTGCGGAGTCGAGAGCCCTTGGGTCGCTGACGTAATTGTCCATCCTTGATATTGAACTTTTTGCAATCGTCCGCGCCGATCTAAGCCTTTTCAATCCCTCCATCTTGCTTAGGTGATAGATTCGTACTTGTATGATAGACGAAACGTGGATGACAAAACTAATCCAGGTTAATCCAGCAACATAAGAAGTTTTTAATAAATCGGTACTTGTAGATAGTAATAATAGCTTTGTACCTTCATGAGTAAAGAAGTATTTTACTCTCTTCCAGCATCCATGTATCCTCTTCCGTAATGATAATTTTTCTTGAATAATTTTTCTTAAAATATAAATGTGTAGTAATCAAACCGTCTGAATCCAGCGTTGCATTACCCAATCAATGGCAATTGATGACTTGCCAGGCCGCCATAGGGTAAATGTAACAAAATAGCTTGCACTTGTGCTGGTTACTATACAGATGTAACCTCAAAACACCACGAAATCACACGCGGGTACCAATGGCTTGTAAGGCCAGTTTTTTTTTTTTGTAGGATTTAAAACCTTCTTGAAATGTAATTGTAAAATATCCAGCTTCGCTTGTAAGGCTTCTGGAAATGTAATTGTAAAATATCCAAATCCTCCGTGAATCCGCCAAAATAGAGCGTCCCATTTACCCAATCAATGGCAATCGCCAAGGGGCAAATGTAATAAAACGCCAAAAATACAATGAAAAACACACGCGGTTAATAAACTCGAAGGATCGGCTTTGTAAGACTCGAAGGACCAGCTTCGCATGTACGAAATAAAACCATGCGAGTATTTGTAGATTGAATAATTTATTCAATTGTTTAATGATAAAATAAATTTACACTTTTTAATAACTTTTACCAACATTCTTATAATAACAAGATGGTTGGGAATTATGATCTTGACAGTGTAGAAGCCCAAACCACAACTGACACGAATGCCATATCGCTGTAGCGTACAGCAGTCGTCGTATTGTAGTCATGCGCATTACTTCTATTAGAGACAACAATACATTATAATGTTGGAATGCCAACAGAGACATCTTCTTATGTTCTGTACTAATTTTGTACTGAACAACCATCTCATATAAAACACCTTGATACAACTTATATGAATATACAGGGCGTTTGTTTTATATGATATGATACAAATCCTTATAGAATTACCCGAAATCTACATCCGCCTAAACATGTGCTAGTGTTATTGCTAGTGAATGATATTTTATAAATGAAGTATAAATTATTGTTATTAATTAACAACAACGACACTTTCAATTTGTATGTCACATAGAAACCTCTATAACATATATCTTAGCAACTTAACTTGTCAACTATATATTTATAAATACTTTAATTAGAAAATACACATCACCTTTTTTCCAAATAAGGCTTTAAATAAAGTAACCGCGATGAATTTTAAGTGGGGCCTGTCCCAGTACCAGTCAGTCGAGCAGCGTGCACTTGTTGTTACGAACCAGTAGAAGAAATCTGTGTTGGTATCAAAAATAGACAATCGCGAAGTTTTTAAGATGAAATCTACAGGGTGTTTTAAATGAGACGATACCATTTGTAATTAGAATATCTTTTTAATTAACAATCAAAATTCATTTTTCTTTATGTGATTTATTACCTTAATATATAACAATATGTTTGAAATATAACTGCTTTTATATATATTTCTGGAAGAGATCTGAAAAGTAAGTCTAAAATTTTACTTCCTAATAAATGATTGCGATTCTATAATTTCATTTTCTATGACACCACTATATAACAAATATCTATTTTCCCAAAAAGTCACTGACTCTGATTTACAACAAGATATGTTTTCTTTTTAATATAAATTTTTCAACAACTAATTTTTTCAAGTTATTTATTAGATATACATAATTTTTTTTTTAAATGTTGCAAGTTATAAATATGAAGTTTAAAGAGTTAATGGCTTGTATAAAAAATACGAGTAAAAAATAATGTTACTCCAGTTTGCACATGATATACGACGTGTTTAACTGCATTCAGACGCATATAGATGACACTGCTTGCGAATGAAACGATTATTTTATTATTATGACTACATGTATACAGATTGCACACACACAAGCTTACACAATACATAGAAAAACAAAGGAATGAAGCAAAAATTGTGTATTCTATAAGTTTTAAGCACTCTTTAAGCTCTATAAATGGGCTTTATTTAATTGTAACGATTTGCGCGACGTATCTGCTTTCAATATTGTTGATTTTAATTGAGCGGTGAACTTTGCGTTAATTGTTTTAAAACTTTACTCTATATGTTGATAAAGTTGGATACTTGGACTTAAGCCTCATTCCCACTCACTGTTTTAATTACTGTTTTATTTAATATTGTAATCCAGATTTCAGGTTTTTGTTTAAGCATTCCTTTTCACATTTGTGTTTTAAGTTGACAGTTCGACAAAATTGTATGTAAAATAATTAAAATTGTTATTTTTAATAACTTCTATATTTTTCAAAAACTGACATTACACTTCTTTTAAAAGTAAATCCTACTGCATTTTGACTTCTTTTTCTTTGATTTCTTTATTTATTATTTTTAATTTAAGACATTGGACCTTATACAGTTCTAAAAAAACTAAGAAAACTTAAAAAATAAATTAAATTAAAAATGGTACTGTGAATGAACCATATAATAATATGATGTAAATAGAATATTGCCATATCCTAAACAATTTAAATTAAATACAAAATAACATTAAAACAGTGAGTGGGAATGATACTTAACTATTGAGAAATCCAATGAAAGTTCACTAGTAAAACCAATTTTCTACAAATTTTGATAAAAATTAAATATAATTTTAATATAAGTTTCCTTAAATTATTTACACAATTTCAAATGTTTTGTCCAGCTGTGAAGCGAGATATTAACACTTAAAGAGTGCATATTTAACATATAGGAAGCCTACATACCCAGTAAACAATTTGGTGAAGTGTCCTATTTGGTGAAGTTCGAGTCACTCGTACAATTCTATTCTAACGCTTTACAAGTTCTCTACCTGTCACAGATTTTGTGTTAGTTTTTCATAATAATATTCTTTCTTTTTCCAACATCATTCATTAAGTATTTCTGTTTCTTTCCCACATGGGTATATTTTTATTATCCGGTCATAAATCATAAACCTACTCCGCTTTTAATTCAGCAGTGAACCGTCGTTGCAATGTCTGTAGCTCATAAAAAGGACCTTTCCTTTGAACGACTGAATAGAAAACGAACACGTTCCAGACAAAAAATTCATGATATGTAATAAAAATTAAGTAGAATTTACTCCAAAATGTTTACTGGGATAGTAGAAAAAAGGCATTGTTTTAACATATATCTCCAGATTATAGTTCTAGATTATAGATTTTTATAGTTCTATAGATTTTGAAAAACAAAAAAAAACTGATTATATATGAAGAACAATAAATTAGGAAAGTTTTGACTGTATTTTACAATGTTTGACCAGTTCGTAAAAGAGATATGAAGGTATAAAGTTGATATGTAGTAGTGCCGCTAATAGATATCATTGAGCATACGTTGCAAGACTACTGCGGTTGCGTTGTAGTGAACAGTGTTACAATATTTTAGAAGAATGTGATTGTATTTAGATTATTTATATTATATACGAGTATGTATATAAAAGCATTACTTTTACGACCTTACTTTTGCCTACATAATATATACGAGTGACGTCACGATCACATGGAGAAAAGATTAATTAGAAATAAATGAATTACAACTAAAAATGTTGCCAATTTTAAAAGATGTCGTCAAAATAAAATATTAAGTCTCCATGAGTTATGAAATAACGGCGCCTCCACCAATCTTGGCGGCTTCGGTCGTAACTGTTACCGTCACCGTCACATCCTATTCTCAGTGAATCTTATAATAAAATGAGATTAATATCACTGAATGTTGAATTCAGTTAAATTAAAAGTGAATATAAAATACTTTTATCTCAGAAATAAATTACCAAGTGTCTAACGGCTGCTACATTTCATGTTGTCGGGAGTAATTGGTGTTGGCGGAATTAGGGATTAAAATGTGTCGGGAAATATTACGAAATATGGAGATTATGGAGTTTACAAAATAGATTAAATAATCATAAATGACAAGTGTGAATCTATGGAGCATAAATGTCATACTTCGCTAATGTATTGAAAAAAATTAATTCTGATTATGGTAACGAACCAAGTACAAGTAAATATTGATAAAGATAGCTATGAGAACATTAAATATCCAATCAAAATAAATTGAGTTGAGTAATGATAAAGACTAATGACTATCCAAGATCTCACGGCACAATTACCAGACGTTACCTACTCTAAGTATATCAAAGAAATTTATGCATATTTTACGTATTTCTTAACAACCAGAGACAGTTATTTGCAAAGAATGTTGACTCAAGTAACAGTTACATATAAATAAAGTGCATTGCGTACAAAATTGCGTGACTATCATGTAAAATCATGCAATTAAAATAAATGTAATTATTACTACAAATTTATATATATAATATATTCATTATATTAATAAATTCAGTGTACAAATGAAAAACGCAAGATATAATAAATCTACAGGGGAAATGTTTTGAGTTAAATCAAATTTATTGCACGTTTCTTAGCCAGGAAGGGGGGGGGGGTAAGAGATACACGGGGGACACACTTATTACTAAGCAGAGACAATGCATAAATTTAATAAACAAGAGCCGAGAAAAAATATTAAGTAAAGGAAATTTGTAATTTATTGATGGACCGTGTTACGACATTAATAAATATACTAATAACCACGAGTTTTAGTAATATCTATGTAGTAGATACGTTAAGTATGTTTAGAGGTATATGTAAACCACTTTTTATTGAAATATTGGCCTTTTTATTTGTTTAAATTTCAAAAGTTGATTTCTATTACTAATTGTTATTAAAAAAAGCAATTTTAATTATATCACATACAATTTTAAGTCGAACTATCAAAATTTATATTACTAACGATGCATACGCACCAACTAAATTAACTAAACTTAAATTAAAACACAAATGTGAAAAGGAATGCTTAAACGATAACCTAAAATCTAGATTACAATATTAAATAAAATCAGTAAATTAAATATCAAAACAGTGAGTGAATTGGGAATGAGGCTTAAGCCTACAGTTTTGGGAAAACCGACCGCAGTTAAGTGACGAGAGCTATAACCGAGGTATTTTGTATGTCTAAACTACAGTTATGTAAACATTAATGCTGAGAAATAAAAGATACTCTTAAGAAATCATCACTGAGTAAAAAATAATAAATTAGTAAAAAAATCCGTTCGAGAATCTTCATGTTTTCTCAGTCCTCTCAAAAGTCTCCAAGATTCTATTTACAGTGTAAGAGTAATATCTTCATTAGTGTTAAGTTATAATGTCTGGGATATAAAAAAAAATACGTTAAAAATAGAAATGTGATATGGATTGATTGGTTGAACAGTTCAAAATGATTTTATAGTTTTAGAAACTTCAAACAAAAACACAGCTGTGACTTATGTAATGGAAAGCAACGCATTAGTCTAATCGTGAGTTCACATAGAAATAACAAAACATCTTCATTAGTAAACGTAATTAACACATCAATGTATAGGGTGTACCAGAAAAATGAATTTATTAATTTTTTGTTGTGTAACTTAAATATTCAAGACAAGACCTACTGCAGGTGAGTGAGGTTTTGCTCCTGTAAAAGGGCCCCACTTTCAAGCTAGCAAATTATTCTCAAAATTTCACCTTTGCTAAAACGACGTATGTCTGTGAGCTATGCAAAATAGACTATTATAAAGGTGGTACTCGAAATAAAGGTTTAACACCATCAGATATTCGTCTTGTGTAAAATTTATGTAACACATAATGAGAACATTGTACTAAATACTGTAGATATTACCCCAGACCCCCACACCTCCAGACCCAGTCCCCCAGGTCTACAGCTATTACAACAAATTAAGTTTCATGTCAATTACGCGACTCAGGATTTTGTAACTTAATAGTTGCTCTTCCGGGTTCTTTATTTGCAAAATTACACGTCTCTATCTTCACTTAGATAAAATGTTTCATTAAAATGTTAATAATCTTTGTAAAATATATGAACCGCTTACTTTGAAAGTGTGGTAAGTCAATTTTTTAATACAAAACAAAACAAGGAATTTTGTGAATGAAAAATGATATCGAACAAATGTCCACCACGACCACGCTGACAGATGTCGTTTCTTTTATCAAAATTTTCAATCACTTTTTGGCAAAATGACTTGTGGCATCGTCATAAAACCATGCAGTACAGCAGGTTAAATATTATCAAAAAAACCATGTTTTTTATGTTTAAATCGTTTTATGTAAGTAACTACAAACGCGAATCAAAATCTAAAGCTGCAATTAGTTAGATGAATAACGTATCTACATTTTAAGCTTTCTTCCACTGACTTTTAATGAGTTGGAACCGCAAAAATAAGTTTTGAAAATGAATATTGTTATATTCTAGTTAAATTCCAATTTTTATATGACTGGTAACATTTCTAAGGGGTTGTCATAAATAAACGTTATAAAATTCTGCTTTTAAAAAGCATTTGTGCACATCTCTAGTCAAAACTGGCGTGTTGTTGGTGTTGCCGCTATACAAAAAACAAAGTTCTTGTTGAAAAACCCTATATTAGTGACTAATTTAGTCTTCTCTTCTTTCTTGTGATTTATTTTCCCACTTTATTAAAGGTCGACTAATAGCTTTGGTTAAGTTTCAGTCCGGAAATATCCATATTAATATTTAAAAGTGTTTCCTTAAAAATTTACGAAAAATCGGATATCAAAAATTAGACTTAACCGCATTGGTTTCTGAGCGATTCATAGTTCTTCAGCTCAAATTTCTGACTGTGTTATACAATGTATAATAATGTGCAGTCAGTAAATTATCCAAATAATTTTTATCCAAGCAGCCCTTGACTAGAGAACCAAAGAAACCAGACAACGTGCGTCTGGCGTTCTTGGCGTTATTCCAGCATCTCTCCAGAACTGATAGACAGTACATTTAGAATCATAATAATTATAATTTAAAATATGTTTTAAAAATCCATTAATTCGTTAACCATATTGTTGATAAAACAGTTTTAAATAAATAATGTAGTAAGAGTATAAATAATTTCGTGAAGCCGCTGTAAAATGAGCAGCCAGCGATGAAACGCAAGAATAACAAACATATGCCGGCGGCTGTTTATTAAGTAACTAATCAATTAAACAAATCAGTTTAATTATGTTATATTTAGACATTTGAACTGTGCATTTGGAGTAGATGGATTTAAATTTGTATTTTCGGAGCGGAAAACGACCGCACTTGGCCACCATCTTGAAAATAAGTTTGCAAACCGTTTTTTTAAATTATCTTTAAAACTATAACTCCCACAAAAATCTTGTAAACACCTTTTTTGTAGATAATCTTATTATATACAACTTTTCTTAACAACATTTTGATGTAAGTTTTATAATAAATAAGTTATAACCAAAAATAAATCTTAAAATTATTTTTTGCGGTACTCATAGACCCTTATGTTGAGAAACACTGTGGGCAATCTTAAAAGTAAGAGTGAGTAAATTCAGTGGCTAGTAAATAACCCCGTGAGCCAACGACAACGCAACATATTTAAAATTCCTACAAGTCAAGTAATTCAAAGTAATAAATAGAATTCTATGTAAAATAAATGTGTGTTCCAGAATTCAAAATATTTTGTCATAGTTAAAATTTTAGATCTAATTTATTTATTAAAATGTCCTCAAATTTTATACAAATAGTAACAGAAAATTACAAAAACATTGTTTAAATGTAAACGGTCAAGAACAGTAGCGGAATGTTTGTTTTTACAGAGTGAAAATAAAATGAAATGAAATTTTCTGTCTGACCTTTCAAAATATTAATAAAACCTTATCATAATATTTTTTTACCCTGTACCCAATCAGTAATGCCAATATGATGGAAGTCTATAAAGTTCAACACGTTATAGACCTATAACCAGTGGCGTAACAGCAAAATCTCTAAAGTAGGGGCACAAAAGCTGGTATAATTCGTAAATCTGTCATACGCCACTGCCACAATTTTTTTATAACATATTTTTAAAGATTTAATAATAATAAAACTATAAAGAGGCTTTTACGATGCGATAGCCGAATCTATTGACCAAATATGATATTTACTTTATCCTATTTTGATGTCTTTTAATTCGGTCCTGCGTAGGGGTTTTTTTTGCGAAAGCGCATGTCCTTTTTTGAAATACCTAAAATTGTCACTCATTTCTTAAAAATATAATTTTTTTGGGAGTCCAATGTTATTAGCGCCTTTGGGCTTTTTCTTAAAAGTTTTTAATATCTCTTCTTATTTTTTCTTTACCTTATGTTAGTAATATTGTATTTTTTTTCTTTCATATAGTATCTTATTCATATAGTATATAGTATACTATACACTTTGTTTTATATTTTGTTATGTATAATAGCAAAGCGCCTTTCATATTGAATGAATGCAATTCACGTTACATAAAAGAATGTTAGAGCAGTTGTATATCCCTCAGGGGCTTATCGTTCTTTTATAGAGACTTTCTTAAAATAGAATGAAACATTTGTTTGAAAATATGTCACAAAGAATTAATTTACTATTTTTGTACTTCATAAAAATTGAAGTGTGGGATGTATAAGTCGTTATTTTCTTTTGTTTATATCTTTCTTAGTTATTAGAATTTTCCGTATTGTTTTCTTTGTGGTTTTTAATTTAACCGCAAATATGTAATTAATGTTTTATAATTTAGGTTGAATTCCTGGCTGAATTAAATAGGCAACAGATTACTCAAAATGTTTAATATTAATTCTTCTTAAAACCAAAACAGAATCATAAAAATAAATATTTATAATTATTAAGGAACACAACCACATTAAGATGCACTTATTTTTTATTATAGTGTTTGATAATTTACAAAATTTATATTACTAATTCTTAATTATTTGTTATCGAAACGAATATTTATATTTATTTATTTCTAGTGCTTCGATCTTCAATTTTATATTGGTTTAAATCTTTGCTAATATTCTTTTACCTTATTGTGAATAGATGCCACTAGTTATACCGTTTCGTTTTTGTATGCTGGATGATAAAGCCAAGTATTCACTTGAAACCAATGCTGCATAGTACGTACTGCCAAATATATTGAATCTAATACTTTACTCTGTGTAATATAATTCAAATTATCGTCGCAGCATCTTCTTCAGTACTTTTCACCTATTGTTTCATTATTATACATCTTAGCATTACTGATCGCGTAGGAAAACAAATGTAGGATTAAAACAAGCGTCCTCAGGTTCACATGGCTCGCATAAAACGCATCGTATATATCCTTTAAAACGTGGTAGAGAAGCGCCACTAAAACGTAAGCGTATACTATGAGATTTGTGGCATCTGTATTGTTAGTCGTATAAAAGTGTTATGCTCTGCGTTTTCAAGCATATTGTTTCGAAGTTGTTGTCTCAGTAAAGCCGTAGCTGTCGTATGTAATAAATATTGTATAACTTTACGGCTACCTATATCGTCTCATCATAAGAGTCCAATTTATCACATTTATCTAATTATTTATAAATAATTTTTAAACATAAGCTTTAGACATTGAACTTTACCTGTGTAGTCAGCCAGTAAATGTTATTGCACAACAATTTCAAATTGTTTAAATTTGGTTTGAATTCAATATAAATGTTTATGCAAACAAAAATGCAAATATGTAAAATAATATAACAACGATAATAAACAACGCATTAAAATTAAACAAATTCTTTGGCTTGTTGCTAACAAGTCAGGACAAGTCGAGTCGACCCGTTCCAGAAAATGAAGACAAGTCAAAACAAATGCCTACTCTGTATGCGTTATGGTTCTACTCTTTTATAGTCGTATTTTTTTAATTTTTAATGAAATGTATGCTAATATATGTCTATTACTTTTATTCTTTAAATATTCGTCCAAATTATTATTCCACATTGCAGTGGCACCCACAAAGAGTGTGTATGCGAAATTTAAGTTAAGAAAAGCACTCTGGGTATACTGATTGTGGGTCAAATGCCGACCATTCTGTCTGTTTCCTATTTAAGTGACCTTTATCCTTTAATATTATGAATAAACTGAATGAATAGCTTTAGTAAAACATTCTGCTTCTTAACGGAACCCAGTAAACAATTTGGTGAAGTGCCCTATTTAGTGACGTTTCTATCACTGTTTCACTTCAATTATAGTTCGCATCAACTTTATCTTCATTTGTATTCCGACAGGTGGAGTAATTTCTCCATCTGTAGCCGATAAAGTAGACATTTTATATGAAAAAATGTGAGAAACTAAACTATAAATGAACTCTTTTATGACAAAAAAATCATGACGCATCTTCAATATGATGTCAAAGTGATTCCAAAATGTTTACTGGGAAGCTAGATCATTAAATAATAAATCAACTTGCCAAATGAAAATTGGCTAATGACGCGAATATATAAATAATTTATATAAAGACCCGATCAGAATGCACTTGAAAAATATCTCCTGTTATTTGCATATGCATATAGCCAAGATTTATATCGAATATTTATTGTTATATACTTTAACGAATTGTTTGATCAGTAATGTCCAAATTTCTGTAATTGTTGCATAATTATCAATGAAAGTCGAACAGTATTACACCATACGATCTGTGTGGTCAATTAAAGTTGCTAGAACGAGAAAGTTAAAGCACGAAAAAAGGTGCTGTATTGTTTGGAATAATTTCCCAAGCCTCTACACTACAAATATCAAATTTCAAGCGTTAAAAAGACACTTGTGTGAAATGGAGTTAATTTTAAAACAGTCAGCTCTTATTGATACATCTCCGTATTCTCCTTTTGATATGCTATATATTTCTCTCAGGTTTCTATTAGTATCTGTAGTAGTAAATATAGTAAATAGCGAAATATTGTGCAGTTCCTCTCTTTTACAAAATCAGATATTTTCAGAATCTACTTCTTGATGGATAAAAACCTGGAATTTTCCATTACGTTCACATTCAATGTAATATTATCTATTTAATTTATTAAGAATGTCCGCCATTATTATTACTAAACTATTATAATAAACAAAAGATAAAATGTCGATGTTTGGAATTAAAATGGCGTAGCAACAACAATTCCTCATCGAATGATGTTTAATTTTTCATAATTAATGGAATTTAAAAAATAATAAAGAATATCGAGGAAGAACGTACGAAGAGAAAGCGGGGTAGGGTATATATAAACATTGGTTTCTAATGTCAATGTGAGCTTTGTTTTAAGAATGTAAAACACTAAAATTGCACAGGGCTTTTTAAAGAGGTTGTAAATTTAGTTTTCTGCTACTAAACTTTTTTCTTTTCTTAAATTCAGCTAGCATAAAAGCAGTAAATTCTTCTTCCACATAGACGCCTAAAACTAAACTTTTGCAATCTTTTTACGCGTAGGTTCTTCTGGTTTTTTTCCCCCAAAAAGTTTGATCTCCCTTTCTAGTACATAATAATTTAGCCAATCTGAAAAAAGGACACTTCTACTATGTTCTTGTTAAACACAAAACAAAAACTCATTTATTATTTCACGTTATATTTTTTACATAAAGTTACGTTCTATTATTTATCGAAATTTAATATAATTCTGCTACATTCTCATTAAAGTAATGCAATTAATAATCCTTTACTGCTTTATTTATTTAATTTGTAACATTATAAAAAGCGTTATTGACGTCAGAAAACATAAATGTATGTTTAAAGGTAACATTTGTTATGTAATATTACATCACATTAACATATAGAAGTTATAGTCCAAATCACGATAGTTCGGCTCATACTTAAAAGAGGTTATAAGAGCGGTTTAAATCTATAATACGATAATGAATTTTATCTTATTCATTTCTTTATACATTTTAGAAAAGTAAGTGAGTCAGTGCTTTTTAGTTATATTGGCAGTTTATACCCCACAACTTCTTTTAATTATGAGCCGCCGCCGAACTCTCTTAATTTGAACTATACATAATCTTTCTAATGATTTTTTTTAATGTATACTTGAATAAATACCCTGACTGCAAAGTGTCGCTAGTAGCGGTGTTATTCCCCATAGATTACGCTAGTGTTCACTTTTTGTTATCACTTTGTTCTAACAACGCTTTTGATTGGTTGAAAAACGTCTCGTTCATTGCCAAGAGCATATAAATTCAGCAGCAAACAAAGGAACTTCAAACGTGTTCAAACTCTCTTTGAGTACAGTTAAAATTCTAAAGTCGTGTGTTATTTCCAAGTGATAATTTCCACAAGTGATTCAAGATGTCTTCCAAAATATTCTGCATTTTCTGCTACATGAAAATCTATCATTGTCCTGGTTGTTGTCCATGGAAAAGTGCTACAGATCCTCATAAGTTCATCCTTTTCCCACATAATCCTCATCTTAAATTCTGTTTGCAAGGTTGTGATAATGAAGTTTACGACGAATTTTCATCATGCTCACACGGGTGTGATTATTCGTATGGATCACCCACCAGGATTTCCATCTGGACACCGTATCGCCATACAGATATCGTTCCAGAAGACTTCAAAGCGCCGTATATAATCCTGGAGAACTTACTCCACAACGAAACCAGAAATTCTTGGAAAGTAGTTTACCCGTTAAAAAACAAAAGTCGTAATATGTCACATACTGTCGAATGCTTCCCTGAACAAGTGTACACGTCCTTTTTAATCCCTCCTAAGGAAGATGACCCCTTTAAGGAATATTATCCTGACGTTCCTAATCAAGAATCCTTGAAATGTTATACAGTTCGTCTTCATTCATCCCCTCCTTTGAGTTCTTCTTTACCAATCATGTCCAAACCTTCTCCAATCGGTTCCGTCAATGTTGGTGTTCAGTTATTATCAGCCGAAACAAAGTGTCCAATTCCCGTGTTGAACGCGGATGTTTCCAACCGTGTTGGCAGCAAACGGGGATTCGTGAGGCTGCATGCTTTCATGTGGGACTTCATTGAGTATATACTGAACCACATTGTAGTTCCAGATCGCCAGGAAGCGTTTTACAGCTATTTTGTTAAGTGTGCTTATGGGCATTTTCTTAATATAGATCGCTTGGATACTATTTCGTTAAGACCGAAGAAAACGCATCTGGAACTACAATTGGGAGGTCTTAATATTAATTATTCTGATGCTCCGTCAAGTATATGGTCCCCATGGCGTAAGTAATTAATTAGGAAGGAAATTTTCACTTTCTCTGAGCAATTACCTGAAAAGTAAATAGTGCAATCTCTATTAGTTGTTAAGATTTCGCAAAAAAGAAAAAAAACAGTTATTTTTCTAAAATCAGATAAGTGGGCGTGCATCAATCCCTTCTCTCTTCGATTCAGTGTTCAATTTGCCTAGATATACGTCTCATATATTATGAAAAATACTGTTTTTTTTAGCATTTTGTTTCGGCAGTTTTTACAACGCTGCATAGTTTAAGAACCATTATTCCTTGACCCTAAAAAATCCTTAGAAAATTTACCATGGGCAATTTTTCTCCATAAAAATCTTCTGGAACATCATTATCATCTTGGAAAGCGAAGCAGGTCTCAATTGGAATCAATAGCACTTCAAAAAGGTGTCGTATATTTTCTAATAATTATAATTATAAGTTTTTACGTTTAAGGTGAAACGATACTTGTCCATTTTGTTCTCGCGAAATATAGATGGCGATACTATACAGCAGGTTAAATATTATCAAAAAAAAACATGTTTTTTATGTTTAAATCGTTTTACGTAAGTAACTATAAACGCTTGTCATAAATAAAGGTTATAAAATTTCTGACAAACCCTTAGAAATGTTACCAGTCATATAAAAATTGGAATCTAACTAGAAAATATAGCAATATTCATTTTCAAAACTTATTTTTGCGGTTCCAACTCATAAAAGTCAGTGGAAGAAAGCTTAAAATATAGATTCGTTATTCATCTAACTAATTGCTTTAGATTTTGATTCGCGTTTATAGTTATTTACATAAAACGATTTAAACATAAAAAAACATGGTTTTTTTGATAATATTTAACCTGCTGTATAATATCGCCATATATATTTCGCGAGAAAAAATGGCCAAGTATCGTTTCACCTTAATGTTTTATGTAATATTTCTTTTGTGTATTTGTGACCAGGTTATGTTATATTTAACCCTATGCTAGAAACGTTTTGCATCTCTGTTTGCTTTATATAAATCTTCGATTAATGATGACGTAGTAGATTCTTTTTTATCTTTCCAACCCTAAAATACCCATTAGTATATTAATGTACCGCCATTTGTCAAATATATGTTTAAAAGGTAAAAAAGATTATTCTAAAACGCGATGCATTAATGACTAATTTATCTTTAGTTCATTTTAAAATGAAAAACACAATACATTCGCAAAATATCGTATTGTAATTGCTGTTGCCTGTAAATCAGGCGCTAAAGTTTGTATCAAAATCATACAAGGTGACAAATATATTGACAGTTATTTAAACTTAATGAATCGTAAGAATTTGAACAATTAAAATAACACTTTGAACCGTAACATATGTAAATTAAAATTTTTCAAATAGTTTAAACATTTTCATAATTAGTCTTGGCATATTTGCGATATGAATAACAATTTTTTTTGAAGTGGCAACATACCGAATAAAAAATTATTTGCAATTAGACGTAATGTTCACAGTGCTACCAACATTACAACCGCATGGGTTATGAGATCGATGTTATAAAACCATAGTTTTCCTCTAAAGATAAAAGTTCATAGATTAATTTTTTATTAGTATAATTGCAATCAAAAATCCAAGATATTTTACAAAGTATACATAGTTATCAATATTTACCAATCATATTACATTTGTTATCTAAGGAAGCCACCCATTTTCAAGAATTTTCGAAGGTTCGTAAACTGAATACACCTCTATACATAAACATAGATTTCATTGTATTCTACACATACATACACAAGCTAGAATAAATAGATAAAGCTATAGCAACTGTCAGTTGAATTCTTGTGTCCTTCGTGAATAGATGGTAGCGCTGCAATCGGTGTTACCAAAATCAGTTAAAAAAAAAAAATGTTTTGGAAATCATAACCTCAAAAACAAAAAAAAAAGTTTAATTAAAATTATTGTGATTTTTAAATAATTGTGTTATTAAAAATAAGTGTTTTATTATTATTTAAATATAATTGTGATTAATTGTGATAACTTGGTAAAATACAATGAGTTTCTTAGTATTATTAGTCATCGTTATTTGTTTTTTAAGTGTTTGAGTTATTTCTTTTATAAAATCTCTTTATTCGTGTTTTATTTATATTTGTGTATGACATAATGCGATTTGTATGTTTTTATTTTAAATTCTGTGCACATAAAACTTATAATGGTAAAAACCACACAAAACATTTAAACTATCGTTTTGTTTGTTGTCATTTATTTATAGAATATCACGAATATTTGTTGATAATTAGTACTTATATTGATAATTATATACTTATCTTGGTAACAGTAGCGTCTTAGGTGGCGTAGTGGTTAATACGACGGCTTAAACTTACATTTTTAGTTGGTTCATACCTCTCCAAGTAAACAATTTGGTGAAGTGTCCTGTTTTATGACGTTACTATCACTATTGCTCTTCAATTATACTTCGCATCAACTTTATCTTCATTTGTATTCTAACAAGTGAAGTAGTTTCGACATTTGTAGCTGATAAAATAGACATTTCATACGAACGACCGTGAGAAACTAAACTCTTTCATGACAAAAAATCATACGCATCTTCAATATGATGGCAAAGTGACTCCAAAATGTTTTCTGGGCTGTAACCTTAACAAAATACTAATGCAGACTTCTTGTATAGAATTTGATAAAATCGAAATATTGATTACAAATTTTCAAATGTTTTGACCAGCTGTGAAGCGAATATATTAATAATTACACTGCACGGTTCTACAGATGTTTTTAACAGACTCATATATTGTAGCGGAAGAAATTACGAAAATTTTGTCTGTTTTTTAAGATTGTTTGATCAGTTAGTAAAAAGTATTTAATAGTTTGAAGTTGATTTATTTTTAAAACAACATACGTGTAGTGTGGTTAGTTATCACAACTTGACAACGTGGTATATTGCCAATCTTTATTATGCTCAGTGTAAACGACAACGTTGCTATATTTCTCAACATTGTGCTTCTATTTAGTTTGCAACATAACCTTTATTAGTTACAGTCTCTGAAAAGAATCCTATATTAGGAGTTACCCAGTAAACATTTTGGAGTCACATATTGAAGATGCGTCATGATTTTTTTGTCATAAAAGAGTTCATTTATAGTTCAGTTTCTCACATTTTTTCATATAAAATGTCTACTTTATCGGCTACAGATGGCGAAATTACAGATTAAGAAGATAAAGTTGATGCGAACTATAATTGAAGTGAAATAGTGATAGAAACGTCACTAAATAAGGCACTTCACCAAATTGTTTACTGGGTAGTAACGTTTATACTTAATACCCGACTATACTTTTGCATACGATTGTCACTTAATCTGCAAATTAAGTAAACCATTTGAAAAATCGCATCTAAAAAATATTCAAATATGACAACTGATTTGGGACAAAGGAATAAACAGGTTGTTGAGACATTGAATAAGAGTTGAATACGATTAGCCTCCTTTTTGCATAAGAATTAAATTATATAAAACATAAAAGCTAACTATCTTTATTTTTTTAACAATGAGAAATAATTAACTTATCGTAAAAACAATTTACATATTTAAATAGGTTTATATATATGTAAATACATAGCCGTCTGTAGCAGGGCAAAAAGAGCAATTTTACAAAAAAGGTCACCATTTAAAGATTATATATTAGAGAAATTATAGCGAACATATCATCAAAATTGTAACAATGGTCAGGTCATGTGTGACACGTTAAATTGACCATGATGAATCACTCTGCCAATTTGTTGACACGACTGATACTTGGTCGTCATTCCCTATTTATATAGGTCGTGTGACAGTTCAGGGTGAGAAGGGGGGGGGGGGCGATATACATACGTATAAGCATTAACTAGGATCAAAGAGTAGACATTTTGTCCTTAGGTACACACTATTGTTTGCACGCATCAAATCCTGATGTATCACAACAAAATTAATACATTAAAAAAAGTTTGATTCCGAAAATTATTTTATCTGTTTGTGTGAAACGATAGACAGAATGTGAAACTTCTCATTCTTTGCGTTTTTAATAAGATGATACTATTTGTAATAGGCTTGTGTCCTATGTCTTAATTTCAATAAAACTGTACTGTTGGTTACTAGAACCTCAAATGTTTAATTATTTGTTAATAACTCCTTATATGTTAGGAGATATTAACAATTAAAAAAGTCATTTTGTCTCTTTAATTATTAAAGGGATTCAACATTGTACACATTCCAAATGCATGTGACCTCACAACTGCTGCCAACCTTATAGCTCCTAAATCTCTGCTATATGTATTTATATATCAAAATATCAAAAATTATTTACAACTATTTCAAGGAACAATCAAATTCCAATATTATGTCTGTTGTAACAGGGTTAAATAAAATAAAAACTTATTATTCTTTGACTTGACTTGCTTTGATCTGACTACCAACAGCTACAAAACATTACCACAGCACTGACCTACTCAACAACTGATGTTAAAATGCATTTCACGTCATAAAAATATGGCCGGCCATTTCTAGCGCTAAAACTACATTTCAAACTTTTAATTGCTATATCTCCGTCAACATTTAGATATTTCATAAAATAAACACTTAATAACATCATATTATTTATTAACATCAATTTCAATCAACAATTGAAAATCGACCACTAAAAAATGAGGATGCAAGCCCATTGATATTTTTTTAATTATGAAAGCAAAATTTTCTATGCTTTATTAACTAAGTTCATAACCTTAATTATGGAATATTACTCTTAAATATCCATCTCTGGACAAGATGCAGTGGCGAACTTCTTTTCAACACATTCCAATTACCTTTTCGATCTTGCTGATTATTTCTATACACCACCGCTTTCAAATAACTTTATAAAAAGTCTGGAGCCTAGATGGACAGCTAACTTCTTTTAAAAACATCACATAATTGTTATTTAAATTAATTATCATACATAAAAATATGTGGGCTTTCTTAAAAAATTAGAAAGTACAATTGTTCATATTTGGCTAATAAACATTAGAATTTTGTTAGTCATGAGTTACAGTGTCTATGACTCATTTAAAAGCACCTACTTCATGTGGGATCCATAATTAATTTTAAAATGTAAAATTAAAGATAAATATTGAATACATAGCTATCGGTATCGTAGTCAAAATTTACCACAAATGTGCGAAACTTGCTTTGCAAGACAATATTTATATGAGAAGTAGAATGTGATCCTTGTAATTAGCTTGTGGCAACCTGCACCTTGATTAAACTGTATCATAAAGAGATAAACAAAATCACATTGCACTATTATTTTATCAAACAAGTAAACGTATTCACAATAATTTCCGCTTTTCTTATCGATTTCTAATTACAGACTGATAATAGTAAAATCTACAAATTCTATATTACATAACAATACACATAGATAAAAATATATTGTATGTATCTCTTTTTATCACACAAACATTTGCATCTTTTATTTCATTCACTCATATAATTTATTACGAATAGCATTAAGGATTCTAATCATTGATAAATTACAACCTAATTCTGAATTCAACAGATGGTATTTTTTAACGTTTAACCCTAAGTTAACTTTATTGATTTGTTTATCTATTTCAGTAATTATAGGTCGTTATGAGTTCTACATTGTTGTATATTCATTTGTTAATCAGTAGCGTTATTATCGTTAAGTTTTAACTATCAAAATTTCTTGTTCAAATGGTTTCTTATTAATTCAAAAACTACAAAATTTTTAGTCCGTCTATTTATGATACTACTTCTTATTATCTTTTCTTAGTCATAAAAGGGCGTAAAGTAGAAAATTCAAAATTTGGAACCAAAACGAAAATTTGAACGAATCGCAAAGGAAGTTCTTATTTAAAATGTTTTAATTTCAATTGATATAAAGTAGTTTAACTTTGGCAAAAACTTAGATATGTTTACATAGAAACTTATTATGTATTTCATGTTTTAAAAATTTAATATTTTGAAGGAAGAAATTGTTATTGGCCCATTTAGCACAAAGCCACTGTCTAGTAAGAATTAATCTATGATATAGTCCAAATCACGATAGTTCGGCGGCGACTTATACTTAAAAGAGGTTATAAGAGCCGTATAAATCTATAATACGATAATGAATTTTATCTTATTCGTTTCTATAGACATTATAGAAAAATAAGTGAGTCACTGCTTTTTAGTTATATCGCCAGTTTATACCCCACAACTTGTTTTAAGTGAACTCTCGTAATTTGAACTATAGTATCTCTCACATTGAGCAAATACTGCGTTTTTTACATTAGAAATAAAGTTGAACAATATTTTTGCTATGACAATATCAGCGAAGTTAAAAATAACAACTCTAAGCTTATATAGTGAAAGTATATTTTATCCCACATGCAAAACAAGATTGATACGGCACTGGTATAAGCTACTTTAGACTAATTGAAGTAATTTAATAAAAGAATTGATATTAAATTTAATTATTATATATGTATTGCATAATAGAATACACACTAGCTTAAATATGTATATATGTTTTAACTAATAATATGTTAGGAAGATATTACAGTTAAATATAAATGTTACATTCGTGTTTAGTGAGTTAGCTTTCGTTCCAGTGACAATTTGATAGGTGATGATTTATCTAGAATATTCAATAATTTCTAATAATATATTGTTATAATAGAAGAGCAGCTTGACGCAAATAAATGCTAGAATTCTGTATTTTAGGATGCCAGCATGAAATTCATCAGCTTTAAAAGAGTGCTGAATATGAAGAGGTTTCCAATTTTCAGTGACCTGTACCTGTTAGATATATAAAAAGATAGTATAAACAAAAATTGTGGAAAATTTTGTCTTCTATAAAATTGATAATAACTATATTCTTTACTAATAATGAGATATTGCAAATAAACGTTTTTGTGCGCCATTTTTTCAAGATGGTGGCACACTCGAACTTTAAAATTTTAAACGCCATCTTGTATAATTTCTTAATTAATTTCATTCTACTAGTCAGATGTGCAGAATTCTTGTACTATTTACTTCCCCAATGTAATATTTCTCTAAGAGGTTTTAATTTCAAGAAGTTCATTATAGACAATAATAATCACTAACACTTATAAATACAAAAGGTGAATAATATGATTTGAACTTTGAAAATGTCAATCCAAAGACTGTAGTAACCTTCAATTATGTTTATGTACTAATTACCTGAAAGTACAACATTACAGCCTAAAAGCGTAATTCATTTTTCTCAGAATGTTTCATTAAAGAATTCATTAAGATACGTTTAAGACAACGGGCTTACGTTTTCGCCTCCCTTCTCACAACTTCTGAATAAATGAGTATATCTATAAATTCGCTGAATACAAGATAAGTGGCATTAGTTTATCGCATCGCTAATTGAACATGTAGAAATAATTGAACACTAATTTTGATTTATTGAACTTGCCACAATGTTTGCTTTATAAATGATGACGTCATTAGCCAGATATTATAATTTTGTATTTATGTTACAAACGTCAAATTATACGGTGATGATAAACGGGTTTCGCTAGAGCTCAAGGTCGCGATTCATTGCCAAGGATATGTCATTATCCATTAGTAGCAATATACACTTGTAATAGGTTATGTAGAGGTATTTGTAGTATGTATAAATAATGTATGTAGATTAGAAATGGTCTTAAAAGATGGCGCCCGCTATAAATTATACGATTTTCGCATGCCAACCTAATTTTTTAAATAACTGATTGATTTTTAGAATAAATGTATGCAAAGTCTATATTTACTAAATTAAGCTACTTAAGTTTACCCAAAAGTATCAGCCGATTTTAAATAAAATGCAAAATAAGTCCCAAATTTTTGTGCGGGTATAATTAGCCTAATTTAGAACATGTAGACGTTTGGAAAGTCGGCTAAAGTTATCAGACTTACTTAGAAAGTTACAAAGCACGGTCGAAAATAGTAAAAGAATCGTCTACCCGAGTCGAAATTTTGACCCTATTGGCAATCTAAAAGAACCCGTTTCTGGATTCATGCAGGTCGAAAAGAGGATCTTTTACATAGGATTTTTGCTCCTTCTTTAGGCCTACATGTGGCAGTTATCGGACAAATTACGATGTTAAGTCTCAAATGAGGATGATGTTCATCAACATTATAATGTTTACAAATAGGAGCCGTTATTTTGAATTATATTGAATGATGAACTATTCTCTGTATTAATTAATTTTTTAAATATTCAGCGAAAATATATTTATGGTGTATTTGTAATATTGGTGTCGTTTTGTGCCCGTCCAAATTATTAAACCGCGATAAACTATTTCTTATAGATTTAAGGAAGTCTACAGATAAAAAATGATAACTCCAAAGGAAACTCAAAAACTGACATTTCATTTAAAAAATAACAATAACTTTCAATATATGTATATAACAAAATAGACCATGAATTAGTGTTAATTAGTGATAATATTTATAAATAAAAGTTAATTAAGAAAGTGTTAAAAACGAGTAACCAAAAAACAAACAAAATAATACCGGCCGCCATTATTAAAAAAACACCAACAGTTGACTTTGCCGCCATGTTAGATCTATCTCGGCATTCAACCTGTCCTCTATGGGCCGGTTTAGGCGGCACTGTTGGTAGTGGTGTTAAAAGTCAAGATGGCGGACTTACTGGATCTCTTATACCTTGGCCTGGAATGAAATATGCTTGTATACGAATCTTGCATACTTATTGTAAAGTGTTCGACCAACAGGAACTTTATGAATTGATTGTCAGGTTTGTTGATTTATTTATATTTACCTTAGATTTGTTATCTGTGTTAATTCACGCAAACATCTATATCAATTTGGGAGGCATATCCGAATATTGAGTTTTGAGATATTGACGAAAACAATATTCGAATTTATTTTATTGTCTACAAATTTTTGGTTTGGTGAAATAATGGTATGGCAATATTTCTTTAATATTGCACTTTCATTTATTGTTTGACTTTTTGTTATATACCATAAATTTAAAAGCGAGAAAGTGGATTTTTATATCTTTTCCTTATTTTTCTTGCGATCTATTCAATTATTGACTCATAACGACAGCTGTGCTTTTTGTAATATATTTTACTGTCGTAGGAAAGGTATAATCACAAGAAAAGATAAGAAACTTCTAAATAAGAAATAAGTTTTTTATCAGAAAGTGCTTGAAAATAATAATAATCGCGTATACATTTTAGTCGCCAAGAAGCCAAACCGGTCAAGTCCATTTTTTAAAATAATTTTTGTAAATTTTTATGGAATAAGTAATAATATTACTGATTGATTTTCTCAATTATTGAACTTAATCACATAGATTTCTGAGCGACTCATTTTAATACTAAAGCTCTTAAGGAGTCATCCATAAATGTCGTCACACAAATTTTATGATTTGTTTAATCCCCCCGTACCCCCTGTTGTGACATCACATATTTGAAAGATAAATTCTTTTTAATCCTTAAATATTACTACTTTTTTAAGTGTAATTTTATATAAAATGTAACATCACAAATTCAATGACTCCTCCTCCCCTCATGTCACATCTTGTCACACTTTGGGGACCACTCCCCCCTGTTTTGTGTGTGACGTAATAATACTTGCAAAAAAACAACTAATACTATATTTAACTTGGTATACAATATATATATATATATATATATATATACATACAGATATTAATCACAATCAAATGCATTTTCTTTAAGGCATGAAAATTTATAACCTCCTTTGTATTTTCACAAAACAAAGCTGGAGACCAATAAAAAACACTACGGAGTGTTTTCGTATAGTAAATTAGGGGCTCAAGGAGACTTAGGGTGTGTAAAAAAGAACGACGTACTGGGTCTTAAACGAGCATTACTCTTGCAATATTTTCCTCCCCTATTTTTCATTCGTTTATGGAAATAAACATTAAAATAAAACTTAGAGGAAATTGAAAAATAGTAGAATTATTTTAGGTGTTCTTAAGATAATATTAAAAGAAAAGAATATGTATAATCAGGGTCGAATCAGGCAATAACCGATTTCTAGATTTTTTATGCATTAATCTGCTATTACTCTAGCTACGGCTCTGTGTACATAGAAATTTCAATGATATTAAATGGTGTGAAGATTTTAATCTAGTTCCTCTTAATGACACTAGAGGCTTCTTCTAATAATAGTTCTGAATTACACCGCACCGGCATGTCTAGAAATGCCATTAATTCGTTCCAAGTCCCAATAAAGCCGCTCCTTTATTTTCTATATAAATAAATTATTTAATGCTATCATCGTTTGATATATCACAGATTACGCTGTTCATATTGGAACATTTCTACAGAAACCCCCTCCCCCACTTCCACTCTATCAACCCAACGATTTAATTAAATACTTTGATAGTGGGGGTAGTTTAATTCAAGTATTATTTTATTCTTTAATGTTAGGGCGCGTCTCAGTTTAAGACATGTCTTGTATAAAAGTTAAGGTAAGAAGAAAATAACTTTATCGAAATAATTAATAATACGTTTTAATCCTTAAAAGGGAAGGTATTATTTTATAATCTTTAAATACAAGCAGAAATAGTATACCGTTAGGCTTACCATTTAATAACAGATTTTAGAAAATGATTTTGTTTTTCTTTAAAGAATAAGAAAACAGTATCATATTCAGCATCTGTGTTTCCATCTTCGATCTAAAATATTCCTTGAATTGCCTTCTTAACCTATATCAGTGTTTTTTAGTGCTGACTTTGTGAATAACATTTATATTATATTTGCATAGGACATTTACGTATTAGATAAGTATTCCCCAAACCTCAATTGAGGTTTCGGTTTTCAAATATTGACATTAGAATTTTAATTAGTATTAAGTTTGATAATTAATTAAATTTAATTACATTTCTTGTTTACAAAACATGTGTGCTTGAGTGTAGTTAATACATGTAATAGTCAGCAAGTTTAATCGATTGTAATAAATTTGAACATATTTTTGTTGTGTTAACATTTAATTTTATAACAAATAATATTTGCAAATCATATTTTATTTATTTTGACCTTTTTGTATATCGCGCCCTTAATTAAAAGTTTCTTCTTTTTATTTAGACCATTGAACTCTATTTTTCACAACAACGTTGTTTGAGTATGTGCGCGTTTGTAATTGTAATTATCCTTAATATATATTTAATAATATTAATTAAAAATGAAAGTGTAATTAGCTGTAAGCATTGTTTTATAACTGTGTGTTTGTTTAAATATTTATTTAAGCATTATTCGTATATGAGATAGATAACATATAGAATAAATTCAGTGATAAAACAACCACGAAGATTGAGGTTAGTTTTTAAAATTAAAAATCAGTTTAACGTTTGCTTATAATGAAATAATTTAATATATTTAATGTAATTTATTCTCAAAAATGTTTGTTATCATCATTTGTTGTGGTTTTTACCACAAAATTGTAATCAAGGAAAACGGTAACATACTTTGTACCATAATTTATACACCTTATACTCTAGTTTCGTGTATTTTCAGAAATCATTTGCTTTCGATATTTTTACTTTCGTTTGTCTCCACAAGATCAACATAATCATGTGCTTTAAAATGTAAAATGATTATAAACATCATTATCTTATGTAAATGTACAACAAGTGAATCATCCTAAATTACAAATTACCCTTTCAGTTTCCTATATTATCATTTGTATTTAGTCAGAATAAATATGTCGTTGAGATATATATTACAAAAGTTAAATAAATTAATTAGGTATAATATTAAGAGCATATTAAGTAAAGAATCCATCTTATTTAGGTAATATTTTAACCTATATCAACCAAATAATAGTATTTATTCTTTTTATTTACAGAAAAACTTGTCAGGCTTGCAAATGCCCCCGAGAATCTCACGCACTTTACCACGAAGAATGGGTTTCAGTTCGAGAAAGATTAGGCTTTCGTTTAGAGTCTCAAGATCAGAAAGTCAAAGATGATGCCAAGAGTCTGGGATACAGCTGGATACCACCAGGTCTTCCTAAAAGCAAGGTGAGTTGTATTTTAATATTTAACAAATATATATTTAATACTCTTTCATTTTGATTAATAATGAATAATTTTTTATTTTTGTATTCCAGGTTGATGGATATTTCCGGTCGTTCCCTGCAGAGAAAGTCCCCAAAATATCAAGTCCTGGAGATATATACAGAGATCGGCAAATAACGGTACAATTACCGAAACAAGATTTGGCTTCTAATTATTGTAAATTCGTTCCAGAAGAACATAAATCCAGTTACGAAGATTTCATACAAGCAAGAAATGAAATAGCACTTGATATTGGTACGTGTTATATGTACCTAACATAAGTCAAATTTTCTACAGCTTCTACAGCATTCTAATGCTTTGTTTTTATTCGTAGGTCACGTTAAAGAATGCACAATTAACACTGATTGCAGAACGTGTCAGAAACCAATATCGATAGGTAGTTTGGCTGTAGTTGCACCGAAATTTGGAGACTCGATTTTGTGGCATCCCTCATGTTTTTCATGTAAAACTTGTGATGAAATCTTAGTGGACCTCACTTACTGCGTTCACGATGATAACATCTATTGCGAACGCCATTATGCTGAGAATCTGAAACCCAGATGCCATGGCTGTGATGAGGTAAGTGAAATATTCATATTTATATCAAAACCTACACCACATTGTTGATATCACAAATAAATATCCCGTTGTATTCGAGCTACGTACGTACTCATCTGTAAACGTATCTGATACATAAAATTGTATTACGTAAATGCTATAATTTTGGTTGTTGGTTTTAAACAGTTTTAAATAATTTATTTTGTTAAGTGCAAACCGAATACGCAAACCTTTTGTTTTATATTTAATTGTATTTTTACTACAATTTATAATAACACTCCAAAATGCTTCATATAATTGTTTATTTATAGAAAACTATGAGGTTTATATAAATAAGTATTTTAATTGCTATAATTATGTTGATGAACTGCATTTATATATAGTTAAGATTCAAACTTTATCTAATGTTTCCACCGCGATTTCTGTTTTATCAAGCCTGCGAAGAAGTTAAGTGTTTCACCGATTTTAGGCGTATTTGTACTTTATTAGTTACACTTTTTTCGCATTTTACGAAGTCGGTCATATCAGTGGCATATCAAAACTGAATATAGTGGCCTTTTTTTAGTAAATGAAATATAATCGTATGGGTAGCTTACATTCAAAGCCACAACATCAATAGCTATGAAATTAGTTAATGAAAATCAACATAGATTTCAAAAGGAAGAAATTTGTTCTATAAAAATTCAATTATAGAATATTGGTAATGCTAATTATTTCTCTTCTTGTAAAATAACGTGTTAAGTGCCCTTTAGAATACAGCCTGAAATAAACTTATCTGCACCTGCTCTATAAAATATTACAGATTTAATAAGGAGAGATACATTTCTCAGAAATTCATTGACCTAAATGACAAAAATAGTTCAGGGCATAAATATAACTAAGAAACATAAAAATTTACATATTTAGACGGTCAGAAAGGGCGCCGTTCTATTATTAAATAGGTTAGACGAGTAGTTGGATGATATCTAATAATATTTCGCTAGAATTACTAGTATAAATTCATACTTAATTATTAGTATGTATGGTTGCATACCGCAGGCGTAAATATTCACAATTATAAAGTTTTTTCATTTTACGTTCTAGGTAAGGTTTAACATTTAATAATTAAGAAAGTTGTATTATATTTATATAACTGGCATAAAGCAATTCAGATAAAATCTATTTTATTTATAAAAAAAGCTATAAAAGCTCTCGACGAGTTGCTTTTCACATTTTATGTTCTGATTAGTGCCTCTGCCTCCCCCTTTTGTGATCTTTTGAAAGCAAATGTCAAATACCTCGTTATAAATATATCAGTCTTCATGTCTAGAGCAATTTATTTCTCCCGGTAGTGACGTAATGAAATTCTCAACGTCTTGTCTATATATGGTATTAATCCACTTGACTTAGCTATCGCGGTTGACACGTAGAGGGCGCTAAGAAACCAAACGGTAGAAAGGATAGAAAGCGTTTTGTTCAAATTCAATTACTTGGGGATTCCTGATTGGGTAAGGTTAGTTTTAATAAACTGTTTTTAATTATTATTGGTTTTTTTTATTTTTGAGTTTTCGGCTGTCTTATTTTTTTTTTAAATTTCCTATTAAGGTGAAACGATTCTTGGCCATTTATTCTCGCGAAACATAGATGGCGATAATATACAGCAAGTTAAATATTATCAAAAAAAAACATGTTTTTTTATGTTTAAATCGTTTTATCTAAGTAGCTATAAACGCGAATCAAAATCTAAAGATGCAATTAGTTAGATGAATAACGTATCTACATTTTAAGCTTTCTTCCACTGACTTTTAATGAGTTGGAACCGCAAAAATAACTTTTGAAAATGAATATTGCTATATTTTCTAGTTAAATTCCAATTTTTATATGACTTGTAACATTTCTAAGGGTTTGTCATAAATTTTATAACCTTTATTTATGACAAGCGTTTATAGTTACTTACATAAAACGATTTAAACTTAAAAACATGGTTTTTTTGATAATATCGCCATCTATATTTCGCGAGAAAAAATGACCAAGTATCGTTTCACCTTAAATTGGAATACATGTTGTTTCCATGTTGGATTTAAATATTAAAAACACTGGTCCCTCTCCGGGATTTTTCACCCAGATCTGGGTAGATGGGGATTTAGGTTTTTTGTATGGTAATTTGTCGGATATAAACGTAAATTTAATTGTGGTAATTTATAGTCACATTCTAGAGTGTTAGATTTTTCTGGGTTTATATAAAATTTGTGAATGGAAGAACTGGTTTTAATGTATGTAGTATATATGTACTTATATTAACGAGAAGAATCTTTTTAGGATAATAAGTCCTTTTTAAAGTTGAAAGAGTTTTAAAATAGTTATAAAAAAATAAAGAATAATTATTTTGCTTTTTACACTGAGTCATGCAGGCTGATCAGGACCAAATAAACCAGGGTCTTATATACAGATTTGAAACAGCTTTTGCTTGTAGATAAAGTTTTTTTAAAAGTTTTAAATGATCTTCTTTTTAATGCCATACGTTTGCCACCACTGAAATAAGGTGTGACATGAATATCCCAATGATTTCGACTTCTTTTTAATTTCATTTTAATAAACATAATATCTAAAAATACATATTCAAAATCGAAATAGTTTGTTTACAAGCGCCGTTTAAGAAGCGTCTCATTTTCCCTTTTTAAATCAACTGCATTTAACAGTTTAATTGGTGAACACTTTGGCGTCCCGACGCGACGCTCTTCTGTCGTTTAATCTGGATGCTTGCATCTTCTTTCTCCTCGTCCTCTTCAGCTATGCATATCTATTTTAAATTGTCGATTTATTTTCACTAAATTGTAATTGCAGCTATGTTTTATATGTGTTTCATTAATGCAATGGACTTACGAGCTTATATTTTGGATACCGCTTTTGGATCTTGAATATAAATTGTCATTTAGTTTCTTTGACTCTTTCGATTTAGTTCTGATTTGCATCGGAACGTGAAATTAATTTATTTGTAATTGTAATTAATATTTAATCAAGTTTTTTTGCGTAACTAATAAATTGACGTTAGCGTTCACCGTTTCGTGTTCGAGCTAGAATTTTATTCTTTTCTTTTTCGTAAGTGAAATATTATTTAACTAATATTTGTTGTGTTCCTTGCGTGGCTGGTATATTTGTTGGCTTCTACCCCATTGTATGTAATAAACCCCTTAAACATCCCAGTAAACAATTTGGTGAAGTGCCCTATTTAGTGACGTTTCTCTCACTATTTCACTTCAATTATAGTTCGCATCAACTTTATCTTTATTTGTATTCCGACAGGTGGAGTAATTTCGCCATTTGTAGCCGATAAAGTAGACATTTTATATGAAAAAATGTGAGAAACTGAACTATAAATGAACTCTTTTATGACAAAAAATTCATGACGCATCTTCAATATGATGTCAAAGTGACTCCAAAATGTTTACTGGGATGTAACGTAAATGTTACATTTAGTGGTAAAATTTTTGGTATTAATTATGTTTTTTTGCAAAATTTACGTAAATGTGGTTAGCAGATTATTATGTGTTCACACAATTATAAAACTTATTAGGCAGCAGTGTTGTTCACATGCATGTAACCATAAAAACAACCAACAAATAATTTAATATAAAAATAGAAACAATCCAACATCGAGTGTAATTTTATTTTACATTTACCTTTGTTTATTTTTTTTAAATTTTTATAAAGACTAACATTTTGCAAGTTCAAATTTGAAACATGTAAAAGTTCTTCACAGGTAAAGGGGGAGACGGGGGGGGGGGGGAAGGTTCTACGAAGTGTAACAAAACTTAACAAGAGGGGGGAGAGGAATCACAAGCTTTGTGACGTCAATACTAATCTAAAATTCGGTTCCAAAGAAAAGAAAAAACTAGATCAAAAAACAAAATAAGTCTTAAAAGAATATATCGGTTTTAGAACTGTGTTAAAAATGGCCATAGTACATTGAGAACGTCGCATTCTTTTTGACATGCGAATTTAACAGTCATCCATAAATTACGTTACACAAATTTCATCTTATTTGACCTCCCCCTTCAACGTCCTCTCTCTCTGTAAATTTTTTCATCTTAGTTTGAATCCTAAGCAATTTGACAACAATGTGACATTACTTCAGACATATTGTTAGCATTTTCAACGTGTTCTTAGATTATTAAATGTTATTTTGTTAATTTTCAACTTCATGCAGCACTTATCGTTTAACTAGGTACATAATATAATATTCAACATGTTTGTATTTATAAATAACTGAACAAGAAAATTGTGTCAACTGCGCTGGTGGTTATTTTAAATAATTAGTTTATTAGTTATTTATAAATATGACAGACGACGTCGGTTGAAGCTAAGAAAATTGTTTGGCGAGAGCACATAAGAGTACTCCCACAATTAATCCTATTCATGCAAGCCAGTAAAAAGAGCCGCTAGTAAACTTAAACGCTAGTTTTGAGTACCAAAAGTCATATTTAAATATCTAAATATCCGTTGACGTATTAATATATATTTTATCATTTGTAATTAATATATACTTGTATTCGCTTAAGGTGTAGTTTCATCTTTGTGTTTTTGATATTTAGAGGTGAAATAATCGCGCTACCCCTACCCCAATCACCCCCACTACTCACTATTGTCTATATACGAATATAAACAGCGCATTCAACAAAATTTAAATAATTTGATTATCATTTATCGTTTGGAGATAAAAACGCGACTAAATTTTGCCATTTTTTTGATCGGTACGCTTTTCGTGAACTTATTATGATTTCTATATTAATTTTTATATATCATTAGGTTGATAGCTTGTAATTCTCGTAGTTAATATTTAAATAGCACATGGGCTGAAAAGTCCCGGGCCTAACAAAGAAAACACAGTTTTTTTGGTTCAAAATTAGCTTTATTCATCAACGTAATCTCCATCAAGAGCAACGCAATCATTCCAGCGCCGCTCTAACATTTCAATAACACTTTATCAATTTATCGTAGAACGATTTATCTTTTGCCTCAAAATAGGCCTCAGTTTCAGCGATAACCTCTTCATTCGTGCGAAATTTCTTACCGGCGAGCATTTTTTTCAGGTCTGCGAATATAACACATGGGTATATTATATTAATATACTATAATTCAAATTACGAGAGTTCGGCGGCGACTCATACTTAAAACAAGTTGCGTGGTATAAACTGCCGAAATAACTAAAAAGCACTGACTCACTTATTTTTCTATAATGCATATAGAAACGAATAAGATAAAATTCATTATTAGATTTATACCGCTCTTATAACCTCTTTTAAGTATAAGTCGCCGCCGAACTATCGTGATTTGGACTATATTAATTTTTTATTATACTTTTTAAATAAATCTTTATATGCATAACGATTAGACTGTTCAGTAGACGTTTTGGTTGTATATCCGAGCTACAATGCGTGACGTCATAAATTCGTTGTTAGGCCTTGTATCTAGGTGGTGTTGATGTAACACAGTATCACTAAGATTTTCGTGCAGAACAGTTCAAAGTTGAATACGAAAGACGGTAATTCATTTACATATGGAGAATCCCCATTATTCAAATATAGTCAACCATATTTAAATATTTCCATTTAAAACTGGTGTTGTGCCTATTTTTATATAAGAATGTTCTCTAGAATTCCCCGAGTCCTTGTCTAGTGGAATCTCAATCTTGTTCTACTCAGATTTACGACGTTTCTACCATTTTATACCTCAGAAACTGAAACGAACAAGTGCCAGAATATTTCAAGTGTTGTGACATCTTATTTTTATTTTCAAATAAAAACTTTGCACACCACTTTCCAGTTGACTAACCATAGGTCTCATAAACAGAAACAGCTAAACTACTTCTTCAAATATTTGGCATGATTTTCAAACAGTTTTCTTTGGTTTTGAAATATATAGGATTCTGGGCGATAATTTTTGTACAGTACGTATTAAAAGTTTATCATTTTTCTTATAGACAAAGTAAATTAAGGGTTTGTTTTCTCATTACCTTTTGGACTTTTTAAAATGCAATAGGTTTTTAGTAACATAAAATCTATTATAGGCAAGTGCAGCAAAATTGAGAAGAAGAAAGAGAAAGATAGTTATTTTAATGCTGAATATGTAAGAACAGAATGAAAGTAGAATTTTTTTTTTTTTTTAATTTTAAGAACGAGAAATTTTCACCTTCTACCTAAGATGCAATAATCTCAATATTTCAACATTAAACTCTCTTTATATACAGCTCCATATTTAATTATAGTTTAACCTTTACATAATCCTTATGTATTTAATCGACCATTCAGTTATCGTCCAATGAAAGTTAACGATCCGTTTTACAACACCATACGTTAAAAAGATATGAAAAGTAACGATCATTTTTACGATTTTTTATTCTTTAAGAATTAATAACTTATAGACATAAATTTCGTTTTTAATAATTTTTTTCTAGTACGATTCATTGAGTGGGAGTATATACTCATTCGTTTAGATATACATTTCCGTGTTCTTGAGATTCCTTCTGCTTTTAATATGTTACTAATTCCTGTAAGAAAACAAGTGGGAGCCAGTCTTAAATATTTATTTAGAATTTTATAAAAACATAATTTATCGAAAGTATAAATATTTATACGATTATGTTACATAAGGAATTTGTAAAATTAGGCTAATTTTATAATTAGAATTGAGCAGAACAATGAAGTACATTCTTCGAACCAGCGCTATATTTTTTGGGGTTACTTGTTGTTAAAATTTAATTGATATATAAGTTACATAAGTTTCTAAAAAAAGTTGCTTTATTCTTTTTCGCAGAGCAGCCTTAGCCTAAAAAAGAAACATAACCCTGATGTCATATTTGACATTTGTAAATATAATTTTAAGTCAAAATTGATGTGTTAATTTTTGATGAACTATAACACTTGTCATTTCTTATCACCCAGCACGCATGCTGTCAGAATGAATGAAAAAATTGAACCAAAAATGATGTCTGTCGATGTCGTTGCCAAATAGGTTTAAAATAGTATTCATCTTTATCTAACTAACATCTCATTTAACAAAACTATAAAAAATATCTGTTTGTAGCGTAACACATAGCGAAAATTCTATTACGCTCTTAATTTACTCAAGATGCATACAGTAAATCTTGCGTAGAGAGTTATTGTTCGCGTGTTAAATGTTGTGATGTGTAAGGGGGGTACCCTGCATCAGTTGTCTTCAAAACTGGCTTAGTTTTAGAATATTTTTATAATATAAACACATGTTTTTTTTAATTTCATTAAATCTCTGTAATAACCACCGTTTATTACGCAATCTTCAGATTTCGACTCGAATCTTCTCCTTAAGTCCTTACAAAAAGAAGTCTGGTATTACCTTACATCATGTAATATTTTAGTGAAATAAAACCTAATAATATTCTATCTAACAGGGTTTTATTTTTGCTTAACCCTCCGTGTGAACGCTATATTTTTCGAGTCATGGTGTGTACACTGGGTCTTTGAGGGAACATTTGAATTTTTTTGGAAGTGTCTACTACATGGTCCCGAAGTTGCCAAAGTCCAAAGTTTATAAAATGTTGTTAATAAAAATTCACAAATATTGAAAAAAACGGAATATTGTTAAAAAATTCATAACTTTATAACAAACAAATATTAAGAAAAACGGTTGTAGACTTTTTTGTCTTAGATTATAAGCTATCGAAAGAATGTAGTGTGTTGGCGTGGGGAATATTTTACGGATTCAGGCCTGTCATAATAAACAGATCGGTGATTATTCGGCACAAACTCATGCGAGAGAAAAATTTCAACTGTTCCTTAAAAGACCCAGTGTACCCACGCAGGATTAAAATTGCATTATAGAGATACTTTATGCCACTTTATTGTGATTTTCAAGTTTGTTGCGTTGTAAAAATTCGCACTACTGGAGTTCGTGTTATAGAGAGACCCCTCGGTCAACTGTATTAATTTTTTTTAGGAAATTCATAAACAATTTTGTATTGCTGTTGAAGAAATATCATTCTGCTATCTATTACAAAAAAAAAGGAAAACTAAAATAAAATATCCGACGAATCCACCAAAAATTTTAATTTTCATAAATCACAAAAACAATGTTTTAGTTATTGTAAACAATGTAAATGTCTTGCATTTCCTATTTGACAAGTGAAGACACATATGTGACAATAATTTATACATCTGAGCATTGTGTCATTAGGTCGGACATGCGTTTTTTCATCATCATGCAATAGATAAGAGCGTCTGCGCCTTCCCACCGTCGATGTAGACGGCGCTTCTCGTGGCGTGTTTCTTTGTCGACGCTGTGGCCGTCATGCGGTTGGTTCACTTCGGTCAGATTCGATAAAGTATTTTGTATAGGTATTGTGCATACTGCACACGGCCCGCGAATATGTGGTTGGCTTGCGTGCGTGAGTGGCAGTATCAAGAAAGAACGATATGCGAGTGTTGTTCGACCGACGTATGCTTGCAAGTACGTCTTCAGATAACATACATTTATCTTTGGATCCATCGTCAAGTTGGCCAGTAGGTAACGATAAGGTTCATTATCAGAAGCTCTACTTATTTTTTAATAATTCGCAATATTATAGGATATATAGGGCAAATTACGAAAATTCGGCGGCGACTCCTACTTAAAACAAGTTGTGGGGTATAAACTGCCGATATAACTAAAAAGCACTGACTCACTTATTTTTATATAATGTGTACAGAAGCGAATAATATAAAATTCATTATCGTATTATATATTTATACTGCTCTTATAACCTGTTTTAAGTCTTCGCCAAACAATCGTGATTTGGACTATATCTAAAAAGAAATGCTTATACAACAGAGTAGCACATCTCTCAATAAGTTCGTAGGATGACATATAAATGGTGCCGCTATTAACAAACCCATATGATTTTTATATAGTACGATCCTTCAACCGATATGTGTTAAAATTTCATAACATTCCGACCATTAGTTTATGCATTACAATGGTTTTGTTGTTTTCAAAACAATTGAAAAATCTGAATTTCAAGTGATGATAAAGCATTGTTTTATACAAGTATCATTCGGGCTAAGACCAGATTACATTATTTTTTTACACTGACTGCTGTGTCTTCGGGTTCGATCATAGTTTCTGAGTTTGGTTGTCAGGGCCGCATTTAAAGGTGTGGAGGCGCTGAGGCAACGAAGGAGCGGAGGATCCTAATTATTTTCCGAATAAAAGAAACATTTCTTTTCCGTCAAGTCTTTCAAAAATTTAGTGCTTTGATCTCTATTGTAAAGGCCCCTTTCTTGTGGAGGCCCCGTGACAGTAGCCCCTCTTGCCCTCCCTCAAATCCGGGCCTGGGCCTTATTTCTGAGTCTTGCGAACTATCACGAACTATGATCATAATCGAACAGATCTGATTTATATGAGTGAAACATTTTACGAGTCACTTTTAAAACAGTATTCCTGTACTATTCTTAAATTTTATTATTAATTATTATTTAATACTCTTTTAAATTGATTCGTAAAATGTTTCACTCATACTGTTCGATCATGATCATTGTTCGCAAGACTCAGGAATAGGGCCCAAGGTTTCAAATAAAAGTGTTATATTAAAATTTCATTGATAAAACAAAACGAGTAATATTTTATCGAAGTGAGCCAAATTCTGAATTAAAATAAAAAAAGAAAATTAATTAAATTCAATATGAAATAAAATGATATTAAATTCATTAGAAGACATCAGTTGAAAGTTACATAGAACCACATATCTCACACCAATATAAGCTTAGCGTGTCCAAAAATGGTTCGACCGTGATGACGTCACAGCTCGGATTTCTGCCATCTCTGACTCTGCTTATATATTTCGTACTCTTCCCACTGTACTCTGTTGGATATTTGTTGAACTAACTAGTAACTGGCTGCTCGAGTACACGGTTACACAGGCTATTACAATAATTGAAATAATCATAAATCAGAGCGGTTTTACTTTTACTACGTCCATTTGATATCACGTCTATGTGGACTCAGATGTATTGAATATCCATAGAGCTGTGTTGTTAGTCATATCTATAAGAAGTCACTTTCAATTAAGATTAAATTACAATTTAACGTCTTTTAATCGTAATCTTTTGTTACGTTATGAAAATAATTTCGTTTCTATTTTTTGTCGCTAAATGTTATCCAAGTAACTTCTCAGATATTACATTATGATTTATTGTTTACAATTAAATGAATTAGAAATTATCTTAATTATTCAAACTACTTCAATTAATGAGAACCAAATAACTCAAGTGTTGTTTACTGAATCATTATTTCTATTTTGATAGCGTGATCACAAATCTTTTCTTTAAATATAATCCCACCTACAGAAATGAAAACAAACTATTTTTTATCATTGGTTCCTCAAAATCGTGAGATTTTTTTCTGTCTGATGCCTACCCAGATTTGAGCCTACTGTTTCGTTGACAGGAGTTACGTAATTTGATCATCCGTGTGAAAAAATATTGTTTCATTTGTTGCTTAAATTTATACAGCAGCCGGTTTTTTTAAATTTGAACGCAAATGGGCTTGTGTCCTATGTCTTAATTTCTATAAAAGTGTACTATATATTGATAAAGTGGGTTACTAGAACCTCAAATGTTCAATTATTTTTTAATAATTTCTTATATGTTAGGAGATATTAACAATTAAAAAAGTCATTTTGTCTCTTTAATTATTAAAGGGTTTCAACGTTGTACACATTTCAAGTCACATCACAATCCTTGTGTAAGGTTACCAACCTTACAGCTCATAAATCTATGCTATATGTATTTATATATCAAAATATCAAATATTATTTACAGTTATTTCAAGGAAGTATAAAATTCAAATAATATGTCTGCCTTAGCAGGGTTAATTAAAATAAAAACTTATTATTCTTTGATTTGACTTGATTATTTGACTACCAACAGCTACATAACATTACCACAGCACTGACCTACTCATGTATTTCACGTTATACAAATATGGCCGACCATTTCTAGCGCTAAAATTACAATTCAAACTTTTAATTGCTATATCTCCGTCAATATTTAGTTATTTAATAAAATAGACACGCCAATACACATTTATTAACATCAATTTCAATAAACAATTGAAAAATCGATCACTAAAAAATGAGAACATAAGCCCATTAAAAATTATGGACGACTCTTTTAATTATGTTTAGAGATAACCGTTTTACTAATGGTACAAACGTGTGGATGTTTACTTTTACACGATAGTTTCAGTTCTCATTTTTGTTGTTATTTCAAACTTCCAAAGCCTGAAGATTACCCGAACTGGGACCCTGTTCCTGACTTCCTCTTTTTCCAAAAAATCATGTAGAATTTGAAGAAGTAGTCTTCAACGCCTTTGTTTACACATAGGAATTCTGATAGGAATTAAATAGTTAGTTCTCCGCCTCCGTTTTAATTCCCCTTTCAGTTTTAGTTTTTACACAAAGGAAAATCTGACAGATTGACTGAAACTGAAACTGCTCCTCAAAATATATAAATAATGTAAGCGCCCCCGCTTTTGTTATTAAACAATATGATAAACTAAATTTCTCTATTACTATTAAAACATATATACCTACTCCACTACTGCAGCTGTTTCTTGTTTCTTCTAATAGCGGATCGTGATAAAAGATTTTTACTAATTTTTTTATTACCTTGTTGATGTAATATCTAAATCTGAAACTCATCGCATAAAAAAATAATTCGCTAACTAACATGTAGTTTTTTTTATAATAACTTTGTTTTTGAAATACTATTAGTGCTGTTTAATTTTGAGCAAATTTATATTTTCAGTCTTTGTTAAAAAATTTATAGAGTGGTTTGAAACTTTGCTATAGCAAGTAAAATGTTAATTCACTGTTACCTAAGTTGATATTATCGTAAATATTTACATATAACAAGCACCAACTAAAACGCAGGCGCTGGTATTTTTGCATAATGCAATGCATAAAATTAATTTTGGCTCATTCAACAACGAGTCCACTGACTATTTATACGGACTTTAATGTTGGATTATTATAAATAAACTATTCTGACATTTATATTCCTTGCTAGAATGTAATTTTTATAGAAATTTTATATGCATGCCTGCCAAATGGGTGAGCAGCAAGAAGAATGTTTACGATAAGGAGTTACAAAATATATTGATGTTTTTATGTAATATGTATAAAATTTCAAGATAACACTGTTGTTCTATTCGCTTTAATTTCTTATCGACACCCGTTTCTGAAGAAATTCGGCAACTTAGGTTTACCAAAAGCTATCAACCGAGCTTAAATAAAGTGGAAAATAAGTCGCATACCTTTAAGCACATATAAGTAGTCTAATTTAGAAAACATAGACCTTAAAAATCGTCTAATAGTTGATGCACACACTGTAAAAAGAATTGGGTGAAAGAAAACTTCGAAAACCTTTCTTAGGAATAAATAATAAAAGCAAGGGCATCATCAAAAAGTTATAAATCTCTCAATAGATCATAAATATTTCTCGTGGAATTGCTTTTTCCTACTTACTTTCATCTTGTTCTTCTTTCTTTTTGTTTTTCAATATATTTATAAATTACTTTTCCTTTTATTTATAATTAACATTTATTTAATTAAATTAAATACAAAAAATATCCTCCAGGTGTATCTTATCGAATCTGAAACATTCACAAAACTTCTGCCAACTTTGTAAAATTCCATGCCATCTACCGCCCACACAAACTACACTATGTGGGAATCGGAAATTATATAATATAAATAAAAATGACTTTTAATTCGATAATAATAACTTTGAATATAAATTTTCAGAACTATCCTAAATGATATTTGTTTTCAAATGATATCTTGAAGTAAATTGTCTTGTCTTGTATCAAGTAGACAAGTTTATGATATTCTTGTAAATAACAACATAATTATATTTTAACTATTACTAATTACAATATTAAACAATCGTGAATTATACCACTCAAGCATATTATCCATTCATTAGGCTGTATTTACATATAGGCGGACGTGGGTTTGGATTTATGATCCTCTCAATTAGTTTCACTCATGGGAGTCAAACAATAAAAAAATGCGCACATGGACTTAAATGCAGTGACATCACACTGAGATACCTGCTGATTCTATTTAGCTAATTAATTGTATAAGAAATGTTTAAATTAGTTTGACTGTGCGTCGATAATAGGCGGTTACACTTCTTCTGATGGCTGATGGCTGATGGATTCAATGCCATTTTACGAATGCCTTTGACACTGATGTTTGACATTTAGCTAACAGCTTTGTTTCTAATTGGTCCATTGCCAGACTCAATCACGATAAAGGTCTTCTTCTTTCCTGTATGGTAAATTTGTTGCTTTTTACTCTTTTTCTACTTTGTGCAGAGCCACCTTTATTATCAGAGATAAGATATTCAAATTTTGGTAATATGTGGTCAGATTGTATCTTTCATTACGCAATAAGGTGCAATTGCAATCCGATTTGGTTATGGAAGACCACCTTTTCCTGAATACGACATTTATCTAGTTCGTGATCATTTTCCAATACTTTTTAGCGTTCTTGATTTCAAATAAATCGGCGGATGACTAATCAACAACGTTATTTTTAGTTAATCTTTCCTCTCGTCACTTATCAAAATAGTACAGCGTTGTAGACGTCAGTATTGTGTACAGAATCGTCGGGACATCGTCGTTAACAAGATTTATCTCGGATGTTACATGCTCTCGAACTTCAAAACAGCACACACACATGTTTGAATTACTCTATTTAATTTTTACAATTAAAAACATACATCCTTCCATACAACATATTATCCATTTACTTTTACATGTCGAGATATATAGATATTTAAACGCCAAAGTCAAAGATCATCCAAAAAGAAGTTCCTTAAATTCCAATCCTTGTTTTAAATATTTCATGTCAATTAATTGATGATTGCTCGTAACCTCTTTTATCAACGAATCCTGGTCCCCGTTCCCGTTCTCGGTTGGAGTTCGTCCGAATCTATATTTATCAGTAGATACTTATATTTGTCTTAGGACAGCTTAGAAAACCCCGGGATAAAACTTATGATTGCTTAAATATATAGTTTGGTTACGTAGTGTTCGTTTCTTCTATACGTTTAGAAAATAAAGTGCAATGTTACATTAGTTTTGGCAAAGTGATTAGTGTCCAATTCAGTTCAAACATGTCTTCATTTTAAGCCAGTCTATTGTGTATCTGTTGAAGCATAAGGCATCATATTAAATATACTCGTATAGTGATTATTAATAAATTGTGTGTATGTGTGACAATGGTTATAACCTAAATATTGAAACAAGTTTGAAAGTTATACAATTTATGTAAGATGGGTTTAATGCTGTCCATTCTTGTTGCCTGTGTTGGTGTACTGGAAGTGTTAGAATTTATTCAACATTGTAAAAATGCACTGACACTTGAAGAAAATCCGAACTTTTCCGATATTTCCCGATGTTATAGTGAGGAACTAAGTAAAGCTTGTTTATTAGAGGAGTTAGAAGGGGAGCATGTGGGCGAGGATTTAGATGCTACGTTTCAAGATGGCGACATATCTCTATCATCACAAATTGCAGATGCACAAATGACTTATGACGATAGAGATGACGATAATAGTTACAATGAATCAATAATCAAAGATGATATTTTTGAAGAAACTAAAGATAAGGAAATTATTTATGAAGAAACTAAAGAATCACCAAAAAATATTAAAGTTCAATTAGGACAAAATTATGAGGAGGAATTATTGTTAGAGACTGTTAGGAAGTCCACGGAGAAATTAAACGACGAATGGCAGCTTGGCGACGTACTGCAATTAAGGAAATCTTCATCAAGGACTTCGTTAGAACGCGATCGAAGTCCTAGACTTAAAGACTCACCTGTTTCTTCATTAAAATCATCTTTCGCATCGAGACCTAGTTCTTTTCAGTCGAGTTCTGTAGATACTAATTATTCGTTACCCGAGATACATTTCGAGGCATACGAACATGGTTCCGATTTACCTGTAGAAGCTTCCTCTTACAGCGAAGACTTCCTCCGTTCGCTGGATGGTGTTAAGTTTAAACCGCTACAAAGAGATGACGGAACAGGGCGAAGGAAGAGTTTCCGGAAACGACACTCGAGTAGTTCAACATCTTCCAGAGATTCTCGCGCATCCAGAGAGGAAGAATTGCGAATATTCACATCTTTGGAAGAATCAGAATTTGAAAATATACAAAAACATAAACAATCGAATAACGAATACACAACAACAAGTGAACCGAACTTAAAAGTGAAACCCAGCCACAGATCGAAAAGAAAACATGGAAGGTCACCCATTCCAGACCAGTCTCACCATGTAGTCATCAACAAAGAAACCGAAATTGTCGTACAAGATTCTATTGATGAAGTACACGAAGATATTAAAACGAACGAAAACGAAATTATTGAAGAAAGTGCTAGAATCTTAACCGAATCTTCACGGACACAGTTAAAGAACTTACCAAATGTTGGTTCATTTGAAGAAGCAACAGATTCACAACATGAGGAAATCACCAGGAAACTGCATAGGGCTTCCGTTGATGATGGATTGGTAGACGTTGATGATGATGCAGCAACAGTTATTGCCCCAAATAATATTGTTGCAGAGAAGGAAAACAACGACACGCAGAGAGAAAACGAAACCGTAGAAATTGAGGAAGTTATTGAAGAAGTAGAAGAAGAAGAAGAAGATGAGGAAGAAGAGGAAGATGAAGGTGCAGTGGGAACTAATAATATAAACGAAAAGAAAACAAAACCTGAAGCATTCTGGGTAAACGATTAAAATGGCACAAGTAGAAACAAAAATCCCCCAAAAAAAACCTCCAAATTAAAAACCAATGTAGATTTTTACATAAAAAAACAGGTATTTTAAAATATGTTAAGTGTAAAGTTTATATGTAAATAAACCTCACTTTTCTTCATAATATTTTGGAAGTTTTTAACTTTTAATACGAGTACTTATATATCCTTCCGCCATTGCTTAGTTATTTTCCATAGCTTATTTATATAATACTTTTTTTTTGTGAATTGAATAAATTACTTTTAGAATATTTAATATTTTTGTTTTATTTTACGTAATATTAAGTTAATTGCTTTTTAACATAATAAATATATTATTAATTACTGGCTGAAATTGAGTTTTGCGCATGCGTTGAAATAAATAAGAAGCACATATATTTTATACAGAGTGTTGTATGCACAGATATCATTCTTGGAAAAGTACAGGGTGTTTTAAATGAAACGATACTATTTATAATTAAGATGTTACTTGTATAAACATAAACAAAACTAATTTGATGTTTCACATTGGATAAAGTATCATTCCCACTCACTGTTTTAATTTAATTTTGTATTTAATTTAAATTGTTTAGCATATGGCAATAAGCGTAGTCATTCACAGTACCATTTTTAATTTAATTTATTTTTTAAGTTATCTTAGTTTTTTTTAGAACCTTACAAGATCCAATGTCTTAAATTAAAAATATGAAATTACGAAAAACTATATTATATTATAACCTCCAAAATGTGACAATCTGTCAAAATGCAGTAGGATTTACTTTTAAAAGAAGTTTAACGTCAGTTTTTGAAAAATATAGAAGTGAAAACAAATTCTATTACTAATTGTTATTAAAAATAGCAATTTTAATTATTTCACATACAATTTTAACTAAACCAACTAAACTTAAATTAAAACACAAATGTTAAACGAAAACCTGAAATCCAAATTACAATATTAAATAAAAACAGTAAATTAAATATCAAAACAGTGAGTGGGAATGAGGCTTAACTACTTTTAAAAATATTGAAATAAAGACAAAAACTTTCTCGATTTTATAATATATCTAAAAGGGCATGGTATATAAGATAAGTACATATGATTTGTACATTTTTAACGTTTCATAAAATTGAACAGCGTTTATTTTATGTAATATTATATTCATTTTTTTGTAAACTTTTCCAGAGTAAAGGTTTTAATGAAGTAGAATTATGCATTTAATACTGTAATGTATTTTTAGAAGGTACAACCAGATATTTTCAATATTCGGCTGTGTCTAATCGTTTTATATGGATATATAAGGGTGATCTATGTAGACCAAACTTTCTTTTTACGTTTAAACGATTCTTTATACGTTAAATATCGAGAGAATGACCTACGTCTGAGACGTCTGACATTTGCTGTATTAGTTCTTTGCCAATCATGAAATAAATGTATTTTTAAGAGTAACTATATGTGAGAGTCTACGACCTAACTACCTCGGCCACCCACAAGACTCTAGTTCCTTGTTGTTTTCATTTTCTAATATATAGATGAAGTACGTCAAACTATTAAAAAAACTAAAACATTTAGTAGGTTACTAGATCTTGCCGTTAGAATTAAAACGATTTATTTATAGATTTTCACACGGTGCCACAGTTTACCAGCTACTTGTTTCAAAAATAAGACGTTTCAACTTAAAATGATGTCGTTCTATTTCAAGTACACTTTCTTCTTAATGTTTTTTATTCTTGATGTAGTAAACATTATACTAAAAGTATGTATTATGTCATTAGATATGTATGAGTCATTTATTTTAGAATTAGCACTAGTGTTGTCTAGAAAATGAACAATTTTTATCAGTAATAGATATTCTATTATATAGTTCAAATTACGAGAGTTTGGCGGCGACTCATACTTAATACAAGTTGTGGGGTATAAACTGCCGATATAACTAAAAAGCACTGACTCACTTATTTTTCTATAATCTATATAGAAACGAAACAGATAAAATTCATTATCGTATTATAGATTTATACCGCTCTTATAGCCTCTTTTAATATAAGTCGCCGCCGAACTATCGTGATTTTAACTATACAAAGTAATTTAAAATCTCTTGAGGTAGTTTCGCTAATGAAACTAAACTAAGGTCAAATATTATGCCGGCAGTTCACTCTCGCCGAGACAAGCGAGATCGAGTGTGTACTGTACTAAATGTTGTTGCTATGTCACGCCCACGTTACAGTGACAGGTGTTTTTAAATAAGAACTACAAGCATTCATATTTTTAATATTCACTGAAATCTTTATCAACAAGATGATTCATACCACATGAAACAACTGATTTCTAGAAATACATATGTGACTTATTTTTTTAACTTTACGACATTGTGAATGAGATTGTTAACAAACAGTTGTCTTTCAACAGGTATTCAACAACGTAAAAACTAATTATGATTAGAAACATATGTCCCACTGAACACAACATATGGTTATTACCTTAAGAACGTTCTGAAGAGAATCTTTTTTCTTACTCATCTTGAAAATTGAATCACAACATATATGTATTTGTGTTGTGATTTTCTTAAATTGAAATCTATGATTGAAAAACGTAAAAACAATTGACGAGCGAAATTTTGGCTTAGAAATTAATTGTAGAAATAGAACAGAGGAAATTAAAATTTTGGAATAAAAGAATTAATTGTTGTTTCTTTTGTCTACTGAGAAACATAATTTGGTTTTATTCTAAGCTAAAAACAGTATAAGGACAGTATAAAACAACAAATAATGCTTTTATTCCTAAATTTCCTTTTTACGGATAAAAAGTTTCAATGTGGTCGCCGGTTAACAGATGCTATAACAATTGTAAAAACTTAGAATCATTAATTGAGAATATGACAAATATTGTCCTAATAGAAAATTATAGCAAACGGTACTCGTTCTTTTATAAATTATGATGAAAGTGAATAACCAAGGCTTGACAACGACAGGGCGAAGGATGTGATGAGTTCAAAAAATCGATTTTTTGTTTTTGCATAAATTTATTCCTTAACATTAGTAGAATATGCTGGTAAAGTGTTCTTTTAAAATTCGAAGTCGTTATAAAAACACAGGAGTTAAAAGAAGTAGATGTTCGGAGCGCGTAGTTGAGTGGTAAGAATTTTAAACGCGTTTTTCTAAAAACTGTGTTTTTCAAAGTTTCCTGCATCATATCACAAGAACGGTTTGCCCGATTCACTTAAAATTTATAGGATAGACTTAGCACAGGTAGACGCATGGAATGAACTAAAATTTTCCAAAAATTCTTAATATTTCGAAACGAAAAAGTGAAAAAGTCATTAACTTTTCAGTAGTCTGCCAAAAACTCAATTTTCAATATTTTAAAATGATTCTACATGATAAGAAACGCCGTTTTTTTCTTTCTTTCTGATAAGTCAATCAGCCAAAATCGTGGAGGAAGTCAGCGCCCCTTTTTTGAGGCAATTGTCTTCAGAGTGGTACAGCATACGTTCTAATGAAAATTTTCACATGAAATTTTTTTTACATACTTTTGAAATAGTGATACATAACTGATAAAAATCTCAAAGTTCTATCTTTTCATTGAACGTCAAAAATGATTCTCAAAACATGCTTAAAAAACAGGCCGTCACACGGGACATTGTCTTCGACATCAATTTTTTCTTAGGTTCACCAACATAGTAAAACTCTTCGCGTTGTTACATAAAATACTTATATTTGATGTAATAGTTACGTTTTGTATTTATATATATATATAAATTTATGATACTACAAATTAAAATCAATTATCAAATAAACAAACATATTCAAGCCATTATTTTCTTAATAGTATCCATTAATAATACATTACAAATAAAGTATTTAATATTTGAAACAATTTGGAATACATCCAAATAATAAAATACTTTATCAGCATATATATTTCCATATGTTTTCGACCGAGGTAAAAGTATTTTCACAAACTACTGGCTTCATACGATTCACGTATATTCTTGAAGAACCAAAGAGTTTTGCCGTTGGTGATATACCCATCCGTTCTTATCCCTTTGCTCCTTGGATTTTCTAAATTTAGAATGACGCAAGTTTAGAATCGTGTGTGCCGGGTGCAATATTGTGTACGATGAGCTGGTTGCATGAGCTCACAGTTTGTATTTGAAAAACAGAGAAGGATTAGGGTTTCATAGATTGGGTGCCTCTTTTGTCGAGGACTAATTCTTGATTCTATGCAAACATATTTATATTTTAGCCAAAGTTGTAACCAAAATAATTTTAAATAAGACCTTCAGTCCTAAATTTGGAAGAAATTTGACATTAACCCGTTCAACTACAATCCACTAATTTCCTGAAAATTTTACAACGATTCCAAATGTTGCTTTCACAAAAAACTCTACTTCCTAAATCCGCTTCTGCTAGAAATTTAGAACATTGTGATAATTTTAAATGAAAATGTTTTGCAAAAAAGTTTTAAGGCGACTCTGCGACTAGGTTAACAACTTTATTGGCCATCAAACGTCTGTGCTGTTATGTTGCGGACATCTGTACATCTGTCATGGTCCATCAAAGAATAGATTCTATTCTGTTGTCGAATAATGCCAATGATATACCATCACCACCACCGTCACCAACAAAACTAGATGCGAAAATAACATTTGGGTTAAACTTATTCATTTCGATATGGACGCTAGGAGAATGTTTGTTTCAAGGCAATGAGATATATAGGTCAAATGTCGGCAGAAATTATGTTGATGGAACTAGTGATAATCATGTATCTATATCATAAATAGTGTGAACCTGATTCTCTCCTTCTCTCAACTTCTCTATATAGAAATCTCTCCAAGGGATGGAGACTTTCAGCACAGTTACTTTTGTACTTATTCTCTTCCGCTACAGTTTAGTTTTGTATATATTATTAAAAAGGCTTGCAAATTGTTATTATGAGTGTATTTATGAGACTGGCACAAAGATTTATGCCATCATCCAAGATATAAAGGGCCATAAACATGTACGTGAATCACTATGCATTACCAGCTTAATCTGACAGGTTTGACTGTGAGAATTCCCTTTACAGGCAAACCAGAGCTTGAATGTATTGGATACGTACAGTTTTATCACATACATATTCCGGTTTACCTGTAAGGGTGGTCCGTTCAATCAAACCTGTGAGATATACCGGTGCGAGTATGCAAAGCATAGCATTTGTCTTTTGATAGGAGTCCTATATATTTTACTAAAGCAAATTATGTACAAACAAAATGAAAGAGGACTTCTTGGAAAAGGAAAATGCACAAAAGAATAGATTTATTATAAAGTAGGTCACAACAAGTTGTATGTTAAATAATAAGTACGGAATACAGTGCTGCGATTGGATATAACGTGAATTTTTACCGCATATGTCCGTCCTTTTCGAATTGATAAGGTTAGAAAAGAACAGACATAGAATGTCAGCTCAGTCTTAGAATGTAATGAATGTTACACCACTACATCTTATTGCTATATGATTCTGTCCATTAGAATAATGACAATACTTTATATTATTAAAATATTAATTAAAATGCACTCTAATTAGACAAAGTAATCAATCATCTAATTAACAATGCATGTAATTAAGTTATAAATAACCGTTTATATATTTAATAACTTTTTAATGATTCACGCAGATTATTACATAAAGTTATTACATAAATAAATAAATATAATTTAGTGCCCCTTTATTTATTTATACTGTAATAGTCATACAATTACATAAGATACTTTATATTATTTTAAATTCCTGAAATAATAGATTTATAGACACGAATGGTTTGTATCAGAAAGAAAAAGAAGATTTTTTAAATAAAGTTTTTATATATTCACACACAACTTGTTACGAATACGAAATAAAATAGAGGTATAGATATACTTCACTAAAAAACTGAATTATAATCTATTAATAAATTACTTTTAACCATACGTTAAATTTAACTAAGAGTTAATCATTCTGAGGAATTTTTTTTATCATAAATTTTCTAATAAATTTAACCTAATATTTACAAATTTTCATTCAATTTTATTTTCCTACTGTTTTGTCGTTATAGTCTATTAGTTGGAACATAACTTGTGGCCAAGAGAAAATTTATTTGCTATTATGTTAGACAAGGATAGCTTTATAGATATTTTATACGAACAAAAGAGATAGAAATAGGGAATAATATAAAAACAGTAGCATAATTCACGTATTATTATTTACTATAAATTCCTAAAGAAATCCTATTTAGTGCTTAATCCCAGAAAAGGTTTCTAGTATTTTCTTAAGCGATTGGAAAAAGGGTTAAAAAAACAACCGCTTCGCCTAAAAAATGTGTCGAGCCTCCGAATTTATTTTCGCTTATAGATATTTTATTATATCGCACATATATTAGTTTTGGCTCACTCGGTAGCTCACATTAAATATCTATGTATCCTTCTCTCAGCGCCCCACTCCAACGGGAAAATGATTATTCTGGAATATTTCGGGAACTGGGAATAAACTTTCTTCTTCGCAGTTGTACTAGATTCAGTACAAGACAAATCCTACACGGGATCACACAAAAATAATCTAAATCCGTGTGCTTTTTATTTATTTAAAATTCTATTTTAATTTTCTTTTCGGCTTTTGTAATTAAAATTTAGCAGTGCTGTTGGGTTTTATTTTTTTGTTAAGTTCTTATATTAAAAATAAAATGGCTGATGTTGATGTGCAAATGAGTTTTACAACAACTGAACGGAAAACCCGTAAAGTGAAGAAAACCACCAAAAGACGCGAATCGAACGACCATGGAGAAGTTACCATTACTGAAATCGACAGGGAACAGCATTTAAATAATGATCAGGGGTACGTGCTGGCATCTATCCACGACTTAATTAATTACTAAAGACAATGATACAGTTACACAATTACTATTATGTTTTCTTTTTGATTTCAAAATTTTTCTTTGAGAAAAATTTTGATTTGAATAACTTAATGAAATTGTGAATATGTAGATTATGTCAGCCAGCCCGTACCCCTCTAATTAAAGGTACACAATATGGATATACTTATTTGTGATAAGAATAAACTATGTGTGGTGTTTTTGAAAATTGTGACTACATTTAAAAGATATTGTGTTTTCAACTTCTTAAAATATAAGAAATTTAGAAAATATAAAATTTTCGTGATCGCAAATGTGCTGTGATACAATTAACAACCATATTCCATAATATAAAGTAATGACAGTCACTATTTTTTCAAGAAATTTTTCAAAATTTTTCCTACAATAATATTTTAATGAATCCCTACTAAAGCTCTTCAAATTGGTGAACACAAGTTATTAAATATACTTATTGAGAGTTTCAAATTACATCACTTGATATGGATTTTTGATTCTTAAAATTTGTGCTAAACAATACAATAATATATTTAAATTCCTCTTTATATTTACCAAAAATTTGGTAAAAACAATAAAGGGAACTAAATCCTTTTACTTACATAGAAAATATGAAGAAAGCCTGTATAAATAGGAATACTTCAAAATTTGGGCATTCTTGGAAACGCAATACCTTTTAGTTTTTAAACAAAACTGAGTATTTGTTTTTAAGTGTATTTAACAGTCAGAATTTGCTTTCAAAATGTAGCTAATTGTATATTTTTAATTCCTTTTCAGTTGATTTTTAGTGGTGAATATACTAAGGCTATGTCCAAGGATTGGCACAGCGGACATTTCTGCTGCTGGCAATGTGACGAGAGTCTTACAGGACAACGTTACGTGCTAAGGGATGAACACCCTTATTGCATCAAGTGCTACGAATCCGTCTTCGCTAATGGATGTGAAGAATGCAACAAGACTATCGGAATCGACTCCAAGGTAAGATCATGAATTATTACTGCTATTTAATATCCCAAAATCTTGGCAAACTTTTAAATAATTTGTTGCGTGAATCTATATACTTTTAATATATCTTTGGTAACATTTTAAAATCATGGTTTCCAGTTTTTGAAAATGAAAATATATATAGAAAAAAGAGCATTAACACAATTTTGGTTTTTGTCAACTTTTACCTCTTTTAGTTTCAAGCTTGCTAGCTTGCTATAAGCTAATGTAAATTTGCTACCTCTCATATAGAAAATTGTAAGACAAACTTTGAAACTTTCTAGCTTGGTACAACGTAATTCCAAGTACTTTTTATTCGCTTTATCTGAGCGTGCTGAAATCGAGTAAATATCCGCCATTAGTCTTTCTGCAAATAACAACTCCTTCGATTATATTTTGCATTGCAATACATTTCCAAGGTAACCCTAAGACTGAGCGCAAACTAAAAACAAGGGTTATTCAGAAACTCTAATCCTTGTCTATAATAACGCCATACGTTTTCCTAGTGAGATCTCAGCCTTTTGGACGTCCAATTTATTGGCTCATAATCAATTCCATACTCATATTACACAAAGCTAAATATAAATTTGATTTTACATTTATTGAATATGATCCAGGCGGCGTTCGTAACTTTACGTAACCATTCTTCCGATGCATGCTTTAGAATGAATTATGAAAGATATAGTTAAATTTAGATACGCATTTATAATGTTGTTGCACAATCTATTAACCAACCATTAATTTGACAAGTGTGTAATCATCGTCTATATTAATTGATTTATTGATTTTAGTATTTGGAAATTATACCAAATATCTGAAGAGCCTTTCATAATTTTGTATAAATGCATGTAATATTTATGCAATAGGTCAAGGAACTCCGTTTTCTTTATTACTACAAAATTATTAAAGAAGGAAAATTTTTCTACTCAACTAGTCTAGCGATTAGAGTGTAATTTTTACTGTAAATTATAAATTTTATATAGTGCGAAAGTATAACGTTCTTTTATACGTTTTTGGGGAACACTCTCGTATGTTAAACATATTTGAGAAATACTTAATAAAATGTTTTGTTATATTTCAGGATTTGTCTTACAAGGATAAGCATTGGCACGAAGCTTGCTTCCTCTGCAACAAGTGTCGCGTTTCCTTGGTCGATAAGCAATTCGGTAGCAAGTCCGATAAGATCTACTGCGGAAACTGCTACGATTCTCAATTCGCTTCTCGTTGCGATGGCTGTGGAGAGATCTTCCGTGCTGGTGAGTTAACTTTCCGTTTTTATTTAGCAAAACCGACGCCCTGCACTCAAAGAGACCCTATACTGTTCAAGCAAAGCAATAGCTTGACAAGTGTTATTCGGACAATTACTTGCCTTGACTTTTATTCGTCATAGCCACCATCAAACATTTTTTATACATATTTTACAATTTATAATCCTATTTTGCAAATTTCTAAATATTTAACTAATTAAGTTTGAATCACTTAACAAAAATTTAGTATTAACTGAAAAGTTTTAATCACATCTAATATTTCACTATTGAATTTTGATCTTTCTAAACTATAATTTATGCATTCAAATATAATATGATCCAAAGTTCCTTCTTTACCACATTGACATCTATCGTCAGATTTAATATTAATTTTGTACAGGTGAGCTGGAGTTTTACAATGATTACTTTTGATTCTGATTATAGTTGATATAATTTTGCAGGACTCATTTCTAAACCATATTTTCTTATTTAAATTAAAAAGCAATGCTTTATCAACACACGAAATTCAAATTTTTCCATTGTTGTTAAAATTGCAGAAGTAGTATCACTAAAACCGCTGTAACTCGTATAGTAATAGTCTGATGGTCATGAAATTTTAACACCTATCGTTTGAAGATTAGTACTATCTAAAAATTATATGGATTTATCTATATTGAAGTCATCTTACTAAATTATTGAGTGATGTAATAATTAGAAAATTATTCTTTTGAGAAATTTTCAAAATTTGACATATCGGTTTAAAGCTCTTTTAACAGTACAAATATTTAATTTACTTAAGAACTAGTCAATGTCTTGACTACATCTTTGTATTTCAAATGACAACCTTCATCAGTTGCTTGGTTTTGACCTGATATTGGTAACATATGCGCATTTCAATTACGTACACATTGCAACACACAAAACCAGTGTGTTACACACAGTATTCTCAATTTGTAAGCCGCAAAGAGTAAAGTTAAGACCACCACCAAGACAAAAACGTCAATCTTTATTTATGTATCAACATCACAAATAGACGTTTCTGATTGGTCATTGAGATTAATTCAATTCATGTGTTTGCTTCAATTTATCCATCGACTCATTATAATATTCATTAGTGTATTGTATTTTATGCAGAAATCATTCTAATTGATTAATTATTTGTATAAATAATCTATAAATCACGATTGTCTTATTTTCTGTTTGATTTATTTTAACGTGAATCTAAAAAATGTATTTAATGTCAAAGTGTCAGTCAAAAATCAACAATATTTGCAATTTGTTAAATCAGAAGTGGGATAGATTTTTAGTATTAATACTCTAGAAAAATACCCCTATTTTGTAGCTCACTTCTGACAATTTTTCAATGGTTCAAATTTTTGGCATTTTCTAATTTCCCAGTAGCCCGAAATTTTGGAAAAATATGAAGATAGTATTAAGATAGATTGTTATATCAGAAGTGGAATAGATTTTTAGTATTATTGCTCTAGAACGTTTTCTAGAAAAATCAGAATCAAAAATATAGAAGATTCTGAAGAGTACTGTATCAAAATTTTCCAAGAAGAACCGGGTTAACACATACAATTGTTCGGTTTTTATGTATACGCATAAGTATTCTTACACGAACACGAATATGTTCGCTCTATCACACATTAAAACGTTCGCATACCGATCCAGTCCAGTTCATCTCCAGACATCTATCGAATTCAATACACAAATAATCCATAAATGCAACCAAACAAACTTGTAATTCAGAGAAACTTGCTGCTAGAATACTTGAAACTCGAATAATGTTTTCGTCATTATTTCAAAACTGAATATTCCGAGATGTCTCACTAATGAACTGGACGATTGTTATACTCATCTTATAAAATCATTCGAAACCATTTTTAGCGTTAATTAAATTCTATTGAAATGTTACTCTAAGACAGGGATGGTGAATCTAAGGCACGCGTGCAACAAATCAATTCAATAAATACTGTAAATCTAGTTTTGTAGCTATAAAAAGAGATCTTTAAGATAGGCTTAAAAGCAAGTTAGACTAAATAGAACAGATTTCGCTTGAAACCCAAAAAAAAGTTATTGAACATAAATTTTATCACGTCAGCAATTCCGAAAGTATTTTGGGGCGTACTCTCAAAAAAGTTCACCACCCCTGTTCTATAATGTTACTTATATGTATACTTATATTTTTATTTATATGCTGCCAACCTTCTAACTGAAGGCCTCGAATATAAAACTCAAAAACATAACGAAGCAGAAAATTATATAATTTTTTTCAATTGAATTCAACAATCAAGTTATTTGTACCTTAAACAATGATAGTGCATTTATTCAGAAAATTAACTAACCAGTTAAATCGATGATGTCATTTAAATCTGATGATTTATTAAACATCTTTTTAATTAATAATTTAATTCTCATATATTTAGATTCTATCGACGTGGGCTTTAGTTTTTGGTTGACAAATGGTTTTTTATTTTATCAATAGAACTTACGCAATATATGAAACGGAATTTTGCAAAAAGAATTGTATAACCTCGTTATTTATAAATTATGAAAGATGAAAGAAAACGTGTTAAAAACCGCATTTCAGTTACAAAGTTTCTACGTACAATATATTTCTTAAAATATGGATCTTATAAGGAAAAAATTAATTTAAAGAATTGGTAAATACTTTTTTAAATTATCTATTTTTATTGCAATTTCCGTTTTAGACGTAAAATCCTACAACGTGGTTTTAAATGTCATGTGGGAGATTTTGGCAGGGAAAATTTGACATTAAGTAATAATGGGCTTGTATCCTATGTCTTAATTTCTATGAAAGTGTACTATATATTGATAAAGTGGGTTACTAGAACCTCAAATGTTCAATTATTTTTTAATAACTCCTTATATGTTAAGAGATATTAACAATTAAAAAAGTCATTTTGTCTCCTTAATTATTAAAGGGATTCAACGTTGCACACATTCCAAGTGCATGTGACATCACAATCCTTGTGTAAGGTTGCCAACCTTACAGCTCATAAATCTCTGCTATATGTATTTATATATCAAAATATCAAATATTATTTACAGCTATTTCAAGGAACACTCAAATTTCAATATTATGTCTGCCTTAGCAGGGTTAAATAAAATTAAAACTTATTATTCTTTGACTTGACTTGATTATTTGACTACCAACAGCTACAGAACATTACCACAGCACTGACCTACTCAACAAATATGTAAATATGCAAATTAAATGCATTTCACGTCATACAAATATGTCCGACCATTTCTAGCGCTAAAACTACAATTCAAACTTTTAATTGCTATATCTCCGTCAACATTTAGATATTTAATAAAATAGACACGCCAATACACATTTATTAACATCAATTTCAATCAACAATTGAAAAATCGACAACAAGCCCATTGTTACTGTTTTTTAAAAAGCAAATAGTAAAAGAAAAAACATTTTTTATACAATTAAACTGTTTATTTTATTACATTGTGTAATATATTTATAATAGAAATGATATGAGTAATCTATTTATAACAAATAACAGTTATTATAGTAAATTATAACGCATAGAAAGAAACAACAGTTATATTACTAAGTGTTAGAAAGAGAAAGCTATATACCTTCAAATAAATTTAATATAGTTCAAACGTTCTTCAAATTTTAAGGTAGATATTTGTCGAAGAGTTCCCAAACAATGACTCGCGTTTACTAAAATTAGATTTAATCCTACCTCACTCGAAAATATAAAAATTCATACAAATTGTTACTAGATAGAATGAAATTCAAGTTTACGATAAAAAAGTAAATATTTCTTTAAGAAGGTCATAAACTTTCATAGCTTTTTAACTTCTTTTGTTTATTTAACAACTATATAACACACCTGTTATTTTTTTTTTGTTATTATAAGTTGATTTGAGATCAAATATGCGTATTTGTGAATGTATTTTTTGAAGGATGACAACCTCCAGTGTCCGTCGAGAGACCAAGTACGGAAAGTAAAGTAGGGTGCACAAGTTAAGTTACTGTCAAATCCTTAGTGTAACAAGCGCGGAATTCAATGACGAATGTCATTTACATATCCATGAGATAGACTATGACGTCATCTAAATGTAATTATCACAAGCTAAATAACTCGTCTACTGATAACTGTGATATTCCGAATTTGAATCATCTTTATAACCAACAATATCTTTATAAGAATGATAGTAAAATTTTATAACTCTCAGAGCCGCATTTAGAATCGGTAGACCAAAAACATTTTTCGAAAATTAACCTAAAAAAATCATATTTTCAAGTTTAAAACATAAAAAGAAACATTTAAAGTTTAGAAGTTAATATTATCTTTTTCTATAAATAGAAACAAAGAATTTTTTTTATTTTAATATCTATTTAGCATTATTTAATAGAAAATTAATAAAATAATTAATACTTATACACCACAGTCTGTTGTATGCAACTGCCTATACTTAAAAATGGCGCTGCCAACTCTTATAAAATATCATTTCTTATCGTTAAAAGTGTCAAACAAATAATAATCGCAATGCATATGCAGATTATCAAGTACCGCACCATAAAAGTAATACAATAGCTTCGTATATTATATCTAGTAATTGTTTTCTTTTTTTATTATTCCAAATACGTTACATTTAACGGGTTTCTTAAAGTAACAATGACAGAATCATTAGTTTATTATGATTATTGTAGGTTATGTATAACTTTAGAAAAAATGACATAACCTTAAAATTCAATTCAATCAAATTAAAATGGCGGTTGTAATGATACTGGTGTCATGCGACCCACTTCATGATTTTAAACGATAATATCTATACGTGTAGCTATTCTAGGACAATTGTTTGAATAAGGAATTGTTTAATTTTTATGGCAATATATATATATATAGTTATTAGCATATTGGGGTTGTTACATACTAAATTAAACCACATAAAGAGTGGCATCCTTTTTCGTAGTGCACCCGTAGACTAATGCTTGGTACAGATAGGTTATATATTTTCATTCATAAATAGACATTATTTAGACATGAGTGTACTAAATGTGTTGTACTTTTAACATACGCGACATAAACATGCGACACTAATAAAACACTTACTTTTGCTATTTTTTAAAATTCTAGGTAGTATTTTTATGAAACAATTATGTTTCAAAGAGATGTCGGTAAATCAAAAAGATGTGCGTTGACGTATTTTTTAGTTGTGTTTGGTAAATAAATAAAAATAATTGAAAATGGTGTTTAAATGGACAAATGAAATAAACCTGAACAATAGACCCTTGTCAAACTGAGTTTTTGAAAAACAAGTTAAACGAATTCATTCTAAATATCAAAGCTTCCGACGTATTAACCCAGTAAACATTTTGGAGTCACTTTGACATCATATTGAAGATGCGTCATGATTTTTTTGTCATAAAATAGTTCATTTATAGTTCAGTTTCTCACATTTTTTCATATAAAATGTCTACTTTATCGGCTACAGATGACGGAACCACTCCACCTGTCGGAATACAAATGAAGATAAAGTTGATGCGAACTATAATTGAAGTGAAATAGTGATAGAAACGTCACCAAATTGTTTACTGGGAAGTTGCATGTCGCACTGGTGTGGACGTGTTGTACAACTTCTTACAACAAATGTTGGATGTCGCACGTATGTGTACCATACATAAGAAAGAGGTTTTTTTATAGTGTAGCTACTGGGCTATGACGTAATTTGAAGAAAAAATAATGATATCACAAATATTAGCATTTAAAATTCTGCTATATTAGAATCTATACTTCTCTATAAACCTGTTAGAAATATGCTTTAAATCAGGTATTAGGAGTGTGGTCGATTGTCGGTCGTGGTTAAAAGAGTGTAGGTTTGTCCTCACTTTGTAAGTTATAACCTCTCCGTATGGGCATGTAATACTACGCTGGAGAATTACTCAGTTCGCTGGTGATACTCGACCAAATAATATCAAACTACAAGTTAAAATAATCAGTCACAACATAACCTTAAAAAAATATTTAAAACACATACAGTGATTTTATAAAATGTGTTAAAATAATTTGTGATAATATATACATTAAATTTTAATCAATATTTTTTATATAATATAAATCATTTAGAAATAATTAATTAAAATGGATACAGAAAGTTTAAGTCATGATTTAAAAAATAGGTTAACTTTAACGACGAAAACTGTGGGTGGCGATCGAATTAAAAAAGCTAAGGATAATAATGAGGATGTTGCGATTTTATCGATGTTTTTACCGAATGCTACTGCTGAATCTGATAACAAAAAATTTTCATGTAGCTTGAAAGATAAATGTTTACTTGGAGATCATACTAAAACTATCGCAGGTAAAAACTAATTTAAATTGCTAATATGTACTTTTATTTCAAAATTTTGAAAAAGTTTTATTAGATTTAGGTTCTAAAATTTATGACAAACCCTTAGAAATGTTACCAGTCATATAAAAATTGGAATTGAACTAGAAAATATAGCAATATTCATTTTCAAAACTTATTTTTGCGGTTCCAACTCATTAAAAGTCAGTGGAAGAAAGCTTAAAATGTAGATACGTTATTCATCTAACTAATTGCAGCTTTAGATTTTGATTCGCGTTTATAGTTACTTACATAAAACGACTTAAACATAAAAAACATGGTTTTGTTGATAATATTTAACCTGCTGTATAGTATCGCCATCTATATTTCGAGAAAAAATGGCCAAGTATCGTTTCACCTTAAGTCAAAAGGTTACATGACTTTTAAATGTTTAAATCTACTAATTTATTATATTTTATACTCTGTACTATTCTAGTTTTCAAACTGATCTTTATTCTATTTTCGTACTCTGAACAGATTCTATATATTATATGCTAAATTCATAATTCTAGGTTTAAATTCTAAATTAAATAAAATACAAAACTAAAAACAAAACATACCAAACTGTATTTCTTTGATGAAAAAAGAACTCAAAGCTACTCAAATTGCTTTTGTTAAAACAAGATCCATATTAATCATATGTATAGGGGGATGGGTTTATATTTTGTGGGCCCGCTAGATGTTTAATTCAGTTCTGCTTCTTTATGGAAAAGTTGCCAAGATTTTTCAAATTTCATGAAAATTCTCACAAAAAATTTTACACCGTTTTGCACCCTTATTCTGACTAGCAATATTTAGCATTCTTATGTAGGGTGAAAGTAATATTATTACTCGTTATTGCATTCCCAAGTTTATAAACAGTGCATGAATATCGTAACAGATATAAGGTTCATAAATTTCCAAATGCAGTAAACAAATAAATCTGTTAAAAATATTTCCAACTAACTCGTTTATGAATAAATTACGACCAAAACAAACATGTAATTAACAAAAGCTTGGCACTAGTAGCTCTGTCAATATTGTCTCATTTACAAACCACCATTAAATTAATTAACAATCACACGTTAAGAAATAATTACTATTAATTCAAATTCTATAATTACGCAATAACAAAATACGAAAATTCATCACAATCCTTAAAAAAACAAACCGCGAAAAAAATAACCTTTTAACATTATGGTTTTGTTGAATATTTTTTAAGAAACTATAGAAGATGTCGTAAATCTTTTAAAAGTGTTGAACCATTATCGAAAAGATACTTCGAGTACCATTTGTAACATTCACTTACTGAAAGAGATGAATATAGATTTATAAAAATGTATACATTAACATATACAAAAGAAATATAAATACAGTTTTTAATTTTAGGTATGACTCACTCACTGTAGTTAGTAATACGTTTTTTTTATTTTTGTATCTAAAAACATTATACTCGTATATTTTGTTCAATTATAACCGTACGTTTTTCAATAATATTTTAGAAGTAACTGAAGTATCACTTGTTTATATATAGGAATGTACTAGGTCACGAGAAAAATACCCCTATTTAGTAGCTCCTTCTGACAATTTTTCAATGGTTCAAACTTTTGGCATTTTCCAATTTCTCAGTAGCCCGAAATTTTGGAAAAGTATTAAGATAGTTTTATCCATATAAAGATAGAAGGTTAAAATTTCTGTTTTTTTCTGTTTGATTTATTTTAACGTGAATCTAAAAAATGTATTTAATGTCAAGGTGTCAGTAAAAAATCAACAATATTTGCAATTTGTTATATCAGAAGTGGGATAGATTTTTAGTATTATTGCTCTAGAAAAATACCCCTATTTTGTAGCTCACTTCTGACAATTTTTCAATGGTTCAAACTTTTGGCGTTTTCCAATTTCCTAGTAGTCCGAAATTTTGGAAAAATATTAAGATAGTTTTTCTCCATATAAAGATAGAAGGTTAAAATTTTGTATATGTATTTTGTTATTAAATGTAAAAATATTTCATAATTCTGAAATTCAAGCAAGAGAATTAATGGGAAACAATTTAAGAAAATTGAAAATTGGTCCCAAATTTTCACTAAAAGTTACGTCAAATAGAGTATAAATTTTGCATACTAAAAAGTAAAAAAATCGGAATAATTTATATATGAGCTATAGCCCGGTCAATATAGACATTTAAAATAACAAAAATTGCCGGAGAGCCAAATATTGGTGGAGAGCTGGGGTTTACCATAACAAATAAAGTTTTAAAAATCCCCATCGATTCTATGTGTCCTTCAAAAGTTATTCAGGGTCAAAGATCAAAATTTGAGGTTTTTTGGATTTTTCTCGAAAACGGTAAGTTTTATCAAAAAAAAACCTCAAACCAAAGTTGTAGGTCTTAAAATTCTCTACAAAAATGGTCCTTATGATTTTTTCCCTAAGAGTTAATTAATTTAATAAATAGCATTTATTAAATTTTACAAAGTTTCTTATTAAAAAATAAAACATATGTACAATGTTATACACTACCAATATTTATGTAATTCATATAAATGTTACTAGAAGATCTCGGTTATGATGTCATGTTGTCTTAACATATCCATCTTGTTTTCTTGTTACCATATAGGAATTAACGGAGGTCAAAATTATTATACATCGGTCGAATATTTTTATTATTTTCTGATAACCAGCGTTTAATCATTTACTATACTATATTTACAAGATCAACCTAAATAAATAATAAAATTGTTATTACTTTTAATCATTTTTTTATATAATGAGTCATGTACAATATATTTTTTATTGCTGTTTAATAATAAATAAATAATTGTTGTAAAACAATGCACAGTAACGTATTTCATTTGATTGACTTGTTATATTCCGCCGCCCCCCTATTTATTATATTGTTAAAGTTTTCTCAATTAAAAGTCACACTTTAACATTAATTAATAATTTCTAATCGAATTTGTATGCGTTGAATTCAAAATCCCGTGTTTAAGAGTCGCCCGAAGTGCGTAGTTCTTTAGCATCTCTGATGACTGACATTCAAAGGGTCAAATATAGCTAACATTGCACTATTATTTATTTACATACTAATTATCAGCAACTGCTAATTAACAATGTAATACAACATGAAGAAAACTCCTACATTCATATATTAAATATTAAAATTCATGATGCTAATTGTCATTGTTAGTTAAATATGGTCCAACCCACGTTTAACAATCTGCAAGAAAAAGTACTTGACCCAAATAGATCCACATTGTACTAAATTAATTGCAAATCAAAAAAAAAACTTGCATTTTTGACCGGTATTATTCTTTAAATAATGTCCTTGAGCCGGTCTTTTTAATTGATACAGTTTTTGTCATGTGCGGTTGCTGCTTCGTCGTATTCGTCAGACAGGGAGTCGCAGTCTCTGACGATGGTTGCATCATGATCTTGTGACAATGACTCATTTTAATTAAAAGTTTATTAAACAATTATACAGGATTAATGCGTCATTTATTATAAAAGGGGCTCTGAATGGGCTTGTGTCCTCATTTTTTAGTGGTCGATTTTTCAATTTTTGATTGAAATTGATGTTAATAAATATGTATTGGCGTGTCTATTTTATTAAATATCTAAATGTTGATGGAGATATAGCAATTAAAAATTTGAATTGTAGTTTTAGCGCTAAAAATGGTCGGCCATATTTGTATGACGTGAAATGCATTTTAACGTCAGTTATTTGTTGAGTAGGTCAGTTCTGTGGTAATGTTTTGTAGCTGTTGGTAGTCAAATCAAAGAATAATAAGTTTTTATTTTGTTTAACCCTGCTAAGGCAGACATAATATTGGAATTTTATTGTTCCTTGAAATAGCTGTAAATAATATTTGATATTTTGATATATAAATACATATAGCAGAGATTTATGAGCTGTAACGTTGGCAGCGGTTGTTGACTTTTAAATGACTTTTTTAATTGTTAATATCTCTTAACATATAAAGTTCTAGTAACCCACTTTATCAATATATAGTACACTTTTATAGAAATTAAGACATAGGACACAAGCCCATTGTGTAGTCGCATATCATGAGAAGAAATTTCTACTTTACTGTACAGCTAAATTGGACATTAAAAACAAACACCTGCAGTTTTTAGTTAAAATAGGGAAATACTAATTTACATAATAATTAGGTACAAAATTGAACATTACCTGTGGCTCTGACTAATATATTATGTAAATTAATAACCTCTAAGTCACGACTTACGAAAATAATATTTTTTTAAATAGAATTTCTAGATGTTTACTACGTCGTCTGCGTAGGCGTTAATATTTCCATTTTTATTTGTGTAAGAACTATCAATGAGTAGTTTTACCTATTGACATTAATAGATAGTGGGCGTTATGTCGTCAAATACAAAAACCAGTCACATTCTAATGCCGCGTGTGTGAATTTTTAATTTTTATATATAAATGTATAATTAGTACAGTATACCCCACACATTTCCGTGTATAAATGGATGAAAACAACACATACATACTTCTACCACGTAATATTCAGAAAGTAAGAATTTCGCCAATTTTTATTTTATATGTTTTTTTAAATACCCTGTAATAATAATTTTATTTATAGCAAATGTCATCAAAACCCTTTCTTTCTAAATGTTTTTGTATAATAAAAATAAATTGACATTTTTATTTCGAATCTAGAACAAAACCTAATTTGCGTGGCATTATATTTGCCACTCGTTATCCTTCTGTATCCTTCCGTGCCAGGCGAAATATTTCAATAGAGTTGGAACGTATACGTCGAATTATATTTTATCAATATCAAATTTACGGGCTCTACTAAAATAAGTTTCTGTCGTAAAACTATCACAACATGCTTCAAGTTGACATAGATCATGTTAGAACTGAATTGGTAATTTCATTTGTTATTTTGTTGACATTACTTTTATGCTTATAGTTTTTGGATCTAATGCGTCGTACTCATCAGTAGGAAAAAAATATTAATTATTTAGCATGTTTATAATATACATTTCTTGTAAAATTCTCGTAGCGTGACTAGTATCACTTTACTCCGATTGTTGTGATTGAAATATCAAGATATTATAAATATAAACTAAATAGAATAGAATACATTGATCCAAACTTTACAATAGCTCAAAAGAAATGTATAGATTATTCTTTTTCATGATATGTTTATTACCGATATTATAATTCCATTATAAATTTTCTCTAAAGAAATGTGCGTGTATAAGCTTGAACTTTTTTATCCTTAAATAATATTATTTAAAATAAAGAAAATCTAAATTTGTATTTTATTTTTAGGAACAAAAAAGATGGAGTACAAGACAAGACAGTGGCATGAGAAATGTTTCTGTTGTGTTGTCTGCAAAACTGCAATTGGAACCAAGAGCTTCATCCCACGTGAACAGGAAATCTACTGTTCAGGATGCTACGAGGAAAAATTCGCCACCCGTTGCGTAAAGTGCAACAAAGTATGTATCTTAATAAACTTAATGACTAAATTATTTCGTCAAATATAATTCAGAAGTGTAATCTCGGTTGCAGTATTTTAGGGGAGTGTTAGTTTAGTAGCATGTTGTAGGGGCATTTTAATATTTTTATTGATTGTTTTGCAATAGATCATCACCAGCGGAGGTGTTACCTACAAGAACGAACCATGGCATCGTGAGTGCTTCACCTGCACTAATTGCTCTACTTCTTTGGCTGGACAACGCTTCACCAGCCGTGACGACAAGCCATACTGCGCTGACTGTTTCGGAGAACTTTTCGCCAAGAGATGCACCGCTTGCACTAAGCCTATTACTGGTACATACTTGCATATACAGCAAAATATCTTAAAAATATAATAAGAAATAAAAACTAATGAATAATAATTTTACTTAAGGCATTGGTGGCACCCGTTTCATCTCCTTCGAAGACCGTCACTGGCACAACGACTGCTTCATCTGCGCGTCTTGCAAGACCTCCCTCGTAGGTCGTGGTTTCATCACCGATTCCACAGATATCATTTGTCCCGAATGTGCTAAGAACAAGCTGCTGTAAATTGCCCATTGTTAAATATCACCCAATCATACTCATCAAGTCATCCGAGTAAAAAAATATCAAAATACAGACCCCGAGAGCTCATAGGATAATGAACAAAGTTGTTAGAATTATTATTTAATTGTTACTTTGTTTTATATTTAAGTAAAATCAAAATATATCAATATTTATATATTAAGTTTAAACATATGTTTATTCTACCCAGCTAATGCTGATTCTATATATTTATTATTAGTTCAAAAATCCTATGTTAATTTTCTTTTGGCATAACATCATACTTAATTTGTTTATTTTTTTTTATAAAAAGTATTACTTTCAACTATTTATAAATAAATTCACGAACAAATATATATATAAAAAAAAGATCAAATTCATAATTCGTAAGAAAAAGATATTCACAAGAAAATGCCTTTTTCATTGTGTTTAAAAAATATACTAAAAAATAGTTTAATGAAACTACAAAAATAATATTAAAAAAAAAATGTTTAACTTTGTTTTGTCTACAAAAATTACTATTTTTTCATATTTATTAAAAATGCTTTAGATATTTCATATTAATTAATATGTGTATAATTTTTATAAAGTAACAGTGCTATACACCGCTTGACGACGCTTTTAACAATCAGTTGCTTTAAAAATTATAGACAGGTTCTCGCATAGTGATTATATTTGGGAATATATTATTCTTTTAATTAAACAACTAATTTATTTTCATAATTTTATCAAATACTTAAATATATTCTATTCAAAAATGTATATATTATAAATATTCAGCTCAACATGGAAGATCAGTAGGATGCAGTAGCGTGTGTTGGAGCTGTATAAAAAGTCTTTGGCCATTTTGTTTTTCATGAAATAAATTTTAATTGTTTCTGTCTATTTTTTCTCAGTTTCATATAATTGAAACTTTTATTTTGTTACGTTATTATAATACACATAAATTAAAAAAAAAAAAACATGACAAATATGTTACATTAAATGAACATAGACAATTTTAATGTAATTTATAAAATACACAATATATTACTATCTATTATAAATGCTTTAAATTTAAATGGATTAAAAAATATATATATATTTTATTTTATGACACGCTTTTATGAGAAATACTTCTATAGATATAATATAAGTAATTGTAACTCAAAATTTGGTTTATATAAGTAGAAATATTTTAATTTTACTAACTTAAATTACATATTCCTTACACCCTTAACAAAAATACACTGTAAAAATTAATACAATCAAAACTTTTTGAAATAATTTAAACTGTAAATCATAGATAATAGCATCTTATATTTTATTAACAAATTATATTATTTAGAAATCCATATATGCAAAACTGTAAATCAAATAAGTTCCAATAAATATAATAATATTAAAACATTGCGCAATTATAATATTTAAAAATGTATTTACGCCATTTTTAATTGTGTTATTTATTTAACTTCTAAGCGTGTAGTGCAAAAATAACATTTTTAATTACATTTTACATTTGTTAGTTTGTTAATCAGCAATTGTGACTTCAAGGAGATTTTTGCAGTTAGTGCTTCTGGAACAGGTTAGAAATGTTGTTGATATTTAACAATTCATTAATAAAAACAAATTGCATTTACATTTTTAATCAAGTCAAATTGAAATATTTATTTATTCATTTTATATTCGTGGAAGTTGATAATCACCTCAAATAAATTTGATTGTATTAATTTAAAATTGTTTCACGAATTAAATCATTTGTTATTAAATTAATTATTACAATAAAGTATTTAATATTAGTAATAAAATTTAGAATCGTGCGGTATCATATAACGAAAGGTAACATAGCCTGTATAAGTGGAATATCGGAAACATATAAATTAAAGACCATTTTTTTTACAAAAATATAACATTTCTTAAAAAGATTATACATATAGAAGATCATATGACATACACAATGTTGCCTTAATCTAGCAAAGTATGTAGTAAGATATGTATATAATTTATCATCTACAGTGCAATACTAACTTTCAATTTTTATTCTGCTTTACGTAATAATAAGTATAATTACATAAAATTAGTAAGTATAACATTTTAGCGTGTAAATGCGACGTCACCTTTTATTAAAAGAAAATTATTGAAGAGTGAAATAGTTATATTTTAAATATAAATACAGAAATATTATGAACAAGGTTAAAAGTATAATAATTTAATTTTAATTAAGAAATAACACCCCTATAATAATATATGTTTTTCGTTTGAGTTTACTTTTAAGTTTGTTGGTCATTAAATGATTGTTTTTTAATTTATTTAATTTTCTTTTAAATAAAGAGCGAGTTTTGGTGCTATGTCTAAAATTGGTTGTCATGTAGCACAACTTATTGAAGAAATGATATATTTGATAACTTTATAATGATAACTTATGATTAAATATTATCAGTCCTAAATAACAATAATTTTATTTTATTATATAGCAAAATCATTCTTACTAATTATAGTATATAGAAATAGGAATAACAATTCCAAATCGAGGCATCTTTTCTTGAAAAAAAATAAATGGTTTCAGTAAAATTATGAGTGTTGTACCAGTTTTTAAATGAGTAAAACTTAAATTTTTATTTTCGTATGTTCTGCTACAGGTCAAAAACAAAATGAAGTGAATGTTTTATGAAAAGAAAAAAATCTACAATGTTTAAAACAGTATTGATATAAAACACGATATATAAATGCCAAATACAATAAAATTATTATTTATATTTATTGCACGTAATAAATATTTCTTCAAATTCTTATCATAGGTTGACTACAATTTTCAATATACGGCAGCACGATATATAAATTTATTAAAATTTAGAGATAGATAACAAAGCATTTACAATTTTTTTAGAATAATATCAAGGGAGCAATAATTAAATACTCTTTCTAATTAATTTATAAGGTAATCGTAATTTATGAGTAATACTAAATTGAAAAACGCACATGGCCTGAAATACAGTTCAATGTATTTCCGATTTATTCCCGACTCTACACGAATGATAATAGTGACAACCGGCGACATTTTTGTTTCATATGGCATCTTGAAGTTGTGAATTTGTAATTTATTTAATATTTGCAATATTTATTAAAGTGACAAACACAAATATGGCTGGAAATAATTTAGAAGAAGTAGAGGTAAATTAAATTAATATTTTCTTAATATTTAACACGTTTATTACTTGGATTAGAAAATTATATGTAGGTTATAAATTATTATTCATACACATATAAAGTCAAGCCTACTTGTCTGCCATATTGAATTTCTTAAAATAAATGAAATTATAAAGTTTAGTTGTTTTACGTTTTGCAACTGTTTTCCGGCATCTTTTATACCCGTAACCCAAAATTTATTGGATCTGAAAAATTATTTTTCAGACTCAAAACATGTTATATTAAACAGTAATACACAATAAATATACATTATGGATTTATCTGATCCAAGTTTGGTAAGATTTAGAAAATTTTCTAGTTCATAGTTGAATGAAATTTGACATAACTTTTTGCCGCAGGAGGTCGAGGCGAAAGATGAAACATTAAGTGATGTGCCACCAGAATATTTAATAAAACATCCGCTTCAACATACGTGGACCCTATGGTATTATGAAAATGATCGGCAGAGAGACTGGAAGGACAATCTTAGGGAGATTACTTCTTTTGATACCATAGAGGACTTTTGGAGGTAATTACATGATATAAATATTATCAGTAGATACTGTTGTTAAATGTGATAGTAAAAGGACTGTACTCATTGTGCAGTGTTGATCCTTCTCACACATTGATAAGAATTTGTTGTATTAGTGAATCATCAGTAATGTGAATTTCTTGTTTCTCTGTTTCAGCGTATATAATCATATTAAATTGGCAAGCGAATTACGCCAAGGTAGTGACTACTCATTATTTAAACAAGGAGTACAACCAATGTGGGAAGACGATGCAAATAGAAAAGGTGGCCGCTGGTTAATAAATTTAGAAAAGAAACAGCGTATAAATGACTTAGACAGATTTTGGCTTGAAATTGTAAGATATTTTATTATCTACCACAGCACATTACAACTGAACCAATTATTTCTTTTATCCGATGGTTAGTTATTTGATGTTACTATTTTCAGATCTTATGTATGATTGGTGAAGCTTTCGAAAACTCCGAAGACATCTGTGGAGCAGTTGTAAATATTAGGAACAAAGGAGACAAATTGGGTAAATACATACTTTTTAGAATACTAGTTAATAAGAATGCATCGGTTTTACCAGAAAATGTATTCTAAAAGAAATAAGCCCAGTCATTATAGTAAGTTCACCTCGGAATTCGAGATACCCAGCTGTAAGTCTGTAAATACTTGTATATTGACACCCTAAAGTTGTCTCAAAACCTACATATGGTAGGGTGTATAAACCATATGTAGGTTTTGAGACAACTTTAGGGTGTCAATATACAAGTATTTACAGACTTACAGCTGGGTATCTCGAATTCCGAGATTCTTACCTAATTTAAGCTTAAATGACTGGGCCATAGGGTGTGGTCCCATTAGTAAATTATTGAAGTAGTAATCATGAGACTAGATTGCAAACTATTTTATCCTTTAAAGAGTTGAACATAGGCTAAATCAGGTTTATATTTTAATTTCTGTCCTCTTCATTTCAGCCGTCTGGACGGGTGATTCTAACAACTCAAATGCTGTTATGGAAATAGGTAGAAAATTAAAGGAACGCCTTCACATCGCTCCAAAACTGCAAATAGGGTATCAAATTCATAAAGATAGCATGGCTAAATCTGGATCTATAACTAAAAATTCTTATTACGTTTAAAACACCTAGATTATATAACAAATTTAACTATATTTTTTTTCATATTTTTCCACGACATTTGTCTTTATATTGAAATTAATAAGTTTTGGTCTTGTTTTAATTATTATTTTTTTGTCCCAGTTGTGGAATTATATTTGTCTTCTTGATAACATTGAAAAAAAATAGAAACCACTTTAAAATAAGTAAGAAGAAATATAAATATAGATAAACAATTGTTTATTTTCTAAAAAGCAGCATTAAATTTAATAAAACAAATTATTAAAATAATAATCATATAAAAGATCTTCAATCTCATTAATTAATTGTAAAATTAATTATCTGATTTATCAAATACATGACAAAAATTATTAAAGTAATAATCATATAAAAAAATTACAATCAATAATATAACTTTATTTTCAATTTTATAAATAAAACTATTTTTGTTTTCTTCTTTTTTTTTAGTTAGTTGGGAATTACTTAGCTTATGATAATATGTGATAAGAAATGTTATAGTATCAAGAGTAGTCTGGAAATATGAAAGAAAGGATTGTTGAATAATACGGGATAACAATTGGCAAATGAATGGCATTGTTAATATAAGCTTAGTAAATCTCTTGTGTAACATATTCGTAGGCAAATTTTAAAATATAGTTTTATATATTTAACTTTAATTGAATTGATACTATACTTTAGGTATTTAATTAAATAAATATATTGGAATTAACTTTTCCAACGCCTTAAAATATTTTTATTAAAAATTAATATATGTATAGTTACACAAAGTATAAATGTAAACAATTTATTTCCTGTTGGTGAAAATTGTAGGATAGGAAAATAAAGAAAACTAATTTTGTTCCTCAAGACGCACATTCAAATTTAATCGAGGTTCAAAAATGAAATTTTGTTGTATTACATATGTATAAGTCATGTATATATTCATATAGTAAAAACTAGTTCTAATTTTTTTAATAGCTTGTAAAAGTTACTATTTATGTTATCTAGAAAATTTTATAAATTAAGCAGCTACTAATGTTATATTATACAAATGGTATTTTTTGTGATTAAATTATGTTTTTTATGAACATAAATGGTTGTACAAGTTATTAATAATAAATTTATAGTTGTAATTTTAAACAAATAAACACCTCAAAAGGTAAATCGTTTTGATAAGTAGATTAATCAGAAGATTGATAATGATTAATTAAATTAAGTGTGATTTATTTTTAAAAACAATTTACAATACGTGAATAAACGAGGAAATTGTAAAATTGAATAAATATGGATGAATGAAACAAAAATATATGATTAAAATATTTATTAGAAATAATCTAATATACAGAATTTCATATTTATTTGTAATGGGTTGACAAACGGATAGTACAAAAATCCTTCACTAAAATATTACAAATGTATCAGGGTAACATCAACGAGTATAATTTATTTAAAGAGACACTGGTGGTTTTTTAAATTCATTCATAAATAAACAACGACCCTGGCCGATGGTTACCGAGTTGTTTGTAGTATTTTCAAATTCATTCATAAGTCCAACGGTTAGAAGAATCTTTGTTCGTGAAATTTTTAGTACAAATATCATGTTAATGTATCAGGGTAACATACACGGGTATAATTTATTAAAAAAAAGACATCGGTGTTTTTAAATTCATTCATAAGTCAACAATTTACAATTATTTAGGACAGAAGAACTTGGTGTAATTCACAAACGTAAGTTTAAAATAGAAAAATCAAGTACCACATGTCATTAATTAATTATGTGTATAGAAAATCATAAAAGTTATTATTCGGCATTTGGATAATTAATTACAAACACAATGTTTTTAGGTTAGTTTTTTATTGAATGTTGATTGATGTTAATACATTTTTTCTTATTGAATTGTTTAGTCGAAAATAGTAACAAATAAGTCAGCAACTTCGTGAAAGTATTTCGTCCACTTCTTTTCTTAAGTCGCCTCTCCTTGACTGATTTAATGCTTCGCACAGTAGATATTGTATTTTGCTTTTGTCACATCTTTCTTCAAACAAATTTAAAACTGCAAATACTCGTCGTTTAAAGTCTTTATCATATTTTATTTCAATTTCATCTATTTCTGCTTGGGCAATATCTAAATTTCTAGCTAAATCATACCAATGTTTTCCAATTTTTCTGGAAATTAAATCGTAAATTAGTTTTCTTTTATCGCCTTGATAAAATGGTATAGTAAAATGATTTGGATTTAAATTCAGGATTGGAGGTTGAAACGAAGGCTTTGTTTTAATCAGGAACTCGGGTTCCTCTTTCTTGAAAACTGGGACCACTGGTTCTGGCTCAGCTTCAGCTGGAAACGAATATAGATAGAAGAACAATACATTATTAAAAGACGTAATTAGCTGATTCTCATACCATATTGATTGCGATTTTGCGAAAGGTCATCGATTGAAATCAACTCTTCATGCTCATTAATCAGTCGTAGTAAGTCGGTAAAGTTACCTTTTGCTTGATGTGCTATAACTTTAAATGGTTGTACCTGTTCATAGCTTAAAACATCTCGCTTTTCCAATACAGTAATTAAATCATTTAAGGAAAGGATTTGGTATAACTGTCTCGGTGAATTTATAGTTCCACTAAACTTAAGTTTGATGTCCGCAAAAGATACATCATGTACTTTATTTAACTCCGTAACAAAATAACTTTTTAATTTGATATAGTTTTGTTCAGCCGTAGTCATTTTTTGAGATTAACTTTATAATATATGAAACATGTCAGGCATTACGCATCACTGACAGAAGTAATCACAAGAAGTAATCACAAGTAATAGACATTTTCTACGAGTGACATTTTATAAGTCAATGTCGCCAGCTATTTTCAATTAACTGAACTTTCAGTTAATACTGACGCAGTTCTGTTTGTATCTTGGGTGCGCTCATACGATATAAAGTTTAGCGATGTAGCAAGGGAAAATATTATAGGTATTACATTTTATATTTATCGAACATATGTATAAATTTGCAGAATGAAACTCTTCGGCTAAAGCAGGCTAAATGCTGCAGAGGAAGTAAAAACGTTTTTTGTTGTCTTCGATAAACATACATAGAAATTCATAAGCAACTTATTTCGCAGAAATAATAGTTATCTATAAGTTTCTGTGAAGAACCATATTTTATAAATAAATAAACATACCAATCAAATCAAATAAAATTAAATACAACGGAATGTCAAAAATTGAAAACTGTAGCATGAATTGTGTTGCCAGATGTATAATATTTTTGTTTTAAATAAACAAGAGGAACAAAAGCCCCCTAGTGATAGTTCAATTAAGTTCTCTTTAAATAACAAATAAAAGTAAACGATTTTCTAACCGGCGTTGATTTTGACAGTAATTATTTTTAATAATAAAATATTTAATTATAATTCTAGCTAAGAAGGTAAAACCGATGCTTCATTGTGACACTATTCTTAATAATAGATCAGAAATATATATTTTAAAATGGATAAAGCACAGAAATATGGGTAATTATTTTACTGGAAAAATAGAAAACCAATTACAAATATGTCATTATATGTATTACTTAACGAAAGATTTAATTATTTCCCAATTTAGAACTGATTATAAAAGTATAGAAGACATAATTAAAAAACAAGGAGAATTGTCAAATCACGTTAAACGAATTCAGATACTAATAGATTGCAGCAATAAAGAAGAGCTTATCAAAGAAGCAACCAAGAAAATTATTTCCATAAAAAGCAAATTAGCTGCAACTGAAGATAAGCATGCAGAATGCCTTATATTACTAGAAAAACATAGAAAATTGGCCGATGAAATAAATGATATAAAGGAATATATGAGAAGTGTGATAGATATATGTCACAGTCATAATATTGTCGAAGATATTTCCGAACTTTCAATAAAGTCAGAAGTTTCTTCGGTTCAAGAACAAAGTACAGATCGTAGTCTGGCGTCTGAACAAAGTACAGATCCAAGTTTGGCACCTGAACAAATTACAGACCAAAGCTTGGCACTTGTTACAGCATCTGGAAGTTCAGTAGACTTTTCACCAATTGTTGATCCTCTTACTTTTTCTTATGGAAAACCAAGAAGAGGAATAAGATTAATCAACCAGTTTAATGACATTTTTCCTTTAACAATTGAAGAGTATAACGGTGTTCCTGGTACGTATATTAACAAACGTTTAAAACTATCTCAAAAATGTTTTTTTTAAATAGTATTATGCATTTGCAGCGTACATAAAGGGACGGCTTTCGATCGACTACATACAATCGTTTGTGAATGATTTTAATCAAACTCTACAAGATAAATATAAATTATACAATAAACCTAAGGCTGATATTAAGAAACGTAGCGACCTGGATTTATTAAATGTGTATAAAAGTCAAGATTTGCCTGGAAATGTGAAACAATTTTTCATAACGTATGAAGTAAGTTTAATAACTACAAATGCATTACTTTTGTGATGAACTTTTAATCTAATTTCATTGTTTATACTTTCAATAGGATATCAATCGAGTAACTTCAAGAAAAATGGACAAACAATTTGGAAAATTGGAGCATCTGCTGCTGTAGGCATTAGCTACGGAGTGCATTCTAACACATGCATAAATCAAATAGAACGAAATGGCACTGATGAACAGAAACATAAATACTTACCAAAGGTAAGACACTCACAAATAACAAAATATGTGTTTTGAAATCAGTTGTTAAAGTATATCTTTACAACTCTGTTCTGGGGATCACGTAGGGGCAATAGCTATGTCTGAACCAGGTTCAGGATCTGACGTTATGTCTATGAAACTAAAGGCAGAGAAAAAAGGAGACTATTATATATTTAATGGAAATAAATTTTGGATTACAAATGGTCCTGATGCAGACACCTTAGTGGTAAACTAAGTTAAACCGAATTATAGTAAAGATACCAAAAGAAAAGAACTCAAAATTATGTATATTTAATTTCAGGTTTATGCAAGAACAATTAATACTGGAAAACCTCAACACTGGAGCCTACGAGTCCACCGATTTTAAAAACAATCTTTGTAAGATATACATGTACTAGAATAACAGATTTTCGCATTTGCTTTCAATGTCCCAGGATGTACCAGTTTCTGAAAGTTGTGAACTTCAAAGATTGGTGTCATGTCCCCATAATAGTTGTGTATCGTCTGTGTCCTGGAAGACTAGGTAATTAATTTGTCATTTTAATTACGCATTATGTGCGTTTATGTGTAATTTAATATATTAATTAAGATTTTTTAAATTACTTTCAGTGATTTTCAACACGACCTGGGGCACTTTATATTGGAAATAATTACTGCTGTTCTGGTAAAATATGAACACCGAAGCTGCAAAAGATTAGTAGAAGTAAGTCTAAAATATTTTTAACATAATTTTACTGGCCATCAAATAAAAAGGTGGTTTTTTTACATAAAATTATTTCCAAATGACAATGGTATAAACCAACAATTAAAATATTGATTTATATTTTATGTCGTTATTTTTTTTAATCTTATTCTTATAATTTTTAGTAAATTTATTGCCAGAAAAATATCAGATACATAAATAATACATACGATCAAAATATAAAATTAACTAACAATTAAGATTAATTTTTTCTTAAATAATAATAACATATATCTGTTTGTTGGTGTTAAGGTATTCTGTCCTAAATCTACTTTTGAGAAATATGGAACATTTTTAAGTTTATTTAGTTTTTTTTAAAGTATATTAACATCTGCATCACTCTTCGTGGAACACAATATAATGTGGTTCAATAATATTTGGGAGATCACATTTTTTACACTAATAATTTTAAGTTTATATTTTTTTGTTGAAACTCTTCATCACTAGATGTAAAGGGTTTTGTTTAAAGAAATATAGCGTTAAATTTGTAAATCATTTGAAGCATTTAGTAATGTTTAACGTTTTGCTTTCAGTGTCTCCTCGAACTTCCTTACTCACTTACAACAAGACTGAAATTGCCAAAGTTGAGAATGATCTTCTTGAACTAGGATGCTATGAGATATCTCTTGGAAACACAATTGGTGTTGGAACTCCTGGAACTATGAAGTCGATGTTAAAGTCCGTCATGAACATTGCCCCGTCCACTGTTTAGCTTTACTTAATATACTTTCTGCTGCTGATGTAATTACCTTCCTGTTTTATAAATATAGCAACCAAGAGTCTATATATATATAGCTGCAAGAGTCTGCTTCAGGATATATTAGATGTCGACTGGAAAAAACATGGTGAGTTTTAGTTCCATCTGTTTTATTCAACACATACTTTCAATTTAGGTTTTTAAGGTAATTTTCTGAACTAATTCTGCATATTGAAGAATTTGGAAAGATAATTGCTACCACGTTTAGCGATGATGTTTGATTACGAGTGACTTATCATTAATTAAAGTTAATAATATTCTTATCTGTGATTCTGATGTTATAAAGATTGACATTACTCCTGCATTAATTACAGTTGTTTTGTACGTGTAAGATAGATATTACGTAAGCTCTGCGCCGCTGATTTATTGAAATGAACTTTAAAGATAAAGTTATTCTTATTAGTGGAGCTAGTTCTGGAATAGGAGCTGGAACGGCTATCTATTTATCAAAACTTGGAGCTAAATTAACAATAAGTGGACGTGATTTGAATAAATTAAAAGAAGTTGCAGAGCAATGTGAAACAAAGCCTTTGATTATCGTTGCAGAACTTACAAGAGAATTAGAAGTTAAGAATCTGTTGGAATCGACAATTGAACACTACTTTATACATTATACTTTTTTGTATTATGTAAAAGTCAATATGCATTACAAGTTATCGTCTTTTCTGATCTTTTCGATGTCGGCGCATTAGATGCAATGAACAAATAACAAGAATAATATATAAACAATATATGATAAAATTCAATTGCATATACTTATACACCTCTAAACATAAATAGAAACTATAGCACGTAGTAAATTTGTTAAAATGAGTTAGGAGTTCAATCATTAGTGAAGAATACCTTTCATACTTTATATCTCTGAATTGCTCTGAATTATGAACTGGTTTTTAACATCGATAAAAAGTTAAAAAAACTTCACTAGTAATCTACTCAATGCTAGATGGAGCTAGATGTTAGGCGCTATGTTTCTTACTTCTTTCATTAAGTGAACAATTAAAATGTAATATTAAATATTTTTTGAAGAATCTAGATTTATGTAACATTAATTTTCGATCTTAATGAGTTTTCTTTGTTTGTGTCTTTTGAGTATTTTCTATAGTTCCTGGTATAGTCTCTCAACATTTCCGCCATCTTGCAGTCTCACTTCTGCTCGCGGTGTCACTTTTACTCGCAGGAGATTAATTATTGTGAACAATTGTAATTAGTTATTAAAATTAAGTAATATTAAATATTATTATTGTATTTATGAAACGAATTCATAAAGCTTGCAAGTGTTAAAATTTGTTTCTGTCATGTTCCAATCTGAGAGTTTCACCAGGAGGTATGTCTAGGTTATGTCTAATAAAAATGTTTTCATTCTGCTTGTAATATTAAATAAGTTTGTTACTGTACATTTATAGGCTATATTATTAATTAATGGAAGCAACATGAGGTATATTTGAAGCATAGTTAATCCATTGTTTGTATTTCCCCCTTAGTAAAATAACCTTGTGTACTTTAAAGTAATGTTATGTTAAATTCATACGTAATCAAACTTCATGATACTTATTTTCCATAAGATTTCTTAATTTAAATTGTCCTGTGTTAAATGTTGATATTTCTTTTCTTCTTGTTGCAGTTACACGAAGTCCAGCAGCTAAAAATCAATTTGGGAAGCAGACAGCATTACTGCAGAACTACAAAAGGTGAGTGACAAATTTTGTTACTAATTTAGTTTTTCTACAATCGTTCATTCTTTTAGTTTTCGCTTTCATAAAATGGTTGCCGTAATATTGGGAGTACATGTAGATAATATTATGTTTTTCTTCCAAAACAATCAATCTGGTGTGCTTTAAAAGATCTGCACCACAGAAAGTATTTTGACATTGTGTTCAAGTAGATACTTGTATCAGGTTAGGTCCCCTTTTTCAGTACGGTTTTGTCATATTAGTACACTGAGATGAAGTTTTTACTTTAATGTTTATCAATGCCATACGAAGGTCATAAAAGTGCTTATTACTTATTAGTATCGTTTTCCCCCTTCAAGGAACCGTATATTTATGTGGTATATATGTTGTATATATATATATATATGTTTATTTAATATTACTTTATACATAATTTTTTTTTGGTTAATATGATGTAGATTCAATAAAGCTTTATATGCAAGATTATATAATGTTATATTTGTAAAATATTTTGAATGTCTTTTGTATTTAGTTAATGACAATGTAACAGAACTATGTTAATCTTCGGTAATTAATATAACATAACGACTGGTATATTGATAAACATTAAAGTAGTGAAACAGCCCCAATTACTCAGGTTTTTCACGGTTCACGGTTAATCCGCTCTTTTAATAAAAGTATAACTTGGCTAGTTCATCGCATTACAAATGTTACTTAACTCTGCGATGAACTGGCTGGATGTGTATTTATATTCGTATATTTATGTTTGGTTTGAGGAAGTATATTAGACCGTATATTAGAACTATGTTAATCTTCGGTAATTAATAAAATATAACGTTACGTAAAACATATTATTTTAAATACGCTCTGTGTTTAGCAGCTGGTATATTGATAAACATTAAAATAGCGAAACAAGCGTACTAAAAAAGCCGGAGGTTCCAAGTACTGAGGTTTTCCACGGTTCACGGTCAATCTGTTTTCTTAATAAAAATATAACTGTATATAAGTGTTTGTTTAAAATCGTTCTTGGTTAGTTCATCGCATTACAAATGTGTAATTTATATTCGTATATTTATGTTTGGTTTGAGGAAGTATATTAGACCGGACGCACGTTCGGAACTTTTTTTTTCTTATACAGATTTATCTTTACCGTAAAAAGATAGAGACACTGCAAACATTTTAAACATAAAGACAGTGTCATCATATGTGTTTGCATCTATAGTGTGCGCCTATAGATATACGTATACCATGTTGAATAGTATTTTTGTAGAATGAATTTGAATTCAGTTCATACATCACAACGTTCCACCACAATGTCTGATTTTTCTAAGTTATTTTTTTTCCTTTATTTCAGCTCAGCTCTACAGCCTGCCTGCACCAAGACTTCATCAAGAAAGAAGTTCTTTACAAACTTGTATATTAATAATTAAGAAAATATTAACTAAAAAATATAAATAATTTATAAAATATATTTTATGTAATAAAAGAAAAAATAAAAGAAATTGTTATTATAAAAAAAATTTGATTTTTAGAAAAATTTAGCAAAATGTAGCAGACGTTTTTTGTTTTTTTTGTATGCAGGGGGTTTGCAGGGCTGTAATATGGCGGGAGTGGGTACGGTGTACGAAGCGAAGCAGGGTTGTGGCATGGAGGGGGGGGGGCGTTGCGAAGAGATTTTTTTTCACGTTTAATATCGACGGGACTACGATTCGAACCGGGGACCTACAGAATACGGGGCTACGATCTAACCGCAGAGCCACGGTGGCTCTGGAAATACAAAATTAAAACTTGTATTTATATGATGTAGTCTGTATATATATATACATATATAGATATCAATATTGTTAGACGAGATAAATATATAGTATAAGCATACTGGTACCGAAGGTACCAGTATGCTTATACTGTATATTGAGGATGCCTTCGGCATCCTATAGGTGGCCGCGCAGCGGCCACCTGTGGCCGCTTTTCGGCCACTAAAATGTTTATGCAATCGCGGAGCGATTGCATTGGCACCCTTCGGGTGCCATAGTCGCCTTTGGCGACTATGTAGGATGCCTTCGGCATCCTACAGGTGCCCGCTACGCGGGCACCAAGACATTTATGCAATCGCTTCGCGATTGCATTGGCACCCTACGGGTGCCATAGTCGCCTTTGGCGACTATATTAATTACATTTTTATTTAATCTAAATCGCAAGAAAAACGTGACGCCTACCCCTGCCTTCACTCGAGTAGCTCTAACGCTACACTGAGGATATATTTGTTTTGCAAGGTATTATATACTTCAAAATTGTTAAATTTAAAATGATCTTTCGAAACATGTGGCGCCATCTATTTATTGAAACCTAAACTAAAAGATCTCCATCTATTTATTGGTAACAGTACTAAATTTATCCATCTATATAAAAATAGTAAAACTACAATTTTTCGTTTTTTTATTTATGCTGTCAAATATTAGCTGCTTTTTTTACCATATTTACTAAAACACATCGTAAAAACTATACAATTAAAATAAAAAAAGCCAAATAAAATCCATAAATTCATTTATTTGAAATAACAATGTTTATATCATGTTTATTATTGATTTTCAATTCATGTGCGCCTTGCCTTATCTCTTCTTTCGACGAAGTCTCCAACAAATTGTCTGAAACAAATAAATAATATTATAATATGCATCTTATATAAACATTAATAGTTAATAGACATTGCAACTTACTTTTTAAGTCCATTTCCTTCACGGAAAAGGTCTGCTCCATAATTCTGATGACCTGGAGGGATCCTTGACTCATTTTCGCCCAAGAAAACTTCGTGGAACTATTGTTTGTCTTTTCCAAACAAATTCCTGCTCCAGAGTCTATGAAATCTGAAAAAGTTTAAATCTTGAAATTTATTTAGTATTAAAAAAATGCACTTACTCTTCTTGTACAATATAAAACTAACTTAAACAATAATTGTAAAAATTTATATTAAAATCAGGAGGTCGCTGATATATATTATTATTCAATGAACATTAGAACTTACCCATTTTGAGATTATTACTTCACGGAGAAGGCCTGCTCCATATGTCTTTCAAGACCTGAAGATCCTAGCATCTTTTCTAATTGATTGATCTTTCATCATTGTCTGCAGTTTCTCCTGGAGTCACCATCCATTTCCAGGCGGCATTTTAGCTACACATATCCATAGTGCCCTGATCTGCAGGTCCTGAAAGAAGAGAAAGAATTTATTAAACACTTAAGCAGATATGATTTTTTAAACTTACACAAAGTACGTGGGGTTGGGGCGGGGTATACATTATATAAATGCTTTGTCACAGACTGAATTTACGCAAAATAAATAAATAAATATTTCTAACATACCTTTTGATGCAGTCCAAGACAGCTGCAGTTCTGGCGCCTATTTCCAAACGGCATCGGAGCTACACATTTCTGTCATCGTTTTCGGTTCAGTATTATCTGCAATCATTTGAAAAACAATTAAATAATTAAAAAAGTCTCACCAGATATATATTTCATACTCATACTTATATGAATATGATATTACAGGATAATCTACTGGCTATTTCTTGTCAATAAAAATGATGTATAGACGAACGAACTCATTTATGATATGTATCAATATAACAATTGAAAATTATTGATATAATAAGATATACTAAGCTTACATGTATGAAATTAATGAAAACTGTTGTACACTAACTGTCTGAAACAAATAAATAATATTATAATATGCAACTTATATAAATATTAATAGTTAATAGACATTGCAACTTACTTTTTAAGTCCATTTCCTTCACGGAAAAGGTCTGCTCCATAATTCTGATGACCTGGAGGGATCCTTGACTCATTTTCGCCCAAGAAAACTTCGTGGAACTATTGTTTGTCTTTTCCAAACAAATTCCTGCTCCAGAGTCTATGAAATCTGAAAAAGTTTAAATCTTGAAATTTATTTAGTATTAAAAAAATGCACTTACTCTTCTTGTACAATATAAAACTAACTTAAACAATAATTGTAAAAATTTATATTAAAATCAGGAGGTCGCTGATATATATTATTATTCAATGAACATTAGAACTTACCCATTTTGAAATTATTACTTCACGGAGAAGGCCTGCTCCACATGTCTTTCAAGACCTGAACATCCTTGACGTATTGTCCTTGAAGAGTTTTGGTTCAAGTCCTAGCATCTTTTCTAATTGATAGATCTTTCATCATTGTCTGCAGGCGCCATCAAATTCCAGGCGAATTTTGAGATGGTCCTGAAAAAAGAAAAACAAATTATGAAACACTTAGGCAGACATAAGATGTGTTTGTTCCTACAAACGTTCTAATTATTTACAGTCAAACATTAAAGCATATGTAAAATGAATTACATACATTAATTTGTTTGTATAAAAATTCGACACTTAGATAGAATTAACCTAGAAATAACAAAAGTCACGAGAAAACAAAATTAATTAAAATTATATTTCACCATATTTCACGAAAATGTTATATTCTACTTAAAGATAAACAATATTAACATATTACCAACCCGTTCACATACTTTTCTAAGTCAAAGGCTTAAAAATTCAAACGCAGTGAACAGTTTCCTAAATTTTCTTATTGATTTTCTGAACTTACACAAAGTACAGACTGATTGTACGCACAATATAGACAATACTTTTAACAACATACTTTTACTAAAGTCCTTAAGAACGTTGTTGTTATGTAATGGATTTTACTGCTGGAGATCTTGCGCCTATTTCCGAACGGCATCAGAGCTATACATTTCTGTTCTGCATCATCTGAAAAGGAAAAGAATTAAATAATTAAAAAAGATCTCACCAGATATGAGTATGTTGTTACAGAAGATTTTTTGGTTAATATCATTTAAATTAGAATATCAATTGCTGAATCACCATGTTCATTACCCTAACATTATATTCTAACATAACTATTTAATAATTAGTACCTGATTATATTCTTGAGAGGTAAAACTTTGCCTATCTCTTTTTCCAGTTCTTAATGCAAATAAGAAAAACAAAGCTTCTTTAACAAAAGATATAATTGTGAACTATATCGAACGTAACTATTACACATCATGTTCTTGTTATCAATTGCATTTATTAAAAAACACATTATTAGACACGCAAATAGAATTATGTATTATTTAATTAGATATACTATAGTTAAAACTAAACACCTGAGGTTAAGCTGTCTTAACTTCATATATCATATGTAGCAATGTGTAACAAATTTAGAAACGTCACCCGACCAAAGATAATACATAAGCACCAATACATATGACAATTAATAATTCTAACAGATTACACCAGGGGTTACATCTGCTACCCTAATACTTTCTGTCACATATTACGCCTATCCATTGATGAATTAATGAATGAATTAAAAAACACACCCGGTGTCTTCTAATTTATTCTGTCCGGTTATGTTACCCTGATACAAATATAACTTACGCTTATAGCGAATTGCTAAATATGAATAAATTTTTAAAATGTGTTAACGTGAAATATTATGGAAATAATCATGTTATTAATACATTTTTAATATAAAAATAAATTAATAACAAATTTTAATAAGTTTTTTAATCACGAACTTGTGTAATTATTACCCTTTTTTTTAAAATTACATTAATTATGTTTTAAATATTAGAAATCGATAAATATTAGTTAGAATAGGTTGATCGTCAGACAAGTTTTCAAAATGACACTCTTTGTTGTTTTAAATTGCAAATATTTTTTCTAATATTCTTTGGAGAAGCACAACCCTATTTTCAAAAATGCTTTTCAAGAATTAAATTGAGTTTACAAAAAAATATCATTGGATATTTTTTCTGTCAATAGATAGAAATCCTTTGCAAATCTTTTAGATATCCAAACCTTCACCGAAAAATAAATGACATGAAATTATAAAAATAATTCATTTTTCATTTTCAAATTATTTTAATATATGTAGAATATTTACAAATTCAAACATAATAACATATTATAAATATTCAAACCATCATTATTTTCTTACTGTAATCAATAATTATTAGTAAGAGGTAATATAATTATATCATTGATAAATAGTAACATTCTTGCAACATATTTTTTATATAAGCTCGAAGTTTTTTATTAAGTACAGATTCAACAAGATTTTTCATATATTTATTAAAACAGATAGAAGTATATGAAGATTTTAGATATCTTTTATCAGTAAAAATCAGTAACGTTGTTTCATAATACGTATTATTAAAGATTGGCACCAATTTTAAATTATTTGAACGATTAAAATTAAGCGACTAACTATTATTTGTTAGTGAAGTAACAATGATAACATACTCTTACAACAGCATAATAAAATACCAATAATTTAAATAGAGCCTAAAATTGGGTTATTATATTTAAGAAATAGATCACAATTAATATTAAAAGGCGAACACACAGGCACAACAAATGTCAGTAAAAAATAGGCATTAGATTCAAATTTGATAATATTTCTATATAATTAATTATGAGTTATTAATCTTGTCATTTGCCGCAAACTGATATAACATTTCTATTTTAGAAAACTTTGTATGTCATTTAGACAAGCTACATTTAAATAATAGCTAGATGAAATAATATACTCGTTATACATCTGGTTTAAATTCCACAAATAAATTAATTTAGCAAGTTGAACTATTATTATATTTGACCTAAATTCATAGAAGTATATATCAGTTTTTAAACAAGAATAATTCGTAAAAATTATTTACATTTCACAAGCTCTATTCTGCTTCGAGCTCAGTAAATTCAACATACTAATGAAATCTAATTGCTATTTCTTGTCTTAATCAAACAGAAAAATCACTATACAAATGTTAATAAACAAAATCAAACACCTAATTCTATGCAAAATCCATTCAATTAAACGTAATAATTCGGACGGATGTAAGTGTTTAGTACAGTGCATTTTAGAGAAAGTAAGCGTGCTAGAATTTCAGAGAGATTATTAGAAAAATGTAAATTTTTAAAGATAGCATGAATCGTTTAAATATTTTATAACAACAATGGTTATAAGTAAAGGTATTGTTTTGAATTCTATATAATTATATCGTGCTCACAATAAATTAAATAGTGCAGAGAAAATGTTTAATTATTAAGAATTAATTACATTATATTGTTTATCTTTACTAGTAGATTCAGAAATTGTTATGCTAGAATAATCATCATTTTATACAATGATTATTTTAAATAATTATGCTATCATTCAGTTGTAAAAGTTTCTTTTATCATATATTTTTTTAGTTGTTTCTTATTATTTTATTCAAATTTTGTTGATGCAAAATATTGGGCTGTTTTTGTATACATACATGAAATATGACTATTTTTACTAATTGGCAGTTAAATTAAAAGTTCTTTAAATAATTTTTAGTTTGAAGAAATCGTTCAGTTACAGAAATCCGTCGTCTAACTGTTCATTTTGAGTAGGAAGCAACTTTACATCCGAAACGCTTTCGATGGCTTTTATTCCAAGTTACAAATCCTTGAAGAAGGGTAGAATGTGTAAAGGTGTATACATCTTGGTGGATGTAGTACTACCAGTAAAAAAACTACCCTCTATTAGAAATCAATATATTTATAAAAAAGTAGATTCAAGCCAAGCTATGCCACGGAAATTAATTTCAATAAATTCAATTCATGTTTATATACAAAGCCAATAATATTTATAGTAAAAAGCACAAAAATGGCGATTGTCTTGTTTACTTGCATGAAATGTAAACTCTAACATGTTCAAAAACATTTTATAAAATTGTTATTTCAATTTTAATTACTATTACTTTATTTTTAAATCGATTTTTAAAAAATTTATGTAATATGTACATATTCATTTAGTAGTTAATTTTTGTTACAGGGCAATTTCTATTTAATTTGCAGTATAAGTATGTAGTGCCTTTCTGTAGAGAATGGTCAAAATTCGGAAGAATTTGGAAGGTTTTTATTAAAAAAAATTTAATAATAAAAAATAGGATGACATTAAAACTTCCAAAGTCAAAACAGAATTTAAGCCAATGCATTTAACTTAAGCGCTAATAACATAATTGTTTTTAAAAAAATTACTTATATGTTACTCTTCTTAATCACAATTTTTCTATCTATTCTTTAACCTGATTTGTTATATATAAAATATATTTAAACTATTACAATTCTGGACTTTAGAGTTACTAAACAATAGTTACTAATAAATAACATAATAAGAAATCTATTAAATTTTTAGAGTAGCAAATAAATAATTTTAATATTGTTATGTTATATGGAAGAAGATTGATGGTAACAATCATTAGATAAAAATTTAGACGTTATTTACAATATTTTCAAAAATTTACTGACTTGAATATTTTATATAGTAAATTACAATAAAGTATTAAATATAATTTTTATTATTATTTAGTTTATTAACCTAAAAAAGATTAATAAAAATTTATCGCAGAGATTCTTAATATTTTTGTGTAAGATTATATCTTAAGTTTTCAATTTATCATTTTATGATAAATTTATTATGTTAATTATCTATTTATATATATATTTTATACAAAATTATAGACTAGTTAATTCCAATTCATTCAAAATGTTCGATTCATTTTTAGGTCAATTGTTCTTTTTAAATTAGAATTTAAATAAGGGATGAATTTAACAAATTTTGCAAGATTTAATAATTATAACCCTCGTTTTGATTAATTATTACCTTTCTATATTTTTGTATCACTGATCTCATGCACAATACACTTTTATAAATAACATTTATGATCAAATTAATTTATAGTATGGGGTTACGTATAACACTTGTCATTTAAATTTGATAAAAATATTTTTACACAATCAATATATACAACAATCGATAACTAATTTAAATTTTTAATTAGGAATTGAACAGTGATTGTTAACTTACACAAAAACTATGAATACGACTTTAAAATCGTTTACCAAGTTCACTTTTGACTTTGTTTTTATGTGAAGTTATACAAAAAATTTTAAAATTCAATTTCCGGAACATCTATTTACAATAAATCATTATTTAAATATACTATATATAAAAAATAATTTATTTGTGCATGCATTTGTATTTTTAATAAATCAATTGTGCATAGAAAAATTATTGAATATGCTTACTTATATTACTTATTTAAATTATTTCTTTTGTAGGATTTCAATTAAATAAAATATCGTCACGTTTTTGCTACAACTAGATAATTCAAAAACTGATTTGTAACTACACATAATAGATCTTCATTAATAAATAACATATTAACATTAACGAGAATATTTATATTAAATTTAAATAGTGGTTTAAATCTTGAATGTAACGTTTTTTCAATTTTTTAAAATTTTGAGATACCTAGTTGTAGCTACGATTCAATGGGGGGGTTTTAAAAATAAGCTGTAATATACTTAAATATTTACTTGTACTACATTTCTTATTAAAGAAATTGCATTTGTATCTTTAAAATGGCATTCTTTTTAAATTAAAATTGTTTTACTAATATTATATCACTTTTTGGATTATTTTCGATTACCAATTGAAATACAAAGATGGATTTGTTAAAGTCTGATTTTGGTCAATCTGGAATCTTAAATCTAAGTTCTATTGTTTTTTATAGAAACAGCTTTCATTTTTAATTTTCGACTCTATAAAAAACAATAATTTGTGTGGTAGAACGAGCTAAGCGAAACTTTCTTTCATTATATATATATATATAAATCAAACATACTGTTAAAATATCTCATGCAATATACAATCAGGGTAGTTTTTAAGGAAAATTTGTCTAATAAAGCAAAAGAAGACCGATGCTTCTTTGTTGTCATTGTAATCTTAAATAATCCAGAAAGTTTGAGTCTGCGTTTGATAGTACCACATACATATGAAGTATTACTAAGAAAAATAAATTATTTATTTAATAACTAGCCGCAAGTAAAATAAAAATAATTTTAAATATGCGTTCAAGTCCATATCTGACAAGTAATAAAATTTAAGTACACTTACATATTAATCTTAACTATATAAAATGTTTTCAATAAAAAAACATATATATATATAAATAAAAAAAAACAATAATATAAAATATACATAAAAATAAAACTTAATAAATGTAACACAATTAAGTGATAAAATCGTTCTATCTAATCTAGTTTTGTTGCTGTAACGTCTTGTTTATTTGTTATATCTTTAATAGTTGCAGATTTATTTAATAATAGATCAGGATATTTTTGATTAATAGGCAAATGTAATTGTTTAGGATCTCTTAACATTTTTAAATCAGTTTCTAGTTTATGTATTTCGTCTTTAAGTTGATTATATTTATTAATATCAAATCCAGCTTTTTTTGCTCTTTTATGAAATGTTATTAGATATTGTCGGTCTCGCACATCCGGCATGTAAGCTTCCTAAAAATATAGAAAAAGCATAATGAGTTTTGAACAAGTTGACATACTAGTAAAATTACCGTTCAACAGAATTTGTTAAAATTTATATATGTTGTTAAAATATAAGTTTTTTACCTGTTTTGTTAATACATAATAAGCATAACACATCATCGTCGTACCGTACGTTACAAAATACGTTACAGGCTCCATAATATCCCACGAGTATTCCCACCAGGTTAATCTGGCGAGTACTCCAAACTGGACCCCCATCATTCCAAGACCTAACCAGACTAGTGATTTTGTATTAGTGTCAGATTGCATATCGATTTCTGTTCTTTTCTGAAACAAACAAAATGTGAGTGGTAAATATACAAATGAAAAGATTATAAGAAGAAAACATTTACAAATACTTACTAGTTCCAGTGGGTCCAGATCTTGTTTGACAGCTTCAATTTTCGTTAAAAGTTCTCTTTCTAATTTCAGTTGGTGTTCTTGTACATTAAGTGCTTCGTACAGTTGATGAACTAAATTTCTAACACTTCCCAAATCGTTCAATTGTTCTCTTGTTAACCTTTCTTGAGCTGGTGTATCGACATTATAAATAACATCATTAAGAACTAATTTAAATTTATCTTCCAATAATGATTCTATTGAATTGGAAGATGCTATTTTAACACCCTGAGAAGTTTGGAAGACAACACGGTCTATACCATGATCTTCTTTCTTTATAAATTCTACAAAATCACCAACTGTATTTGATATAGGTCTTAATATAAAACGACATTTTTCTCGTCTACTTGGCAGCGGTACTGTTATTTGGGGTAGACCCCTAACATATTGCACAGAAACATCTGAAACAAAGAAAGACACATTAAAGAGACTGCTTACATGGAATCTGAGATAACAGTGTAATCTTATATTAAATTTTGTCAAATTATTTCTGAAACTATTATTCATAATAATAACATTTCATGTATATACTAGTACAGCGTACTTTTGAGTGCTAAATTTCATTTCTGTATAATTTAAAACTTCATAATTAATACGTCATACTATTTGAATTACTAATTATCGTTTACAGTCTAATTGACACACCGGCACTTTAGACGCAGAGAGGAGGAGGTTAGAAAGAGGGAGTAACAACTTGAAGTTGCATGTAAACCTGGAAACCGAGTAACCCAAGTAAATCATGAATTATAACTATATAAGACTTTAGTATATACAGAGAATATATTCCTCAGCGTCGGTATTTATTGCGTGATTGAACTTTGCAAATTCTGACACTTTTAATTCATTTTTAAATTAGTAGTAACATTGTTGAAGTATATTTTAGTATTTTACAACAGTTTTAAATGTTGTCAAATATGTATGTACCTCTGCAATATCTATTGGCGATTACTGCAGAAATTCTACCCTATTATATTTTACATGAATTCCTACAAAGCACAACGAAGCTTTGTATTTAAATTCATATTTCTTTGAGCTTGGCAAATTTCCAATTATTGTAAGCTTAAGAGATTCATGAGGTCAAGAACGTTCTTACCGTTGTGTTTTGCCAAACAACGTAAACTTTTTAAATTATATATTATTTTATATTACATACATATATAAACTTTAACATAAAAAGCTTTTTATAAAAAAAGCTCAAATTCCTAAAGAATATTATGTAAGTAATACGTTGTTAAATATGTATATAAGTAACAAAAACATAGTAACGTGCTTATAATTAAAAAAGCTTTTGTGTCCGAAAGCTTCACTGTAACTTCAACCTACACAACAAAACGTAGAGATAATAACTTTAAAAATAATAATAAAGCTGAAGTTTTAAGCTCATAAAAATATTAAGAGAATATAAATAATTGTTACATCAAAAGTTAAAGCTCATAGAAAGAGGATTTGTGATTAAGCTCACAACCTAAAGCTTTTCTATTTAAAGAAAAACTTTTTATACGAGTGTTTGATTAATGCTACTATTGCAACGCTACATATATTGCGGTAATTTATAAGCACACTTATAATCGAACCCATTTGTTATTTCTTTTTGTACATATTATCAGTTTAGCAGCCATGAAAAGCATTTGTGCGCTTCAGGGCTTACCTTTAATAAAAAGCTCTAAGCTTTTAAGTTCATATATACAAGTTAAGTTCTTGGCCGTTATTTGCTTAACAGCATTACATTCTTGAAGTTAAAACTTTGAAATTGAGTTATTGCTGAAATGTTTTATACATAAGTTTATTATATTTATTACATTATGAAATATTTCTTGAGGAGCTACTGTTACTTAAAATTGTATTATGTATTACACAAAGAACATAGTTTAAAAAAGCTCTCAGAAATATTGAATTATTTTGTCTATTTTTTTATTGTTGCAGAAAAAAAGATTAGGAAGGGTAATACCTTCTTCTTTCATTAATTTGCGTCAGTCGCGTGAAGATACTTATTTCACGTTATATTTTTATAATAAAAATTTAAATATTTATATATTTAATAGTGAACATAAATATATGTTGTATAAAGACATTAATGTACATAAACTTTAATTGCAGTATAACGCTTTGCTAAGCATATTTTATTAGAAACATAATAGAACACGATGTTCTTCTATTCTGTAGATAAACAAGAGATTATAAATGAACGTATATGTATATAAAATATATATGTGTAGAGACCTACATAATAATCAGACTATGTAGAAGATCCCGTACGCCCTAGCTTAACAAACAGCATACTACAGACCTAGTGGAGAGGCAATCATCCTCGCCAACAATGGAAAGACCCCCACGTGTCTAGGGAGACCAGAGTGTATAATATTCTGCTAAAATTCTTGTTCCTAGTCTTAATATAAATGGGATACAGCAAAGATTCTCAAAGATCAGTTCATTGAGAAAATTGTTAGCTACACAGCACGTGATCTGTTTGAGTCGATACGATACGTTTACAAGCTACATCTGTTTAAGAAAACTTGGAAAATGGATAAGCAAATCTTGAATAATTTTAATCGAACACATTTGTTAAATTTTCAAGAGCATTTTCAATTAGAATATTTTAATTTACTATATATTAATTATATATATTCCCAAAATTTAATTATTGTTCTTCGAGGACAGATTGTAAATTATGTATGATGTAAAATAAAAAAAAAAAAAAATATATATATTAATCGATAGATCACAGAGAAATCGCAATATTGCTAATTGTGTTTCATGTTTGAACAAGTTTACTCTTCATAGATATAACATTAGGAAATATACAGGTATTTCGATTTTAAATTATAAATAAAAATATTTTGAAAGCACTGACACTGACAATCTCTCTCTACTCTTTCTCTCTCCCTTTCTCTCATTATCTGAGGAGAGAACCAGTATATTTTAATGTACGTAAAGCTTAAGGTCTCCATTTACATTTTTTCATGTTTTGGGAAAGGTTTAAACACAATACCATACAACTGGTGAACCATTCGCATTAAATATTTTCCCAGTGGCCTTTAACCAACGTTATCTAATTAAATTTGATTCCCTATGCTACTGAAGTACCGGGTCTTATGATAAGGATCAAGGGCACTTAATGGAGTACTTAAATTCTCTTGTATTTATATATGAGGTACTCGAAAGAAATGAAGCTCGCTTTATAATACTCAAATCACCAATCAAATTCGACAAATTCTCTGTAGATTCGGATGAATATATAGAGATGTTTGAACAAAAATCTTACATTAAATAAATTCCAATTATAATCCTTGAAGATGGATTTTATATTCTCGATTTCTTATTGATTCTTTAGAGAAATCGATCGGGGTCCTGTCGTTAGATTTACTTCTGTCAGCGTAAAAACTAAACTAGAAAAATAATAAATTTTCTTTCGGCTTTGTCGGCCTATTTTTGATGCTGAATCCTTTGACCAACGATCGCAACACCCCGCTATACACAGTTATCTATATTTAAGGTTTATTTAACATAAAAATGTTTACCAGTAACATACTCAACAAATAACTGACGTTAAAATGCATTTCACGTCATACAAATACGGCCGACCATTTCTAGCGCTAAAACTATAATTCAAATTTTTAATTGCTATATCTCCGTCAACATTTAGATATTTAATAAAATAGACTCGCCAATACACATTTATTAACATCCATTTCAATCAACAATTGAAAAATCGACCACTAAAAAATGAGGACACAAGCCCATTCATTATCTACGTACCTACAAACTACGGACTCTTTCATCATAGTGGTATATTGATAAACATTAAAGTGGAAGTGTCCCTAATGTGAAACAACTACAATACACCCTCCTACTGGCAATATTCGTTGGAATCAGATGTAATATGATCTATTGCGAAAGCAATCTTACAAAAATATCATTAAAAATACATTTTGTTTTTCGTTTGATTATACTCCTATACAACTAGAACCAATTATTTTTATTTATAATAGTTAAGCAGTTGATAAAGCTTAAAATAAAAGGAAAACCAGTGAAGTATAAAAACATTCGTGACTCTAGACCAATAGAAATAAATAGAAATAGTTCCGTTTGACTTGAAGTATGTATTATAAATATGTTTTTAGCGTGTTGTGATAATTAAAGAAATTCATGTCACAGCAAAATTAAGAGCTAATTATTCTTTAACAATACATAACCTTGGTCTTATATCAGTTCAATGATTCGACACAGTATACTAAAAGTATAGACGACGAATTATTCCATTTGCCAATACTTTTTTCTAAGTTTAATCACATATTCCAATTTGAATACCAGGCGCGAAGCTACGAACCATCTCTTATATAAATTGTAAAATTAACAACTAACTTCGTTTAGCAGTTACGATAGGCTCTTATTACGCTTAAAGTTGAAGTACTCATAAAATGTAATTTTTAAAGAAAATTCTGTACACATTTTACAATTTCCTAATACGAAGAGAGTGTACTTAATTTTATACGTTATAATAAAATATAATGACTTTAAATATACGAGTACTTTATGAAACATACGCGCTTAAACCTTAATTTTAATGTACTATTAATAATAATTTATGATAATTGTGTTTCTGTAACATCTTAGAAGTTTCGTTGAGTACTAAAAGCACAATTTTACGATCCACGAATTTTTAAATCTATGTTATAAAACATGAAGTTTGTCTTTTGTGTTTATCGGCAATTATTAGTTTTGTGGCGGCTTTGTTGTTTCTTTTGAAGAGCCAGACCGTAAAATGTTTAGACTCGGCGGACCAGATAGAAAATTCGATTTATAAAAGTTCGTAACTTTTGCTATGTTAGATTAACCTAAAATACACGTTACTGTGTTTAGCAGATACTTATTAGCAAACCCTATATGTTCTACATATATTTAAAAAAGAGATTTATATACAAAATAATCTAAACAATATTTCTCGTCGATAAAACCTTCAATTAACAATTAATTACAAATATTTAATGCAACAAGTATAATTAAATATTAATAATTAAATGCATGTAAGAATTTTAATTACAATTATAGAATAAAACGGTATTACGTTAGAAATACAATGCTCATCGTAAATTACGGTAATTAACAATGAAAACATAACCTCAAAATTTCAATTGATTATATGCTTTTGTCTCTTTTTTATACATGCTCTTAATATGTAATAAAAAGAGATCATTTAAGTAGTATAGTTACAAATAATTAAAAATAATAAATGCAATAATTGTTTCGCATGTTGTGTACATTACTCTAAAAAACCTACGAAGCATGAACCATAACCTACAAATATTATTTAATTTAATTGTAGAACATTTTATTCAATTATGGTCTTTATTGTAATAATACATAGGAGTTAATTTCGTTTGGATTACATACTGTTTTAGCCAATACTGTTTAAGTTTTTCTTAACATGTACTTTTACAGTTTTCAAAGAAATAGTTTGTTAAAAGTTAATTTGCTTCATTTTTAGTATTGTTTAAACAATCAGCCAGTAAACATTAATGCATTATCATATATATAAACAACTTTAGTTGACATTAAATATTAATTACAAATTAATAAACTTGTGCATTTCATTTAAATAAATTATTTAAATACAACTTTCATATATAAATAAAAATAAATTATAATATTGTGATTAGAATATTAGAAAATAGTTAAAATAAATATTTTTGTTTTACAAACTATTGTGAAAATAATAAAAATAGGTTCCGGTAATAGTTCAGAGTGTACCGGAAATGGAGGAATTGGAAGTGCAGCCATTTTGTGTGCAGAAGATGCATTATGGATGGATGGTGATCAAAATAAAATGGCGTCAAAAAATAAAAGACGAAGGTATGATTTATATTATTATAATATATACTATACATTATTTACAATAGAAATATTTTTTGATTTTTATTTAAATTTTATATAAGGTACAATTTATATTTCATAGCGAAATAACTTTTCGTGTTGTAGATTTTACATTTTCCGCATCGTTTAGCTAAGTATTGATTTTTTGTTTTGTGCAGTTTTGTTGGAGAGAATTCTAGGAATTCGGCTAGTAATGTGGAATTAACAGATACGGCGAATTTATTATCATAAGGATGCTCCCACACTAGTACAAACTCACAACCGTGAAATATTGGCAAAGTAGTGAAGCCATTTTCATGAGTTAGTTTATAAAAAACAAAAATATTTAAATACTGTGTTAGTCCTAATTTCTAATCTATACAATATGTTAAGTGTTAAAAACAAAAGCTTATTTAAAATATATACACCTACTTAGCGAGGTTTTTTTCTTGGGAATTTTGTTTCTAGACAAGATTGGTAATTTTGATGCTGAAAAAAATATACTTTATTACTAAAAAGTCTTAATATTGATCACAATGTCCAAACATACATTTATTTATCCATGAGCTTTCTCTTTAAAGTTCACAAGAGCTTTAAAGCTCTCATGTTATACACTACTAGTAAAGAAACTGGTTCAGTACTAAATGGGGTAGCAAACTACCTGTAAACATGTAACGAATTATAAATATTACAGTATGAGGGTATCGTAAGGGTGATAGTAATAAATTCCAACCCTGGATAATACCCTTTACGGCTTGTAAACCACTAGTGTAAGAATTATAGAACCTAATCTAATTTATATTTACTACCCTTAAGTACTTATCGACTAGGTACTCTTACGTATCCAGGTGTTTATTTACACGTCATATAGGGGTGTACTTGAAACATTAATAGTAGGACACCCTCTCTTAAGGGGATGCTCTCATGCTAAGAAGTTGTTGAACTGGAGCTTTAAATGGATGGGCCATTTGTTGGTTCCTTTTTGAAATCGCTATTGCAACTACACCGGTGAATATTTTTAAATGGTTGTGGCTTTATTCAGAGAGGTAATTTAAACCAGGCGCGAAGCTACAACGCGAACGAACCATCTCTTATATAAATTGTAAAATTAACAACTAACTTCGTTTAGCAGTTACCATAGGCTCTTATTACGCTTAGGTTAAAGAAGAGATTTCAGTTCCATCAGTTCAAACCCATCATCCTAGCCTAATCTTACATCAGAACATTGCCGATTGTTTGTGGAACAATATAGCGAATAGCTTAATTAAGTTCATCGATTAAAAGAATTGTTCCACGTACATATACCAACAGTTCCTTCAATAAATTCAAGACGGTAACATTTAAAAAGTAATGTACAAGAACATAAACTGTAGCTCCTTAATATATCTCACGAAATGCCTTCGGGATTTGTCCATTATCTTAAAAAGTTAATGATTCTTCATTAGTCATAATATAAAAACTTTAATTAGAGTTTTTCCTTATTATTATACAAAAGAAAAATTACTTATAATTATAGTAATAAAAACTTTTCTTGAAAAGTTTATTTTTCGTTTTTTCTTCTACTATAAAAATATTGTGATAACATTCAGGATTTTAAATTAGAAAGAATGTGGAAAAACGTTTCTGATAACACGAAATTCAAATCATGGATTTTCTATTAAATATTTTGTTTTCTTGTTCATTTTGTATATAACTTTATCTGCATTATTGTTTTTTGTTATATCTTTCTCTATATCAGTCGTTCTCAATCTGTATTTCACTAGTCAGAACCGTACTATCTTCTTTTATTAAATTAAACAAACACTTCTACAAGGTCAACAGAACGTTTTAAGTGGGTTTTACACGATCAGGTACGATTCCGATAAATAGTTTGTTCAAGAAAAGTTGAATACTACTTCAGGACTGCAAAACTTCTTGAACAAACTATTTATCGGAATAGAATCGTATTTGATCGAGCCAAACCACTTTTACTGTTATGAAACGAAATGCAACCATTGACAACTGCTGCCAGCTTCTACTGTTTGTTAGCTTCAAGTACCATCATCCAAGAGAGTTGGCAACCGCAGGTCACATGACCAGTTTATTTCCACTCTAGACTTGGCTTATTGATTTTACAATTATCACATTAGCTGTGTGATATCATCGTACTAATTGATGGTGAAGTTCATTACAACCAAATACCGTTTAATATCATCATTTATCTTTCATAAATCTATAATTTATTCAGATCTTCTTCTTTCTACGTCATCAAAATCAGCGTTCGAGTTGCAGTACGTGCTGGCGCGGCGGAACTAACAGTACATATAATTATATTTGCATATCTTTACTATAAAATTTAACTTACACTATGTACACAGTTTTGAATCTTTAAGCAGATATACACAAGGGTTATTTTGCAATGGTTTTAATGTGCACACGATGCGAGTTGTTCTGGTCAGTTACTTAAGTACATATTGTGCGAGTTACTGTCATATGCGAGTCGGTCAGTAGTTCACAGACAAGGCTGTCATATGCTTCAGAAGCTCAGTAGCTCGTTTGCCCGCGGCGAGGCGAGTCGAGTTGACCTACTGCCATGCGAGTATATAGATACCATAAAACAAACTCTTAAATCTTTCTAAGTATCTAGGGTTAATATAAATTATCTCCAACTCTAACAGAACAATATATTTGTTTAAATACAAGTTATTTAACAATCTATTCCCCTTCAGTACCGCCCTTTTTGTTTATTTCTGTTTTTTTAGAACATTTATTTCTCCCTAGAAACGGCTTTTCATAAAAAGAACTTTTTTTTACACTTTTTTTTATCTATAAAGCTACTCGTACCAGACTGCTGGCTTGTCGGATTGTATCCAATACGTGAACTGGGTATACCGCATCAATATTTATGAAGGAAACGCTCTTAAGTTAGGACCTCTACATGGAACGGCAATTGGTCTTACGTGACTCGATTTTACTCATTTATATTATATAAATTCATATTATAAAATATATACTAAATAACAGAGGAAGAACATTATCATTTAAAAATATTCTAAAAATTTATTGCCTGGTTTTTGTTCTTCCAGTAGTTTGAATTTTTACGGCGGATACAATAAATTGGTTGACATATTAGTTGGAAATATTACCCAAGTAGAAAGTTTTCTTTCAGTGCAATACTACAGGGTTATAGCTTCCCGAGTCGAAATTTCAGACCTATCCTAATCTTAAAATGGATCTTTGCCTCTCTTTTCGCCCTGAAAACAGTAAAGTGAACCTCGTATCATACTAAACACTATTATATGACCCCCGCTTGATCCTAAATGAAATCATGATTCTCGTCTTATTTTAAATCTGAGCTATTTTATTACTATGTGAAACTGAGATGGACAAAAAAATGTTAAGAAATGTATTTATATCTCTACGACATGGATTTTATTGTATCATCCTTATTTGACCCTAAACATCATAATTTGTCCGATAACTGCTACATGTAGGCCCAAAGCAGGAGCAAAAATTCTATGTAAAATATCCCAGAAACGGGTTCTTCTAGGTCGTCAATAGGGTCAAAATTTCGACTCGGATTGTTACAAGGTAATTCTAATGTTTATTTCCTACTTGTCTTGTAGTGAAAGTTTCACACTTATAACAAGCTTATTCCAATGTTAATTTCCTACTTGTCACATGGAAATTCTCTTACAGTGCAGTTTGACACTTGCCGGCTTGCCACGCTAATTAAAGTGTTACATTCTGTCACATTTTCCAGCTGAGTATACTAATGAAAACATAAATTCATATTCCAATAAACCAAAGCACATTAATAATATATTATACACATCAATTATTTGATATAGGTCTCTCATGGATTAATTAAACATAATAACATAATAAACGGGCGTAGTAGTGTTGTATGCGTACTTCTCAATTGAGAACACCGTGTAAATTCTGTCACCGGTTTAATTGTGTTTTGTTAATTATTCCGCATCATTTCCACGACAAATAGGTTGGCTTTCCTTTGTCAAAGCACCCCTTGGTATATGTATAAATGTAGATGTCACACAGAAACAAGGAAAATCGGTTTTCGCAATCACTATAGCTATAGAAGACTGAAGCTGTCAATCCATTTCAAAAGTAAACCCTTTTATGTAATAAAAAAATATATTTTTGATTTGTTGAATATGTGAACTGGTTTTGATATATGATGTTAATAATTATATTCCTGACAGGTTCGAATTGAGTTTGACTTTGATGTTTCCATGTTTGATTATTTTTTAGGAGGAAGATGAAAAAATAGTCCAGAAAATTGGTATTTTGGTATTTTAGTAATAATATTATAAGGATGCAAACTAGGTCTTTTTCTTAGTAATATTTTTAATTATTATAATAAAAAAGAACTTTTAAGCCTCACTCCACTCACTGTTTTTATTTAATATTGTAATCTAGATTTCAGGTTTTTGTTTAAGCATGTTTTTTCACATTTGTGTTTTAATTTGAGTTTAGTTAATTTAGTTCGTGCGCATGCGTCTTTAGTAATATAAATTTTGACAGTTCGACAAAATTGAAGGTGAAATAATTAAAATTGCTGTTTTTAATAACAATTAGTAATAGAGATTGTTTATATTTCTTTATTTTTGATAAACTGACACTAAACTTCTTTTAAAATATAAATTCTACTGCATTTTGACAGATTGTCACATTTTGGAAGTTATAATATAATATAGTTTTTCATAATTTAATTTTTTTAATTCACAATATTGGACCTTGTAAGGTTCTAAAACAACTTAAAAAATAAATTAAATCAAAAATGATACTGTGGTAAACAATTTAAATTAAATACAAAATAAAATTAAAGCAGTGAATGGGAATGAAACTTAAATGTTACTATGAGTAAAACCATATCTTTGCTATTATTTGTACTCCATCAATAAATAATCAAACAAATATAAGTCGACACGCCACATTATAAAATGTAAAGTCAGTAAATTAAGTTGTGTAGTAAAATATCTAAGCACGAAACTAAAAAACTTAAAGTATTCTTAATATTGCACTGGCTAAGACAAGGAGAACTAGCACGCAAGGAAAATAAAAACCGAGCACAAACTTTCTCATTTAGAAAGAAAAAAAAATCTCATAAAATGCTGAACAAACAAAAGAATAGAAGAAGGGGAAAGGGTGGGAGGAAAAGCTGTTCCCTGATATATTGCTATTACCTCAATAAGTTTTGATAAATGTAAGGGATTAAAGGGATAGCGTGAAAGAGAAACCACGATAAATAAGAGAAAGTAGAAACAAAGAATAAAGGGATTATATACTATTGTTATAAAAGCTTACAAAATAAAAATGTTTTTTTAAGTTGAACAAAAAATATGTAAAATGGGACAAAAAATTAAATAGGATTTGTTAGTAACACCTACCTACAAATAATAGAGCTTTTGTTGTCATGAGTAGAGCTTAATGATCATTGTTTAACTTAGGAGTGAGCTTTTAATAATGTTCTTATCTGTATTAACGTACTTAATATTATAGGGTGATTATAAAACACTTGTATTCTTTTAAGGGCGCATAACACTCGAATATGTTGGTCAAGTAATAGAATTTAGTATGTTTTTATTTTATTTTATTTAGAATACAACTTAGAAGTTCTTATAAAAACCATCTTTTTTTAGGTTGGGTTCGTAACGAACGTCGTTTAAGTGGCTGGCGTGCTCGGCTCGAAGTTCGGCTACTAGCATGAGCCGACTTCCAACATGTATAACAAAACTGCAGCATCTTGGTCATTGATAAAGGGCTTGTGTCCTCATTTTTTCAATTATTGATTCAAATTGATGTTAATAAATCAAGTGTATTGGCGTGTCTATTTTATTAAATATCTAAATGTTGACGGAGATATAGCAATTAAAAATTTGAATTGTAGTTTTAGCGCTAGAGATGTTCGGCCATATTTGTATGACGTGAAATGCATTTTAACGTCAGTTATTTGTTGAGTAGGTCAGCTGTTGGTAGTCGAAATAATCAAGTCAAGTTAAAGAATAATAAGTTTTTATTTTATTTAACCCTGCTAAGACAGACATAATATTGAAATTTTATTGTTTTTTGAAATAGCTATAAATAATATTTGATATTTTGATATATAAATACATATAGCACAGATTTATGAGCTGTAACTTTGGCAGCGGTTGTGATTTCACATGCATTTCGAATGTGTACAACGTTGAGTCCCTTTAATAATTAAAGAGACAAAATGACTTTTTTAATTGTTAATATCTCTTAACATATAAGGAGTTATTAAAAAATAATTAAACATTTGAGGTTTTAGTAACCCACTTTATCAATATATAGTACACATTTATAGAAATTAAGACATAGGATACAACCTTATCTCAAGTTTTTATTATTCTGTAGTAGTACCATTTATTATTTGTGTAGTACTTTGAACTTGACAACAGCAATGCGTTTGCAATGAAAATAAATGATGAACTCTGCAAGTCACATTCCGGAAATCCGGTACTTCATTATTTTAATAATATACCAATAATATACATGACGGCGCTCTTCAAATGCGCAACCCGTTACTGACTAATGTATTACAACATATTTGTATATAATTATACCCATGTATTTAACCAAACAAGGCTTTCTTTGGTAGCTATATACTTAATACATTTTTGTATAAACGTGTTGATATTTGTAATCATCTTGTTTATGCGTTATAGATACCTATCTATTGGAGGCTACTATATGAATAGGATAGTTTCATGTGTTTTGTAATTCCTAATTTGGAAGTGTAATAGTTTATTTTAATGGTTTTATAGACCGTGAAAGTATCATGGAAATGTATTAATTTCTATTCCATAAAAGAAAGTTGCCAATTTATTTGCTAAATTATAAAACAGTAGTCTTAAAGTGTTAGCAAGTGCCGTATTTCTACTTACATTTTTTTATTAGGCTTATGTAAAATTAAATTGTAGTTTTTCTGTTGATTTGATATAATATATTACAGCAACATATTCTGTGTGCAGCAGAATGACAAAAGAAACATATCTATTATTATCTAAGATAATCTCAAAAGTGGTTAAAATTTCATGTGAATTTTTGTAGAGTAGAATAATTTTATATCCCTATAAAACGCAATTTATTTCGGTGATAACAAATTTAGTGATAATAAAGGTTTTTATCAAAGCTGAAACACGGCGGGCGCGGCTGCTTGTTCGGGAACATAAACGCAACGCATAAAAGATTTTCTATTGTTTACATTTATTGTGTTATTTTATGAGGTGAAATAAATATTAAAATATTGTTATTTTTTAATCTATTTTATTGCTATATCCCTTATTTTAATTTAAGTGTAATATAGGGTGTTCAAAAAGAAAGTTTCTTTGAAAAGTTGTTTGTAAAAACTAAAAGAATCTTGTTCTAACAGCGACATATTTAGTAGTCTTAGGTTCTTTCTTCCTTACAGAAATACAGTTTAGTATGTTTTTATTTTTGTGTGTGTTATTTAATTAAGAAGATAAGCTTAGAATATGAATTCAGAATATAAACTTAACATTATGAATTTAGAATAAAAATTCTAATGTTGAATTAAAGTTGTTTGTACAGAGCACGTACCTAGAATGATACTTATTTAGAAATAGAATAAGTTTGACTTTAAAATTACAATAAACTGATTTCCTTTAAATATCCTTCTATAAGTAATGCGTCTTAATATATCTTCTTAAAATATAAAGTACTATTACACTGAAAGAAAAATTGGACCCTTTCTTAGGCTAATGTAGCTCTGCGAAAAAGAATAGCGACAATACAAATAAAGACATTTTTTACATCTAAATGTGAACCTCTTACTCTCGCGGTACTCTTCTAATCAATGTTCGGGAGAAAATATCAATAATTCATAGCATATATTGGATTTTGATCGATTATATTTGACAGGTGAGTAGTATAAATATTACCAATTAGTTATTGAATGGTACACATTACAATAATTTCACAAAATGTCTAGAAACGAAATCTTAGCCCTTGTGCTCTAGTATTACAAACATTATTCCAATTTCAAATATATTCCTTCAGGCAATGTAAATACTGTATTTGCTCAACAACAAAAAGTATTTCTAAGTCGAAATTGAAAATGTTCAATAAGAAATTCAAATATTAACTTAGAGAGAAATTCTTATTTTCTTCAAAGAGTAAAATCTCTGAAAGCAAATATATTGAACATCTAACATGGACATCCATATTTCCGTTAAGTTCAATAGAGCGATATCCGGTGGACAAGGTCGTGAGTTTCCGCTTCAATTTCATTTTTTTTAGTGTAACGTCCATTGAACTGATTTTCAGTGGTATGTTTATCATATGCTACACTATTTTAAAATCCATGTTACTCGATTTAACTTGTACATTGCAGCTGCATAGACGAACCTGATTGGCTGAAATATATTTCACGTGTTTTACATTGTTATAGCCACTGACCCTATCTCCGGCGTCCCGTATGGAAGCAAAAAAACATGGATACAGAGATTGTCAATCTGTTACAGCGAAACCTAGTAATATTTAATCTAAAAAGATATAATGCTTTCTTAAAATCGGATAAAGATATTTTAAAACGCTTTCAATCCTAAAAAGACTTCTAAAGTAATTTTATGATTATATTAATAGAAAGGTAGATTTATTTAAAAGAAAACAGTAAAGAAGATCACAATATGATGTATATTGGGTAATATTGTTCAAAATTTACTAAATTTACTAAACTCATAAATTTACACTGAGTAGAAAAAAATGTGAGACAAATGCACAATGAACAAATTAGACGGTACTATATTGCACAAGGTTAAGCTACTAGTAAAACCGTCTAATGTTAAACAACGTCAGAAAAAAAGTTACAAAATCGCCGTCTAATGATTCTTGGTACCTCTGAACAACTGTAGCTCCTAATGGCGCAGAAACCCGAGTCGAAATTTTAGACCTATCCTGATCCTAAAATGGATCTTTTGGTCCTGAAAACAGTAAAGTGAACCTTGTCTAATACTAAACACTATTATATGACCCTCGTTTGATCCAAAATGAAATCATGATTCTCGTCTTATTTTAAGTCTGAGCTATTTTAATACATTTAAAGTTAAAATGGACAAAAATAATGTTAAGAAATGTATTTATATCTGTACGACATTGATTTGATTGTTAAGGGATGAATATGAAATAATGAGAGAGATAGATAGATTCAATAATGAGTTAGATAGAGATAGATAGTGTTTTTCTGCCATCTATTAGTCTAGACACAAAATCATCGTTGAAATAAGTTGCTTTTAACTTCTTTACCATAGAATGCACTAGTTAAGAGATATTGCCGAAAATCGCGTTTAGGCACCATTTTTCTAAGATGTTGTGTATGTTATTTTTATGTATGTGTGTATCACAATATATGTGAATACGACAATGGCGAAACCTTCCATATGGGGACCTTCCATATTAACACGTTTCGTTCTGGGAACTGAATTATTTGTTCGTTTGCTTTGTAGACAGTTTAAAAACCTCTGGTTTGCACTATAAACCACTGGCATTTACATACAACAGAATCACATCCTGATCCGCTTGAACATCGTTATATATTTATATTTTCTATATGATGTGGTTAACACCAACAAACCGCCTACTGACCATTGGGATTGTAAAGTCCCATGGGTTGGTTTCTGGGATGACCTCAGATTTCACACCAAATACAATATGAAGGGGAAAGTTTACTAGTACGTACGCACACACACACAGACATATGTCCACTCAATAAACCACACTGGCAGACGCTTGTGTTTGACCAAAAAGTTAATAACGCAGTAAATCTAGTATTTTAACACAACAATAGTGAAATATTTCACAAAATGGTTGAATTATTAAACAACAATATAGTTTTAAGTGATACCTAATAGAAATAGCTTTGAATAATGAATATTTTGGAAGATTAATTGTAAGCTGTCATACTGTAATGAAATAGGAGTACATTTATAGTGAATATGAAACAACCGTTACGTTTATATAAGCTTTGAATTTCTCATTAGCTTAAGTGAGTACCTTGATGACAACTGAATAAATTCTTTGATTATTAGATCCTTTTGATATACTAAAACCATCTACTTACTTTATCAAAGTAAATGTATGGTTCTAGTAATATATATATACCTGAAAGCTGTTTTACCTGAAAGCTTTAAATGTTAGCTTCGTTATACGATATACTACGTACAAGAATATCTTTTGTCTTCTCTTCTTATCAGGTTAAATAGTGAAGGTACACAAGACTATTGAAATTCACAATGTATTTAAATTGACTACCATAAAATGGTTTACTTTTGTCGTAGAACGAAAGAAATAACATCATTGGATTACATTGATTAAAGAAAGATAACGCTAATCTTTGTCTGAAGGGGGTAAGGTTTCAACTCTTTTTTTCATTTTCTTTTATTTATTTATATTATTGTACAACATATTAAGTTTATTGTGTAAAAATTTTAAGTCAGATGAAGTAAAACGTAAAGTAAAAGTCTTAGTTACTTAGAAACTTTTAAATGCGGTTTCTCACACATAGTTTTTTCAGAGTCGGTGCCCTCTCTAGCTCAAAATCTACTACCAATTCTTCTGAAATTTTGCACACTCTTTCTTTACATAAATGCCGAGATAACGCTGTCGAGTTTTTTTTTAATTTTTTAACGTATTTTAAAATAACAAAGTTCCTGATTTTTTTCATGAAAAATCGGTAATTTGACTTTTAAGTGCTGTAAATATTTTAAAAATCAATAAAAAAAGAAAAACTTGACAGCGTTACTTGCAGAAACTTATCAACTAATGAAATCGTTTTGGTTTTTCGAATTCACAAAATCCAGTGATGAGTTATGAGTGGCACCGCAATGTTACTTTTTTTTGTGACGTTTGCGGAGATTCGCTGTCAATGCCTCATTTCTTGACATTTATTTATGAAAATTTCACAAAGTATTCTTCAAATGTCATTTTATCATGTAGTAATTACAGAAATAATTATATATTAACTGTGTCGTCAAAAAACCTTATCGAAAATATGTATGCTTCTTTTTTACCTTAAGACAGTGTCTCTAGTATAGTCAGTATTTCGAGTAGAATTTTACAAGGCCTTTATCTGGCATTCTTCATGACCTGATAAGGCCCTAGTAGGGAATGTAACGACGGAAATATATTTTTAAAAAAGTTACAAATAATTTTTGTATTCTACATAAAAACTGTCTCACAACTTCTATCTATATTCATCATATTTTCCTTTAACATTACGTGTGTTAAGAATTTTCTACCTTTTCTATAATATTCATATTTATCTTTTACTGCATTACTTCATAATAGCTCGTCAAACAGAAAATAATAATTTCAAGGTCATCGCACATAAAACAAACAAACCAACAAGCACAAGTTGTTGTTAATTCCAAAGTTACACAAAAAATATGTTCTATGTGGTGTCACTGATGTATTCGATGATGACAAAACTAATGTTCATAGAGTTATTATGTACAAATATAAATAAAAAAGCAAGTTAAATGAATGTTTTATGTTCCAACAACGTTAACAAGGATTTAGTTGTATGCATTGACCTAGTTGCAATGTATACGCGAGTTTAGCGATGTCAAACAAGACGAGGAGGCATCTAAAAAAAGAAATATGAGATTTATAGATATCTACAGGTGATTTATTGATTCAATCAAGACTCAATGACTACTTGATTGATTTGTTAGCGATGAGTAAGTGAGAATGTTTAATTATCAGCCTTTTCAAGCAAGGACTAAAAACGAAACTATATATAGCATAATTTCTTTTCATTGTCTTATTTTTTTTTCAGAAGATGATTTATTTAAATTAAAGTGATAAAAATTCACATAAAATTATTTACAATGAATTTTAAAAAAACAGGAAAGCAAAGATTACATGTTTATAAATAAAAACAATAAAAAAAAGTAATTTTATTGTAAAATTATGAGTCACAAGGTTCTTAAAATAATCGTGGTTATTGTATGATATGGTTTATGCATTCATTAGTTACGTATATCTTTATATAACTTATATTTAAATAATAAATCAAGAAGTAATAAAAAAATTAAGTTTACTTCATGGATAAAAATTGTGTATCAATAAGAACTGATTGTTTTAAAATTGCGACTATTTTGCACAAGTGTTTCTTTAACATTTGAAATTTGATATACGTAATCTAGAGATATGGGAAATTAGTCCTAGAGTACTATACGGTACAACAATTTTGGAAAAGTATAAAAATTTATTATCAAAATAATTTTTTTATTTTGGAAAAGTAAATGCACAAATGGTCAACTACCTTTTGATTGATGTTAGATTCCATACAAATTTCCTAAGTATTAGTTTTACAAGAAATAAAAAAGATCTAAAATATTTTCATTATTTTACATTTTATTTAAAAAAGAAATCGTTCAGCTCTTATTGATACACCGTTGTGTTAAAATTTCTAATTCTTTAAAATCTTGACTATGTTGTCGTCAATTTTTATTTTACGCTAGTAACAGCATATTTTTTCTTTATATGCAAAACAATCTGATAGACATTTCCTTTATTTCTGATTGGCGTAATATTCAACTTTCGTTGCCTCTAATAATAATAAGGCAACCTTGTCCTTAGGTCGCATGACACGAACAAATAAACTGTTTGTTTCTCTTTTTTTAGTAAACAAGTATATTCTACGGCTATTAAACAAGAGATTACGTAAGATTTCTTACTTATACATACATACATACATAATATAGATATATATCTAAATAAGTAAGTACATATTCACTCGTACATGAATATTGTATATTTTTTTATTTTTCTCTCTGGTAGTCACTGAATGAACATTAGATTTGCACGAGGGCTATATTTACAGGGTGTTTACAAATACTCAACATATAACTCAAAAAAAAAATTATTGTTGCGAACATAGTGTTGGAGGTACCGGAAGTAAACGTAAATGATGAAAACGTTGTGAAATTTGGAGGGTCGATACAAATAGTTAAAATACATGCTGTTTCAAAATTTTAGAGACCTAGGGTTCATAGTTTTCTTTTTATACATGATTAAAAATAGTCAATTTCACCACATAATATAACTTTTTCCTATAAAAAAATGGTGACACGGCTTTCAAAAACTAGGTGTATATAAAAGAATCTTTTCTGTAACTATTGCAAAAAGAAAATTATCAAAAGGATACCTATATACGAAAATATTTAAATAAAACCTTTAAGAAACAGTAAGTGTAGGTTATAAGCCGGCAACGTTGCAAATGCCAATTTGAGCGGGAACTTAAAAATCTGAATAAATATTATATAAAATACAGAAATTTATTTGTCAAAGAACCAAATCTCGCATGCGTCAACACACGTAAATTTACAGCATTGCCAAATTTATTATTCCTTTTTCAAAATATTTAATTTGAATTTAAATTGAATTAATATAAATTTGATATTAATTATAGGTAATTTTTCATTTATTAAATTATTATATGTATAAAAAAATCATTTTAACTAGCAAAAAGCAGTTTAATAGGGAATTGGAAAATTCTTTTTCTAAGGTACTTCGTATTTTGCATTTCGTATTGCTGAGAGATAAACTTTTTGCATTGACAGTACGTCCTGTACCTCCTTGAATGTAAAACCACAACTATTTCATAGTTTTAATAACCAAACTCGATAAATCAGTTTGTTAGATAACAGAATGTCAACAACGTCTAACAAAATATTTATAATCACCTTGTTTACAATAAAACACAGCCTCGTTTTAAATGCATCACTGATTTATCTTAAAAACGAACCTTGAATAAAGCAAAGTCAAATTATTTTGTAAATAAAGTCACATAATTAGCATCATTATTGCTTGATTATAAAGTACCTTTGATAATTCATTTATTTTGGCGGTGAGAGAAACAACAGTATGGTGTGAATCATAACAGGAAGAAAAGAGATGTTGTTATAATGTTTTATAGTTGGAGAGATAAGGATAGCAATACTTCGAAAAGATATTTTTGACAAAAATTTTGTTATTGTATTTTATTGATCCATTTTACTAGCAATTTTCTTTAAAGCTAAGGAAATTAGTAAAACGTTACAGTAGCTATCTAAAGTGAAGTATTTTAGGATACATAAAATACCTCTTTTATCGTTACGTGATTTTAAAATTTATTTTTCTTTAAAAACAACGTATTTCTTTAAAGATTTCGTTGTTGGGGTTTTAATATTTCTTTATATAGAAATATATGAATTAAAACTTCGATAATACGAACTGAGGACGTTTTAGAAATATTGTGTATACATTTCTCGATAATCGAATTCTAATAAATGTATACGACATCAATTATACATCAATTATACAACAATTCAAAACATAAAACATTCGGGTCAATATTTTTTCGAAATTAAAGCTGTTACACGATTATATGAAGGTTCTACTAAATAGGAGGGGGAGAGAGGGAGAGAGAGAGAAAAACACTCTTTAGTAGTCCGCTGTCCAAAGTCCTTAATTATTTACTGTTGTCTACAATTTACAACAATTAAAAGCAAACAAAAGTTTGTTCAGTAAATATAATGTTAAACATGTCGTTGTACGAGTTCGGGGTATAGTATAGACTATAGCAGAGATGAGCAACCTTTTAGTACATATCTCACTACAAATTTGTACAAAACACGAACACCAGATGATAAATACAAATTATCTCTTTATTACATTGTTGCATCTTTCAAATTTGGCACATAGAAACATATAGTTAAAAGGGTAATAAGTAAACATTTGACGGGCTGAATAAAATAGTAAGCCCGCAGGCTTCCCGTTGCTCAACTCTGGTCTAGAGTATGTTGGTTCAACAATAGACGAGATAACAACTTTGGTCGTGGTTTAAACACTATAAAATGGTTTGTGGGATACTTTGCAACACGTTAATAGGGTATTTGCTAGTATACATATTAATTAAATTTATTTTGCTTAAACTTAATGGTACGATAGTTGTTGATTTTGTAACAATACTGAAGAAGAAATTTAGGGCTTGTTGCACAAATAAATCTGTTATTTATTTAACGAAGTTAAAGATACGTAACATTCTCAAATCTTCTAAGATTATTTACTTTAAAAATATACCGGTGATCTACCAGTAATCTACGTGTTATTTTTAATTGTACGCATTAGCAACAATAGCTTATGAATGTAATTAGTTCTCTCACTTTGGAAACGACGAAGCCGTGCTAATACCTACATATATTTCAAACCTTCGACTCAATTTTGTGTAGTAGTTTGTTTTCGTGATAAAGAGTGTTAATACAGAACAACTTTAATACACCATACTGACAACAAACGACTTTCAAAATGGCCCTTACTATCAACAATTGGAATTCAGAATATCCTAATGAAAGAAAAAATAAAGAAGACAAAAAAATAGTTTTTATTGTTTGTTTATAAATAAAAAATTAGTTTTCTAATCAAAATATTCTACACATCCAAACAGTGATTCTAAATTCAAGAATTTAATTTATCTTTGTTTACTGTTTTACAAAATGTTTAGTTTTTTTTTGGATATTAATTTGTTTATGTTGATAAATAACATTTTAGTAATATTCCAGATATTTTTTTATTTACGTAACTTTTTTACTGAAACTAGTAAACTTTCTGTTCAATAAAATCATTCCTAATTTAGGAGATATAAGCATGTAAAACGTTTTTTTATATTTGGCTGTTCAAAAATAACTAATTCTGCAAATCAACAAGACTATACTATATACAATCTTTATGTAATTTAAAATTGTTATATAACTAAAGGGTCTATCATAAAAAGATGCTACGGCAGTTTTATTTATAAAATGAATATTAAGCGATGTACATATTATATAAAAATTGTTTATAATATTCAATATCAGATGTTATCCGAGGTGAATACTGAATGGCCAGAGCACCAGCGAATGTGCTAATGTTCCAAAGGCCAGGTGAAGCACAGTACGTGATGCATATCGCCTGGACGTTATTAAGGAGGCACCGGTATATGTGCATCCTGATTACCAGTTATTAGAAACAATTTTAATATTTATCATTTTTTGTGAAATAACAAAAATTACTACTGAATAAATAATTACAAGACGAATTCTTGCAATTTACAATTAAATGAGCATAAAATATAGTCTATGTATGTTTTCTAAGGTTGTTTAGGTTGACATAATTACACATATGAAAATAAAGCAGATTTTCCGCGCGAATTTTAAATCGCCAGGGCGTCTACGTTTATATGATAGTAAAAATAGAGCACGATTATCTCCCACAGTGTCAATTGTCTTTTACGGACAAAGTTTAAATCATTACAACATCGTTCAAAGTTTGTAATATAAAAAATTTAGATATAAGTTCAAATTATGAGAGTTCGGCAGCGACTCATACTTAAAACAAGGTGTGGAGTATAACTGCCTATATAATTGAAAAGCATTGACTCACTTTTTCTATAATGTATATAGAAACGAATAAAATAAAATTCATTATCGTATTATAGATTTATACCGGTCTTGTTTCAAGTATAAGTCGCCGCCGAACTCTCGTAATTTGAACTATGCATACTGCTTGAATTACAAATATTTTTCTCTCAAACTTGATTTAGTACTTGTTATAATTGACTGCTAAATAAATGATATAAAGTTCTTTAATTTGGTAGTTAGTAAATCACCATAGCCTCCTTAATTTAATGTACAAACGTAATATTTTCAATGTTTAAATAAATTCAGAATACATTTGCTGCCTGCGGTAATAATAATTGTCAGTGAGACGACAGAAGACAAGCGACGAACCTCGACCAACTGAAAGTACTTAGTGACAGTGGAACATTGGTTCATGTGACATTATAAAAAAAGTAATTAAATTAAAAAGTAATTACACTAAAAATAATTATAAAATAGTGAAAAAAATAATGTGGAAATGTAGAAAATGTAGTGAGATTCATTTATAAAAAGGATATTTAAAAATACTCCGGGGTATCTTATGTAAGTCATTAGGAAAGTATTAGAAATTACTTTCATGTGCTTTAAGAGCTTAAGGAAATTAATTAAATTTTCACTAGTTATTAGATAATAGAAATTTGGTAATTATAGTATTTTTGGCTGAGAAAACTACCTTCAAATATAGGTGTTTTCCATAAAAAAAACAACATTTTCATATAAAAAATATGTTAGAAAATATTCTTTCTAAAAAAAAAATTAGATTTTAATGATGGAAGGCACAATGCCAACAACATCAGTGGTTCTTTAATTTCGTTTACCTTTAACCTCCGAAAATTACACATTTTTTGTCAACAACTTCTATCCTATAAAACATATTTATAGGACAAATATAAAATGTCGTAAATCACATATTTTGGATTATTTCTTTTTAGTATTTGTTATTTATTATATACGAGTATAACATTACTGTTTTCAACACTTTGGAAGTTGATATCGATCACTTTGAGAACCCCCCCCCTGATCTGAATTGATCTAAAAATCGCATCAACCGCAGTAATTTTGGACACTTAACTATTTAAAAACAGCATAGTGGTCAGAAAAATCGGGGGAAAAATTAGTTTCAAATTATGTTAATGAAAAGTACTAAAACAAAAGGTCTAGTTCATCGCAAAAAGTTTATAACGGAAGCATCAATAAAGTTTTAAAGAATAAACTTATTTAAAAATATTAAAGCTACAAATATTTCCGTTAAATTCATACACATTTTATTCAAGTTATTTTAATTTGTTTTTCTATAAAATTAATTTCATTAAATTATGTATATTATTATTCTTCTATTGTTCATAATAAACTACTTATAAATAGTTTTTATTACCATAATACTTATTATCAAAAGTGCACGAATATTATTTTTCTGATACCTCGACTTCTCAAATGACTAATTGAATTTTTGTTTAAACACGAAATGCATCCGACATTTTCAGATAAAATAAAATTTGAAACTTTTAACTGACAGTCTGACGGTTAGAGTGGCGTGAGTTGTGTTATATTTGGATATAAAAGTTTTTTAATTTATTTTATCTAACAAATGGTTATTTTATGCTCGTAGCTATAAACAGGACCGTGTGGTTGCATCGATTAATAGAGTAATCTCTAGAGACGCCTCATACAGACGATATTTTACAGTAGTAGCCTAAATTTTATAATCTTTGCTCCTGGTGTCAAAATATTTGGATATAAATAACAGATTATAGATAATTAATGGTAAATTTGATATATGGCTTAAATTGTATTAAAATATATTAGCTAGCATTAATAAAAAAAAGTTGTCCCAAAACCCGCCTATCTGTACTACTTTCGACAGATTACATATAAAAGTTTATACAGGGTGTTTGGCAGCAAGGCAAAGCCTTAAGGGGATGATAGTTGACAACATTTAGAACATTTTGAGTCATACATGTCTTAACCGAAGTCTGCTTATTTATTTTTTACTGCTATTTTTATGTAATTTTTGTAAAAACACAAATTCTGACATTTAAATGCCAACAGTGCCCCAATTTTAGTTGGTATGTTAAATGTTTTATTTTTTGGCGTTTGTCAGATGTGCAGCTAAACTAATAAATCAAGTTTTAGGCATCTGTGTTATTTAAAAAAAATACTAGACGCTTTTGAAGTTGTAAAAAAAATAAAAAATGCTGCTGCAGTTTATGGCATTTAGAATTTAGAATAATTAGATTAGGTACACATCTGACAAACGCCAAAAAATAAAACATTTAACATTACCAACTAAAATTGGGGCACTGTTGGCATTTAAATGTCAGAAATTGTGTGTTTACAAAAATAACATAAAAATAGCAGTAAAAAATAAATAAGCAGACTTCGGCTAAGACATGTATGGCTCAAAATGTTGTAAATGGTGTCAACTATCATCCCTTTCAGCCTTTCACCAAACACCCTGTATAATTTTTCCGTTTCGTTTATCATCAAGATGACCAAGTGTTGGTCAATTTATATGCACGTTGGTGTAAATTACAAATAATTATTTGAAAGCGACGACAACGTATATATATATATACAGTTGTATATCTTATCCAGAACAAATGGTGTAAAAGTAATATATTTATTTTTACTAGCGGTATAATGAAACAATGGTCGTACATTTTTGGGTCTACTAAATTGCGAGAGCGTTATATGGAACACCCAGAGCATAAGAACACAATGTACTATATAAAGATTAATGTACTGAAATAATGACGTCACTATCATAAATTTTGTTTGTGGAAACCTTTGAAAGGTTAGAAGAAAAAAACGAAAAGAGATAACGATTGTAACATACGAAACACTGGAGAATATTGTCCTTGTGTCCTAAATCATTAAAAACAAGCGATTTTCGACAATAACAGTATTTTTGATTAATTGTATATAATAAACGTTTCTTTGAAGGGTTACACTATCTTGAAATTTTCCAAAAATTTACTTTTAAGAACATTTTAAGCACTCGATATTTTTTCCTATTAAAAAGCAATGGTTTATCAACACACGAAATTTAGATTTTGCTATTGCTTTGAAAATTAAAAAAGTAGTGTCACTAAATCTACTATAACTCGTAAACTAATGGGCGAAATGTTATGAAATTTTGACAAAAAACGCTTGAAGGTTGGTACTATGTATTTGTCAATTGGCGCCATCTATAAATATCCCAATGAGACAACTAATTTAAGCACGAATACAGTGATATAATATCCATATCGCTGTATAAATCGAAACATTACAGCAATTAAAATGATAATATAAATTGTACGGTAATAATATTTGAAAATCAAATTTAATACGTTATTTTCTCTATCTAATTAAACTTATTATATAACTGTAAGCTCATAAAACAACTATAGAACTGACTTTTGTAATTAAACGACGTCATTTAATTGCAAAACTGCTGTAGAACGTGATTTTCCACTTAACTAAATAATTAATATACAATATACATACTTCATTTAACATTTGAGCTATTGATTTTACATTTTGGACGACTTGTTTATTTTCGTTTTATAATAACATTGTTACTTGTACTTTTTTTAGTTTATAATCTTATTTCCATATTAATTAAATATGTAAATTAATTGAGATTTGTTTATGATAAAAAACCAGTAGTTATTTGAGGGTTATTAAAACATTGTAAAGGGCGCTTAGGATATTGACAAGAAAATATTATAAGTACGAATAATTTAGTTACAAAAATAAAAACGCCTGATTAATATGCAACACAATCTACACAATAAAACAGAAAAAGAAACTTATGAGTATATCAATAAGTTTTATTTATTTATGTTTCACAAACAACGTTTAAATTGTGCTAAAATAATTAAATCTGTTATGAATCCATAACTAATTACTAATTAATACACGGTTTGCGAACATGACCGCATTGCCAGTGTTGCCAACAATTATTCTTTACAGTGTCAGCCATTTAAAATTAACTTCTAATTATTTTGCTGGAAATGGGTCAACTTAATTTAATTATTGTGTATATATATATATATATATATACTACCATATACAGACTTAATTTATACGAAATTTATTAATTATATTAAATCTATTTTGAGTGCGAAATGTTTAACTGAATTTGAATTTAGTACAGTGGCGAATGGGGCAGTGAAATTTTAGCAAAATTTTGAAGAAGTTCGTGGGGTATATAAATAATGCCACTTTGACAAATCCATTTAATTTTTAGATAGTACCAACTTTTAAGCGATATGTGTGAAATTTTCTTGTCAATATGAGCATTAGTTTACGAGTTTCATTATTTTGAAAATTAGAAACGTAGTGTTACTAAAATCGTTGTAATTCGCAAAATAATAGTTAGAATATCACGAAATTTTGACACATATTGTTTGAAGATTGGTACTATCTAAAAATCATATAGATTTGTCAATAAAGACGCCATTTATATGTCATCCTACGAACTTATTGAGTGATGTGATATCTCCAGCAATAAAATAATAAATGACAGTCGATTTGAGTTGTGTGAGGGGCCTACTTTTACCAGATAAATAGGCGAATCCGCTCCTGTATTTATGCATGATGTATGACTAGTCCTTCGTGATTATATAAATAGCGGTTGTGTCTAATTAACACTTATTTATTAGCAGATCTAATTATCACATTGTGGCCTCCAACTTGAATTACTATCGCATACTCGTATTTAAGACGTTCACACCCTTCTTTAGTCGAATATAATCCCATCCTTTGACGCAAACATCAAAGAAATGTTATAATAACGTCTTATTTATATAATCTAGATTGTTATTTATAGCTTCGCAATAATGAAATCTATTATTTACCATCGTAAAATAATTCTGAAATATACGTAGCAGCATACCCTAGCTGTTTTTCTTTAGTTTTTATTTCAGATATGTTATCTATAAGCCTGATAAACATAGTTACGTATATTTTACATAAACGAATATGACAATGTTTTAGAAATTGACAAAATCAAGAGGTAAAACATATAACTTCAATTTTCTTTTTCTATTTCACAAAACGTTGTAAAATATATTTGTTGAAAAAACTTTTAGCTAAACAAAGTTAAAATATATTTAAGGTGTATTTAACATAACTAAATGTACCTGTTACGTAACAAAAGATATCTTGCGACATAACTTTATGTTTTTTGCCATTTATATTAACATATATATATTATATAATATTAATATATTTATATTAATATTATATAATAATATATTAACAAAATAAAGTTAAACTTTGGTAAATATTACGTTAAACAACACATGAGTTTACCTTTTTGTGTTTACAGAGATTTTTTAAGGCCTTTTCAGCGATTTTATGTGAGGTTAAATGGATATTATTATAAAATAAACCTTATGTATGACTATTATAAGATTATAGTCATGTTATAAGCTTTGTTGTTAATTTTCATTGCCATAAATGGAGTTATTATAAGTTTGCAAGTTACTCTGATTCCATTGATCGTTCTTATATTATAAATTACTTATTTATTACATAAGATTTACTTCGATTTTTCTAACCAGTTTCGTTGTGATGTATATTAATGTTAAATAAATATTTATTCTTTATTTTTCAGACACTCGGAGGATTCAATTCAAGCATTTTCAAGTTTAAATCACGTTGATCGAATACGAACAAAAGATATTTACACAAAATACCCAAGAGACTATGAACAAACACGTCAGAAATATATAAAATATAACCAAAAGTCGCTATCAAACCTTGATATACCGTATTCCGTGAAATACCCTGAAAGTTTAATATCAAACACTACCACGGGGCACCGTTCTAGAGATCTAGAAGCTGACTTATATGAGAAACTATCACTTAAAAGGGGATATTCAAAGTCACACATCGATCATTCTGAATATCCAACCAAGTACGAGCAACCGAGAGAGTTTGAGACATATTCTGAAAGAAATAGTAACAGTTTATACGACGAAGAAGACAGATACTTAAGAAATCGAAGTTTGGATTACAACGAAGAACCAATATACTCTACGAGAGAAAATATATATCGGAATCGTGTTAATGAAAGCAGAAATTCTTCGAGAAATCGAATTAATGAATGTCAAGACAGTCACGTAGGGGTTTATGAAGATACCCTTACAGGAGGGGTTAGAAATCGAACACCTGATGCTGAATTTAATGACCAAAGTAATAATAGGATATCTGAAGCTTGTAGTTTAAGGAGAACGAGAAGCCTTGCGGTTATTAGGGAGGAAACGTTTACGGATCTTCAGGTTTCGAATAATAATCGAACGAGGCGATCGCAACTTATACCCAGAGCGAGATTGATTGATAAAAGTGGATTTAAGGAAAGGTATGTATTTGTTATCTTGAGACACTGATACGCTTTTCTCTCTTGTTTGTTTAACGTATTTATATCCAGGTAGAAAATGCTTTGTGTATAAGGCTTGGTATACAAGCTAACTGCAAGCTTGCTACTAGAATAATATACAACACAACTCTAAACGAATAATTAAGTATTAAAATTAGCTATCTAGTAGCTTATTTTCCAAGCGTTCTATGAAATTTGGTATGCTCATTTTATAAGCGTAGCGCAAACTTGATGAAAGAGTAAAATACATTCGTTTTCCAATCCGTTGCTTGGTTACATTTAATTTTGCACCAATCTAAATTAATAAGCTTAAAACTAGCTAATGCCTTGCAAAGATAGCTTAATAAAATCTAATTTCAAGATTCATTTCTACCTGGGTATAGTGTTGTCTCTCTTCAAGACAAAGGCAAATGTCTTTAGTGTGCGCTAAGACTTATAACTTTGTTTTCTTGCTCAAGATAAATGTAATACTCGCCAAATACATATAAATTGTTATCATTAATTTAATTTCTTTTAAGTGAACTTACCCTATTTTCAAAACTTTACTTATGAAGTTTTGAATGATCAATCTTCAAAACACATCTACAAAAATACAATATTTACAATGATCTATTTTTAAAATAAGGCATCTCCTAATTGGAATGCTTGTACAAATACTACGGTGTCTATAATAGTTCAAGTTAGAACTTGTTGAAACTACTATAGTTTTATACGACTATATATAAATAGAGATGTTGGTCATTCGAGTTCTGGTTTAATGTAGTTCGATTCTAGTTTCTTGTGATAAAAACTTTTTAAATCTAATTGGTCTATAACAATTAAATTAACTGTCTGAGGTTTATTTTCTAAGTGACTGATTAAATTTTTGATAAGCACCATTCAGTAATAGTAGAAGTATCAGTAAAGTAATGTTTGAACAATATGAAATAAATAAGAAAAATAAAGAAATCGTCGGAGACAAAATAAAATAATATTTATAACTCTGTGCATTTTAGATAGGTCACCATCTTGAAAATAAGATTGTAATCAGTTTATGTTGTTTATCTTGAAAATTATAACTCCCACAAAAATTTTGTGAAGAGCTTTTTTGTAGATAATAATATCATCTACAGCTTTTATTAATAACTTTTTGTTTTAACTTTTATAATAAGAAAGATATAAGCAAAAATAAATCGTAACTTAAATATCCTTTTACTTTATTATAAAAGTTACCACAAAAAGTTATTAATAAAAGTTGTATAGTCAAAATCACGATAGATCGGCGGTGACTTATACATAAAAGAGGTTATAAGAGCGGTATAAATTTATAATACGATAATGAATTTTGTCTTATTCGTTTCTATATACATTATAGAAAAATAAATGAGTCTGTGCTTTTTAGTTATATCAGCAGTTTATACCCCACAACTTGTTTTAAATATGAGTCACCGCCGAACTCTCGTAACTTCAATCATAATTGTATAATATTATTATTCACAAAAAAGCTCTTTACAAAATTTTTGTGTGAATTATACTTGAAATATTGCTGAGTACTCAAACTTCACGGTCTAATAGTTTTAATACACATTTATTATATTCAATGCTCAACTATTATAACCCTAATCACATATAGTTTTAACAATATGGTATAAATACTTAGCAGACTGTACGTACATACTCGAAAATAGCCTAGAGTATAGTGACAATAACTACAAAAATATAGGTCACAAAATAATGAACCTGTAATATGAGGGATTTGCTTTTCTTTGTCTGCATAAAATATCGTGCTCAGAATTTCATTTTCTAAATAATTTCACCTCATATGTTTCTCTTATTCATATCGTTTTTATTACGAACTACGTGAAAAATATTACAACAATAACCAGGAAATCTCCTGCAGCTAGATAATCTAAAGCTTACAAGGATATTTGTATTTATGCTCTATAGGCATTTTCTTGATAAAATAATATAATAATAAATATAATAAATAATTTTTAATGTAAATTAAAAAGCGAAAAACTCACTGAAACGCAAAAATAAATAAATTAAAATTTAATTAACTCTAAATATATATATAAAACTTTAGAATAAACTAAACTAGATAAATAAAACTACTCTACCATTTCCCATTTTCTGGAAAACCTTCAGTACCTCATTACTATGATAAAAAGTTTTTTTGAAATGTGAAAAGCTCAGATATGAATATAATCTTTTGAAAGTATCATATCCGCCACCGTTGAATAAAAGCACAAAAAGCTACTATTGTAGGCGATAGACTTGAACAAGGTTTGCTTGCACAACCATACAATATTAAAGTACCCTTTTCTCAAGTTGTGGTATTATCTGTTCAAGATGTCATTCTCCTCTTGTACATGTTAAGTGATTTAAACACTTATCTTCAGTCTAGTACTTTTAGTCTTGACACTTTTTGAAGAATATTTTTAAACAAATGATTCTTTTAACTCAAGTGATGTTTTATATATTACTTTTAAGATTGTGTAGTAACGACCGTTACGTATGCACTCATAAAACATGAATGTAACAATACTCGAGATTCTAACAGTGTTAAATTAATGAATTTAATTAATGTTACAGATTCAGACATAAATTCAAGGAAGACAGCACTGGAAGTATTTACAATCAATCGATTTGCAGCGGACAATCAGACAAAAACTCTGAACTTTCAGGAACGAATCCATTAAGTCTACCAAAGTCTGATTGCATTCAAATACCATCTAAAAAACGGGATGCCAAATCAATAGTAAGCAGTTGGCCTCATTATACGGATTCCTTGCCTTACATTCCTGGAACACACGGTAGGGAAAGGGACGACGTGGATAGTCTGGATTCTAACTACTTTAAACATTCGAATTATGACACTAATACATGTTCACTAGAAAATGCATTTTCCGATGATCTGAAATATCAGGAGGAAGTTTCAACTGTATCAGAGGTAACTAAGCCTTTGTTTATTTTATCAGATAACTACGAAGCCGCTGATAACGCTAATGAAAGCGAAAACTCCAACGATTCGAGCGAAGGTGCGTTAAAATTACCGAACTATATAAACGATTCCAAATACGATACAGACTTATCTTTAACCCACGATACTGTATCACTGGAAAATCGTGAAAAACCTAAATCAATAACGAATTACGACCTATTGGATCAATCTTCGGAAGAGGAGAATAAATTAGAAGATACTGTTACAACGACCAGGGATTTTAATAGCTTGACTATCACGAAAACAGATCGTGGTAAAATTATTTCCGATTTACCGAATATTGTGAGTGAAGATAACACCGAAGTAAAGGAGGAAAAGATAAGTATAGGGTCTTATGATTCGATATATTCCTCAGAGAATTGTGAGAAATATTTGAATGATAAGAAACCACTGCATGGCGATTTAATCACAATAAAAATTGAAGATTATGATGAAATAAAAAGTGAAAATATAAGTTATATTGAAATTCCATTATCTTCAGATATAAATGATTCAGAAAGAAAGTCTGAAGATTTGGACAGTATTTATTCGCAAGTAAAGAAAAATAAACCTAAGGTAATATACGCTGAACCAAAATCTAACGGTGAAGAGTCGAATTTAAGTTCATTTGTTTCAACAGAAGCTTCCGAAATCACAATCACAGAAACGTATTCAGAGAAACCTTTAGCAAGAACAAATTCTCAAGAGTGTTTTGAAAATAAATCAACGAATAAAATTGATGTTAATTTTAAACATAGGGGTCCTGGTTACGATTTGATTCCTCAAGATCCCTACGTGCTAGAAAACCAGTATTTTTCACTGCCAGATGAAAATATAGGCAAGTGTTTAAGAAAATGCGAACGTATAGACGCAACTTTAAGAAGGATCGATAACGACGAGAAAGATTCTATTTATGATAGCATTTCCAGGTTTGGCAGGGCCCACAAACGTTTAAGACAGCGAGAAAGTTGTGAAGTTGTTAACTTAAATCCTATCTCAATCGAAGAACAACCTAAGGAAGTACAAAGTATTGAAATCGAACCAGTCACGGTTTTAGAAACCGGGCCGGACAGTGTTGAATCTTTATATGACACTCCGAAAATAAATGACGATAATTTTAAAACTTATAACAAACCAAATACGGTGTCAATTAGCGGGCGAAAAGTTATAGTTGATGATTCTGCTAATGACCAAGAATATAAATCTGATGACGATAATTATTTTGAAAATAAATTCAACGCGATAAGAGCATCTATTTATAAATCTTTAGAACGTGACGAAATTAAGATTTTTAAGAACGATTTTGTGAGCACAAAACCACCTGTAATTGGTTGTAATAATATTAAGAAATTACCGCCGGCGTTAATGCCAAAATTTGGCGATAATAACAAAACATTTGGAACAAATAAACCAAAATATTTAGAAAACTCAGCGGTTTTTAATCAGTATAAAAAAGAAGTTGAACAAGGTGATTATAATTGGTACAAAGCTGAATTAAAACCAGTAAGAAGTGAGATAGAAACTAAAAAGAAAGAGATAACAACTGATGTAACATTTAAAAATTATACTAAAATGTCACGTCCACAAATATTAAATATAATAGATAGTAAGGAGAGAGAAAGAAGTCAAAATAACTTTATTTCAAATTCTTCTACGGAAATAAATAAAATTAAATTGGATTCAGAAAGTAATGAGGGTCTATCTCAAGGGACTGTTACAGATAACGGTAAAGAAAATGGATTACTTAGTAAAAAACAACACACAGAAAAAAATGAGATACAAGAAAATGATAAATGTGTACAAATTAGTAAACAATTCACACCTGAAATTGAGTACCAAGAAAAAATAGATTCAGTTAGGTGTTATTGGTCGAAATTGATAGATTCTAAAGGGGATAAAATTAGCAACGACACAGAATTGTATGACGACATCGGAAATGTCATACAAAATCACGTAACTTCGGTAGAAGACAGTAAGCCGATTGAACCAGTAAAGATAGTGGACAGTCTTAAGAAATATGACACAAATGTTTCTTCGATGAACGTATGGAAAAGGGAAGAAAAGAATAATAAAGAAGATAAGGATAAGGACACCGAAAAATCCAACGAAAATTACCTAAGTTTTTGTCCGAGTATTGAAATAATAGATCTGGAAAACAATCAGGCAACGAAATTAGATAACAAACACACCGCCGTGATAAAAACAAAGAGCTTCGAAGATGATAACACGGAGTTCGATCATATACGTTACAAAGTAGTAAAAAGTGATGTTTTCCAGAAAAATATATTTGGTAACTATAAGAAAGAAGCACAATTCGATGGTTTAATGCAATATTTGCAAGACTACAGCTTTCAAGAATTGTTAATTAATAATAATGTGGTAATTATTGAACCAGTTCGAACGAAAATAGAAACGACATCCGCTGTTAACAGCAACAACAAAAGTTCTTGCAGAATAACTGCAGCGATGGAAAAGAAAAAACCGGCTGATGATCAAAAATTGATAAACGCTACAAAAAATAATCTAAAGCGGCACTTCTTCTACCATCCTATTCGTGTTAACCGGGAATTAATCGATGAGGAACTTCCGAATCCGGATACAGTTAGAAACGTCAGAAAACTGTTTGAAAAAAGTAAAACTCAAGACTCGGAGAAATCGGTGTCTACCAAAAACTTGACTGATGATTCCAAATCTAAGATAACGCCGCGTAAGAAGATTTTAAGGTACTTGACAATAGATACGTCTTTTGGACATAAGAAATGGGACTCGGTAAGCTTATCTAGCGGAGTGTCCAGTGATTTAAGCTCTGCTTATGATTATGAATGCGACGGGTTAAGACCTGGATCAAAAAGTCGTGAGAATTGTGATAATATGTACATGTCCAGCAGTGAGGAAAATATCTGTGAGTCTTTTAACACGGAATTATGCTGTGATACGCACTACGTCAGTGAAGACGTGTTGGAGAAAATTAGGGAGTGTGGAACATCAATTACGTACTACGGAGGGAAAGTTGTCGGTAAGAAGAGGGAGCCAATGTTGAGTCCGATGACAAAAGCTATCATGGAAGAAATTCGTGGGTTGCAGAAAAATTGTAGTAAAGATTGTGAATCGTGTAAAACTAAGTGTAAAGGTAAGGAGTGTGTGTGCACCAAGATTTGTGTGAAGTACGGGGATAAGTTACAGAAGAATGGAGTCGATGCAGTGGATTCTAATAGCAAGCGCGGTGGTGATGGGGTTTATAAAGCTATCCACCATGTTGATAAAAAAAATAAAGAAAACTACTCGGGAATCAAGTTCAGGCTTGTGAAATCCAACAGCTGCAGCAGTAGATTAGAGTTGGTAGGAACCGGGAAATCGAAATACAAGCCATTTAGAGGAGAGGAGAGGAATAAAAACGATAAAACAAACACGGTTAATAACGAGATAGAAGAATCAGTCAAAAGTAAAATAAATCGTTTAGAAAGTATAAAAACAGAACCAAGAATAATTCTATCAAAATGTATCGAAAAAAAACAAAACCCGGATGTGAAACTTGACCCTTTTACAATAAACAATCAAAGTACATTTCCGGAAAAAGTAAATAAATTAGATAAAACTAACATTCTAAGTAATGGGGAAAATTCGGTGACAGTGAATAACCATATTACTTTAGCTGCTACAAATCTAGAAATAGAAAAAGAAAAAAATACTGAAGGGAAAATAAAAATATCTAGAAATAAAAATGTAGATTTAGCTTTTGAGACTTTAACAAAGAATAAAAATACGGCAATCGAACTGAAGAAACCTTCAATGAATATAAATGAACCTAAATTAGTTAAATGGGGGAATATTGCAAGCTTGGATAAAACAGAGAAGATGGAGAAAGAGGAGCTTACTAAGTTAGATAATAAATATTATAATAATACGAAAATAATTAATAGGAAACCTAAGTACGATGAAATGGAGTTTGAAGAATTTGAAGTATTAGAATGTTATGATAGTCTTAACCAATAAAATAGTGTTAAATAATAATCATTTTGAAGGTGTTATTTAAAATATTCATATTTCGTGCAATTTAAACAATAGATTCTCAATTTTTAGTTATAAAAAAGTATTATTTTCAATATAAAGGGCCAACAAAGAAGAACTATACATTTTTAAACTAAAATAAAATATACTAGCATCATATATCATTATGATTTGTAAATGTTTCCGCCTCTGAACTTTTTTAAAAATCAATGTATAGTTTTTATTTAATGGCCTGTTATTATGTATATTTATTACCGGTGGTGGTTTTGATGGCACAAATATGTATAGATTAGGTAGTTACACGCAACTGATAACGTATTTATTTTACAATATTCTCATAATATTTATAAGAATATACTACATGTCCAATATTATTGTAATCTATAAAATATATTAAATAAATAATGTTTATAATTATTTTTGGAAATTATATGAAACCTAAACCTCATTTCCTTCCCACTAAATCTACTGCTTGTAAAACCAAATAAACCATAAAGACTATACAGAAGTTCCAAAACAACGATTGAATGATTGAAATAAAACAATAATTCATAGTATACCTAAACTAATAAACATCATGCAAATTCATTAATGTATTTAAATAGCTTTGTATATTCTATAAGTGCTAATTTCTTAGTTAAACCATAATGACATAACCTCAATTTGACGTTTGTTTGCAAATAAATAACATATATAAATATTAATAAATTATATAAACATTTCTTACTTTTAGAAGCTGTGCGAAGATACTGTTTTCTTTATTAAACACAGTGACAATCATAATTAGATCTTGAAAATTATCAAACAAAACCTAAAAACTATATTATCTTTCAAAACCTTGTCAATAATTTCTTAGTCTTTTTAAAACTTTGTCACTAGTAACAATCACATATAACTTAATCCACATTTGATTATGTAGCACTATATATGATAATTAAAGGAGAACTTTTAATTAATTAACTATGACACTAACGAACACGAAACGTTAAATATTTTGTCGATGAAATAACTTTAGATCAAATAAAAGTATGACCTCTAACTAACTTTGCATGCAAATAAAGAAAACTGTTTTACAACTTAAGTTTCCAAAGACAGCCGCTAGCTGTCACTAACAGCTACAAATAATTTGACCATTTGTTTTCATTTGATATGGTAATATATTATGTATAATCCTATCACGTTTACACGTTTTAGTTTTGTTTGGGTTAGATGTTATTGCGAACAAGTATGAAGAAACTTTCTATTGAGAAATCGACAGAATCCCTAGAGATTTCATCTCGTGTGTACGTGAATTATTTAACGTATTTGCAGTTATTTTACGTGACAGACATGTGTAAGGCTACTGTATTGTTTATTTTTATATAATGTTATCTTATTACTTTGAATAATGATTAATATTGACGATTTATTAACTTTTTATAACATTACTGCACTTTTTATTATGATTTGGATTGGTTTTGCAATTGTACTAATTTAAGCAAATATAATCATAGATAATATATATTAGGCAGTGGTGTATTAGCTGGGTTGTGTATCCCAGGAAATGTTATATAACGAAGGTTGTAAAAAAGGAAAAATAATCTTGCTTACTTATATATTTTTATAATAAAACTAAAGTGCAATAAGCAGCTGCGAGTATTATATACAGACATTATTTTAAGACTATTTAAATATTATAACAAAACTTAAAATTCATGTATGCATTAAAAATTAGCTAATTAAAACACTGCAAACAACAGAGGTATGTTAAACAAATATGTATATAAGAGAAAACAACCTCCCCCCAGTCAGTTTCACCCTGAAAAGGTGGTGGGCTGAATATTTGACACACCTACGCGCAAATCGATTATGTATACGTTACAAAATATACAAAGACGCAATACATTAGACATATTATATCACAAAAGACGCATTTTTCTACACATAATTACTTAATACATTAAGAAAAATAGATGACAATATATACATATATGAAATACAAATACATACTCAAAAAGTGAGGTTAACTTACCTTAAGTTAGCTAAGTAATTAATATAAGGTTCTATTAGGGTAATTTTTAATCAGGATATACATATATTAAAGGGTGCTACTTTCTGTGTAATGTTTTAACGCGGGCATGAGGTGCTACATGTTTTTTGGGGATTCCCGATTTAGATAAGGTTCTTCTAAAAAGAAGAAACTGATTTAAATTTGCCGCCATTACCCTGACGGTGGTTTATTGGACGAAGTGAGACAGCTGTCTAATACACTCAATAAAAATAAATTAAATAGCAATAATAACTTTTTTTATACAGTTTTTAGAAAACGAACAATTGACTGCAACATTACATTTTTATAAACACTATAAAAATATTACTAGAGACGGAAGAAAATAAGCAACAGAAATTAAAAAAAGAGACACAAATAAGAAAGGCAGAAAAGTGAAATTTTTAAGCAGTTTGCGTTGGTAGACGATGGTGCGTTATTTATCAAGTCAGTAAAAATTTGGTCGAAAATGTTATTTTTAATAATTTTTCTGCTATAACTATGAATGCGTGAAGATTATAAAAAATTGTAGTGATGAATGCTTTACCAATACTATTCTATTTATACTAGTCTAAAACTAATCCTAATCATAAATAAATCTGCAACTGACTTACCATCTTCTATGATAGTATCTAGTTGTGTAAACGTATTCTTATCTGTACGGTTTTTTTCTAGTTTTGAGTGCTTTTCGACATCATCATCGCTATCACTATCGTCGTATTCACCATCGAATTTAAGTGGTGTTGCGGAATCTCGCTTTTTAGGTAAAGATTCTGTTAGCAAAGATTTATTTGTTAATAAAGCAGAAGAAATTAAAAATGTTAGTGAAATTAATGCAATGGAATAAAAAAGGGAAAGAATGACACTATTCTTGTGTTATGTATTTCTATGTTAAGTCGGTGAATTTATTTAATTGCTAGTCAAGGAATAAACGTATTTGTTCTCCGGGAATCGAGCCCGAAGCTAAGCATCTACGGACTACAAAATTGAATAGGGATTGCGAACTATACCAACTATACTTGATATAGCTACAGGAGAAGCTCTCGTTAAAATTATTTGTATGCATATAATATAATTTATATACATACACAAACATATATACACACATTTTATTGCAAATAGCATTGCATTGTCCTAGATTCAGAAAATTTACATCGGAGTTAAAACAAGCACTTGAAACAATTGATTTTACATTCTCCTGCTATACGATTGATTCTCTAATTACAACACAAAGAAATTAATCATTTAAAAGTACTTGGCAAATTTATAATTATTGGAAAAACACAATTAAAAATGTTTAAAATTATTTGGAAGAAAACTGTTTGTAAAAATCTTATTATCATATAATATTATTTGACTTTTGTTAATTCTATTTACGAAGTACCACAACGTGTGAGGCATGTGTCAGAAAATATATATAGTCGTCCAGAACATTACACAAAGAAACATTAAAAAAAGAAGAACGAACATGGTTAAAAGAAAATACAAAACACAAAAATAGTTACATATAATGAGTATATATAATAATGAGCATGAAGAAATACAGATTATACATATAATATATACAGATTATTTACAAAAAGTATCAAATAAAATAAAGAAGAAGATATATTAGTAATATTAAGGACTTATGGTCTTATTTTAATTGTATGTTACATAGAACAGTTCAGAAAAACTAAAATTTCCAGATCTTACATAGAGAGAAAATTGTGTTTATAAAAGTTTGTTAATATAGTTCAAATTAATTGAATTTGACAGTCACTCAAGCTTCAAATTAATCTACGATACAATGGTAAATTTCATCTTAATCGTTCCTATATACATTATAAAAAAATTAGTTATACAATGCTTTTTCATTTTATCGTAGATTTATATAGAACTAGCTGTCCCGGCCACGCGTTGCTGTGACTAACGCTTTTGTCATATTACATTACATAGCGCCATCTATTGAATATTTACTCAATCTAGTCAGCAGATGTCGCCATCTTTTACAATCGTTTGGAGCTAACAGATAATTAATAGACAAATAATTTGCAATAAGATAATATTGCAATCATAAATTGAGATGTAAGCTATCCTATCTTTCAAGTTGGATCAAACTGCACACGGTGTACAAATTTGATTAAAATCGGTTAAGTAGTTTAGGAGTCCATCGCGGACGAACAACGTGACACGTAATTTATATATATTAAGAAGAAGATAACTTGTTTTAAATATGAGTCACCGTCAAATTCATGTAATTTGTACTTTAAAACATTTAATTATTTGTGATGGGTCATCTGTAGGTTTCTTTTTGAAAGTGTTCTTGACACAACATCGTTACATATTTTTATTTAATTGTTATTTTATTCCAAAGAGTACAGCTTTCGATTATTTATGGAAAATAATTTCAGTCCGTGGCTTGCTTAGCAGTTGCTCAATAGATAATTATTTTTCATAAAAAATATTCTCATAAAAAATAATCCAACCACGTGAAATAAATCTTTGGAAATAATTTTCTTATATTTCCAAACGTTGTTAACTGTAAAACGATCCATTTCTTACAGCAGAGGTTTGGTTCTACGTATTTGTCAATATGTCAAGCCCTGCAGTGTTGCCAATATCGAAATAACACTGACTACACAAAGAAACTAACGTATGGTCCACCCTTACGCAGATTTATGTCGCCACCAACAAATATGATCACGAACATACGGAAACTATGCGAGCCATACTCGTCCTTAATGTTTGCCGATATATAAAACCATATGCGACAAAGCGAGATAACGATAGTTTTACAAAGTGTACATTTTTAAAACAAAAAACAGCTTCTTATGGAATAATTAATTGAATCCGATATTAACTGAATGTCGCAAAATATTATTATTTGCTATAAATCTTATAACGAGAAGAAGAGAATAATAATTAAAAATCATAAAATTATTATTATACAAATTCCTTAAATAAATATAAAAATAGTGAATATACTAAAGAACGTTCTGTGTAATTAAAAATGTGTTAATAAAGCACGCGATAAGCAAAAGTATTTTAATTAGACAGATAAATAAAAAATATAAAAAATATTGTATATATACATATACATCAAAAGCAATGTAAAGCAAAATATGTACATTTACCACAAGTAATATTTTAATCTAAAAATTATAATAATTAGGATAAAATATGGAAAGGTTAATATGTCAATTATATTCTAAAAAGGAGATCTTAATTGAGTTGGAAAAGATGCTTTTGACAGAATTTTAAATTATTTTTAATTAAGGAGGCAAGGTTGAAAAAAGTTAAAACAAAAATGTAGTTTTTTTTATTTTAATTATTTAATGTCGGAAAGTATTTCTAATGCTGAGTCCTATCACCGACGATCTCCTATTATCTTGGTATTTTTTGTGGTATCGTAGCTTCATATATGTGCACTACACCGCTGTCTAATAAATTTATGATTATGTAGTACATTGATAACAACCAAACGAAGAAAATAAATTTTGGAACAATTTTAACAGTTCTACAAAAGTCTACAATCAAACTGGTCCTTGTCGCCTTAAATTAATTATTAAAGAAACTGTTTGACGTTTTAAAAATATAACTTTTCCAAGAAACACTTTTCATTTTGAAATAAATATACCCATATTTTAAGCTTTGTTAAAAAGATATCGTTTGAATGAAGAAATATTTATTTATATTTAAGGGATGATTTAATAATCGCATTTAAGGAAATTTTGAAAACAATAATCGCGGGGTGCATTGGAGTGGGGTTTATTCATTATGAAAGATATGTAAATAAAGCGGAGTATCATATTACAATATTTTGGAAATGGAAATGTAAATATTTAATTTACATATATATTTGCATGTATTTATGTAAATAATAAAGATATATTTATCAAATACAAGTTCGTACATAACCCGTAAATGTAAATAGAGATTTTAGTAAATGTACTGAAAAATGCATAATATTATTTCAATTTTAATATTTTATGTAAAATCTTTTTTTTGATAATTGAAAACGTAATTGACAAACTAATAATAGTATGTATTTGCTTTTGATGTGAAATTTGAACCGTTTATTTTGAAAGTGCGCTAAGTCTTTATTTGTTACTGCAACCAAAAGGTTAATGTTTTTGTCAAACAAATTGTTAGAGAAACGGGACACTGCTTGTCGTAGAAATATAGAGAGAACAATTTTGACTTAAAAGGGACTGGTTGCAAAAATGCGCAGTTTTGATATCAACTTAAAAAAATTAAATATAAAAAATGACAATAATTTTATTCCATTAATAAACCCATAAAAGTTCGTTTAAGGATTAAAGAATCTTAAGAAGGTCTTTATAAGGATTAAATGGTAATAAAGTTTCCTTATTTAGTCCCTTTTGAATGAAATATTAATAGGTTTCACTAAAATATGTAAAGTTACATTCATGTTTTGTGATTAGCAAGAATAAATTAAAATGGGCGGCATTTTAAAAAAAAATGTATAACACTGTCAATGTGATTATAAAAAATAAAATACAGCCAATTTTAGTCAAAATTATGAATTTTTGAGTTGTTTTAAGACATTCGCATCTTCAGTGTGAGGTCGTTCAAAAGTCTATTAATATTTTTATAGAAATGGACTTTACCCACTTTCAAAATAAACAGTTCATTTACGAAATAGTATCTTATACGTATTTTTAGTACAGACTAAGTCACAAAATAACAAAATCTTACCGTCAGGCGAAGAATATTCAAGTGATGATGGCGGAGAGATTAAATTTGGACCACCTGTTTTTTTAAAGGAAGCCGACGATGTCGCTATCGACCTCCTAGAGATTGTTTGGTGGCAATGCGAATGCGGGTGCCTAATGCGACGACTCCAAGATACCTGAAAATAAAACAAAAACAATTATTACCTTTCTTTTGTTTTTAGATAAAATTCCGTATCTCTTTTTAATTAATATGAAACGTATTATACTTCTGTTCAACTGTAACAAGAGATATTATTTTTTAATTATATTTTTATATCGTTAAAATAATATTTTGGATGCTCTGTAATATATATTCTAGGCACACATTGCATGAATAGAACATTGTTATTAGATTTTTGAAACTTGTCCAAAAAAATGTTCTTCTATATGGCGGCGACACAGTTATGCAGTGCAGATTACAATCTGCGGGAGGGGAGAGAGAGAGAAAGATACATACATATTACAGAAATGCCAAAACTATATACTGGAACATGCTCTCCAACATATATATAGGTCAAATGGTGAACCTAGATATATAAGGGCAGCTTTTCGTTGTTAATTTTGTTTTTTTTATTTATTCATTGACGTTTTTAAAAACGTTATCGTATCGCTATGTTAATAGTTTTATAACGACTTATATATATATAATAAACGTTAAATATTGGCACTAAACGTCGATCGATAACCATATATACAATTGCTGGCAGTGATGACACCACGTAAAGTACTGTATTATCTATTACTAGGTCACTGGTATCGGTAAAATATAAAAATATTTCACGAAACGCAACCGAGATGTGGAAATAATATTTAAAAGTCATTATTCCCCATTTTCTCTCTTTCTGTTTCGACCCAAAAACAAGAGGAGTCACACTAAAACTTATGGATCTGTTCCAGGGATATTTTACGCAATGCAGACTATATAAAAAAAAAAGAAAAGAGAGGGGAGGTGTTTATTTTGAACTTAGAGAATTAATATATTGAATGTTAGTTTGGTAAACTTCCTTTTTTTATTATTTTGGTAACATTCCGTCGAATGTATATGATCATGTTGAGTACAAACACAGATGGTAGGACTATAACTAGCGTATACAATCCGGGAACGAAGTACCAACCCCAGGAATACGATTCGGCAACAAAGGACCAACCCGAGATTACTCATAACTTAGATGATTGTATAAAAAATAGTTTGTATCATGTTCGAGTATTTACAGCACGCTATAACTAATATTATCCTAACGATTACGATTATGTGACATCCTTGTTTCTTATCTCCTCGCACTAACTTTCATGTTATTCCTGTTTCTGTCGGTTAGCCAAACTTTCCGGAACTTAAACGATTACGTTCCGTGTTTGTGACAGCCTAGCTTAATTATTTCTGTCACTTGGATGACAATGTTAGTTTATTGTTTGGAAATGACATTTCGTGCCTAATCGCAATTATATTTGTACAAGAAATTAATAATAGTAACACTTAGTGATATAACAACACTTAGATAAATGTGACCAGTAACTTTATTTAGAAATAAACCGTCATTGTTTTATGTTTGTGATATGCACATTAATTAAATTAAACTATTGATTAAATCTAATTCATCTTTCAAATAAATTTAAACTAATAACATATCATAGTTCTTCTCCTCGTGTCTTTTATTTTGGAAGACGAATTTTAAATTAGATATGTATGACATCACGAAGCTCATAATACCTCCCCCCTTTTGCCACATCTTCTCACACTTTGAGGAGGTAATTAATGCATTGTACTTAACTTCCTTGGTTAGGCTACAGATCTGTTAGTCTCGAATTAAATAATTAAAGTAAGGTTTATAACAAATCTCAGAAGTGGGAATTGAAAAAAAGGCTGTCAACGAGTTAAATAAAATATCTGCTAATATCTCTAAAACATGTCTCGGATCGTGTAAACAAACGGCAGTTCTCTGGAAATCTGAAGAGTAATAAAGTGAAACTAAAATCGAATCTAAATCTGGTCTGATCGTACCACTTCGAATATGGACGTTTTAATTACAAATAAAACGATTTCAGGAGTATAAAGTGCGGCAGAATTTTATACTGCATAAGCTGAGACAATTTAACGTGTACATTATTTTCTTATACTCGTATAACATTCTGCAGAGCCACTAAGTGGGTAAACGGCATTTCAATAGTAATCTCAAGCGGCCTCGAACTACTTTTGCATGACTTGTTTCAGTAATAAGACAAGAAAACGTTCTCCATTGTGTTATGTTCTCCAGTAGTTGGTAGTTCTTCTTTGAAGTTTTGAAGAGATTTCCCTTCTGGGGATTCTGCGGTGTACGCTAGCATCTTATAACTATTTACGGACCATTACCACTAGAGGGTCAGTAAAACTAGGATGAAACAGAAATGTAGAAAAGTATAACGAATGAAGTAAAGTTGTTGACCTTCTTTATTTAAAGAGACACTCACCAAATAACAAAATAGCGAATTTCATACTTAACCGCGTTGGCTTCTGAGCGACTCGTAGAATTCTCTTTATAAATCGCTTAATAAATGAAATAAAAATTTATGGTAAAGAAAATTCGACCCTACATGAAAAACTTTTATAATCTATTATATATTTTTTTTGTTCTATTCTTAAATGAATGTACAGTAAATCAAGTAATAACTTCAAATTACTCATAAAATAATTTCTAGAGGGGTTGAATTGAAGGTACTACCCTTAAAAACTTTAAACACTTGTTTTTGTATTCAAGAATATTATAATCATATTTATATTTTCATACTTTGGCTACTATAACTCCTGAATGTACCTCCGCACCTTACCTTTATTAATAATTTATTTAAAAAATGTTTTAGAAAATTTTTTGTTATATTTTCCCATCGTGTTTGTTTGAAAATTTTATAAATTCCCATTGGAGGTTTTCCCTGAATACGCTTTACAACAAAGTTGGTATTTTTCTTTCATGTTAAAATATAATAATTTTATTAGACTTTTAAATTTTTATTTATACAAGTAACATTGACTTATTCAAGATTTTCTTTATGAAAAATACCATATGTTATTTATATATTTCTCTTAAATATTAAAATAAATCAAATTAAAATAACGTTATAAAAAACGTTTTATAACGTTATCTAGTTTATTTATAACGTCAATTAAGAAATAGAGTAAAAGTGAGTTTTAATTTTGATAAACATTTATCTTCAATAAAATATGAGCAGTTCCTTTTCTGGCTTTAACTTTTTATGTCTCTACGAGAAACAAAATGAAATTAACTTAAGAGGCTGTATTTTTCGTTTTATCGCAATTAAAAAATATTTCACTTTTTTAATGTACAAGACGATATCCAATTAAACATTTTTTCACGTTAATTATGAGGACTGACGCTGGCAATTTGTTAAGAGGATTAATTCGGTCGAGTAGCTCATTTTATTCGTCGTCTTATAAGCTTTGTAGGAATAAGTAGACGAGAAAATATATATTTAAGTCATTACCCTAAATGAAAATCATGTTTTAGAAAAGTTAAAATTCGTTTAACAAAATGATATATAGTAGGAATTCGTTTAACGCTTAAAATGCGTTCCTAGCACTGAATGAAACAGCCTTAAACGAGATCATTTTAATAAGAATAGACTAACCATTTGACGTTTCTCAAATTTAGCTATTTCATTGTTTGTTTCTAATTTTAAACAATTTGAATCAGTCTAATTTTGAGCTCTTTTTAAAATTTGAGCAAACTTAGTCAATGAGACGCTGATCGAGGTCTTACAGTATATGTTTAAGATTTGAATTAATCCTAAACGTAAAACTCAAAAAAGAAACATAATATTTTACTTGAGGTCTTAAAAAGAAAATTTTGGGGCTATTAATCTTAACACGGTTTTTGTCCAAAAAGGTAATCTACCTAATATCATTTTTTTTTAAATATTACGCCAAAACATCTTATTTTTAAGGGAACACTGCGATGTTCCGCCTTAAGTCATTGCCCTGTTGCTAAATCCACTCCTAAATCCGAATCTACAAGACGGTAATTTTTATAAATGGTCTACAAAATATTACATCAAGACATATACCATACAAGTATATCTATCTACTTTACAACTATATCAAGATAAGAATCAAGACAAAGTAGAGAATGAATAAATATACATATTTTTGCATAAAGAAAAACAGATTTCTAGAAAAACAGATTTATCACCTAGACAACCGGATATAGGATATTGATACAAACAACACAACAATACCACAATCCCCTCAACAAGCATGTTCTCTTCTATTCCATTAAGAAAATAAAATACGGAAAGAATGAACCCCGAGTCTGAGCTTGAGCCCGAGATTGATTGATTCGCTCAAAGAGCCTCTTTCATCATTGAGATACAGTTTGTTGTTTTATATATGCTTCTCGACTTTCGATATCTCTAGCTATGTATCACTTGTGTATCTTAAAGTAAAAGCTCGAATTTTGGTATTATAGAGTTCATGATATAGTAATCTAAGCACAAATATAAATTATAATACTTCATGCGGCAAATTGGCGGAAAACTGGGAAATTTTTTATAATGCCTGTTTACCATTTGGTCCTAAGATAATACTTGTTATTATCAATCTGATAGACTTAATTTCCTTCAATTTGTTCATACAAAAGTTTTTTGTGCTTCTGATACATATAAAGTAAAGTAAATTATTTCACTGCAAATTAGCGAGTCTGAATTTTGTCCATATTTCTTAAACCGAATATCACATATTATTTCAAAGGATCTACTATCCCAAATAAAAAAATAAATTTAATATAACAAAATTAACAGGAAAAAAATCAAAGTAGTTTTTACAAATATCAGGCTTTTGCAGTATAAGATAAATAATTTTTTTTTGGGGGTGGGCGTTACATTTTGATGTTCTTCAACTACCTATATACTCTCCATGGTATTCGTTTTTGGCTTCTTGCTTCCTATTTTCCTCCCTTTATTGTGTTACATGTTATTCTAGCAGGAGGGTAACTTTTTTTTAGTCATTTTCTACTGGTACAAAGAAATGTGTTAGTTTTGATAACGTTAAAAGTTAAAGGGGAGAATTTCAAATAAAATATTTTATAAGGGTTTAGAAAATGTCTTCATTTTGTGCGTACAACATTTTTATTTAAATTTTTCGACTGTTTTGCTTTTCTTTTCAGATTCGACCAAGTTTCCATCGATAGTTTAATAGTAAAACATCTTTTCCACAGAATTTGATAAAATATGATAAATATGATACGGCTCGCAGGACCAAAATGTAATTGAATATTCTAGTTAATGTTAAGCCAAACTTATTTATTGGCAGTGGACTGTGTAATTCCTTGATGGATTGGATATGATTGGATAAAATTTAAATAAGTGTCTTTACAAAATTTCAAATATTTTGATCAGTTTTGAAGCGATATATTAACAAATAATGCGCATATTTAACCAGTTAGAAAACAGATATAAGGTCTTACCGTTGTCATGCTTGGGGCACGTTAACGACTATACATTTCCCTACGATTGCCACTAATGAACTACCTTAAGGTAATATCCATATTGTATTAACAGGCCCTTTTCTTAAAAGCTGTTAATAAAATTCAACCTTTGATAAATATCTAAGAAATTTCAAATAATATATAACATTTAATAGCCTTTTAAACGATAAGACATATAAATCATTTTTAAAAGAGAAACCCTTTGCGATATTTCTAACATTGTAGCACGATCACGCGAAGCTAAGGGTAGCTATTCGTGTCTCAATCTCCTCCTATATTTTATGTAGTTGTGCGTGAACTTCTAAGGGAACAATTTTGAAACTGATGGATACGTTAAGCGTTAAGGGCTCAAAAAGATTAAAGTCACTGCGCTGCTACTACGTTACGACAGTCAACCTCAATACAAATTCCACGAAACGACATTTCTACAAGGGGATAAACACAAAGTCAAAGGTTTACCTACTAAGGGTAGTGTGGCCTAGTTTCGAAAAAGAGTGTAATAGAAATGTTGGAGAAAATGATCAACAAAGATTACCTTATGAAAGAGAAAAGGGAAAATAGGTGAACGAAACTACTTGTAGTCGTATTAGCACACTTTAGCATAAGGGGAAGTTTCTTCTTTATTCTTTATCAATAGACCTGCTTGCTTAAGTTTATCAATAACTTGCTTGATTAAGCTACAGATATGTTAGACTCGAACTAAGAATGAAAAAAAATTCCAGAAGTAGGAATTGAAAAAATAGCTTTTAACGAGTTAAATAAAATATCTGCTGATATCTCTAAAAAATGTGTTCACCTTTATGAAAAATATCTGCGCCACCCTATGGTAAACATATACCCATAAACCAAATCATACTGGTACATATAGATCTGACAGAACTACATCAAGATACATAACTTATAAAATATGAGAAAAGTTACTTATATATTTATTGAATCTGAAAACCAAACCACATATAAAGATTCTCATACATATAATATGTATATTTTATAAGCAAAAATTTATAGAACGAGAAAATGTACTAATCCGGATATAGGAAGTACCATAGTCAAGATGTGTTTTTATTATTGTGATCTTAATTAAATACGCCTATATCGGGGTTGATTATTCTATTTACACTTTACCATTAAAATAATAATAGAATCTTTTGTTTATTAGTAATTACCAAGTCCAATTAATTCAGAATAGACCAGGAAGTACAGGAAATATATTTTAGGTCCACACGGAAATCTACAGCGCGTTTCCATGGTAACAAAACGCCCCAGTCTTGTTTGACGTATAATTAAAATATTAATTAGGTATAGGTGTATATAATATATACTCGAAATATACGTACAAGGTGTCCCCAAAATATGTAAACAAACGGAATTCAATAACTTTTCGTTATTTTGTAATTTAAATAAGAAGTTGTACGAAGTAAAACTGATACAATGTCAAATGTCAACAAGTACAAAATGACTGCAAATTTAAAACAGTTTAGCTTGTGATAAACTAGCAAGTATAAACCTTGTACTGCAAGACAATATCTATATGAAAAGTAGAAAACAAGACAATTTTCTACTTGTGGACTATTACAAATAACAGTCGTGTAGAATCCTACTTTGTACCCTGATAATACTGTTGTGACATTTCTAATAGTGTTACAAGAGTTCGATTAGATAGGAGCCCCATTATTTCCCATTTCTTTATACTACAATCTTCTCCTATCTTATCATCAGCCATCAACATCTCGTTCTTTGGGGCTTGTTTGACAAGATCGTGGGCCTAAGTTGATAATAGCTACTGAACCATAAACATAGCACATTTGAGTAATAGAAATCCTTCGTGTTGTAAAGGAAGGAAGAGAACCCTTGCGAAGGGAAACTACCCTAACCTGAGATGTATCATGGTATAACCAAGTTAGACAAAGTTACCAATGGTATCCCCTTAGCGGTATCCATGATTAAAACTTCAATTTATATCAAATTAATTTAAGCTTATATGCTGAGACCTCATTTTATATATAATATTTGTATTATATATATAATCAAACGAAATATTTGGATTCTAACGACGCTGTTGACAAATACATATAATTTTTAGATAGTACCAACCTTCAAACGATATGTGGTAAAATTTCATGACATTACGACAATTAGATTACGAGTTACACCGGTTTTAGTGACGCTACAATGGAAAAATCTGAGTATCATGTGTTGATAAATATCGCTTTTTAATAGGAAAACTACCGAGTCCGAATAACACTTGTCAAGCTATTGATATGCTTAAGGAGATCCTCGTGAAGTAGTAAAGAATGCTGAAACTTTGTAAATTTGTTCTACGATAGTCAATAATTAATTAAAAAATTAAATAAGGGTAGGTTTCCGAAACCTTTAAGGAAATAATTAGACTTAAAAAAATGGATTCATTAACTTGTGCATTTGATTGAAAATTTCATGTAAGTATCTAATGGAGAAAATTATTATTTCAATAGAATATGGTTCAGAAAACATCAAGCTTTCGATTAATATAAGAAAAATAGTAGGTTTCCAAAGAAATAACAAAAATAATTGACATTTTTTAGAATCATCCGTTACTGTTTAAAATACGATGTAAGATTTGGCAACGTCGCTTGCGTGATTAGTCGCCGCATGAGTGACCGTGAATATTCGAAAGCATTATGTCCAAATTTTCTGGTTATGTACTCTAGTAGTGTTTTTAAAATTATTTTTCATATGCATGATAAAAGTAATAAGTAATACAATATTGCCACGGAAATTATTTACACTACGGTGTTGCTAGGATCTCATTAACAAGTAATTAATATATATTTTACAATAACATTAGACGTAACTGGTATATAAGCTGTGCTTAACCTGTAAAATCAATAAACACTTCATTCAAAGAGCCCTTATGTAATATTTTCGTAAACAAAATGAAAAAGTGAAGCATGTTTGTTTGTATACATACTGTACAAGTGACACGTAGGGTATATAGTGTACTGTATATAATGTACATTCGGATTTACTACTAGAAATGCAACAGTTCGTTTTTGCGTGTTTAAATAAGGCTGTTCAAGGCTTGCTTTCAGTAAACAGCCGCTTGAACTAAGCCGTATGTTGAATATTAATTCAATTTATATATAATCCATAGTACAGACAGTCTCTGACGTATATGACCGAAAATATACGACCATACCTTTGACTATATAAAACTAAAGCGATAATGAGTTTGAGAATATATGACCCTGCCAAACAAAGTTTATTAATGTTGATTATATTCTGTAACCCAGCCTGAACTTTCTTCAGTTTTTTTTAATAAATTTTTAACATAAATATTTTTATTTGTTTGGTAATATGGTTAAGCTTATGAAAGCTTTATATTTCGAGCTTTTTCTAGTTATAAGCTTTTTATATAGTTTATTTAACTCTGTTGTGTGTTTGTATTTTATGTTTGTAAATACCACACAACACCATAAAATAGAATGCCGCTTTAATGAATAAAACTCATGCTTACCAGACCCATATTAATTCCAGTTTGTTTGTTTTCGTTGCAAATAAATTGTTGTAGAAATTTCGTGATGTGATTTATTTTGTTAATTTGGTAATTAGAGCCGTAATAAATTACAAAGCATTAATAAAATAAATAGAGTTCAGTCTGGTATTAATGAAAAAGCTACACTACAAATAAATTAATCGAAAAGTGCTGTTTAAAAAAAATGTTTTTCACTTTTTTTAGTTTGTTTACCTCGGTGAGTCGGTTCGATCCGCGGGTCTTAGTTTGGGTGCCACTGTTGTATATCATCAAAGTAACATATACATTATAAACGTTTTTTTTCTTTTGAAAAATAACAGCTATAAGCAATATGTTTACTGAGCTGGGTAATAAATAATACTGAACACAAAAAATCGCTTTTTACAGAATATATTTTTTTGAAATAGTCTCATAGCACGGAAAATGATTTTATTAAACATAATAAGGCTTCAAAAAGAGACCAAGTTTTTATTAAAATTTCACACACGCGTTAAAATCAAAGAAAAAATCCCCTAATTTAGTATTATACATATAGATATAGCTTTAACGAAATTAAAAATGAAATCACGAAACCCTGGTTGAAATAGAAATATGTTTGAATACAAAATGTAAAAAAAATGTTTTATCACAAAAAAATAAAATGAATAAAAAAATATACGAATATATTCACATAAAAAAAAATAAATCATAAAAAATATAGAAAATTTAACATTTTATTTTATGTTTTATAAAATTATAATCTAAAAGAACAGAAGTATGGAAGAAATAAAGTAACGTGTGGAAATCAAAAGTTCACTGGCCTATGTTATGTAATTTTATATGCCACATTACCTCATGATGTAGTGCTACGTCCTTGACTATGAAAAAACAACGCTATATTTTTACATGGGACATTAAATAGTTAAGTAAATATATCACAAAAAAAGATTTCTTTTTATTTTCTTTATTATTTTTTCCAATAGGTTAAATATACACTTGAAAAAGCACTTCTAACTGAAATCTTTAAAACAAAACGTGTGAAAGAAATGTAATATAAAATCTTTAGAGGTGTTTTATGAACTATACCCGGCATTAGAGCTCCAAAAATTATTAAAGGTCATATTTTAATCATATTAAACTATTATATAACTATTAAAAATTTATTCATTTCAAAAATATTAATATCAAGTTAAAAAGCGATAGATCTTTGGTCTACTATTTTATTTTGTTTTCCTTCTGAAGTGCGGATTGTTAAAAAACTAATAAACAGTTTAAAAGTAACTGAAAAGGTCTCAAAATATACAAGACAATACACGACTGTTTTAAGATAGTTTTGTCTTTGTCTTGAAAAGATTTGAGACAAAACCATACATTGAAACAAATAGGGAGAACGCTAATAACTTTGTTCTTGTATATTCTCATGCTCGTACCAAATAACGAAACTGTCTTAAGATGTTATGTCTTCAATGTGCGTAAAGTCTTACAGTTTGCCAAGTTATTCCTTTTTATTGAAACAAATTCTTTATGACACATGGACTACTGCATTCTACATTATAATTAAACATTCTAAAATTCCAAAATGAAAATTGTAAATTTCTTGCAAACATTATAAATAGTAAAAAGATTTAATTATCATCAAAACCGTAATCTTGCTGGACTATAAAATAATATGTAAATCAAATCGGTGCTTAGTTATCGTATCACGAACTCTTTGTATTAAAATATTTCCCCTTCTCTCTCTATATATATATAGTCGTACTCAATCAGTATTGGATTAAATCTACGTCATGCATAATCGTGTTAAAGGTGGCATTTTGGATAGTCTTGTATATTATATTATACATTAGACAGGTCCTGTCTGTAGCTTAATAATTGGTAACAGTAAATGCCAATACAAACCAAATTTAAATCATCATTATTAAAGGGAATACGTGTGGCTCAACTCAGTCATGTGCCAATAAACCTCAGGGTACCACTCAACACTAATGATCATTTTACAGTCTTCTCGAAAACATCGGTAATTACTTTACAGGTAACGTAGAGTAAGTGCTATAGGTCATTTAATTAATTGGTTTCATTTGGAATTAATTAACATCATTAACTGCTTTAGTTAAACGACGTCGTCCAAATTAAATACGTAGAGTCTTAGGTACACGGATGTTTGAATACATGAATTTCTCTCACACTGGTTCAGTGTTCAATTCGCCAAAAATACAAAATTTTATATAAAAAAATTTCTTTCAAGTAGAGAACTACGAGTATCATAGTTTAGAATTGTATTAATTCCATGCTAACAACATAATACTATGAAGGAAAATACCATAGCGTGTTCAGTAGAGGGCGTTCACTTTTATATACAAGTAAAATTAATAACGACCGCGTTATCACAAACTTTAATCACTTTGTGAAACCAAACGTGATACCTACGATATTATACAAATTTAATTAATTAGTTATTTATAATATGTGCTTGTTGTATATGTGTATTATATATACATATATAATATATATTATGCTATATATTAGGCTATATATTAGACTATATATTAGTCTATATATTAAGCTATATATTAGCCTATATATTAACCTATATATTAGACTATATAAAGCTATATATTAGCCTATATATTTAGCTATATATTAGGCTATATGTAGTTTTATGTTTCGCTATATATTACCCTATATATTTAGCTATATATTTAGCGTGATATTAGACTATATGTAGCTATATATTGAGCTATATATTAGGCTATATATTAAGCTATATATTCGCCTATATATTTAGGTATATAAGGATATATATTAAGCTATATAGTCGGCTATATATTAAGCTATATATTAGGCTATGCATTAGGCTATACATTAGGCTATTCCAAACAAATAGTAAATGCTAATTAGCAAAGCCGGAACAAACAAACTGAGGTGAAAATAGTACTGACTGTACGAAAGAACCGAATGCTATTTTTACAATATCTACATCACGTTGATCTACATGGAAACATTGATACCCATTTGTATTTCAAACCTGACTTTGGTTTATAACATGGTGAGGGTGGCTTTCTTTCATTAATCTACTATTATGGCAGGAAAAAGGGATATATTCAGAGCCGGATTAAAACATTGGCGGTAAAATACCCTAGCCCCCTATTGAAAATAAATTTTGTTTTCTTGTTTTGTTATTTCGTAAACATCTGATTTTTAGTTATTTAAATAAAATGTTGTACTGGCGGCCCGCCGTTAGATTCGCCACTGGATAAGTTATATTAGTATTGACGGACTACCACAATAGAATCATTCATCTGTAATAAAGTCTAAATGCATGATGGAATAGATTTATATGATTGGAAAATATATTTGTAAGAGAAATTCCTAAATCCTTTTTCATTGTACTTCACGAATTCGTTCGACTAGCTACGGAAAATCTGTGGAATAAAAGCAAATAAAAGTATAATAGGAAAACCCTTTTCTTCTTTTCTGTATTGGAAAGAGAAATGTTAACTTTATGTTTCAGAGTAAATCGCTAATATGTTAACTTGAATATAATGCTTGAGGACATATTTTTTTTGTCTTTAGGTATATTTTTATTCTATATGTATTCTTTCACTTTAGCGCGATTCATTTTCAGTGCTAGTTGCTTTGTTCAATTTTTAACAGGCATTTATCTACTACGTCTTACTTGAAAATAAATATTCCAAACGTAAGTGCAATTGCTTTATATTTAGACAAGCAGTTATTGTTCCTAAGTTCCAACATTTCCTATATAAACTAAGCAATATTAAATAAAAAGGAGTTGTGCGAGTTGGTTTGCTTGTGAACATAAATAATGAATAGTACGACCTAAAGTGAAGTTCATTTTTAATAACAATCTTTTTATTATTATTATTTAAACTGTCTCAAGAACCATTAATCACATTTTGTTGATGTATTCAGAAATGTGACTGGTCCGGTTGTCATCCACTGATGACTCACTCCTTGACTTGTCTTATTATATATATATTACATAATTCTACAAAGTAAAAATGAAGTAGTTTTACTATACATATGTTAAATCCGAAGGATTTTTACGCTTTAGTCGTCTTATTGGTTTGTGGTGGTAAACGTGTATTTCTGATTCATTAGTATGATCAACAGATCTAATTAATATATTGTTTTTGCACTAAAAAATGTAGGACTTCTATTTTTATTTGTTTACCGTACAACAAACGTATTTTATTTAGTCTACAACAATGACTTTATATATTTAACACTTTAACAACATGACTGCATAAGCCAAACCCTAAACAATTTCGGCATCTTTGATGAAACTGCAACATTTTATCTACAATTAGTACAGAATTTCCTACAACTCAAGAAAAACGTATCTATTACATAGATCACACATGTAAAACCGTTCAAACATTTCCAAATCCATCGTTTTCATTGATTTTGTGAGAGTAACGTATGCAAGGTACATGTAATATATCCTAGTTGATGTATTACATACATATATTATAATCTGTCTCAACTTTGGATAGGTATTCCCTGTATTCTAAAACTTTAGATCTTAATCCTACAGGAAACGAAGCACCTAACGTCTTATATAAATTTATATCACTTGGTTCTCTGGAAATAACATTAAACTTGTATTTTCCATGCATATATGTATATTATGTCAGATGGTTTGTCAGTGTATTATATTTTGTCAGGGAAACAGGGCCGAATTTAAAATAGGGCATCCGAAATGTAAGATAGGCTACCTTGACTTCCGGGTTAGTTTTTTTCACGAAATTACTTGTCTTAGCGGTTTTAATGACCATTACTTTGAAAACTAAAGAGATATTTTGAAAGAAATGTTTCGGCATATATTGATGACAAATTTACACTTGCGTTAATTCCATATGCTATGCTAGTAGCATACCAAAATTCAATAGCATTCTAAAATAAATTATAGTACACAAAAAGAAAAACCTTTTCTTTAACAAAGAACATAAAATCTGTATTTAACTGAATCGAAACGGTCTCTGATTTTAATTGTTTCTTTTAGATGATATTTCAAACCATACGACATATTACATTAGAAAATTGAACTTGAATTACATTTAACTAGTTCAATAATATATACATATGTTAAATTCATATTTCATATTCCACCGCACTCGTGGTAAAGCTGGTAAATTGAAAATGAGGGGCCTAGTACATATCAAATATTAATAGCGTTGGTTTTTTGGTAACCCTACCAATTCCTGTTAACAGATGTCAATGTTTACTGTGTATTCATTATAGCTGAATAAATATACATATTATAAATATAGCCTATTGCTTTTGCAATATATTTATTCACGTTAGTTCTTATATTAATATATTATAATACTTTTAAATAGTGATCACGCGAAAACAATTCATTAGTGAAACATCTGTGAAAAATCTAAATTTGAGTTGAGTATCAATCGTTTCTAAATACGTTATAAAACAATGTGCGCTTTTAGTTCCCTAAAAACATTTCGTATCGTAGTCTGATTACACTTTGAGTAAGATATTTCGAAGCACGTTCTAAGCCACAGGTAGAAAAAATATTTGGGTACGTTCAAGAAAAGAAATTTCGTATTTTAAAGCTTAAGTTTATGGGGTGGGGTAATACATTTTTGCTTCTGAAACTTTCACCTCCTTTTTGGATCCAAAAAGCTTTCGAAATGGATACTCCATATCGCCCAAATATCGATTCCTATACTATGACGAGTTATAGAATATCGTATTCGAATATTATACGGGTTGTATCGTAGATTTATACAGAACAACTCATTTTAACCAAGATTCACCGCCGAGCTTACGTAATTTGAACTATAGTTCACATTTCTCTTTATACAATTATGTAATTTATGTATGTATGTTGTCAACTAAGGATAATTTATAGCATACTTTTTGTAACATCATAAATATTACAAAATACACGACTATTATCATTTCCTGTTGATAACTACTAACCACATCAATTTCCTATTATTTTACCAATAGAATTATGCGTACACCAGTTTAAGATTTCAAATGATGTTATCACCGCAAGAACAGCGTTCTGTCAAATGCAAATGCCGCAGTGAGGGGAAGAAGGGGGACGTAGGGAGTTGAGTAAACCACCCTTCTACCACCAACAGTCCACCCTCAATCCCTGCTGCGTTGACAAGGCTAAAGTACAACGTACAACCCTACGCCTACAACCGTAAGTAAATCGAGCGACCATGATTTTCAACGATATTCTCAATTGTTAGAAAAAGGAATGTCACAAAGTTGTAATCGTTGGATTATTTCAATTTAAATGAAATGAATTAAACAAAGGAATTAATGAATAATTTATATTTATTCAAAGTAGATGTTTTAATTATGTTTTTTATTAAAATTCATTCAAAAGTTTTTATTACAATTTAATTATGAAATAATATTAGATTTGTTTGAGTTTTATTAAGTGTGGTTGGGGTTTTATGTAGACATAGATATTATATTAGCACGATTAGAATTAAAGGGTGAGGCTCACGGAGTTTAAGACCCTCATGCGCGCCCTAAAAATAGCTTTGAAGTAATTAAATATGTCTATAATAAACAAGCATATAATAAATATACTAAATTAGACTATTTTTCACAAAATTAGGTTATTGAAGTTCATCCTAAAAGATATCATCAAAAAAGGTGGTCGAAGAAATGCTTTAGACGCCTCTTTCTTAGACTAATGTTGCACTAGCGCAGAAATAAATACGTAATTCTGTAATACATTGAATCATATAAATGTACATCCACTCTGCTGATTTAAAAATCACATGGAATTCTTATTTATATTTTTATATCAATATTTTCGCGCTATTCTTTTTCGCAGTATAGCCTTAGCCTAAGAAAGACACGTCTAAAGCATATTTTCTACCTATTTTTTTTGCAGTGTATGCTATGTTTAAACTTATACCATATTTATAATTAGTAGCAAAATGTAATTCAGAATAAGACTCGCTAGAAATTGCAAATCGGAATAGAACTTTGTAAATATGCATGTATCCTCTTTAACATCTCCTAGAAACACAGTTTCCAGAATTTTGAAAGGAGGGTAGATACAGCATTTATAAAAACTGATCTTATACTCCTAAATGAACAAATCCATTACATGTTAGAAGTTTTATTACATTCTTGAATCATGTCTGTTGATGAAAATAGTTAAATCTCATAACACCGTCCTTCACTTCTCCTCCTTTATACTTCGTCTTTAGTAATTCACTTTTTGATCGATAGCTTAACTTTATATACTAGTTTTTCAGTATATGAAGAGTTAACTTTATCTTCTGGAGATACGACCATAAATTCAAGAAAGTTTAGAAAAAGGGTACTAGGAATATATAAATGATGAATCACAGAGGACGCTAAATACTTTAGGAAGTGAAAGAAGCTGTATTGACATTATGTCAATACAGTTAAACGTGGTTTTATTGTTAAAGTTTTTAATTATTATTCCACTTCCACTAACTGTTTTAATTTGATTTTGTATTTAATTTAAATTGTTTAGCATATGGAAATACGCGTAGTCATTCACATTACCATTTTTAATTTAATTTATTTTTTAAGTGTTCTTAGTTTTTTTAGAACCTTACAAGGTCCAATGTTTTAAATTAAAAATATTGAATTAAGAGAAACTATATTATATTATAACCTCCAAAATCTGACAATCTGTCAAAATGCAGTAGGATTACCTTTTAAAAGAAATTTCACGTCAGTACTAATTGTTATTAAAAAGAGCAATTTTAATTATTTGACATACAATTATCGAACTGTCAAAATATATATTACTAACAATGCATACGCACCAACTAAATTAACTAAACTTAAATTAAAACACAAATGTGAAAATGAATGCTTAAACGAAAACCTGAAATCTAGATTACAATATTGAATAAAAGCAGTAAATTAAATATCAAATCAGTGAGTGGAAATGAAGCTTTAAACACATTTAGTTTTGATTGTTTTTTGGAGAAGTTGAAAACAAAATATAGTAAACAAATATGTAGGTAAAACAAAAGTAAAATTATTTAAAGTAAGGATTACAATCAATAATCTAATACACCAAGGTACCAGACCTTTATATTGTGAGTAATTAAACGCCTTTAGCTGTATTACTATAATACATCGTATGGTTGCATTATTTGGCGCCTCACCAATATTCCGCAACGAAATAGACTCGGCACGCAAATAAGCATACGACCGTTTTTGGAAAACGTGCGCACTTAAAAAGCGCGTTACTCTCCCGTGTATGGCATGATAGCAACTAAAAATTCTGCAACCACACTACCAAAAGCCGTGCTTCTCTTCACACTTTCGAAGTATTGCACCGTCTCGTTCGCGCTTGAAATAGTTAGATCTTTATTAGACACCCTGTACAATGAAACGCAACAATATTTCTCAGTCCTAACAACTTATTCGTATTTAGTTTTAAAAAAATGCAAAATGAGGGCAATATTTTTTCTAGAAACGTCAAAAATTTAATTAAATTGTTTCATATAAAAATCATGAACATATGTTACTTTTTGAAGCATTACCTTATAAATATCCAAATATAAAAGGGTTTGTAAAACCACTTAGAAAACATGCATATAAAGGGTTGCTTTACAATTTTCAATTATTCAATTGAAATACGTATAATGAAAAGGGGATGTTATATTTACTAATGTCAATTACTTCTTTTGAAACATGAATGGGAATCATTTAGCACTTTATTTGTATGAGTGAATACAAGAGACTATACAATTTACGTACCGGTGTTTAATAAATATATGTAGATTTCATTTTGTTTTGACATTTATTAATTGTATTTCCATGCTTCGGGGCTCAGTGCTCGCTAATGAAGGTATTCATCGATAAAGTTATCTACAACATGGAGTTTTATTGTAATTTATAGGATTACAGGATTATTGTTGTCTGATAATTTCCTGCTGACAGTATCAGTCCGATTTTTTTATTTACGTATATGGTATAAAAAAATACGATATAAAAAAATGTTAGCTACAAAAATACTTGTGGAGGGCAGAGAATGTAAACTATTGATTATATGACTAATAAAATGATATATTTATTAGGTTTTATGTTATATCCAAATTTAAGTAAGAAAAGATGGTTTAGAAATGAGTTCCGCAAAATTATATCAACTATAATCAGAATCAAAAGTAATCATTGTAAAACTCCAGCTCACCTGTACAAAATTAATATTAAATCTGACGATAGATGTTATATTTGAATGCATAAATTATAGTTTAGAAAGATTAAAATTCAATAGTGAAATATTAGATGTGATTAAAACTTTTCCTGTTAATAGTAAATTTTTATTAAGTGATTCAAAATTAATTAGTGAATTATTGAAATATTTAGAAATTTGTAAAATTGAATTATAAATTATAAAATATGTATAAAAAATGTTAGGCTATATGTCTTCACGAAGCAATAACGCGTCACTGAATATAGTGTTTCACTTGCACTTTCATTCAGATTTATCAATAATCATCAAGCAAGTCTTGCACGTGCAAATCGCTCATAAAATATCACAATAGCGTGTCTTGCTAAAGTCAAATCACGTGCAGACCATGTTATTTCTAATGGCTGTTATTTACATCGTTAAATTTAACAGCAATATATTACATCTATTTACTGGTTGTTCATTTTCTTTTCGTGGTTTTATATATGGACCTGTATTTATGTGTAATAAGATGTGTGTAATGTCCCATTCAAAATTCAAATACACATAACATTGCGTAAACATTTATTTACTGAGATATATAAAATTTACGGTATGTCCTTTTATTTATTACCGTGTTATTTGTTATTTACGGGAGCAATTGAAAAGAACACTTATGGTTTAAACTTTCTTGAGATTTTTCGTTTTTTGTTAAATAAATTGTCTGTTTTTCGTGTTAATTTTACGAATTAAATTTTATTAAAATACTAGCATATGAAATAAGTCAGAAAGTAAGTAAAAGATACATAAATACAGAAAAAAACATTGTAAAAACATTGTACCATATTAATATTAAATCCGACGATAGATGTCAATGTTGTGAAGAAGGAATATTATATTTGAATGCATAAATTATAGTTTAGAAAGATCTAAATTCAATAGTGAAATATTAGATGTGATTAAAACTTTTCCTGTTAATACTAAATTTTTGTTAAGTGATGCAAAATTAATTAGTGGAATTATTTAAATATTTAGAACTTTGTAAAATAGAATTATAAAATGCGAAATATGTAAAAAAATGTTTGATGGTGGCTATGACGAATAAAAGTCAAGGCAAATAACTAAATAAATAAAAAATACAGAAGAAAACACGGATGACGTTCAACTGGAAAAGCACGAAAGAAATTCAAATTCAACGTTGTGTCAAAATTTCAAGGCTATAAATAGTTTTAAGACGAATATGCTTAAGAGTATAAGCTGTCTATTGTCTTTTTAATTTTTTGAAGTATTCAAAAAAGATAAAACTGTTTCAAATTTCAATTTCTATTTTTCCAGTTACCTTTATTGGGGGTTCATGTGAGATTATACATATTTACAAAAGCAATATACTTAAAAAAATAACTATAGTACAGTGATCTTAAATTTTTAGCCAAAATTATCACATCTCGCAAACAAATTTATACTTTTCGGTGACAATATATTAATCTCATATTATATAAAATAAAGAAGTTAAAAACAAATAGCAAATTCTTCAACAATTCGTCGAAATGTATCTTTTTCTTCAACTCAAAATAGATTTTAGACACAGTTGCCAAAAACAAAGTCTGGTTTCATACCTAGAGCATAAATCGGCACGTCACGTTTTGGTTTATCTTTAAATATTTTCATTTAGAAATTCTAAATAGTAGATAAAACATTTTGATACCGACTAACTTAGATTAGACACGCTAATTACAGTATAATCTTAGAATAAATATAGGTTGTGTGAAATAAGTCATCACTGTTTGAACAGGATCTAGTAGATGATTCAAAATATTTATGATTTTAAAATTCAGATAAAAAAATGTATGTTTTATTTAATTTATTAAATAAATTAACAAAAACACACAATGGGCTTGTGTCCTATGTCTTAATTTCTATAAAAGTGTACTATATATTGATAAAGTGGGTTACTAGAACCTCAAATGTTCAATTATTTTTTAATAACTCCTTATATGTTAGGAGATATTAACAATTAAAAAAGTCATTTTTTCCCTTTAATTATTAAAGGGATTCAACGTTGTACACATTCCAAATGCATGTGACATCACAATCCTTGTGTAGGGTTACCAACCTTACAGCTCATAAATCTCTGCTATTATTTACAGCTATTTAAAGAAACAATCAAATTTCAATATTATGTCTGCCGTAACAGGGTTAAATAAAATAAAAACTTATTATTCTTTGATTTGACTTGATTATTTGACTACCAACAGCTACAGAACATTACCACAGCACTGACTCAACAAATAACTGATGTTAAAATGCATTTCACGTCATACAAATATGGCCGACCATTTCTAGCGCTAAAACTACAATTCAGACTTAATTGCTATATCTCCGTCAATATTTAGATATTTAATTAAATAGACACGCCAATACACATTTATTAACATCAATTTCAATCAACAATGGAAAAATCGACCACTAAAAAATGAGGACACAAGCCCATTATTATATCGCCTAGCTGTTGCAATCGCAGTAATGAAAAAAATTAATTTATATCTTGCTTAAAAATTGTCATTTTTTTTAAATTTCCTGATGATAAAACAATTATTTTAACATCGTTCTATTACTGACAGAATTGTCCTAAAAGAACGAAAAGCATTTCTTTCTTTTTGCTCTTCTGTTTATTAAGTTAATTTAAAAATTGTTCTTAGTAATATTATAATATTCTTAGTTTTTATATAAATTTATACTTTTATTAAAAATAACATCTTAATGCAAAAAAATTAACATACAAAAAAAAATACATGAAAAACTGCAAGACAGGAAAATGATCCTAAATATTGTCTTGAGCACAGGAGCATTATAATCTCTTGAAATAAATATTGTCCACTTAATTTCTTTTTTCTATCTGTAATATATTTAAGAAAAATAAGTAATTATAATATTCGACTACTTCAAAAAAAATTACGTATATATTTTTGCATGGCAACAGTTAAATAAAGTTATAAAATAAGAAAATACCTATTTTTCTGTTTAAAACAACTAAAATAAAAGTGAATCTTGTAAATTTCCAAATCTTCTTCTTCTTTACGTAATTTTACTAGCGAATAAAACAACATATGTATATAAATCAATGTTATAGTCGTATTGATGCGAATAAATCGTTTTTGAACACAGTATGTATAAATAAAATACAGATTTAAATATTTTAATCACTAACTGACGTAATCAGTTCAGTTCACATGCCATCGTTTTCATTTCGCGAATTGCAGACTGACTTTGATAAATATATTAAAACTAAAGCAAATATTAATATATATTTAAATATTTATAAGATTGTATTATAAATTACAGTGGTGCCAGATATACAAAATTAATATAAAAATAAATGCAAAATTTTCAATTATGAGCATATAATATATTATTAACATTTTTATTATTGAATTATTTTTGTTTTGTTTTTCTGAATAACAAGGTTTGCTTTATTTTTAGAAAATGCTCTTAGTTTTTTGTTGTTTAACGAAATTTAGACTGATGATATTCAACTGTTTTTATTTTTGAATGTGTCATCGCTTTACGAATCAGGTATGTTAAACGCTTTCATATTTTAGAGCCAATTTAATGTTAAATGGTAATTATTTTTACGTAATGCAAAAGGGGTTAGCGGGAAACCTCACACTTCGCTGTGGCACCTATGGATAGGTCTAACCATAAGGGCGTCTGTTAATACTAGGTATAATTAATAGGTATAAAACTTATTTCGAACTTTCTTAATGTCTGTTTATAGCTTTGTGTAAAATTAAGTTCTGTAAATTTTCAGAAATAGTTCTTTGATAACGAGCGTTCTTAAATAGTTACAAAATATTAACCCATGTAGAAAATAGTCTTGTTTCAAGCTTGATCTAAGCTAATTTCAACCTCTCACATAGAAATTGTAATGCAGTGTGCAAGATTCAGGCTACAGCATGCTACAAGGTAATTCGTAAAAGCTAAGCTAAAAAAATAATTGTGTAATTTATATTTAATTAATTTTCAGAAAAGATGAGGGTCGAACGATATTCTAACCAAAGAAAAAATACTTTTAATTCGTAAATCCATTTAAATCGATAGGAGGACCTCATCTTTGACATATCTGGTGCAGATTTAAATTAAGTTCTAGATTCTAGTAGTACATGTATAATAATCTGAATAGTGGTGTGGCGGTGGGATTTGCTGGCAATAAAACAGACAAGCCAGTCATCTGTTACTGGGATAGTAGTTAATATCTAGCGTATAAAGCAGTTGGCTTTTTTCGCAGATTTAAATTATCTATTTCTGTACTATATAGTTTCCAGGGCCTTGCATAACGCGGTTCAAACTATTTCCTTGGCATCGAAACATTATTTTTGAAGCTCGTTAATAAACAATAATATCTTAAATAAACAGAAATTAATAATGTTAACAAAAACTTAAAATAACAACGTTGTAAATACACATGCCCTTATTTTTAGCTAAAGCAAAGGTTTGATTGAATGTTTTGCTATTCAATTATTACTAAAAACTACGTTATTTACCATTTACTTCAGTTCAAGTACACCACAAAAACAATAAATAGATTACCTATTATTAATACGTAAAAATGGTACAATTGTGTTTACAAAATATACCCCTTTTTTAGGGGTTGTTTCTTTAATTCTTGATTGAAATATAGGTTAATATATATATATATATGTATATTAACGTTTTTATTTTTTTTAATAAACAAAAGTTAACAGTAATATAGCTACTTAAACATTGACGTAGAAATGATAGCTTGTACGGCGCTAACAATTGCGTGTTACAATTACTATGTGCAAGGTAGAAAATGAACCTTGAAATTCATTTGTTACAAGCTTGAAACGAACAGAGTAATTTTGGTTTTAAGTATCCAATCAAAATCAAATCACAATTTATATTAATCTATGCAACAAACAAAACATAATCAACCTTATAATCAGCAGACTCTAATCTAAACCTCTAAATATATAATACAAAGTAGACCAATTCCCTTCATGTTCGTGTACGTATACGGAATGTTTGCTTTATTTATTATTATTAATTACGAGAATTTACAACCTGTAGTTCAAATTACGAGAGTTCGGCAGCAACTCAAGCTTAAAACCAGATGTATCTTATAAATCTAACTAATCTAATAAAAACACACCGTATCACTAATTTTTTTATACTCTATATAGGAACGAATAAGACAAAATTCATCATTAACACCGCTGAACTTTCATAATTTGAACTATATCAATTTAATGATATAAAATAAATTTTATGAACACGAATATTTTCCCTGTAAGATTATAAACTTCCACTTTAGCGATTCGTACACGAATTCGCATGTGTGGTACCGCCATAAGCAACTAACACATATACATAATTTAACTCGAAAGATTAAATTAGAATCACAAATGTGAATCAGAAAATAAAAGTTAATGACACGCTAAAAAATGGTAATGTAAATAACATAGAAGGTGAAAATAATACAACAAACTTCCTTATAAACACAAACGTAATATTTATGTAACAATTATGTAGCAGATACTGTAATTAAGTTTAGAGGTTTTTGAATATGTGTAAAGCAAATTTGTATATTTTGGCATTTAAGAAAATTTTAAGTGTCGTGCGTCCACTTGGTATGTACAAATAACATCGTCTAAAGAAAACTTGGCAAGCAAGCCAATAATCACAGAGCTAAGCACTGGGGCATATGGTGATATATAAAGATCACCATGACGCCGAATGATAAAAGCGAGTTTAAGATTTATAATAGCGTTTCATATTCCGACTATATATTTTATTTATACCACAGGTTATGCATCTTATAAATACCTAAAGTTCAAGGTGGGTTATATCCAAATTAGATTTAAAAGTTAGGTAGTAGTAATGCTTAAGCCTTACTTAATTCCTATCTAATCTTATATAAAGGACAATCTTCACTGGCACAATATTTATCTATATCATGCAACTGAGGTGTTAAAAAACAGAAAGCGTAATTCAATATTTTCTTACATCCTTTTCACATAACACAAAATAATTAATACAAAGCAAAATATTTATAAAATAGAAAGTTGCTCATTTTGGAATGTATTATATAAAATTTATGATAATAAACAATACTATCATAAATATTTAAGTACTTCCCTACGGTGATAAGAAAACATATATTATCTATCTACTAAGAAATTGCTACAAATACTTCCATAAAACAATTATGAATGACATAAACATAGTGTTAACATTCCAAAATCTAATTAGATGTGATTAGATACAAGTTGTAAATGTTATCTGATAAAAAACTTACATTATTACATAAATCTAAATGTGTCAATGTTTACGTTAAAGATAAAATTATTGCTAAAATCATTATCATCATCAATAAAACGTATTTCATCGTAAAATGATACAAAAATCATTTCCAATGTTTGTCATGTCATAAACTAGTTTTAGGAATTTGTAATTATAAATAATTATAGTTAAATACAATTCATCAATGCATTGAATAATTATTTTGTTATATAATTTGTAAAAGAATAAAATAATTAAAAAATTTACTGTAAAATATTCTCTCTTGATTATAAACCGGTTTCTTGAATAAGGTGAATGATAATGAAAGTAAGGTTATAATCTATTAATGCAATTACACATTTTCTCGCTAAAATTGTTGCTATTTAAGTTATTTCCGATAGTGTCATCATTATAAATAAATGAAAAAGGCATGTGTTTCTTTGAAGACACAATACTGTTACACAATTCTATTGTTATAAATGTTATCACTCTCTAAACGAACTTTTGTTTTATTTCTTTTTGCTTTGTATTATCCCATGTGCTAAAAATCTATAGCTGAATAAATATTATCACTTCGTAACAATGAAATAAATTTAAATATATTCAATGGGTGAGCCCGAATACGAGTGTATGACAGATAATAAATAATTTTGTTGTAATATACGTATAGATATGGATTGTTATAAATGAAATTAAATATATAATAACTTACCTTAGCATTATGTTGAGCACTAAATAATGTTCTTAATCCAAAACGATTTAATTCATTTTTTAAAAGCATTTGGCACCTTGAAACACACACACTAGACGCCATATTTACAGTTTACTTGTACGCCCGAAGACACCAGAAATTCAACTCGAGAGACATGTCATTTACTAACGTACTATCATTTAAAACTGCGCAAGCGTCATCTATTTTATTTTATACACTTTATTATGATCGAAAGGAAAAGTGGTCAATGAAATATTAGATTTTTTATTTTAAAATAAAACAAAAGTTATATTATTTTATACGAGAATGTACCTTATTATTTAGATAAAATATATTTTTAATTTTATATACAATGGACCTTCCTAAACTTGTTTTTAATAATACTTATTTAAAAGAATTAGAGGAAAGCGCATCTGGGTCAAATAATTATGGATATATTAACACTTTTGTAAGAGCATTTTTAATTTTAGTTTTACGCGCCGGAATGCTTATGATTCAAATTCAATGTATCCCAACTGGTAAATACTTTTATTAATTCAATGTAACATAATAAAATATATTTAATTTTTGCTTATTATTACATCCTGTTTAGATAATGTTCACAGGATTATTATTCATAATGTCATGGATATAGCAATATCTACAATAATCTATGCTTTAATTGGTTTTACATTTTTATCCGGATATGGTCCAGTGATAGGATACAACGAAATATTAATCTCTAAAAAAGCTAACATAGATGTCGCTATAGAAGGTAAAATTCAATTTACTTATTTATTTCAAAAAGAAATGTTTTGACTTTTGGGAGAAGGTAGAAATTGTTAATTATTGTTATTCGCTAAATTATTGAAAAGTTTCGCATCTGGCAACAAAATCGTTAACTTAAAGATAACGTTTATCGTTATATTTGTCATATGCTCTTGAAATATCACCCAAATTTATTATTCAACTTCAACCAGTTTATATATAGCCTAAAGGCCAGTGATATGATCTATAATAAATATTATGCTTTTTATCACTTTTTTCAGGATGGTGTGCAATAATGATGACGACAGCTTTTGTCACCGTTGTGGTTGCAGGAAGAATGAAAGGGATAGCAATTACGGTTTTCTATTCCTTAATGTCAGGATTTTTACTTCCTGTTATATTTCATGTAACTTTATCAGGTAATGTAGCATTTATATAATAGATATGTTTGCAGGTGCTATATAAATGTGTTTCTTAATTTTTAGAAAACGGATTTCTACGCAAAAATAATATTTTCGATACCGATGTATCTTTCAAAGATTATGGTGGCGCTGCTGTAGCAAACATAGTTGGAGGAACACTTAGTTTAGTAGCTATAACCATATTAGGACGAAGAGTTATTAGATTAACTGATATTGATAGTAAATCAATGACTACTGGTAATTATTTATACATAATATTCTAATACAACATAAATAAAATAGATTCGCAAAAGTTCATCACATACATCAACCTTTTGTAGTTATTCTAAAATCCAAGACACAAACTCTAAATCACGAATCAGTTTTTATCAATTTATCAAATATATTAATCAATAAAAAATTACTTTAAAGAGTTATTAATATACTAGATGAGACTGTTGAGTCTTTGACGCCAAATTCTCACATTGTAGTGCTGATTCCAGAACAAGCTCTCTATTTGAACATGGTTTGGGTATTGGATTTGATTTGAGTATTAGCAACATTTATTAGCTGTTATAATTTGTAGAAATTTGTCAGTATTAAGACTATATCAAAATTAAAAAAAGAATAACATGATCTTTATCTTTAGATGCTCCAACTTTGGCTACAGTTGGATATTTTATGGTAATGATAGGATTCTTTGGAATGGCGCTTCCTACATATAGCTTTGAAAGAAGACGCATGCCAGGTAAAATTTATTATAGCTAGTTTATTACTCGCCCGATTCATATATAAAAGGCAATTTATATTTGCAGAAAACTACATCGGACAAGCAGTAATGTGCTATATTATTTCAATGGCAGCAGGCATGGTAACACTAACTTTCCTGCATACAGTTTTTCGCGGAAAACTTTTCACCTACTGGACCACTCTATCATGCGTTCAAGGAGGTCTAACAGGAATAATTTCTATATGTGCTGGAACAGATGTATACAGTCCTCTCTCAACACTAGGAATTGCCTCCCTGGGATCACTAATATGTTTCTTTGTCCAAAGCGCAATATATAAAACAGATTTAGAAGACTACACCAATTCAATATCGATACATTTAATTACTGGGATATATTCCGCGCTAGTGCCACCAATTTTTGCTAGCTACGGTTATGTATTAGGAATATCTCAAACTGGACTACTAACTTTTGTGCACTTATTATGGCAATTTTTATCTATTTTAATAATTATATTATTTAGTGGTTCTGTAACAGCAATTCTGATATATTTGTTAGATAAATTTAGATTTCTACGGAATGCCACAGAAATTGTAAACCATCAGCGCGCTAAAACTTTGCAGGAGCAATTAACACAGAACAATAGCTCGTTTTTTAAACGATTATTCACACTAACAGATGATTCAATTTGGCTGGAACCAGTTACAAAAGATGTACCGGATTTAAAACCTGCATCTAATAATGAAACAGCTTGTCAGATGTCGATGGGAGATTTCAAATTAAACAATACAAAAGCACCTGTTGATGATGAAATCAAAATTATACACTCCGCGAGAACTGCTAGTTCCAGCACAACATCAGGGGAAGATTTGAGAGCTCTCATTAACAGTGAACCGGAAAATAGTAAAGAAATTGAGCTAGTTACGCGAAAGATTAAAAGAACTAGGCACATTTACACTCTTCCAGATTCTGTGGTCTTTCATAACGTCCCTGATGATAGTAATATCTTACTAATGGAAGGATTTGATAATTCTTTTGAGAAAGCAATAAGTAACTTAAAATTTTCTGATGAAAAATCTAATTCATTGCCAAAATATATAACAGAGAAATATAATCTGAAGAGAAAAGGAACCATTTCGGATCCAAATATTAGAAGTACGTTTAAAAGATCTGATTGTAAACCTCTCTATATGAGAAAGTTTCCTACAGGTGGAGCTAAGAATTCGTTTCACGATATTTCAAATTCTGTAAAAGTGAATACAACGCCAATTAATAAATATGGAAATTCTCCATTGAAATATACAAGGTACCTTAAACCTACTTCCAAAAAGGAGAAGGACAGTGTGAAAAGAAGAAATATTTGTAAAAGAATTAGTATTTTAGACAGACCTGTCTACTATCACTCAACTGGAATTTTTACTAACATTTAGTTATCAAATTTAATTTTTTATAATTTTGATTTAAATAGGATAAAATGTTTGTGAACAATAACAAAAATATACATATTTTTTCTTAAGTTTATTCACGTGTTTATTGTCAGTAACATTCAAATGACGATACAATTTTAAATTAAATAAGAAAATTACACATTTTTAATTATTTGATATTTGGTCCATATATGAAAAGAAATTAAATCATTATTAAAGTTTAATTTATAACGGAGAAGAATCAAACCATATTTTAGATAGATTTCTACATTGGAAACGAATGTTTGAATTCGAAAATCATGTATAACGAGGACGATATAACAAACCCAGCGCTACCGGTTCTGTTATACGAACCGCAAAAATTTGAAACTAATGTAATCTTAATTATAAGTAAAATTTCGTTAAAAATGTGTTACTTTCTTGTTTAAAAACGTTCGGTTACGCTGATCGAAATATTAAAAAAGTAAATATACTTAATATAATTTTAAGTAAGTCTATATTTTAAAAATCAAATATGATAGACCTTATTTTTTTTCCTGCTAATTTTAAATTTAACATATTTACATTGACTAATATTTTAAACAAATAATATAGCGTCCCTTGTAAAATGAAATTGAAATATATTTCTTATATGAATATCTTACATATAATTTAAGTAATCAGTTTATTTTTCTAGAACTAATGAGTGGCACAGTGATTAAAACTTATATTTATTTTATTTTATATGAATTAAAATAATTGTAATAGAAAAATGTAATGTTGAACAAAACAACTGTAGTTTAGCATAAGTGACACTTTTCATAAATTAATTGTGATCTATTATTGACAAAACTAGAACTGAAAGATATATGCCACAACTGACTATTGAAAAATCGGCTCTGAGTTAATCTTCATAAAAAATTTATAAAGATTTAAAAAATGTATGCAACAGCTGTAACACGAGTATATTTTAATATTATACACATAAAATAAAATATATATTTAATTTTACTTTGAACAATGACATTTAGAATGGCAAATGACAATTTATTTACGATATGTTTAGAATTGTTATTAATTTTTGATAATTGATTCGCATTTTTTAATATCTTCTTAAACACAATTATTGTGAAACATTTACAACTATATTCATCATTACGCGATTATTAACTAATTATTACATTTTTTAAATTTCTTTTCTTTTTTAATATTTATTTATACATTTATAATACAGAATTATATCTGAACATATACATATGTTAATTTATTTATAGACAAAAAAATTAATTTATTAAATATTTATTTATATGTAATATATATTTTTTGTTATAAATCATCAAAAATATATTTATGGCATCGTATAGGAAAATATTTACATTATGAATGTATTAAGCGTTTTTATACAAATTAACTTAATTAATTTGTATTATTAAATAAAGGTAAAAATATTTAATAATTTACGCTTATTGAAATATAAAAAAATAATACACTAAATTCTAAAATTATGAGGCCGTTTTTATAGTCTTCACTGGGAAGTTTATTTCTGGGTTATACTTAGAACAAAATTAAAAATTGAACGCCTAATCTGTTTTTCTGTTTCATAGTCAGACTCAAAAGTCTTTATAATAAATGTTTAATATAACAAAACTGTGCTGCAATTTATTTGATAAGTTTTTAAAGGGCTCTAATGATTGATCATGATTTTGAAATGACGTATGCACTTTATGTTACTTAACATTTAAATGTTATTTCTTTCTTCTAACAAACTACATTTGAAATTTGTTGTATATTAACTAGAGCTTAATGTATTTGAAAAGCTCTTATTATGATGCAGTCTTATTATTTGGATATGTCTTCGGAGCCCTAATAACAAATTAATTAAAAACTAAGTAAACCCAGAATTAAACATTACTACTTATATAAATCATTAAAAAAATATATGTATTAAATGATACCCCACTAGATATTAAATAAAGGACTTAAAAAACTATACTTAATATAATTGTTTTGTCAATAAATAATACATCAATAATTAGGTTATTTGATGACTAATATATTACATATTTGTACACAATTGCAACAACTCTAAAGTAAATATTTATATTTACATACATTGATCCGTCAAGAGATTCTATAAACACGTATTATTTGATTCATATTCAAATACTATAAACTGATAAATTGAAACATTATTATAAATTAACAATTTATTGTATTTAATTATATAACGTAGCATAGATGTAACAAAATAGTTGTAAATAAAATGTATTACCATAACTTGCCGCATAATTAAATAAATATTTGTAATTTTACATATTTTACACTAATCTACACAAATAACCTGCTTTAAATTTAAGAAAATAAAGTATACTATACATAATTTGAATGTATGACAACTTCAAGCTGCTTAGATAGGTTTATTTTAATTAAATAAGAAATAGAATGAGAAAATATTAATTAAAATGTGATGTCTCTAATTTGCAACGTTTGATTGATTATTACATGTCAAAAAATGATAAAAATACACTTACCATAACCACAAAAGCAAGATTTTGAATTATTAATGTATTGATGTATTAAAGTACTAATTTAACTCGAAAACAAATATGAAACACTACACAGATTTTAAAAATATTTACAATAATGTTACATTTAATTTTCTTTAAAATATTCAAATAAACTTACCAGAGTATATTCAGGTTCAGAATATCTCCAGGTGACTAACAACAAAAAGAAAATGGCAGACGTTATTTCCGATTCGTAAAGTATCACCGGTTAAGAGTTTTAAAATTTTCAAACAAACGTTGCAAATTAAAACTTACAATAAAATATGAATTATAAGTAACAATTGATTGATTTTTATAAAAGGTCAATATTTTAAAAGTTAATACTAAATTTTAAATAAATTCTATCAAAAATTTATACAATATTTTTGGACATGATTGGACAGATTTTTATTTATTTTTTTTTAATTAAAAAATATTAATTTTAAATATATGTTATATATATATAATCTGCTGCATATTTAAAGAAGCTCAAAAAGTTTTATTTTTTTGACAAAAATATTCAAGAAGCACACCACGTAAATTTCACCACAGTTATAAATTTTAAGTTTTATATTTATTTAATTAAATATATTTTTTATTTGTTATTTGGTTCAACTCTATGAAGTATTCATTAAGTCTTTTTGTAACCAATCTGGGACAGTTCTAATTCCAAGACGTTTTAAAAGTTTAACTAAAGCTGTATTGTGTGATAGATAATACCTCTGAAGAAGTTTTAAAGATTTATCATCCATTGGCGGATATTGTCGACCTTTTGAACGGCCGAGACACTTTGTATGATCACCACTAGTAACTTGGCAAAAGAATCCTTTCTTCGGATCATACCTGAATAGAAATATCATATACATATATTTTAGTTATTTCAGAGTATACTACATTTATTTTAAAAGTAATGACTTACTTTAAGTGTGTCGTATAATTAAATGTTGGAGTAATTTTCAAAAATCTTTGTAAATCTCGCATTATTTCCACCGGATTTGATCTTAATTGATCTCCATCTATTATATGTAGCTGCTGAGGTGAATAGTATGCTAACCACCTGTAATTAAAACAAAAATTAGAATTTTAAAAACTTAAATAATAAAAATACATTCCAATATTACTCGTTTATTACTTACCTATCTAAATGCTGACTATATTTTCCTGGATTTAGGCATCTATTTCTTAGATCCCGTAATGGTTTAGGCGCTGTATCACTCGCTGTTATAACCTGGTGAAAACTGTAGTTATTAGAAATAGGGTCTCCATGGGCTTTTATATGCTGATACCAAGAGTATGCTCTCTTTGCAGGTGATATTAATATTGTCACAAGCTTTGCGTGCGGTAACAATGCATGAGCTCTCCGAGGAACCAAATCTCCATCAAAATAAGTTGCAGATTTTTCAAACATATAGCGTGATGATGCATTTGGTTGTACGGGGAAAAAGTTCATATACCTAAACAATAAATTCGATTATTAGTAATACAATATAAATGTCATATCAAAACGTTAAAATATATTTACCAGTCTAAGCCTCTGTAATAGTTGTTAGCATTAAAAAATTGAATCTCTTCAAAAGTATCGGGGCTTGGCAAATTACTTGCTATGCTAGGATGTAGTGACAAAAATGAATACAACGCAGTTGTTCCAGTTTTTTGTGGACCAATTACTAAAAATCTTGGTAAAGAATCACAACTTTTTGTTCGCGACCAAATTTTTTGATGTCTTGGATCATCACAAGGATTCTATAAACGAGGAACATAATTATTAGCAAATAAAAACAATATAAAAGTATATTTTGTAATATGTATGCAGTTTCATACCCCCCACACTGGATCAGTTTCCTCCGGATGTTGTTTAAAATATGCTTCACCTAATTGTGTAGGTGGTGCAGACGTTAATTTAACGTTGGTCCAACACCTTAAAAATTTAATAACTGACTCAAAAGTATATAAACCTAGGCGATCACTACCGTAGTTAGACATATGTGTCATAAAAATATTAATCTGCAAATTAAATTGTTAAATTATTAATAGTAGAACATTATAATAAGTTTAAAAAAATTTATTAAAAAAATACTTACTGGATTATATACGATAGTCTGAAATAATTCACCACCCTGAATAGCTTCATCGAGTTTCTCTCGACCTCCTGGGTATCGTTCAATATACATTGTGTGCGTGAATAATCCACAAGTTTGACGAGGAAGAACCATTATATTTCGATGAATGAAACCTCGTCTTAATCTACAATTAACAGTAATTTAGCACAAAAAAACTATTTACTCCTTCAATAAATTTAAGACAACCAAACTTACCGCGCAGGTCTAAGGTGGGGATATTCTTCAGTTGACGTTACTCTGATATTCCAAACCTTTTTCCAAGCAACGAATAGAAGTTCATGTGCAGGATAAACACCAGAATGATGGGGTGATACAGAATATCCGGAATCAGTTGGAATGCCCCTATCTTTAGCAAAATCTTTATTTAACATCATATCTTGGGTTAACAATGTTATATTGTCGTATAAATGAGGTTGTTGATGATTCCACATGTGTGAAAACCACATGAATTTATCCGCATTTTCTAATATCATATCATCTCCCAAGTTTTCTTCATATGTTCCATGGTGAAAATATTTTCCAGAAAATCCTAAATTAAATTTAAAACCTGGTACCATTGTTGCTATTCGAATTTGTGTGTCTAACAATGCTTGAACGTCATCAGTTTTTAATCTGGTTCCTCTTTCGCCAACAAATATATCATCAATATCTACTAATAGCATTCGATTTAAACTTAAACTTAATTGTCCGTGACTTAAGTAACTTAGCGCATCTAAAAACAGTAATTTATGAAGCCAAAATTTTAAACCAGATCCAAATAATACACGTTGAATTCCATCAAATAGACCGTGGTCTTGGATGACAGTTGTTAAGGTCGATTTTTCTTGTTCTGCAAATAAAAATGATTAATAAGTTATTGTTTAGAAATACAAAAAAATTGAATATTATTATATAGAATTACCTGGTGTTTCTGGAAAATCTGTTTCGCTTCGATCTGCCCATTCTAAAGCCTCATAAGTAGAATGATTCGCTTGAAATATTGTCCAATCGTCACCAGGAAGTGGTCCATATGCTGTTTCACCAGCTTTTGTTAACCGCAGAATTGGAGAAGATGGGTTTAAGGAAGCATCCTGAAAAATAGATTTAATGAAAGCTACACTTCAATTACTATAACGGAAATCTAAAAAAAAAATTAATACACAAGTATACGTTTTGTCTTTAGAGGCAATAAATAAATAAGAAATACTAATCGAAACTTTTACTGAAACCTATTATTAGAAAATAAAAACAATGTTAAACTCCTTACAAAGTTTTATAATTGTAAAAGTATTTTTCCAAGCCTAATGTAAGACAAATTATTAGATCATACGTGTTCTTCTCTGACCTTCACGATAAAGAAAGTAAATATTATTACAGATACAAATATAGTGGAAGTTATTTTTAGATAAAATTACAACTGTATAGTAGTCTATCTAGACACTTTGGTGCCTACTTTTAAACGGCTTTGTGTATGTGCAGGGCAAGGTTACTCTGCTATTGACAGATTAATTATATTAGCATAATAGAAACCCCTGGAGTATAGGCAATACAGTATACTCAAATTAATCAAGACTTACCCGTAATCGTAGATTTGTATGAATAAAAACAGGGAATCCTTTTAATTGTGCTCCGACCATAGTCTCTTCACTTGGATTTACAAATCCAACAATACCTGTGAAATAAAATCGATAATATTAATATTTCGATTGCAAAGAATAGAAAAACGTATTCTATGAAACAACCACAATAATTTTATTTACCGACTGAATATTCTCTGCAATATTTGTCCAATAATTCGCGGTTCCATTTATCCATTTCAAGATACTTATCAAGGTTTTCGAAAACAATAACTCCATATCTTCCTTTATCTAAATTTGTTAACACTGGTAAACTTTTTCCGGAAACTTCAACTTTGTATCTATAAAAAATGAACAAGCATTTGTAATAAATGAAAATAATAGTAAAACTATATGTAATAATAGTAAGAGATTTTTTTAAACTCACTTAATTCTATTATATACTAATAATTCAGCAATTTCTCTTCCTAATCTCGAATAAGTAGTTTCTACAAAAACAAGAACTTTTGGATCTATACGTAGTCGAGCTTCCGATCTATGATCAGATGGAATTGGAGGCCGTCTTGTGACTCCTTTTCCCATTTGACAATGTATTAATGGTGTAGGTTTGGTATCTCGATGAATTAAGCTGTAAACGATAAAAACATTTTAATATAAAATAATATGTGTTACTATGATTGCGTCTTGCAGGCGCAGCAAGTATTATCTATAGAAATTTTACTACACATCATAAATTAAAATTATCATAAGTACATTTTACTTAAAAAGCACTGCTTTGTAATAAAACTTGGTTTATAATTATTCATGACTAAATACTATCATAAAATTAATGTTCACTTTTGTTTTATTAACTTTACGATTAGATTAAAAAGAAAAAAGTTTTATAGTTGTGTAATATAACTTATAATATAAAAAAAGGTTTCATAAATTTATAATAAATATGTATTATTAAACCGATGTATAGTACTCATTAATAATGGTTTAGAACTATTAGCTTCATTTTTGATAATCATTTAACAAGTGCGTGTAATTTTTAATGAGAAAAACAGAATTAAAATCAATTGAAAATAAAAATATGTATGTATTATACGATACTACCCCTATGAACCTTCTATTAAGGTAGGCTTTTTATTATGTTGTTGAAGATTATTACATATTTACAACACCGCTACACTAAAAGAAATGACCTTTTTATACATTTATGTACAAGAAAAAATTATAATAAATGAAAGTGTTATTATGGTTGTATTTAATTTATTGCAGGCTGAAACGAAAGGGAAAATACAAATCGTAAATTGTACGCAATAGCAAAGTGTAAAGGTCAATCTAGCAAGTAATTAAAATGAATGAGGTGATCAATATAAAAACAAATAGACTATCATTATGCAGACTTATCTCCGCCGTAGAAACATATCATAATTTAATTATTTATATACGAAAAACTATTTGAACAAAATAAACATGAAAATGTTATAATGTAAACCAATTTTTATTCTGTGCAAATCCAAGGTCAAAGATAGAGAAATAAATGAATATTTACAAGTACTCGTAGTTAATTATGTAAATACATTTTTCTAAGAATTTTTGTGATATATTTCAAAACAATACAAAGCTTTACAAGATAAATACATATTCTAAGTACGGGTAGCTCTATTTTACAATTTAATGAATTCACAGCAAATATGCAAATGAATCATTCTTACTAGACATAGAAGTACAAACATGTTTGTATATACGTCTACGAGTTTATATTTATACTAGCAAAGTTTATAAAACAATAGATTAACTCAAAAGTTATAATAATAATATTGTCTGTTCTAAATAATTATTTATTTAAAGCATGACAAAACAAAAAATATTGTTTTGCATTGTTAGATATGCATATTTGTAATATACTTTCCCTTTATCTTTGGCTTCTTCAAAATAAAGTCGTATCACCGTTGACCTTTTGATGATAGTGACCTTGTATATTATATATATATAGATGTGGGATTTTGAATTTGGATTTTTCGATTTAAAATATTAAATTTTTTATTGGTGAAGTTCTAAAATAGTAAATTCTTCAGATGGTATTTTTCAAATTTGTTTCACACTTAAGCCACAAAAAACCATCTATCAAAAATGATACAAACACAGAAATGTGAACATAGGGAGCAAAGTTCTTGGTATTTTTAATATGTTTTAAATGTTTAAAAACACTTTTCTTTAATAGTAGCACTTTTGATAAAACTTAACATATTCATAATATGCAATGTACAAAAAGGAACGATTTATTAGAAAAAGGTGGTAACTAGAATGATGCATTCTTCAACAAAAAATATAATTTTTATATTATAATATATAATACTACCAGGAAGTAACCTGCGTAGATGCAATTTATTAGCATAAAACGATCTCGTTAAAATAACTTATTATTCTATTCAGACACATCAAATAATTACAATTATAAGTCATGTCTATTAAATTTTAATTTAATCTGCAGTAGTGCTATCTAAGGATCAGTATGTGAAGTATATAAAACGATGAAGATTTATTAAATGTCTCATAAAATGATTTTAGCAGTTGATTTAATAAAATCTAACTTTAAACACATTCTGTATGTAACATTATATAATTTTGAAGGTTTTAGCACAAAAAAAATCTACAAAAAATTCTATTATTTTTATATCGAATTATTTTGCAATAAAAATAATAATTTAAAAATAAATAAAGTTTTGTAACCTGTTAGTAGTTAATTTTAAATATGTATTATATATTTTTTGAGTATTAGCGTGGGATAAGATATTTATTATTAGAAATTAATGTGGGTATCTTGTTTTACTACTCCAGAGAAGAGTCGAGAATAATTTAGTTGGTCAATCAGTTTGAAATAAGCCCAGCTAGTAACCACTTGACCTGATAAAAGACTGCAATTCATATTTCGTAATAAAATGCTTTTTGTAATCTAGAACGCTTCTTCAGACTAACCGCACACTGTTATAAAGTTGTCGATTGATACTAAAGCAATTTAAAAGTGACAGTAGTCAAATATAAAAATCTTGCCAAACCTATAAATTTTACTAAGTTAATATTTTAATTATAAATTTCTTGATGCCCACACTGTATTTTAATAGCTGGTTCAATCTAATTAAAAAACTGGTTGTTACCAGAAATAGAATTTCCATTTTAAATCGACTGTTATATTATTATCAGGAAAGATAACACCTTTAATAATTGAGATTGCATATTGATAATTAAAAATCCATTTAATATAATTAATAATTATAAAACATTATAATTTTATGAAATCATAGATTTTATAATAAATTTTCGTGAATAATAAGTTATTAAATAAATTAATTAGGAAGATTCAAATTACATAATTAGTACTCTTCTTAATTTAAAAACAGCTTTATGGGGGTTACCATTAGGGTTTAAAATGTCACATTTAACAATTGACTTCTCTTTAAGGGGGAGGTAAGGTTTTTTGACGACATGATTAATATATAATTATTTCTATAATTACAACATGATAAAATGACATTTGTAGAACACTTTGTTAAATTTTCATAAATAAATATCAAGAAATAACGTATTGACAACGAATCTCCGCAGACGTCACAAAAAAAAGTAACATTGCGGTGCCACTCATAACTCATCACAGGATTTTCTGAAATCGAAAAACCAAAAAGATTTCATTAGTTGATAAGTTTCTGCAAGTAACGCTGTCAAGTTTTTCTATTTTTATATATTTTTAAAAATTTTACAGCACTTAAAAGTCAAAATACCGATTTTTCATGAAAAAAAATCAGAAACTTTGTTATTTTAAAATACGTTAAAATTAAAAAATAAAAACAACTCGACAGCGTTACCTCGGCATTTATGTAAAGAAAGAGTGTACAAAATTTCAAAAGAATCGGTCCAGTAGATTTTGAGCTAAAGAAGGTACCGACTCTGAAAAAGCTAAGTGTGAGAAACCGCATTTAAAAGTTTTAAAGTGAGACGAAAGCAGACCAGAGAAGTCAAGACTTAAAACTCTATATCTCCGACGGTTTTACTCCAATCGACTTCAAATTTTTGCACAATAAACTTAATGTTGTACAATAATATAAATAAATAAAAGAAAAACCTTACCCCCTCCCTCCCTTTTAAAGGTAAACGTTCACAGGTCAGGATGATGAGGGCCTATGAACGCTTACCTTAGAACTAACATCTAACACCAAATTATCAATAAAAAAAATGATCTTACCTTGAAAGTGGTGACGTAACAACGTAATGGGTATAGTACACTATCATAAAAAGGGACAAAAGAACAAGTCCCGCAACACATCTTTTAAAATTCACTTGTTTTACAAAATAAAAACAACATTTCACTGGCCACATGGACTGGCTGCCATGATTATGATGATTTCGAATACCATGTAGAGTAACATGTCCTCCATTTTGATGTTCTGCTTTATTTAATGGCGTCCACTGTGCATTTGGCAGTAAAGATTCATTTTCTGAATTCATTTTCATTTATTTAAAATATTATTTTATATATTTAGATTGTTAAAAGAGTTTGTTAAAATTAAAATTAAAACTGAGTATTATTTAAGTTAATCAGGTTAAAAAATGGTATTAAAATATATTTTTATAAAAAACATAAATGGCACTATAATGATTAGTCAGGAATGTTTTTAATATATAAAAACCAATAATTTAAAAAAATAATTTACACTGTGTTTTAATTGACTAATTTTAAATATTTATACGTAATTTTATTGCTTATTTTATTTTATATATTCACAATTTATTCGCCACTTGCTGTGCTTCCAAATTTCGAAACAATTAAACGATTTTAGATATGAAAAACCAGCAGCCATTTTGTTTTGATAAACTGATATTGTTTACAAAATGGCGTACTGATGATAATTTCAATATTATTTGATTTGTATTAACGAATCCATAGCTAAAATCAAAAATCATCACGATTTTGTTTTTAAATATGATCTATTTTCATTTAAAATATTTAATTTTTTATTTTATAAATATTTATCATGGTTTGTTTATTTCATTTTTTTTTGTAAGTGTTGCACTTGGCGCGTGGTAGCTGCGTGCTCAGTCAATCCCAGATGGTGATGGGTGGTTTATCTGGAAAAAAATAGAGATGTTATTTTATTGAATGTAATCAGAAAATATCACGCAAACACGCGTTTCTAAAGTGGCAATACAATTCCTTATTTTCTTTCTTTTCTCATTCGAAAAGTATAATACACTTTGCGTTTCCTTATGTGTACGACCATCATACAAAAATATAATTATGAATTTCTTTTTCTTTTTCATTTCTTTTTGGTTCAAATTAATTAATCTTAGATTCTAAGAATGTTGTTTTAAAAGTAATTAGTAATCATTAATATTTCGATGAATTTGGTAGCGGAATATTTAATCAAAGGCAAGTTCAGAGGTCGATAGATGTTTTGCTGTTTCAAGCATTAATTTTAGTGAGATAGTGAAAATGCTTATGAACTAATCTAGAAGAGTTGCTAATTAATATAAACTGTTACGAAGAAATAAATACATTCATCAAAATGCAGGAAGTTTTCGGTCTTGAAGACGTACGCATATTTTAAGGGTTCAATCAAATTGTTTTATAAAAAATTTAACGACATTGTTGCCAGATGTAGAGATTCTCAAAAATTTACATAACAAAAGTTATTGACAAATTTCTTTCAAGATTCTTTAGTTATCAATAATCTAGCTATAAAAACATTCCTTGATATCAATTATTAGTTATACGTCACTTTTACTATACAATAGGCTTGTGTACCATAACTTAATTTCTATAAAACTGTACTTATATACAAAATGTACTTTAATGTCCAATTATTTGTTAATAACTCCCTATATTTTAGGAGATATTACCAATTAAAAAAAAAACTCATTAATTATTAAAAAAATTCAATTTACGACCGCAAATTTTCTTTCTCTTTTATTCTACAGAGACGTATATGAGTGAGTTATGAAACATTATTTACTACTAAGACCTGAGGTGTGTATCCCATCAAATATTACATTACAATGGTTGTGGAAAAGGAAAAATAATCTCTAATTCAAATTTGATATAGCTATAACTCCATCAACTTTTCAACATACATATATTAACCGTTTAAAAATTTAAAAACGACTCCTAAAAAATGAGTTCATAAGCCTATTGCAGATGTATTGTATATTTGGCAACACTGGCAACCTCGCTTTTACAAAACACTATCACTTTTAGAGCGAGAAAACCTTCCTGCTGTCAAATATCGTGGAAAATTACTACATAACTCTAAAAACGGTATTTTAGCGCTACTATAACAAAATTAAATGTTTCATAACATATAAAAATATTGTAAAATTATCAAACTCGTGAAAATGAAAGTATATTACTTTTCTTGACTTACCATTTCATCATTCTTATCTATTTTTATCGCACTTATATCAATCAACCGTTTGCGGAATAAGAATCCGATATTGAAGAAACCTAAACACGCGAACCTTTCTAATATTAATTAAATAATATCAATCATTAAAAATAATGAATTATATATCAAAAAAAAAAAATCACAAAATTTGTTAACAAATTATATTCTACGTTTCAGACGTATATTTATGAAGTTTTTAATCACGAAATATTTTAAAAGTGAAATAAATAGTAACACAAAAGATATGTAGAAATGTACAGAGAGATTGAACACAACAAACAAGATACAAAACGTTTAAATAACCTCTTTGACTCTCACTGTATGCTGCTTGTGACGGGTCTGTTGTACGTATGAAGATTAGTTTATTTGCCATTTGCATACCGTTCCGCTAGTGCCATGCTAGCCTTATCACTCATCAGGGTCGAATTGTAAACGTTTAAACATTAAATATTAAAAAATTACTTCAAGCATAGCAGTAGCAGTACTGTCTTAAGGGATTAGCCCAACTTGAAATTTAAAAAAATCGAAAAAAATTCTTGTTTAGATTTATTAATAATATTTTTAAGAATATTTTTTATTTAATATTGTAATCTAGATTTCAGGTTTTCGTTTAAGCATTCCTTTTCACAGCTGTGTTTTAATTTAAGTTTAGTTAATTTAGTTGGTGCGTATGCATCGTTAGTAATATAAATTTTGACAGTTCGACCTAAAATTGTATCTGAAATAATTAAAATTGCTATTTTTAATAACAATTAGAAATAGAAATTGTTTTCACTTCTATATTTTTCAAAAACTTCGACATTAAACTTCTTTTAAAAATAAATCCTACTGCATTTTGATAGATTGTCACATTTTGGAGGTTATAATATAATAAAGGTTTTCTTAATTTAATATTTTCAATTTAAAACATTGGACCTTGTAAGGTTCTAATAAAATTAAGAAAACTTAAAAAATAAATTAAATTAAAAATGGTACTGTGAATGACTACGCGTATTGCCATATGCTAAACAATTTAAATTAAATACAAAATTAAATCAAAGCTACTAAGTCTCTATGCTGAATATTACGCGAGCTGTAACAATTTGAAGTAAATGCAATATTATACAGAGCTTCTCTCGAAACTACCTCTTTTCGAATTGTCGCTACAATATCGTGAGAACTTCTAAACCTATTTTAATAAAAATTACTCCGTATTTTCTTTATATTACTATCTTTTTGCGACTTAATTTTTAAAAAAAACCTATACATTTTTCACTAATAAAATAATAAAACTTCATCAGAAAACCTTTGTAAGATTTATACGATTAAAAATACTTTTATAATTCGATTTTAGGTGAAATTCAAACCTTTCTAAATTAAATAGTTATGTTTCGTTTAAGTAAAATGTATTTAAAGTTTAACTAGCATTATTATAATTTTGACATGCATTTATATACCGTTAAATTATTGAAAAAATATAGTTATTTAATTTTATTATTCAGCGAAAATCTTCTGTTTTGTTGGCAGTTTTTGTGGTGTTGTGGCCTCACATATGTACACCGCTGCGTAATAAGTATATAATTATGTATATACATAATCAGTTCAATTTTATTACAACCAAATTGAGAAATTATTATTATGGTCCGGGGATCACTGTGTCGTTAAAAGAATATAATATGAATCGTTGTTTTTAAGTTATTAACATAATTTTCCTCTGATAAATACTAGCTCATATTCAACCAACGATACCCCCAATCCATATCTGTATTCTTATTGTTAAACAATTTAAATTCTTAAATCTTTAGTTAGATATTCAAGTCATGTCTGTAGAATACAAATACATTATGTTATTTATTTGTTGATATGTACAATACAAAGCACCGAGGAGAATATTGATTACAAAATGATTTAAATGAATTGATGTTATGTTAAAGTATGTTCAAGTATCTAAGCGGAACGTTAATAGAAACAAAAATATTTGAATTAATTGGCGCCTTAATATATTATGGTCGTACAAGTATATCTTAATTTAAAATTCACGTCATACTTTTTATTTATTACATCTGTTTCTATTTTGGATATAGGTTTTGCATAGCTGGAATTTATAGATCCGATTTTATATTTTATTAGTAGGAGGCACGATAAATATCAATGTCTATGATTTAAGTGGTTAGTCTTGGCGCACACTGGTAAAACAACTCAAAAGTAACGAGAATTTGTGAGAGGGTGAAAAAGTTTATTAAATGAGAGCAAGATCTGTCAACCAGTTTGTTTTCAGCAGCTAGTTCCATCAGTTCACTTCCTTATAACGGATATTTAAGGGGGGGGTCTGGGTTTCAGCGTAAAAAAAAACACTTTTTTTGTGATTTTTTATCTCAAATATCGATTGAGCAATTTTATTCAAACCTTCTATACATTGTTGAGCATAGTTTTGACTATGTTCTGTAAATTTTTCATGCAAAAATATTAAATCATTAGCCCGTGACAGAGCTTCCCCCAGGACGTCTTGAAAAAAAAACAATTTGCGGTGTTCACTGTAACTCGGCCGGAAATTATCAGAAAATGAAAAACTATAAAAATTTAGTTAAATTATAAACAAATCTTCCCCCCAACGTTCTCTGATTATTTTTTTTTTAATTTAAAAATTTTTGGCGGCCATCTAAAGTGTGAACCGTTATTTTCGACTAAAATTTCCGCCATTTTGTGGGTGGGAAACACCCTTAATGTTAAAAAAAAAAATTTTACTAAACGTAGGGGGGAGGTATTTTATATGAAGAAAATGTGTACAAAGTTTGAAATGAATCGGTCGAGTAGTTTTCAAATGGCAGTGAACACGGACTTTGAAAAAGTAGTTTTGAGAAAAACGCGTCAGGACTATAGCAATGAATAAACTGTATACCTGATTAACATATAATACAATATAATATACCGGATTAATAAGACAATAACTTCAAGAATATTGCTTAGATCGGCTTAAAATTTTAAGGACATATTCTTGAAATGTTAAACAATAAGATAAAACAAAAAATCGATTTTTCGAAAGTGAAAACCCAGACCCCCCCCTTAAGTATAATCAAAATCAAATATAGTACTGGTATAACCATAGAAACTGAGACTATATACGCCTAATATTAATGCCTCAACGCACTCGGCCATGGTGTGATCGTTTTATAAACCATACCTTTGAAAACCTTTTTTGTAGTAAATTTTTTTAATCTTTATTTTGTAATTGCAAAACTAATAGAAACGGAGATATTATCAAAAAACTGAAAAAGTGCTCTGTAAAAAGTTACGCGTACTACATATCGGTAGCAACTTTCTCCTAATTATTTTAGACCGTTGAAATGAACAAGAAAAACAAAAAACATTCCAATAAGTTATTAGGAGTCATCCATAAAATACGTGACAAAAATTTCATAGTTTTCAAGCCCCTTCCTACTCCCTCCCCATTGCCACGTCTTGTCACACATTGTCGACCTCCCCCCTGTTATGACCAAACATTTAAAAAATATATATATTTTGTTTTTGATCTTGTTTTTTGACTTCCCATTCCCCTTTTGCATGTGACATAATTAATAAAACTAATTGGCACAAAACTATAAGAAAATCGTACTAAAAATAAGATTTTACGAATCTATACCACGTAGCACACCCTATAAAAATTATATGCAAGTTCATTTGAAAAAGAAAAATGTTTTATTATCTGTTTGTATTTTACTACTATATATTTTTCTTTTTCTTTTTCTATTTTTATGTTGTCAACACTGTTTCGTAGCTTCATCTGTTATAATCTGACATCCCTTTATTAAATGTAACAAATATCGTAGAAGTAGAACGACGTTAAAGATAAGGGTGGAAACAGGAACAAACTGGTGTCGGAACTATTTCAGGAATTAAATTGATTTCTTTTTCTAATTACACACAATATTTTGTAAAATAATTTTATGGAGAAGTGTATATATGCCATAAAGGTTCGATTATTCCATACTCAGTTAACTGAGGTTTATTGTAAAATATCTCAGTTACAGTCTTTGTTCGTTATCTGTGATCGAACGAAACTATAATTAAAAAATCAATTTTTTTAGGTTAAACTTTAGTTATGTTATAACAGGACTATACACTTTAAAAAAAATGTTCAATAATAAAATTTAGGCAATTAATAAAAAGACAACAACCAAAATTATAACTCAAGCAATAATAATAGATCTACGTAGTCTTGCGAAGGAGGACCAAACTTTGCATAAACATTAAAAGCAAGTACACACTAAGCCAAAACAGTATACGTATTCAAGGACACAAAAAAACGATGTGTGAAAGTTATCGATTAAAAGTAAAAGGAAATGCGGAAGGATGAGTACAGCCCTGGATCGGCAGGGGACATGGTTACAATAATAATCATTTATAACTTCCGACGCCTTTATCTATACCCACAACCACGGGATAGCCGCCGCGGCGATTTTGCAGCAGCAGGAGGGGCCCTACGGCACGCGCTTTAGGCGTAGTGCATTTGACAAGCAATGTATGGTTTTTTCCAATATCGGTTATAGAAATCCTAGTGATTAATTTTTCTTTTTTTATAATAATTCAAACACTTCAAAGTAATTTATATTGTAAGGCTTTAAATTTATCGACCATGACAAGCTTATACACTTGTGAATATAATCTGTGAAATATAGATTAGGGCTGTAGCATTGCATGAAGGAGGGAGGGATGTAGAGAGAGAGAATGGAATGGGGACCAACATTCGAGATTATATCAATTAAAAATTGGAGTATTGTCTTTACAAATTGATGAACTACACCATTTTCAATTGGTATATCAATTCGAGTGACAGCCTCGTAATAAAATAGAGATAGAAGTCTCAAAAATTCTGAATTTTCCTAATAGTTTATACAACAACAAATTCGTTTTTTTTAGCAAGTAAAGGAGTGGAGGGGCGCTCCATTCAAGGCGTCACCTTGAAAATAAGATTGTAATACGTTCTTTAAATTTATATTGAAAACTATAACACTCACAAAAATTTGTGAATATACATTTTGTAGACAACAATATTATTTTCCATTTTACCTTTACATGATAAAATAAGAAATTGGTTACCTACCCAAAATGTACGGTTGGCCTTAATTCAACGACGAATTTCGAAAGTATCATCATTCTTACTTTGTCAAAACACGGAATTTTTTTGATTAAACAATATTAAACGCAGCTCGTATCAGTATTAGGATAAAAGAATATTTTTTTCTTATACGAAAAACATGATATAAAAATCCAATAATAAATAAACGGATTCGGATGTAACCATTTTCCGTCTGGTCGCAACCGTGCTTCTGTTTACTGTTACATCAGTAACCTCCCCCTCACCCTCACTTCCTCTCTCTTCCTATTTCCCGTTTTCCACCCTTCTATATTATATATAGCGTGTCTTGAATCAATTTTGTTGAAGAAAGGTCATCATTCACATTGATACTATGAGTAAAATAGTAGTCTCTCATTTAGGACGCCAGGCGTCGTGGCGTTGAGCGTCGTTGAGCGTCGTTTTCTGTTTTCAACATACACTTATTAGATTTATTTATATGTTATTTATTATGGTTAATTTGAATATAAGAATGAAGAATTTGTATAAATTTATAAAGCTATAAAACACAACTGGTTTTTGTTTATATATATACAAATGGAATAAATTATTTGTAATGTAATCAGGAAAGGCGAACGCACAGGGAGCGAGAGAGGGAGGCAAGAGGGGGAGAGAGGAACAGGATTGTACAAGTGAAATTTATCACGTTTATTTCATTCATTATTTTAAGTATTTTTTCTTCAATTTACATAATAAATTGGGAAATTAAAATGATCGTTTTATAAAGCATCACTTTAAAAAAACGAACATAGAGTAAGTAGGTATATAGAAAGCCTTTCTTTATAAATTTTAAAATATAGAGATCTTAAATGATTAGGAGACATCATAATCAGAATCGTTAAGAATTGAACTTGATAAAAGTACAATGAAATTACCACTTATATATTTTAATCTGTCATATTACAAACTTATGCATAAAAATTTTTTTTGTAGAAAATTTTAAATTTCATAAAAATTGAGTTTAATTTTTAATGGTTCTTGACGTAGTTTAAAGCATAAAGCTGATTTCAAATCTACTATTTATTTCCAAGTAGGTGTTCTTGTTTTCGAGATATCAGCATGTAAAGCGTATATAATGCAGTTATTTAAAAATATTTATTGAATCTGAGTAATCTGTATGCAGAGTGTATGATCATTATCTTTTATTAGCTTTTATAAATAAATGCTTACTTTTGTAATCTTGTCTACAATTAGATATTAATGCAAATTATTAGTCTGGCTCTATGAGGATTAACAATATTGATTACGAATAATAACTAAACATCTGGTGAGTCAGTTTAACAACATAGGACATTAAAAACCTTTTACAAAATTTCGAGTTAATCCTGCCCAGTTTTTTTCAAATGTTAAAGAAACTTCGGAAAATTTGAAAGTTCTGGAAAAACTGAAAGTGCTTTTTTCTCTGTGATATTTGCTACTATGTTTTACAACTGATTCTCCAATTATGAATCAAGCTAATAGTGACGAAAAATTGATTCAGTTGAATGGACTTTTGTGTCCTCATTTTTTAGTGGTTGATTTTTCAATTGTTGATTGTAATTGATGTTAATAAATGTGTATTGGCGTGTCTATTTTATTAATTATCTAAATGTTGACGGAAATTGCAATTAAAAATTTGAATTATAGTTTTAGTGCTAGGAATGGTCGGTCATATTTGTATGACGTTTTAAATTTTATTGTTCCTTGAAATAGCTGTAAATAATATTTGATATTTTGATATATAAATACATATAGCAGAGATTTATGAACTGTAAGGATGGCAGCGGTGATGTCACATGCATTTGGAATGTGTACAACGTTGAATCCCTTTAATAATTAAAGAGACAAAATATTTTTTTTAATTGTTAATATCTCTTAACATATAAGGAGTTATTAAAAAATAATTGAACATTTGAGGTTCTAGTAACCAACTTTATCAATATATAGTACACTTTTATAGAAATTAAGACATAGGACACAAGTCCATTGTTACAGGACAATGTCTTTCGGGTTTGCTAGTAAATTGAAGTATCTAGCACCCTGTAAATAGAGCCGACAGTAATATACCATTGATAATGATGCATGCGTGATTATTGCAAATAAATTATTAGTACACAGTGTGAGTCATAACCCAGCGGATCAGGTCGGGGGTCGGGGGTCGGACAGATACGCGGTCGGTGGTTTTTGTGGTTTGAGCTGCGTTTGACGGCTGAATCATTAGGACCATCAACCATGTAATCATGTAATGTACAAAGTTACGTTAGAAAACCGAAAAATAATAATAATCAATAGAACATTGTTGATTTTATAAAACAGATAGTCTCGCAGCACGCCATTAAAAAAGAATATTCGATAGGAATCGTTATAGTCTTTTTTTATCGTCCTAAAGTGACGTAATAATATTATTAATTATGAGTTTTTATGTAATATTACCAGTAAACAAAGAACGTAAACTCAATATGTAACGTAATATTTTTTACCTAACGTACCGTTTTATTATTTATCGAAGTTTTATAGATTTCTGTTACATTAAATAAATGAAACATAAGGGGAAGTAAGATCAAAACGATGAAAAATAAGCATATTTTCGATAATATTTTTTGACGACACAGTTAATATATAATTATTTCTGTAATTACTACATGATAAAATTATATTTGAAGAATACTTGGTGAAATTTTTATAAATAAATATCAAGAAATGAGCCATTCACAGCGAATCTCCGCAGACGTCACAAAAAAAGTAACATTGCGGTGCCACTCATCACTGGATTTTCTGAAATCAAAAAACTAAAATGATTTCATTAGTTGATAAGTTTTTAGCAGTTAGAGTTTTCCTTTTTTTATTGATTTTACAGTACTTAAAAGTCAAAATACCGATTTTTCATGAAAAGAATCAGAAACTTTGTTATTTTAAAATACGTTAAAATTAAAAAATTTTAAAAAACTCGACAGCGTTTCTTCGGCATTTATGTAAAGAAAGAGTGCGCAAAATTTCAAAAGAATCGGTGCAGTAGATTTTGAGCTAAAGAGAACACCGACTCTGCAAAAGCTAAGTGTGAGAAACCGCATTTAAAAGTTTCAAAGTAACACGAAACCAGACTAGAGAGGTGAAGACTTAAATCTCTATATCTCCGACAGTTTTACTCCAATCGACTTCAAATTTGCACACAATAAACTTAATATGTTCTACAATAATATAAAAAAGTTAAAACCTTCGTAAAGTTCGTAAAAATTTGGGCAATCAAAAAGCGAAATTATTTATAAGGAGATAAACCTTACTATTTTTCTATTAAGTTATCTACTAAGTTATTTTACAAAGAGAAAATTTACATTAAGGGAGCCCGTTCCTGTAAACCTTGAAATTTCAAACCTTACACTTAATTGGTGGTATAGTGTAGCTTAAAGCGAGCTATAAAGCAGCTATATCATTGCCATAATTATCTTATGTCAATGTAACGCTTAGAAAGTAATTAGTACTTTATGGTCTAAGTATAATTAATTAACTTATTTCTACGCTCAATAACAATTTAATTTACATAGAAATTGAACTAATTAATAAAGTAAATTGTAATGATAGCATTCACATAGGCATTTACTAAATTAAAATGACCAGCAAACAAACAGCCTCGTTAAGCTAGAGTACTTTACTCGTACTTAACGCAATACGGCCTATAATAGGTTTTTTAAACACTTCTTGTTCAATGTTCGTTATTAATTTTAATTATTATCATTTATATAAATACACTAGTGAAGTGACAAACGGGTGTTCCGAAAGTTATGTACCATGAGATAAATAATATAAGATTCTGTATATAAAAAATTTCACGTTTTTGAAGGAAAAACTTATTAATCGAAAACAGATGGCTCATGGCGAGTTTTGAAGCTAAAAAAGTAAGTTTCCAATTCTAATTCAACTGCTTTCCAAATTTTATTATACTACACATCAGTAAATTTAGAAACTACATAATTTTTATATAAATAAGTCATTCTTAAATTTATTCCGTCGCAAAGTGACGCCTCTTTTATATATTTGATTTAAATGTGGTTAAAAGTTGCACTTATAGTAGCTCTGAGCACTTTATTGATTAAAGGATTTAATTTTTTTTAATATAACGACTTATTTACAAATAATTTGACATTTGAAGTCCTGATTATAAAAATTAAATCATGGATTTCAGGCCTATTGTAAAAATAATGATTACTCAAGATAGGATTGAGATAGAAGGCTAAAAAATCCTTTTAAGCTTATATTATATATATGCTTATAATATATTTGTTTAATCTCCAATTTCGCAAAAACTTGTATATACATACAAATCAAAGAATGAACTTTCTGAAATTGTAAAATATTTGGCACACATAATTATAGACTTTTTAGCTGTAGTAATTTTGAAGTCATACTCTACTTGATAAACACCCTGTTGTTACTGTAATACAAGAACAATGACGTAACTATATTTAATGCAATCATTTTAATTACGCTAAATATAAACAAACTAAAAAAATCTGAGGCCTTCTATACACATAAGTAAATTGTGTAATTAATACTTTGTTGAAAAAGATTTCATAACAGAAGGTCGTAATAAAATCCTTACTGAAATATGTTTATATCACAAACCATATATTAAATAAACGATTCACTGTGAACAAATTTTGAGGGGTATGAATCCATTACCCGGGGTAAGGGGAAAGCAATCTATCTCATTCTATTATTTGTCAAGCATTGCGAGTGACCTCTCTATTTGAAAATTTGAATTTTTGACATTAGTTTGTTTACATTAACCTACAAATATATTAATTTAAAAACTGCCAAAATAGTAGGAGGTCGTCAGTGAGAAGACTTCAGCATCCGACGTAAAATAAATAATATATTACAAAAATATGATGACGTCGATTTCATACATATATTTAGGAGATACTGTCCTGAGGTGTGCTCCATTGTACAGTGGCACCGCCCCACTTTATTTAACAAGCGTTTTATATTCATTAACACAATATAATGATAATCAAATGAATTATTCATGTTTTGTCAATAACATAATTAACCTATATGATTTCTCAGCCTCCTTTGCATATAAATTGTCGTTGTTATTATCCAATTAATTATGTACATATAAAAACAATAAATAGAAAACGCGCTCCACCACTTTCATTAATAGAATTCAATATATTAACTAGGCGCCACTTATGCATGCATTATATAGAAACAATCGTATGTGTTATGTATGTATATATATACAGATATAAGTATATAGAAGTGTACATACTATCGCAATGCACTTTAAGGACGAATTACATGAGCTTGTGCTCTGTGCTAGCTAATTAAATGCAACCTGCATTCTAAATTTGTTGTAAACTGGATGCAGCAGTTAGCTGAGGCCAAGGTTATTAAAAGCGGCGTTCTAGATGTAGTTCCATACAATTTATAGCACAACACGAGAAAGATTATTATTTTTAATAGTGTTTTTATCAAAATTCAATAGTGAAATATTAGATGTGATTAAAACTTTTCCTGTTAATAATAAATTTTTGGTAAGTGATTCAAAATTAATTAGTGAATTAATGAAATATTTAGAAATTTGTAAAATTGAATTATAAAAGATGTATAAAAAATGTTTTATGGTGGCTATGACAAATCCATTTAAGGTTAATCTAACATAACACAAATTACCTGTTACTTTTACCTAATATATAACCTTTTGTAACCTTTTAGAAAGATATATCTATCCTTTGCGTATTAGAATATACATTGCGTATATGAATATACATTGCGTATATGAATATACATGACAGTACATACTATGTATATGCAACAATGCTTAAATATTAAATATGACATACACTGTAGGTTTTTCATCACAACAGCATATACATAGAATTGCAATGCATGTATATACGTTGAATATATTATGTATATCCAAATGATTTCTAGGATCTTTCTGAAATAACATCCTATATAATAATAAAAGATTTTTTTAGATGAAATATTCTGTTTTATAATATAACGAAGAACGCTGTTAATTGTTTGTATCTTTCGGTTGAGTAGCTATAGCGATGTATACCTATTTCCAGCACGGCTATATTGTTACACTTTAATACCAAGCACATAATTTACTAGATATGAAAAAAATAATAGTTTAAAGTTTTGTATGAAATTAATTTTGTTGCCTAAATCTTTATTTATGAGACTTAACAATATTCTCAGAAAGTTTTTGGTTTGGCTGGTGGTAAAAATAGTCGACTTGAAAATATGTGCTTATATTTTATGAAAAATGAAGGTGTATATCTTAGTACATAAGAGTATATATAAAAAAAAAAACGTCTTTAGCTGAATAAGCTACAGTTCAGTTTTTATGAAACGAGGAAAAAGAAAACTAAAGAATATAATGTTTAATACAGAGTGGAAAAATTACTAAACCTGTATTTATCTAGTGTAATATTTTAAAATTACAAATTCAATGAGCTTAATATCTATAAAACGGTACTATATATTGATAACTAGAGTTTACCCCCGTCTCAAGCGACGACTGTCTTTTGTGTGTGAATTGAATTTCATTTCAAATTTTAATTCCATTTTTAAATTGAAATATTAAACTTGTTCCATATTTATTTTACATATAAAAGCAAATAATTATGTCACGATAAAAAAAATTTATCGTAACGGTATAAAAATCTCATCATGATAAAAAAAATCTCGTCGCAAATAGTGCGAAAAGTGCAAATTGTGCAAATTGTGCAAATAGTGCGAATAGTGCGAATAGTGCAAATAATGCGAATAGTGCGAACAGAGCAAAGAGTGCGTATAGTGCGAATAATGCAAATTGTGTGAACAGTGTTAATCAGTGTTGCCAACCCCAAAAAACTAAAAAACAGCAGCTCGCAAAAGAAAAACAGGAGAAAACAGTAGGTAGAGAAAAAAAAGGCAGATTTCATACTTTTGCTCATATAATTAAAACAATGAACAATTTTCTTAGATACCAGAACTCACATACATTGTTATATTAATAATCACAACAACAAAAAAATAAAAATCAAAGTAAAATTATTTTCCACTTTCATTCTCAATTGCCTCATATTCAATATTTTCACACTCATTTTTCTTTTTAAAAAATATTTGCATAGTGTAATAGGTGGCGCTGAACGCCAATCGAAAAACAGTAAAAATTAGGAATGAAACAGAAAACAGGGACATCAATGTGAAAACAGCAAATCTACTGTTAAAACAGTAGGGTTGGTAACACTGGTGTTAATAGGGCGCATAATACGAATAGTGCGAATCAAAATCTATCTAATCAAAATTTCTCACAAATCTATTTCAAGTAGTGAAAGCTTTACGGTAATGTATAATTAATTTTTAGCTTTTGATGCGTGAAAACGTAAGTGTAGGTAGTTACCATGGAAAGCTTCATCATTAAAACAATGAACAAATATATACAAAAGACAAACCTTTATCCTTATTAAATGAAGATAATAATTAAGTTAATATTAATACCAAATATTATACATACATATTATTACGCGCCTTTGTAAATACGGCATGTTACACAATTAATATATTTCCTAGTCATTATATTCATGTTAGATTAATTTTACTTTCAACAGTAGATGGAACCTCAGGGCATGATGGGGCCCCTTTTCATTTAATCTTAATTAGTGAAATCATAGGGGTTATGATGTCTGATGAATATAAACGTGACTTTGAAATAAAACGGAAGTGAATTGTGAAACCCCTGTATCTCACTCGGCGCCGAAATTTAAATAAATGAAATTATTTTATGTAATGAAAAGGTGCCTTCCAAATTTATACGGGAATCATCACTTGAGTGAAAATGCTGTAGTTTTTTTTATAGATCATGAGATATACTATACCGTCGGGATGGATTTAGTAGAGTGAGTACTGCCATCTATGACGCAAAAAAGGCACCATGTTATACAAATATAATTATTTTTAATCTTTTTATTAGTGAAACTGAACGGCTATAAATTCTCATAAAAATATGTGTAAATATTGTGAAAGCGATTTAAGTCTTTTATTTTTTATATTTCTAAAAATAAAACTCTATTTTAAGGGTAGATAAATTGAGTTAGACACCCTAAATATACTGCATAGTATTCTGTCATCGGCTGTCAAACCTATGTTATATTTTATAGCATAAAATATTATTTTTACGACACAAAATTGTTCTGTTATATAGGGTATCTCTTTTCTAATTCTCTCTACTCTCCTCTTTCTATATAGCGTACTATCCACTTCAAATTTGATGTCATATTTAATTGCTGTATACGAGTTCGAGTGAAGCTAGGCCAGAGGAGAGTGAGCGATATACCATAACGGGCCATATGTTTTATCAAACACTCTGTTATTAAGGCAGTTGTTATCAATAGCACGTTCTCACATGATAAACCTATCAACTCTTACCCAAATTATTTGTAATGGCTATTATTAAGCGTGATGTGCGTTCGATTTAACAGTGGGTACAACAACTTGACAGGAATGGTACTCTATGGTCTATAGAATGTGAAGTTCAACACATGAAAATGAGACGGCACCTATTATAGATCAGCGATCAAAAAGTAAAGGATAAAAATAATCAAACGGGAATAATATATTATTTTATTATTATAAAAGGCATAAATATATTATTTACACTACATGATGGTACTAAGATCTCTTTGAAAAGTCTAGAATTTTCAAAGAATCGATTTTTGCTTTTTTTATATTTTGAAAGTATAGTCTTTTAAGAATATATTGTTAAATTTTTGTAAGGATATTGCCAATAGTTTAATAGTTATAGTTATAGCCATATAGCCATATAGCCATAACATACTTAAAACTTTAATTTAATTTAAGTATAGTCTTTTAATAATATATTGTTAAATTTTTGTAAGGATATTGCCAATAGTTTAATAGTTATAGTTATAGTTATAGCCATATAGCCATAACATACTTAAAACTTTAATTTTATTTATTTCAAAACTACTTTTTTCGGCATGGTGTAGAAAAAAAAACTATTCAACCAAATCGTCTGAAATTTTAATATGTTATTCACAACATCACAATAGCTATCGTTGGAACTAGAACATTTTTTTATATCAATAATATCGTATTTTAAAAATAAACTCAGTTTTTAGAATATCATTTTCAAAAGCACGGCATTTTGTCAATAACTGTACTCATACTAATTAATAATTTTCAGGGCTTCTATTTCTCACATAAATAGAAAAGACAAAATCGGTAACACAGTCCAATAGGGTCTTAAATCGTCTATCAAGATCCAAATTTTGTTTTTCTCTATGTGTCTGTCTATATATATAGATCTATAAATATATTTTTATACGCTATGGTGACTAACAGACAGAGGGTTCTCCCTTGATATAGTTGAATATAGTCACCCTAATTCTAACCGCACACACACTTGGCACTTGCTAAATACATACAAGTAAATAAACACATGAACCGAATGAGGAAAAGGTAAACATTATAGATTATAGAGATAGAGTATAGACTAACACTAATACACTGTTATTGCCGATAAACGCTTAGTAAATAAACGAAAAGTGGTTGTATGTGTATTTGCATACTGGGTGAAGCTGTTCCTTTTAATAAAAGAGATTTGGTGAATTTCAATAATTGATTAGGCTGTTTCCTCGTTGGATATCAATCGCTCTAAAATCAATGCTGTTAATTCTAAAACAATATCGAAAAACTTAATGTTTTTTTATACTTTGGAGAACAAAATTATATGCAGATTCTATTTATTATTTGACATAGGTATGTCCTTTTAGGCATTACATTCTTCCGCATTAGAATCACATACTATATTTCATTTTATTACTTAAACCATTTTACAATTGTCTTAGAACTACATATCAAGATACATCTCCTTGTCCTTTATCAAATCAGATCTACTTCACTTTCTCATTGCTCTAATTTTTCTACTTATAATTCAAATTACGAGAGTTCGGCGGCGACTCATACTTAAAATAAGTTGTGGGGTATAAACTGCCGACATAACTAAAAAGCACTGACTCACTTATTTTTCGATAATGTATATAGAAACGAATAATATAAAATTCATTATTGTATTATAGATTTATACCGCTCTTATAACCTCTTTTAAGTATAAGTCGCCCCGAACTCTCGTGATTTAGACTATACTTTCCACACATTCCACATAGTTTCTCTTCCTCTATCATCTACTATCCCTTTCTAAAAACAATTTTATTTATTCCAGAAAATATTTGCCAAAATCTGAAAATATGAATAGAAGAACTCATATAATAAAACATTATTATTCGGAAAATTATTTATAGTTTAGTTAAATTCGAAAGTCAAATATTAAAATAGATATGTCGGCACAAAGATTATGATTACCCCCCCCCCCCCTTCCCTTTGACACGTCTCGTCACACTTACTGAAGCTACCACACTCCAGTTTGCGCGTGTTTTAATTAATAAATTCATTCAATACGAGGTATACGAGTTATGCATCGCTATACCAGGTTAAATATATTTATCTTGATCTCTTTTATCAAAGTTTTTAACCGTGATCTACATATAAAAGGTTTCAAATCCCTGTTAATATTTTTATTGTATTAAAATAAATAAATTTACAATACAACATTTATTTTGAAACTAGTGTTTGCTGTTACATCAGAAGATAACACTGTTTAAGTGCATTTCGTAAATTCAACAAAACACTTTTTAAGACACTCTTTTATCCTGTTGTTTATTTTTACATTCCAGTGTCACCAGGAGGCACTGTTGGATGTTGTTCTGTTCTATTGTATAATTTATAGCTTCTTGCGTCACTTCAAACAAAGCTGTAGGTTATATTATGTTTACTGTATAAATATAAATATAACGCATTTTGAAATAAAGAAGCCGCAATATTTAATAAGTAAAGATAAATACATAAATTAAATCTAGACAATTAGAAATATAGCTGACACGTGCTGCAGGTGACATTAGTGTTGTAATTCTAATGATAAAAATTAGATGGTTTTTGTAACTCATTTTCTCCACCACGCTTTCAACAAAACTAGGAGTACGAAAGATTATTACCGAAATATTTATTTATTTATATTATTGTACAACATATTAAGTTTATTGTGTAAAAATTTGAAATCGATTGGAGTAAAACTGTCGGAGATATAGAGTTTAGAGATAGAGTGTTACTTTGAAACTTTTAAATGCGGTTTCTCACACATTTTTCAGAGTCGGTGCCCTCTCTAACTCAAAATCTACTGGACCGATTCTTTTAAAATGTTGCACTCTCTTTCTTTACCTAAATGCTGAGTTAACGCTGTCGAGTTTTTTTAAATTTTTTAATTTTAACGTATTTTAAAATAGTTTCTGATTTTTTTTATGAAAAATCGGTATTTTGACTTTTAAGTGCTGTAAAATATTGAAAAATCAATAAAAAAGGAAAAACTCAACAGCGTTACCTGCCCTCTCTAACTCAAAATCTACTGGACCGATTCTTTTAAAATGTTGCACTCTCTTTCTTTACCTAAATGCTGAGTTAACGCTGTCGAGTTTTTTTAAATTTTTTAATTTTAACGTATTTTAAAATAGTTTCTGATTTTTTTTATGAAAAATCGGTATTTTGACTTTTAAGTGCTGTAAAATATTGAAAAATCAATAAAAAAGGAAAAACTCAACAGCGTTACCTGCAGAAACTTATCAACTAATGAAATCATTGTGGTTTTTCGATTTCAGAAAATCCAATGATTAGTTATAAGTGGCACCGCAATGTTACTTTTTTTGTGACGTCAGCAGAGATTCGCTGTCAATGCCTCATTTCTTGATATTTATTTATAAAAATTTCACAAAGTATTCTCCAAATGCCATTTTATTATGTAGTAATTATAGAAATAATTATATATTAACTGTGTCGTCAAAAAACATCGAAAATATGCTTCTTCTTTATTGTTTTGACCTTACTCCCCGCTTAAAAAAGGTTTTAAATCTCTGTTATAAATCAATCAATATATATTTATAAATCAAACATAGAATCTACTTAATAGAAGAAAAAGTTTTTCTACTGTTTTTATTATATATAACAAAACATAGGTACTTGAAAGTTAACTCAAAAAAAAAAAAAAATTAATTAAACAAAAAACTTTTATAAAAACCCAAAGGGAGGCATTAATATCAAAAAGTTTTCTTTTATATTAAGTAGAATCAATATAACTTTATCAAAATATTTTTTTTATTATTTAATATGCCTTTTCCTTATTGAACCCTGGGGTGGTTTTATCAACTTTTTTTGTAACAAATATATCAAAAAAATAAAAAATCATTTCATTAATTTTCCTTGTCAAAAATATCACTGTAGTTTTCTTTTTTAAAGGAAATACACAATACTCAATAATTGTATAAAAATATCTTGACTGGACACAAATACATCGCCTTCTATAGCATTAAAACAATAAGAAAGGTCAGTAAATGGTAAAGACTTAACAATATTAGGAGAGATAAGGTATTAGGTTTTATAAATTACGTATTTAAAATTCCAAAAGTGTCGTTAGTTTTAAAAATAATATATACTTCAGAAAGAAGATATCATATGGCATATTTGGCACAAGGACGGCAAGAGCACATCTGTTTGTAAATCTTCTTGTAAAAACTCTTAAATTGTCTTTTTCAAATATCTTTACCTATTATAGAACTATCGAATGTAGTGACAAGATACTTCGTTACTCTCTACATCTTATCATAGGATGTTTCCAAATCAAAATAAGGTAAATAAGTGTGTTTAAGTATATTCATATCACAAATCACTAACCAAATGTTTTCTAAAACCTATTTAAAAAATCGCATACCATATCAATATATTCTAACGAAATAAGTACTTTAAATAAGTATGCATACATTTTTTACATTGTGATACTACTCTAGTCAACCGGATGTGATTCCAGGTCCCCTTATTGGCATTCCTGTCGACAGAGCATGAATACACCCATTCCACTTCCCCGAGCCCGCCTTTTTTCGAGAAAATACATATTACACAACCCTATATATTCGAATACCTATTACCCTTATATAGGGGTGTACATATATAAGTACGTTTATCCTATATATGTATTATATTACACAGTAAATTTCCATCGGAGCACCCGAGCTTCAAACCGCTCTAAATGTATTATACCCACGCTAATACATACGTCAAATAAGTTAAATTTCGTATACAGGGTGTTTTGGATTAGGCATATATCTGCGTTAACATTTTAAGCACGGAGTTTTAAATATAGTTCAAATTATGAGAGTTCGCCGGTGACTAATAGCAGGAAAGAATGAATAAAAAGATAACAGAAAATATAATGAAAGATACAAAAAGATTTGGGAGAAGAGATAGCTTCTTGGTAGTCAACTTTATTAAGACATGATTTGAACTATAGCATTGGAAAATACGTATTCATCTGCACGGGGATTATTTCTTTAGTATTCAGGCTTGAAAATGAACGTGCTATTTTATATACGCCTCTGACATTTGGAGAATGTTATTTATATCCATATGACACGTTTGATAAAGTAGAAAAAGGTTACATTATAGAAATATTGATGAGACAAAGAATTTTGTTATAGCCAATGAACCGAGTGAAATTAAATTTACCTTTGACTTATAATTTTTTAATGGAAAGATATTAATGTACAAATTAATACGAAGTCTTTGACAAAACCCTTACCCCCTATTACGTCTATTTTAATACGGCATTTGACTTTGATCTTTTTTATCTAAATAGCTTTGTTTTTTTCAATGATGTGTATTGTTTATTTTAGTTAAGGAGGTACAAGACCTTGAATATTTTAAACGAAAAAAAACATATTTTCGAAAATGTTTTTTGACGACACAATTGAAATATAATTATTTCTATAATTACTACATGATAAAATAACATTTGAAGAATACTTTGTAAAATTTTCATAAATAAGTATCAAGAAATGAGGCATTAACAGCTAATCTCCGCTGACGTCACAAAAAAAAAGTAACCTTGCGGTGCCTCATTACTACCCATTACTACATAACTATATAACTCATTACTGGACTTTCTGAAATCGAAAAACCAAAATGATTTCATTAGTTGATAGGTTTTTGCATGTAACCCTGTCGAGTTTCTTTTTTTAATAGATTTTTTTTTAATTTTACAGCACTTAGAAGTCACAATACCGATTTTTCATGAAAAAAATTCATTAGCAATAATCCTTAACGCATTAGTAATACAAATTAGTATCACATTTTAAGAAACACTGACACTACATTTCTCAGTCTATTGAAGTAGTAAATCATAATATATGTTTAGTATTATTATAGCATACTATATTTCTTCCAATTCATACAGTAATGATATTTTAGTAGAGGCATTATTATTCCAAATATAAAAAAAATCTCGTATTTCATATTAAGATTACATTTTATACATATACCATATATATTCTTATTTTATGATAGTATACGTATAACAAGACTGGGGAACAAGATATTTTACGTACAATAAAATATATTTCAAACATATTTTTTTTTATTTTTATAAAGTAAGTAAAATTTACGATGTAGTTTAATAGACTTTAAAATTCTATAAAAATAATATTAATGCTTTATCGATAGAGTTTATTTCCTTTATAAGAATATTAGCTACGGGTATAATTTCGTCTGTATATTATTTTGAGAAAGAATTATTATTTATTACATCGAGTGTTTTTTTAAGGTAACCACTTGAAAACTACATCGGTTTAATAAGATTAACTTAATAAGATCGTAAATTGACAAACCCATATGATATTTAGATAGTTCTAACCTTCATACAATATGTATTAAAATTTTATGAAATTCCTACCATTAATTTACAAGTAACAGTGGTTTAAATGACATCACTTTTTAATACTTTAAAACACAGTTCAAGAAATGTCAATTATTTTGAAAATTGCAAAAGTAGCGTCACTCAAACCACTGTAACTTGTTAATTAATCATCGGAATGCCATGAATGTTGGTACTATTTAAACATCATAAGGATTTGTCAATAGTTCCAATCCTACGAACTTATTGAGTAATGTTTTAGATATATAAGGGAGTATAGATTTATAAAGTATTATTTGTTACTACCACCACGATCTGCACCGACGGCGGCTCCAATAAGTCACATGACAAGACTCTTCTACGCGCAATACCGCAACGTATTGTTCAGATAAATAGAAAAAGCAGATTCTTTAACCAGATCTTTACCAAAATTGATTACGGCTACCCTCTCCTTAATATTTCCACACTTTTGAATTATAACGTAAATGTACCAGTTGTGCAAGTGACGGCCGAGTTGTTTTCCCGCCCGTTTATGTTTTTGACAGAAATTTACTCCTTAAAATAAAGAGTAGAAAATAATTCTACAAGTTTTTGCTGCTTCATTTAGAATGTGACGTCACACTGTTTTTATAATCGGATTTAAACTATTCAACCGATCAGCAAGATCATTTATTATCTTAAAATAAGATAAGAAAATTTATCGCAAATATTTCGTATTGAAGAGTTGAAAGTATTAGCAAATAGATTATGCCTATAACAATTAAAAAGTAATTAAACTGTCCGAAATTGTATGTATTTAAGTTTGTTATTCTAAAATATACGATATTCTAAATTTACCATTGTTATTCTAAAATGCATGGAATATTTTGTAAATATTCTTTTATAGTAAAAGCTTATGTAGTATTTCTATATACTGTATAGAAATATTTCTATAAAGCAAGTATGCAGTTTGCATGCAAAGAATTAAATTAAGGAGAAATAGAAATAGTTTTAAAGAACCCATATAAGCAGAGATGTGCGTTTTCCAAATACATATACTCAAAATGCAAATACAAAATAGTAAATACCTATTTTCTATTTTGTATTTAAATATCTTTTAAAAGTATAGAATTTTATATTTTATTTGAAAACTTTTACCAACTTATTTCCTATTTGGAAAATACAAAATACTTTTTCATTTTTGTTACTTCATAGTGTTAATCAGTAAACATTATTTTTTGAATATAAACTTAAAACCCACCAATACATTCTCTACTGAAATATTTATACATAAATATATATTATTTCACCTACTAAGCTTATCATTTGTCTGCTTTAATCCCTAAAATACCCTAACTAAATAAAAATAATTCCTGTTAAAACTGCCTATACTTAAGTTATCCATTATCAATTTTTGAAAAGCATTTATGCACATTTGTGCGAACTTAACCTCTTCGTTTTTGTAGCAGAAAATTATAATTCTGTAATTATTACATGACGTATTGGAGTTGAACTAAATACTATATATATATTTATGTGTATGTATATACATATGTATATATAAGTAATATGTTTCCAGAGATTTTGTGGTACTTGAAAGATGTTAGGAAATCTGAGATGAGATGAAAGATTCAAGTCGCAGTTGACAGGAAGTGATGTTGACATTTAGGTCACATTCGAAATAATCTTTTTTGTAAGTTTATATCATTTGTATTCAACCAAGAGTCACTAACATTTTTATCAATTTACCGTTGAAATATTATCAGTACCACTAGTAAATATTTCCTTTCAGAGATAATCAATGCATCAAAGACACTATAAATAATGTCTTTGTGATGCCTGCAGTACAGAAATATCAGCTACGTTGCAACAAATTTAAACGAATGAGAAAAACCTAAAACTTACTAAACAATAACATCAGCGACGTACTGATAATGATTCTAACATAAAAAGAATATTAAAATACCTAAAAACAACAAAGCTAATCAATATCATATAATACTCGTAAATAAATTTAGCAAATATGTAAATTCGAATGTGTACAACTGGGTTAAATTATCAATGTATTTATAATATCTAAATTAAAAAATAATAAATGTTTTCTGGTTTTTATTTTTCGTAGAAAAAATTCCAATTGAAGATCAGTATCTAAAATTTGTAAAAATATTACTTAGGGATGATTTTTCAATAATCAATTAACTGTAGTAATTTTAAAGCTTGGTAGATTATTTTGTTTTGCAGCTCGAATATTTCGTCTAGTCGAACATAATTATGCAGCTTAACCAAGCTAATAACCTGGCTTACATTTTCCGTTAGTTCTTAGACAAAAGAAGGATTAAAAACCTATTTCTTTAGATTAATATCATAAGTACAGTTTAACTGACTATAGAAAAATCGTCTCTTCGAGATTGAAGACAGACACCAAAAAGGAAAGAACAAAATATGTCAATATTTACTATGAAAAGTACTATAACAATAAATATTCATTAGCAATTTTAAACGAATATAAAGTACTTATGGTTTCTATGGTTTAAGTAGTTTATTATTACAAAAAAGCAGATTGTCTAAAGATAGCATTGCTTCCAGGATGTAGGATGTGTTTCTATTTTTCAGAAAGTTTTAAGTAGAAAAGATATTCGTTATTTTCGAAAACCTCTTTCAAGTTTTTGTTGGTATTTAAAGTAGGTATGTTAACATTTGTTATTTTGCGTATTATAAGCCTTATATTGTTTGTAGTTGGATACACTTTTTTATACTACCACAAATGTTTTACTATTTTTTTGTTAAAAAACTTAAAAAAAGGAATCGTACTAAGCCCAGATTGGTAAAAGAAATCACCAACAAAAAATAACCAACCTTCGGGGTAAAAATATACATGGTATCTTTTTTCATTGTTTCCTTTGTTCAACAATATCTATCCTAAAATATGTCCAAATGTATGTATGTACAAGAAACACAGTAAAGACAGGAGTAAGGAACCTTTTTGCTATTATAGACAACAATCGAATACAGAATTTTACCACTTTTGCCAATTTTGTTGCTGCCTCTTTTAAGAATGTGTCCCCGCCGAACTCTCGTAATTTCTTTTTATTGGAAATGAAACCTAGAACACGATGTGGTTGTCTATCCCTGAATTGGGACACACACAAGCGACTTAATTGAAAAAATATACATGTACGTTGTGTATTACACAATCGTGGATATTCAGCTTAATGTATGTTTGTTTTCTTATCCGGTAATCATATATGTGTTATGTATTATTCGTTGTACGGACGAACCAGTGTGTGTTTGCTATAGAAATATTTAGGTTTAGGTCATTTTTTGTGTGATGTAAATGTTGTTACGCCAACGGATCAATATTTGGGAAAATGTGTTGAAAATAAACAATATGATTTTTTTATATTGAGGTCAGAATATTTTGTCGTATTATAATTTCTACAGGCAAATACAGTAACCTCTCTTTAATAGAGTGGTCACAAAAATATGATTTCAAATTTCCGTGATAATTCCAGGTTTTACAGTAAAGTTTTTCGTACTTTTCCCTGATATAGAAATTTTATTCGTATCACTTAAATATTTAATATATACGATTTATTACTCGTTAATAAAAAGTAACTTAAATTGAGTTAGACAAAAATAAGCTAATGGCTAGTATAGATTAGACAAATTAACTCTTAATATTTATTAGACAAAATTATTGAAGAATTTTAAATTGATCATCAATAACCTAAATTTCAGCTTTTTTGGCGACAAATTTTTTTTTCATTAGCTACACGTTTTCTTTTTATATTTTCTGGTTCATTTCATTTTGAATTTTGAATGAAATATAATATACTATACATGAAATAGTTGCCGCAATCAAATTCCCTGATATTTATTGAAATTTCCTAAAGTTCTCTGATATTTCCAGGTTGTATTAAATTCCCGGATTTCCAGGTTTTCCAGGCCTGTGGTCACCCTGTTTAATCAGGCATTTGCTGAAATTTTCTACTTAAAATGATACTTTTCGTTATAAAATGTCTTGCGATGTATTTTTTTACATAGACTAAACAAACTTAGATCTAGCTACTATTTTATAACTTTCTAACAACACCCTTTGCCCTTTAAGTTCACACAAAATAATCGCTTCATCTTAAATAATTTCCAAAATAGTTCTTAAATATAGAAGCCGATATAACTAGCCTAAATTGGTCGAAATATTAGGCTACTGACACTTGGAAAGAATCTACTATTAAGTGGAGTTATAAATTTCTTATATTAAGAGATATTTTGTAACAAGCGTACATTATCTAGGGTCTATCAACAAGAGCGGTCAATATATAGTTGTTTCAACAAGAGCGTTCATTTTAAATCAATAGAAAAACGCAAAATTTACGTGAAAAGTGATGATATTTTTATTTAGAGTACAAACTCTGAGGTTAGTAATAAAACACAATATCTTCCAAATATCGGCGAAATATTGCGTTTTTATATTGATTTAAAATGAATTAAAAGACACCACTATATTATAAAATTATATAAGTACTAATTTGTGTGAATGGTGTTAATTATGCCCTCACATAATTGCAGGCTCACATAAAACGAAACACACACCTGTAAGAAAAAGAATTCTTTACTTTGTATATACATATTTGAAACCTATCACACCTAATTACATTTCGCAACTGTGAATCACTGATATAAAATAGTTCACTTTACGAGTATATCCTGCTGCAAGTCTTAACCTGTAGTTAGACAGAAAGCAAGGTGAAAGGTGACAATAACTTTAAACAATATATTGAGTCAACACTTAACACTCAAGAGGATGCCACACGCGACAAAATGTCTACGGAAGTAGCTAATAAAGTAATTAATAAACAATCTACTGTTTTTTTGAATTATATAATAGTAATAACGTGTCTATAAAAAGATATCTGAATGTAATACATATTAGCAAAGAGGGTATTGACATGCTTGGATATTAATTGTTACATTTATAGCAGCAGGAAGTACATATAACTGTATTAGAATATCGCTGAGTCAATAGAAAGTCTTATCTGTATTTTAGTATGAATAATAAAGGGTGTTTTATTTGAGATGATATCATGTTATAATAAAATAGAAAACAAATTAGATCATTTTATCTAAAACAATATACTTTTACGATTATAAACTTTTTCTTAAATGTTTTTTTGTTGTTTTTCAAACGATTTGAAAATCACATAATTCACGATTAAAAAATTGATCGCGTGCAAATTTAAATTACCTTGTTAAGTCATAATTTATAAACAGTTTGTTAAATTAACGTCAAAATTTAAATTAAAAAATAACCAAAGATTAAAAAATTATTTTTAATAATAGTTTAAAAAATTGTCAAAATGTTTAATTATTTAATATTCCATGATTATAAAATTGAGGACAAAGTTAAATATTATAATATAGTAAATTACGTCAACTGAGAGTTTTAATGATATCGCGTGTTCAGTGATTAGAAATTACTGGTTCGGTTTCGTCAAGGATGTTAAATTACTTCGATCAATATTTAAGAGTGTTACTTTAGTATCTGGGTCTCGTTTGCATTAATTAAGCCTTTAGAGGTATATTAATTAATCTTACGTAGTCGTAGAGTTTTCCGGGCCTCACATACACATCCTTCCTAACATACAACAATTTGTTACCTATTTTACTGCTTTAAAAATAAATAAATCCACGTTTTTGTGGATTAACAGAATATTAAAACTTATTAAGAAAACTTTCTTATAGATTTTACTATCTTGAGAAGTTGTCCTTAAGAATTAAAAGGTTATAAAGTCATGTTCATACTCTGATTTCAAGCAATGTTTAAACCTTGTTAGAATAAGTGTTACTAGGATTCGCTGATGTAAAAATATTCATGTTTTATGTTTAGTAGGATAATTATTAAACTCTTACAAGTTTAGAAAAACGTTGACCGACGATTTTCTTCAAAACATAACATAGTTCTTCTTATAGTTCAAATTAAGAAAGTGCGGCATCCTTAGATGATGTTATATTTCACCTTAGTCGTTCCTATTATAAATAAACTAGCCAGGCAATGTTGTATTAAACAAAACTCTCCTAATTTGAACTACTTATACGATTTATACAATAAAATACAGAACGAAATGAATTAAAACGTCTGCTTTTTACAGTAAATAAGTTTTATTTTGAATCAATGAATGATATCAGTAATTAAAGGATTTTAAATTTGGCTGAATTCCAAATAATTTTTTTGTATAAACAATGAGTATTTTTCGTAACTCCATCATAGTAGTGGTATGGTTCACTACGTTTACTAACAAAAACCTATTATATGGAGAGAATAAATGATTCAAATTAATTAGTCAAGCTTAATATAGATCAATTCAATAAAGCAGACCCAACCCGACTCGACCCGACCCATTAAAGCTGTAAAAAACATTTTATAAAGAAAGTTTTTATAACTCGTTAAAACTATTATTCTAATTATTTTATGAATTAAAGATAATAGGTATTATTTGCTCTATTAAAAAGTAGTTTTCATGAATATAATTTGTAAAGCAATTATAAAATAAAGTGATGAATATTTTGACCATAATTTTGTAACTGTTTAAGTTTAACAGGCAAGTAACTTCTGGATTTTCAAAATTAGATCTAATCTATACAAAAAAAAAGCATATTTTCGATAATGTCTTTTAACGACACAGTTAATATATAATTATTTCTATAATTACTGCATGATAAAATAACATTTAAAGAACACTTTGTGAAATTTTCAGACGTCATGCGGCGCGGCGCCACTCATAACTCATTACTGGATTATTTGAAGTCAGAAAACGAAAATGATTTCATTAGTTGATAAGTTTCTGCAGGTAACCCTTCAATTTTTTAATTTTTACAACACTTAGAAAAAAACATCAGCGTTACCTCGGCATTTATGTAAAGAAAGAGTATGCAAAGTTTCAAAAGGATCGGTGATTTTGAGCAAGAGAGGAAAACTAGTTTAAAAGAGGTGAAGACTTAAAACTCTATATCTCCGACAGTTTTACTACAATAAACTTCAACACACAGCAAAATAAATCTTATACCTTGATGCGGACATAAGTAGCCTAATTTAGAAAATATATACCTTGAAAAAATCTTCAAAAATTAACAGACACCAGTTGAAAAATAGAGGCTTTACAACAGATAGATTTAGACGTATGATATTAAGTCATTTATTTTAAAAATAGGGTAAATCTTAAGTAATAAATAAGTAAGTCATTTAACATTAATAAAGAATTACTTTAAAATATTTCTAACAGCTTGCATTTTATTAGAAATTCTTCAGAATTATTATTTAATAAATAAACTACAATTGTATTCAAATATTTTGCATACGTTTGCGGTACTTCTATGCATATGCAAGTAATGCTTATATACATATATATGTACACTCTATATACATATATGTAAATAGAAAATTCTACTTGAAAGAATTTTAATTTTTAATTTCAGGGCAAATGAAAATTGCTACTCAAAATATGTAATATTATACATATACAACTTTTAGAAAATTTAATTAAGAATGTGATATTCTTTATGTGTTAGTTATTAAAAGTAATGTTGCCCTCTAGACAATTTTGAAGAGATGAAGAAAAGTCTATAAAGAGTTGAGATGAAATCAGTGCAAAAATTAGAGTATGAATTATAATGAAATATTAAGCAGTACTGCAATTAACATATATAATATCATGAAATAAGTCCAGGATAAATAAATAAAACAAATTAATTTGAAATTGGTAAAAATCATAAAATGTTTTACAATTTGTAATAAATTTATAAATTGAAAAGAGTACCAGAGTAGAAATATCTGGATTAATTGGGACCAAAGATAGTCCGGATACAAGAAAAGGAAGGCTATACAAAAAAGGGAAAACCCTAGTTTAAACTGTTATTATTTTCAATTTATTAAAAATCAAATAAATAAATTGCAAACATTTATTAATTGTCATATAGCGTAAAAACTTGTTGTGTTTTAATACCGATAAATCACAAATTTGCTTAAGCTGCAACAGTTGGATGCTATTGCCATATATAGCTATAGATTATAGATTTAAATATGCATTAATATTATTTATATTGTAGTATAAATAGGTTTTAATATGTGTAACAGTTTTTTTTTCTAAATTTTTGTCAGATTATGAGAAGAAAAGGGAGATTGACTATATTGATATAAATATACAATCTGCTTTGAATTATCTATGATTCTATTATCAGCTCTTAAGTACTACATCTGATTCATATACGCTACTAAGTAATAAAATTAATTATCAAAACAAATGAGTATACAATTATGACCTCGGTTACATGTCAATTACTATTATTAGCACAAACATTATGTAAAATCAAAAGCAAGAAAAATTGTTATGTAAACATATAAATAGTAATAGTAATCACATAAATCGAATATATTCTAAACTTCTAATAGGAATTGAATGATAATTTTATAGTGAAAGATTAACCTAATACTTAAACGTTAAAAACAAATTATGTAAAACTATTTTTGCAAGTAACAATGTTATTTTTTATTCAAAAATAAACTAATATTAATAAGCTTAAAGTTCATTCATCTTTGATGGTTAATTATTTCTTTGTTTACATTTTGTTAGAATGATGAAAACCATACGAGAGATGCTACAGATACATAAATTAAACTTTAGTTGAAGTTAAGTAATAATATAATATTACTCAATACAATATTAAAAATGGATTGGTTATATAATCAATAAGAATTAATTAATTATAAATAAATCGAACAGATGTTTTTTATTATTAAAAGGAGAATACATGCGGTGACAGCAATGAAATAACATTATTAATGTCAATATGTCATATTAAAATAACAAACCTTAAGACGTAAAATAGTTTAACAATATATTTAAAACAAGATATATTAAATAATCAGTCCACATAAAATTCAGTTAATATTTCAATAATAGAAACTGTCATTTTAAACAATTTTTATGTTTTAATATAAACATAAACTTTGTGTATAGATTTTCAACAATAAATATTGAAAAATCGTTAGTTATTTATAATAAATTTTTAATATATAAAAATAAGAAAACTTACAGTTAACATATACAAAATAAAACAACGTCACTTTTGATCACTTTATTTAAAAACTTATTTTATTTTATTTAAAAACACTGTAGAGAAACACTCACGCCCCGAGCACTTACGCCATTTTCTTTTATTAAAAGTTTTGCTTAATACCAACAGTAAACGTACATTAAAAATAAATCAAAATAGAAGAACAGCTTAGCCAACAGACAAAGAATAGGCAAACACGTTTTTAAATAACTTTTAATTCACATTTACAAATAATTTAAAGAATATAAACAAATTAGCATAATAAGAAAATTATATTATTATATGATTTAGTAAATAAATAGATTTTGTGCAATAAAAGGAAATATTTTCCCAGAGAAGTTGAAAAACTATAGCAGGGTATCGACAAATAATTTTAAATATTGCAAATGCGAAGGATTGGAAAGACTTATACTTTAAAGACTTTATACTTTAAAGACTTTATACTTTAATAATTAACGCTACACGTAAGCTAAATTATAAAAAAGATTAGATTAGATTAAAAAGAAATTAATTTTATTGTTGCTCTAAAGACTTCATATTTCTAAGAGCAACACTCGTTAGATCATTTGTATTTTAATTAAATTAATAATAATAATTAATTAATTCTAATAGATAATAATATTATAGATACTAAAAAAGATAAATATATTTATTGATTTAGACATATTTTTATTTAGAAGCACATTTCTAAAAATTTGATCAATGGACACCTTTAGAACCAGAGCCAGAAACTTTAAAATATAATGTTTAAATAGAAAGGTTAAACAAATTAATGCCATTAATATACTCTTTCATTTCTTGTCAAATTAATTAAATGGCTCATGTGGTGGTTCCTATAGTTCCTTTAACTACTGACTCGAACTTTCATCAGGTTCTCTAAATAATATAATAAATAATATTTACTCAAATTAAATAATATATTAAATAGTGTACAATAAATCGTGACCCCTATTTTATATTTTTAGAAAGGTGCTGTAAGATATAACAAATACTACTTTGATAATCTGTTGTTCCATATTGACTTTCTTTTTTTTAATAAATGAACTAGCATATATTATTTTGTTTAAATATTACAATTGTTTTCCGCTTCTTTTTGTATCCGCAACCCAAAATTTTCACTCAAAAAATGTCCTAAACCGTAATTTATTAAAAATATTAGTAATGGAGTACGCTAATTCTAATTTGGTAATCATTCAATTCTGAATACAATAAATGTGTTATTTATATATTTTTTTAATTAAAAAATAATTTAGGAAGTCGAAACCAAAACGGACACCATGAATGAGATTCAACCTGAGTTTTTAATTAAGCATCCTCTGCAGCATAGATGGACGCTATGGTACTACGAGAATGACCGTCAGAAGAGTTGGGAAGACAATTTAAGAGAAATAACTAGTTTTGACACTGTCGAGGACTTTTGGAGGTAACATTTCTTTTCTAATATTATATCCTTGACCTCAATCCGTTCCAGTATCAGTAAAGGTTTTATTGTTGTCTGATTTGTTGTTCAATTAATCATTAATATGAGTTGCAGCTGCAGGACACACTTATGAAGTCGCGTAATTGTAATAGAATAAGCAGAAGGATGCATGACTTAATAACGTAATCTGATGATTGATATATCGTTACTATATTTTACAGTGTCTACAATCATATTAAATTGGCCAGCGAGTTGCGTCAAGGTTGTGATTATTCCTTGTTTAAACAAGGAATCCGTCCCATGTGGGAAGACGACGCAAACAAGCGTGGTGGCCGCTGGCTCATTAATTTGGAAAAGAAGCAGCGGAATAATGATCTGGACCGTTTTTGGTTAGATATTGTAAGTAAACAGTTTAAGAGCTTAACCATTTTAATATTTTATTTTAAGTTTACATTCATGGTACTCTGTTAACAGTTACTCTGCATGATTGGAGAAACTTTCGATAATTCCGACGACGTTTGTGGAGCTGTAGTCAACATCAGAGGAAAAGGAGACAAGATAGGTGAGTATAACTATATCTAAAGACTAACTACACAAAGAAAGCAATTTTTAATTAATATAATCGACAGCTGTTTGGACCTGTGATGCTACGCATTCAAATTCAGTGATGGAGATTGGCAAAAAACTTAAGGAACGTCTCAGAATTGCCCCAAAAATTCAAATAGGATACCAAATTCATAAAGATACTATGGTAAAGGCTGGTTCTATTACCAAAAACTCATACTATGTTTAAAAAAAGCCAAAGTCCATTTACATTTTATTACGGGATAATTCCACAACGTTTGTCTTTTGTAAAATTAAGGAGTTTGTCTTAGTTTTTGTTTAATTTTTTTTTTGTCTTGTGTTTGTTGTGGAATTTTACTGCGATATATTTGTCAATGGATATCAACTTAGAATAGAAAATTTGGAATACAATTGTTCTTTTTTTTTTATTATTCTTTAATATTAATTATTAAATTGAAAGTAAGAGATGTTTATATATTAATTAAAGAAGTATTTAATTTTTCTTATGTATTTTATTGTATAAAGCTGAAACTAATAGAATACTCTTAATTGCTAATGTGCTTGGAAGTATTTATCGCATTTTTATATTAATTTTCTTTTAATAACTATCAAAAAGATCGAATAATTATGTCTAAAATATATCGAATAATTATATCTAATTATGTATGTAAAACTATAAAATAAAACTTTGAAACAGTTTTTTTATTTTAATTTATTTGGAATCATTACTTTGTCCAGTTTCACCATCGGATTATTAACTTTGGTGTTAGTGCTTATATTCTTCAAAGGAAATTATTTAGGTTTTTTTTGAATCAATATCAGATACCACAAAGATGCCTGCAATTAATGAACCTTATTGATTGAAAAAAAATAATGTAAATCGATAATTTATACATTATTTACACATATTTTAAAACGAGCTTAATTTTTGTAATGCTTATACCGAATAAAATTTATATTTTTAACAAAATTAATATTTTGAATATATTGTAACTTTTAATTTCATAATAAACTTCAGTTCACGCTAAAATGAAGACATAAAAAATGCTTAAAAACTTAAAAATACTTTTTGATGTATAATATGTTATTGTGGTGCTTGTATAATCTTACTACAACATTTTGAAAATTGTTTTAGCACCCTACATCTTCTATAGTAATTGCAACATGTTTCTGGAGACATTTCTACATCATTTTTCAATTGATTTACTGAAGCTATTTCATTTTTATTTAACATCACATCAATAAGCTTAATAAAATCCGTATTCTTTGCTTCCTTTTGTTTTATACAGTTTGGCGTCCTTTTACGTTTTCGTAAATTATAATTAAATTCTTCTGCAAAAATTTTTAAATCTCTATTAGCCTCCGACGATTTTGAAATTTTCATAACTTTATTATCTGTACCTTCTGATAAGCATTCTTCTTTAGGATTATCTAAATATTTGATTGTTTCATGTATTAATTTACTATTTAAATCATTAATTTTATAACATTCAACATATGATGTTATAGCAAGATATAATATTTGTAAAAAATCCATTTGTGTTATTTTATTTCGTAACATTATTAAATTGTCATAGTTATCACAAGTCTGCAAACTGTCTATATCTATCACACGATTCTTTGGAATATGTTTTTTATATTGTAAATACTTTTCTTCTTTTATTAACATGTAGTAACTAGTAATACTTTTCACTTTGACTGAAGTTATTGTGTTGAGAAGATTGTCTATAACTAGAGACCTCATGAAGGCTGGTTTCATTACTTGTAACACGTTCAAAATAGTATCAGGATTCTCCGCTAAACAAATGATCAAATTTTAATATATAACTAATATGATGATTCATCATTTTAAATAGGTTTCATTTCTATTACCTCTTAATTTATTTGTTACTTCTGTAGCAAAACTATTAGTTAATACACTTATGTAAGGAAACACTCTTCTAGAATTTGGTTCATGTAAATTTACCGAATGAACCACTAAAGAAAACAGATTCTGAAAAAGAAATATATTGAAACACTAGTTGAATGCAGCTGCTTAAGATATTACTGAAAATATACTTACAGCCATAACATCTATATATATTTGTGATAATTGAAACTTTACAGTAAGTAAAAATAACTCTGTAATTCGTCTAATGGCAGGGTTCATGAATCCACCTTTGTGTCCAGTTGCTCCAGCAGGTTTTGGCCATAATAATTCGGCGAGTATAGGTTTAGTAGATTTATTGACCCTTGTCTCAAGATCATCACCGTATCTATAACAGATATTTAGATATAAATACAAATATAGATTTCTGGTTTAAATATATAAATAAAATTTACTACTTACATAAGCGTAAAAAAAGCTAAATCATTTTCAAATAGTTTCACAAATATTTTTAATAATGTAAATAATCTATGAATTCTTTGTTTGCGGTCCAATGCTTCATGCAAATAATGCAACTTCCGTTTTTTTGGCTCCTTAAAATTATTTATACATAAATCATCCAAAAAGTCCAAATCCAGTGATGAGAAAAAATCGTCCTCCTGCACATATTCAGGTTCAATCAGTGGACCAATTGGGCTTGTTGATTTAAGCTCCTCTTCCAAGCATTTAAGAGTAAAGTGAAATATTCCGAAATCTCGATCAAATTTCGTTCTTGCATCTAAAACAAAATAAACATTTAAAATGTTATTAAGAACAGCATCATATAATATTAAATTGCTTCTTATTACCTGAACGATTATTGTTTTTTGAAAGCGGCCTTGTTAGCAGATTCTTATAATAACGCATCATGTAATGGGCATGAGGAGGATGCTCTAAGAAAAGTAAATCAAATATATCCACAAGAGACTGAAGCGTATACACCAACCTGTTGTCTTCTTCAGGTAACATTTCTATATTCTGCAAAAAAAATTATTATAATTTTAAAGTGAATAAATAAAAATCATTTTCAATTGCTAAAAATTAGCTTACCAATATTAATTCAAACACTTTAAGCATAACTCCAACATCTGGACACATTTCGTGGTCTATTATACATTCTCTTAAATTATCTATGATAAGCTGATAATTGCGCTCCTTTAAATAAGAAGAGAACATCTGGCTAAATAGATAGTCAGCCATCTTATTATAATTATTCTGAAATATAATAAACAAATTATATAATTTAATAATAAAAGTCTATCAATATTATTACAATATTATTACAACTAACCGCCTGTTTTCCATGTTGTGAAACACATAATTCTATATCATTATTACAGTCAGGTACATAATCTAAATCCATCCGAGCTTTCATGTCGAAATTGTATTTATTTAAGACATCTTGTATATGAGCTTTAAATTGTTGTGTTGGTGAAAGAGTAAAGTCGCTTTTATTAATAGGTTTCCTGCCTATTCCTTTTAAGTACGATTCTAAGACTTTTGCAAAAGATAGTTTATCATTTATATCGAAAACGTTCTCCGAAAATACGTTTTGTTTTACTTTATTTAAAAGAGAAGTATCCTGATGTAAATCCATTGGATTTGTTAGTTGCAACTGTTCATCACCATCTTTACAGAAATTGTAAATTTTACGCTCATGAGCAGACCATTGGTCTAAAGAAATACATTTCAATTGAATAATACAATTGTTAATATTTGTTGTACTCTCTGAAATATCTGATTTACGAGTCAGATCTGTATCAGATGCATCAGGATATTTAGCTCGTTTAAAACTATTGCTTGGTCCTGCTTCTGCACAAAACTTTTTCATTACATAGGGTAAATTATCTACATTTCTTTTTAACTCGGTGTTTTCAGTATTATTATCATTGTGTTCCATAAGAGGACCTCTTGATCGAGTAGTACGAAACATTGCTTCCTGTTTTCACCTTAAATAAAAGTAGTAGTCTCATATAGTGTGACCTGTAAATATATGTTACAATATTATACAGGGATGTCTGCGAATTTTAAGATACTTAGCGAATATTTCTACACCAAGAGCATTTTAAATATGCCTAGCTGTTTTAATTATAGACTATGCATCTAATTATGCGCACTTATATATATAAAGTTTACTACATGTATAACTTGTTTTAATTATTGTGTGTTATTAGGTAATTATAATGATTAAAGTAGAATTAGTGCCGAAAGAATTCGACTTCTCGTACTTTTATATTTGTTATTTCTAAACGGAAGTCTTATTTTATTACCGTTACTTAAAATATTCATTTTACGAAATATAACGCATTGTAAAATTCATTAGAAAAATAAAGATATAACTAAATGTAAAACTAATATTAGAACAACAAATAAATATCGAACAAAATAAATTATCTAGTTGACTACATTATAAGAATAAGGGTTAAAAAGAAACTGTAGCTTTATATACTGTACACGCTTTAAAATTTATAATCAAATATAATTTGTTTCTTATTTTTAAAAAATAAGCAAAATTAACTAAAAAAAAACATGCATGTGCTCTTTTGTTGATAATATAATAATCAATAATCACGTAGAGCACGTATGTTTTTAAGAGAATTCATAAACTAGTGTTGAAAAATACAAATGAATTATGCGATAATTATTCTTACCTTGATTACACTTATCAACATAAATAACATTTATAAAAGCTTTCGCGCCAAAGTAGTTATTTTAATCATTAATAATACTGTTTGACAGGATAAACATTAATATGACACGAATGTAAATAACCAAAAACGCAATGTTTGGTGGTTTAATAGATCCCTATTTTGTCCTATCTCTGGTTTAAAAGGGTCGAATGAAAAATGTAGGGTCCAAAAATTATGAAAGAATACCCCACACACTGTCTTGCAAGATTATTATGTCTAGCGATCCCAAGAACCACAATAAGATATTGGTAAACTACACATATAAGGCGTATAAAACATATAAAACAAACAATCCATTCCTCGTGAATATATTTTGTGATATTTTTACTTGTTTTACTAAGTTTAATCCAGTTGCAATGGATGTATGTGCAAGGTCTTCAACTATTAGCAGTGTGTATGAGGTCTTTAACATTTAAGAACTAAATAATCTGAATGAAAGCTATTTATATAAAATAACTATTATATTGTTAATTTATAATCTAGTTATTTATATTAATAAGTTAATCATTAAAGTAACTGCTCAACTAATCCGCATTTATAATCAAAATTATTTTTTTTTAACCGTAATGAAGTTAGGCGGGTTGCTTTAAAATGCTTTAGTCGATCTTCTATGCTTGATCCTGCAAGTTTGACTACACAACTGCACAATACTATTTATAAAAATTTCAAAATTACAAATCTAAATTACTATAGTAAAGTTTACTTATATTTTTTCGGGATTACTTTAATACTATAATAAAAATAATTTATATTTATAGACATGAATTCATATATTATAATATTTATAGTATACAAAATTTATACATTTGTATTACTTTAATACTTTATAATACATTCATTATTAAATATCGCAAAATATACACACTTTAAAAATACTTTTATTATTTTGGACATTATCATATAAACTTATATACACATTACAGAATTTACTTGTAAAAACTAATGGTTCAAATAACTTTTGTACAATTTCTACCCGTTATTGTATTTATTTATATAATAGCAATTGATTGTTACTGTGATTATTAATTAAACTTTAAACTTAATTAGGATTACATAATATTAAGAAAAGAGCAAACGACATATATGCTACAGTTTTTAAAATCAAACATTGCACAGTCACACACACGTCCAACATGTAGGATCAAATAAAGTTAAACAATATATTGAAATATTATTATTTAAATATTATCTTGTTGGTCAATCCTACATTTTTAATTTTTATATGATTTAATTCATTTTTGGTATTCTTCAAAGTATTAATAATAGTTAATCAATTTCCATGTCATTTATATCCAGTCACAATTCTTATCGAATGTAACAGAGATAAACAAGAGGTGTATGCGATAAAACTATACAGTTAAACCATACAATCCTCGGTTTACCTGTACAAATAATCTCGGTTCAGAATTTTGTTAAATAACCATAAATTATTGAATTAAAATTTATATTAACACTTATTATACAATAATCCATAGCTGCTCAAATAATTTTTAAGACAGGTTTAGCAAAGAGATAAAACTTGAGGCAACAATGGTGCTTCTAGTATAAATTGCTATAATTTTTAAAGAATCAATTCTTTCACACTAAAATGTTATAGAGAAAGTCTAAAATTTAAGTAATTATAAAGTTGGGGAAAGCAGAGAATATACATATAATATACATGGCTTTGTACACGACACTATTTGCGACATCCGACTTTTCATTGGGGTATTAGCACAGTTTATCATGAAAAGAAGTTTTTACTTTAATGTTTATCATAGTACCGTAGAACTATGTATTTCATACGTTTGTATTCAACAACTCGAATACACCCCACTGAAAAGTAACCGTCGCAAGTAGTCGGTTGCGATGTGAGAGTACTAAAGAAAATATATTTAATCGCAAACTAAATATCAGTGAAAAGTATTTACATAAATCTTATTATTTAAGATAGAACGTAATTTAATAAAGCTCTTATTCTTCTTTATTAATCAAACTTTGATTTTTATGAATCTCCTATCTATAATCTAATGAAATTAGTTTTTCTTATAGAAAATTAACATTAAATTAAATTCTTTATAAATTATTTAAAAATAATAATATTAAATTTCTGTATCTATAAAATATAAATAACAAACAAAAATAATAAATTGAGATAGTTATTTATAAAAAAAATATCACGTTCATTAATAATACATAAAATTCTTTATAATGAAAGAAAGTAATTCAGAAAGCGCTAATGCATAAGATATATAAGTAGATGTAATCATTATATTCTTTGTTTAAATACTTTTTTATATAACGATTAACATTTTGCAAGCGAAATAATTATATATTAGCTTTTGAAAATATTAATGCAGCAGATAATAAATCTATTTTTGCAAAGATATAAATGATAAACTGACTACAAAATAAAGAGATGAAGAACTACGAACGTAAAATGTTACTTGTATCGTGTTCAAGAGATTCACTAAATCCAGACATTAAACTGGTTGTAGATGTTCTACTCGGTGAAACATCAGATTGATTATCACTAGACAACGAGGATTGGTTTGTAAAAACTGACCCTACCGTATTTAATTGATTATTTGATTCCCTTACATAGCTTGAAGTAGGATTAATATTATCTATGCCTATATCACCTTCTAAAACATTATTATCACTGTTACATTTATCAGATTTACCAGCTTGTTGCACATATCTATGTGCACTAGGTATTTCTGATGGGACCATTGAGGTTGCTGAAGTTGTGGGGCAAACGAATCCTAAAGTTCTATTAGGCACAGTTCGAGGACGTGGACGTGGTCTTATGATAACTGTGTTATTCATTGTACTTGGAGGTGTTGCTTGTGAACTTTGAGTACGTCTGGTTCGAATTCGGGGAGGTCGTGCCGTTCTAGGTTGCCGCATTGATGACTGGTCTATCGTAAATAAACTGAAATTTTTAATGATTAGTTAATAATCACTGATTCTTTATAAATATGAATATAATATGTATGTATACCTAACGTCATTAATATCTGCTACAGTCGGAGCAGATGGAGGAAGGCCAACAGCTACAGAATATGCTGGGGGTGGTTCCCTATGCCAAAATTCTTCTTCTAAAGGAGGAGGTAAATGAGAAGCTCCTCTAACCAATGCCATTTGGTGTGGATTAGCTCCTGCATTTGAAAATGGTGGCAGAGCATCGTGAGGCAAACGAAAATGGTCGCTAGCCAATCGCATTGCATATACCCTACAAAAACAACCAACAGCCATGACCAAAAGCAAACCACACACTAACGACCCCATTATCGCAGCGGCAATCACTGTATTTTGAAAAGTGGATTGCTGGAAATTGAAAAATTCATTAGTTATTAGTAATTTAAAAATTTCAAATATTTACCATATCTATTACTACAACTTACTCTAGCGCAATTAGCTTCATCACTTCTATCATCGCAATCTACTTGGCCATTACACCACTGTTCTGCTCTAATGCAGACACCATTACTGCAACGTGGTCCTTTTGGACAAGGAGGTGACCAAGTTGGGGTATTATCTCGGTGGCATCCTCTCTCATCGCTCTCATCCTCGCAGTCTATAAAGTCATCACATCTCTGATTAAGATTGTAGCAACCGATTTCATCGTTACAACGAATTTTACCTAGACATTCGTCTTTTCGATCTAAAAATATATAAAGAACTAAAATATATAAAGGAATAAAATCTATTAACAAAAAAAGACAGCCTCGTGTGACTTAACAAGGCTTTATATTCATTTTCAAGTCTTATGAATAACTAAAATGCGAAAGATTCCTAAGTGTAATTAAATTAATACCAGAGATTATAATTGCAATCAATAATTAATTATTTAAAGAAAAATATTTATTTGAAATTCAAATTAATTTTTCCGCAATCTTTGTTTGGTGAAGGTAGTTATAAAAAGAAAGTGTTACCACATGCATATTTAAGAAATTTCGATAAAAAAATTCAAAAAGTTTAGATTTCTAGACCGGTAATAAATTTCTTATAATATTGTTATAGAATATTATTGTTAGATACATTATAATAAATTAAAAGTTTATACAGACGCTTCATTTAGATTTAAAACATATTTTTTAATTCAAAACTAAACGGCAAATCGTGTTATATTTCATCTGTAAATATTTATTCTGTATAAAACAAATGAAAGCATTTATATAAATTTGATGTAACGAACTTATTTCAAATAAGTTTTCAATTTTAAATTGACAATACGGGTAATATTTCTTGAGTATTATTTCAAATTTATACTGTGTACATTTTACGTTTATAAATTTGATTTACGTCTTCGACAAATGAATACACGAATTGAACGAGGTGATAGTATAAACGAGGTGATAGTATAAATTTGAAAATATACATAGCTTAAAATATGCAAGAGAAATACATGCATATTATAATATTTGTAAGGCTTATTTCATTAAATATAATTACTCTTATAGGCTAATAAAATCTTAGTAGCAGTTACAGCTGTCAAAACAATAGCAATTCACATATTGTTCTATTAACATTAAGACTGGGTTAAGGTATAGAATTAAACGTGCAAAATATTTATTCCTTATATTAAGATACCCGATAACTAAATACATTATTTTTTCAGTTGCGGGATCTAAACTCTTGTATGAATTCTTATTTGGTTTAACCAGAACATCCAAACGTGAAATTCGATGGTAAATATGTCGTATTAAAATTATAATGATATGGAAACAAGGTTTAGTAAGTTATTTTCAATCTTCATTGTAACAAGTGCCAAGATTTTGTGCCAGAAACGTAGATATATATTTGACATTGATATAACTCAATTACAAATATATATTTTTTAAGTAAATGGAATAAGTGTTGTCTAATTATTTTTTGAAAGTGTAATCGTAAAATATGATTTCTTTTCTAGAATTAACTAAGATGACGTAATACCTAATCATATTTCATTGATTTTGCAGTGAAAGCATACAGTGTTGTATAACAATCTGGCAACTCTAAAATTGAATATGGCCTTCTAAATAAAAACATGGCTGGCGGTTCAACAGGCCTCGTCAGAATGTTGACAACTAGAAATATATTTTTATTTGGTTCAAATTCATTAAAGCAAATAAAATGTCGAAACTTGTGTATCAGTTGCAATCAATATTCAAAAAAAAATATACTAATTGCAATAACATATAATTCACAAAAACCGCAACTCTCACGAGGTTTTCATAGTTCGCAAGTGTTACAAAAAAAAGATTATTATGGAATATTAGGAGTATCTAAGAATGCTTCACCAAAAGATATTAAAAAATCATATTACGAATTGGCCAAGAAATATCACCCTGATACAAATAAGAATGATCCCAACGCCAGTAAGAAATTTCAAGAAGTGTCCGAGGCATACGAAATTTTAAGTGACGAAACGAAACGAAAAGAGTTTGACACATGGGGTGCTACGTCGGAACAAATGGGTGGTATGGGCGGAGGCCGTGGCCAACAAGGGTTCTCACAGAATTGGCAATACAGATCTACAATAGATCCAGAAGAATTATTCCGTAAAATATTCGGTGATGCCGGTTTTAAAACTGGTGGTTTTGAAGACTTCGCTGAATCTAGCTTTGGTTTTGGCGCAGCAAAAGAAGTAACAATGAAACTAACATTTGCGCAGGCAGCACGAGGTGTTAATAAAGATATTAATATAAATGTTGTTGATACTTGTATGAAATGTCAAGGATCACGCTGTGAGCCAGGTACAAAACCAGTGAAGTGCTCACATTGTAATGGCACCGGCATGGAAACTTTGTCAACAGGGCCATTTGTGATGAGAAGTACATGTAGATATTGTAGTGGAACAAGAATGTTCATTAAATATCCTTGTACCGAGTGCGAAGGTAAAGGTCAATCGGTTCAAAGAAAGAAAGTTACTGTGCCAGTTCCTGCCGGTGTAGAAGACGGTCAAACAGTTCGAATGGGGGTTGGAAATAGAGAAGTGTTTATTACGTTCCAAGTAGAAAAATCTAGACAGTTTAGACGAGACGGTGCCGATATACACTCTGATGCTGAAATATCTTTATCGCAAGCTTTATTAGGTGGTACCATTAGAGTTGAAGGCATATACGAAGATCAGATCTTACAGATTGCCCCAGGCACATCGTCGCATACAAGAGTGCGACTCCAAGGAAAGGGTATGAAGAGGGTTAATAGTTACGGGCACGGTGATCATTATGTCAATATTAAAATTATGGTGCCGAAAAAATTATCTGATAAACAAAAGGCACTTGTGCAACAGTATGCTTTAACTGAACAGGATACACCTGGGCAAATATTTGGTATTTCATCCGTTACAAAAGAGACTGCGAAAGAAGAAGTTGCTGAGATGCCTCCGTCGAAAAAAGAATCTGTCCAGTCCATGAAATTTTCCAAAGTTGAACCAGAAGGAATCGCTAACAAGGAGGTTAAGAAACCTGGTATATTATCCAAAATTAAAAAAGCTATTTTTTCATAATTATAGTAGTTTAATAGTGCTTTTTTAATTATCAGGTAACATAAGAAGGGTTTCACAAAAGGACGGCAGTGTGATTGAACAAGTTGATGAAACTCTGCATATTTGATTATCCAATAAGTCTATGGACAGGTTACACAATGTAGTTATAAGTAGAGAATAACCAAATATTTGTTAATTTAAATTATATTGTTATTAAATAAATAAATATGCAGATGTATATGTAACGTAAAGCGAGGTTTTATTTACTTTTAATTTTGAAAGAAGTATTGCGTACATTTCAATTAAACCATTCCAGATGTGATAATAATTTTCTAAACCTTATTTTAAAAACTTGGCACTTGCCATGTTAATAGTAAATAAATATTTATTTAGTAAATGCATTTCCAAAATTCAATTACTATTAGCATATTTATTACCTAGTAAACGCAGTTACGTAATAGTAAGGTTTATTTAACAGAGTTTACCCTTTACATAAATATTTTTACGTTAATATAATGTAAGATTATATAACAGATGTTATCTTTCGACATAAATTTGTATATTTTTTGACATTAATAAAGCTTTTTATGTAAAGTTATATAATAGTAAATATTAAATCGGTTCAGAAGTTTTATGATTAAATTAATGGGCAAAAGGGTAGATTATTTTTTTTAAAAAAAGTAGTAATATATAGGTCAGAAAACGATGTTTTTTGGGTAACATTGTTTAAGTAACAGGTAACTTATGTTATGTTAGATAAATCTTAAAAACATGAACTCAAACTAAATCTACGAATTTACTATAAATACAAAAGTGAATTACTTACCACAATCTATTTCATCGTCGTGAAAGGGGCAATCTTGCACACCATCACATATCTGAGATTTTTTATAACATTGGCGACTAGAACTAAAACAATTTTCAAAATGTGTTATACAAATATTATATTTGTAATCAGTCAATGCAAACGCGTTGATTTTTACCTGCACTGCAGTTCATTGGAATCACAATCACCACAACCCATTTCATCAACTCCGTTTTTACAATGTAATAGCCCATCACAGCGATCATTCATGCGATTGTAACAGTCATCAGTATTTACACCACATGGAACTTTAGGAGTATTACAAATTACATCTGAAATTAAATTTTCGTCAAATAAGAATACCTTGACAATGTAAATTGTATTTTATTTTAATACACACAAAATTTGTAGCAATGATCTTCATCAGATCCATCAGCGCAGTCATATTTGCCATCACATCGTTTATGGGCATCAATACAGAAATAATCTTTGCACCGAAATTCTGTAGGTTTACAACGTGATACGCTAGTTCTGTATAATAATTTAAACCCACGTCGTGAAGAATTCACTTGCTAAAATGTTTATACATTAAATTTTATAGTAATTACATATAATAATTAATCTGACTGTCTTTCAAAATACCTGTCCTGCATGAAACGTAATAACAGTTATTCTTTGAGATAACACAATCGAAGTTATGCTATTGTTAGTGCCGCAACGTCTATTTGAAAAATAATCAACTTCTTGAGTGGTTTCTGGTTGCCATCCTATATTATCCACAGGTAATGAGAGCCAACTATTTTTACAACATGGTCTTGTACATATTTCTTCATCACTACTTTCTTCTATGTCTAAATCAACGATACTATAAAATAAAAACACATACTAGTTATGTACAAATAAAAAGAGACATGTTTTATAAAAGGTATTAATTTTCTTACTGAATAGATAATATTGCACTTTCAGGTATAAAGATCATCCAGGTACATGTGGTATCATTTGGATATCTATGAGGATAACCAGGGCTGGACAACTCCCCCTGAGGTTTTGTCAATTGTTCTGTGCTACAAACTGGTGATTTATTGCCAATTCTATGACCCCAAGACACTGTAAAATTGTATACATTAGCATTTGCTTATTTCTTGTCTTAATTAGAAATGTAGTTGTAGTAAGATTGCAATGGTAAATAACTTACATGGAAGTAAAAGGATGAATAACATAAACATCATAGCCATTTTTATGCACAAATTGCAAAATAAGTTTAATTTATGTTTTTAATAAGTATCTTATAATCATGTCATTTTTAAATCTGAAATCTACCATAGCATGTAAAGAACAATACAATAAACATAAAATGTCAAATTAAAATATAATAAATGTCAATTGATATGACAGCCATTTAATTTTATAATTTGCCTTTGCCACTGAACTAAATGTATTTACAAAATCATTACTGGCCAAATTAGTGGGAGTAAAAAAAAATCACGAAAGTTAGCCACAAACAGCTGACAGAAATGATGGCGGTGTATTGTCAATTCGTGTGTGGAATGATAACCCAAAAAAATGACATTTGCATATTCTGAAGATAAATATTTTTGTGTTGATTCCAAATATAATGGTTGTTTTTGAATATATTTTACACTTATAATCTAATTTTTTTTATTACATCTTTCAAAATTGTGTGGGCGTTTCAAAGTGACAGTAGAATGGCACAATGTACTTTGACTCCCCAAGAGTTTATACAAAATGCTTTTTCTCCTATGGTTGGGGCATTATGCAGCACCCAGGCTGAAATAGCTTGTCGAAAAAATAATTTATCTTTTGTCGAACTAATACTACCATTTTGTAAGATGAACAGTGAAGGTTAGTTTAGTGTCTTATACATTCAATTTATACAAGTCTATATTTACTTTCTACATTGTTTAAACATTATAGCACACTTTCAAGATCCGTATGGGACCAAAGTAATAGTACGTAATTTAAGGATTAATATTGTCGATATCAATGCGCGACCTCCACAAGCTACATTAGCTAGAAAGATGCTTAATGAAGCTGTATTACAAGGCACTTGCGACAGAGTTTCTATTATGAATATTGGTATAATAAATCATTTTAATTAAAGGAAATCATTTTGAAACATATAGTATTTATGTAACTTTTCGCAGGTGAATATAAATTAGAGCTACCTGCTACTTTACCGTGGTTTGAGGCTTGGCGAGATTGTTTTTTCCAAGTACAATTTCCATCTGATCATGAATTTACGAAACACATAATGTGTTGCTTACTTATTATATCAAGTAGTGACTCCAATCCACTGGAAACGATTTCTCATATGACACAGCAGCTAAATCAATTACAAAGTCAAACACCTGCTAAACTCCCGAAATGGTTTGGTAAGGCTTACCCTAGTAATATATGATAAGTGATTTCACGAGGTGTAGTTTTAATGACCTTATGAAATAATTGCAGGCCCGAACGTACTCAGGTGTTACGTTATGATACATGATGTTATCGAGGGAGACGGTGAAAAGTAAGAGCATTCTATTTATTAAAATTGCTTATTTTCATCTCAATTATATTTATATTCATAATTTTCAGAGCTCAACGTACATTTGATAATATGAAAAATACATACGGTGTAAATCAATGTTTTCTAATACAGATAAATTCTAGACCTGCAGGTCAAGAATCAAATATACAGTTGCCGGATCCTTGGAGCCAATACTTATCTAAACGTGTTGAAGTTCAAGTAAATAATATTCTTTACGATAATGCATTTATGTATTATTTTTGTTTAATTGTTTTCCTTTAAGAGTATTGGTTATCTATCATTATTACTCAATAATATGAATATAATATTTATTAATGTAGGAAAGTGGAAGTGAACAAGATAGCAGTCCTCGAACTCCAATTGAAATGGGAATTATGCCTTCCATAGTAACGATAGAAACACCTGTCACAACACCACTTCCTAGTGCACCTGCTACTCCTATACCACCACGGGCACCTCATGGTTCCGGTAATATGACTACAGAGTCAGTAATAATACATCCGCTAAGCCCGGAAATTGAAAATGTTGGTCTAATAGCTCATGTTGATCAGGTAAAATTATATAAATAAATATTTAGTTGAGCTCTTAAACCAAACGAGTCAATGGACCCATTTTTGTTTAGAGTAATACACTGACAACAAGTACAGATAGTCTTAATCTTACTGGATCAGTGGTTGTCAATAGCAACGTATGGTCATCTACTCCAAATACGGTACCTACAACGCTTCATGGATCTTGCTTAGTTTCATCAGACATGGATGTTTTAAAATGTTTTGTACAAGATTTTACAGTGAGGGCTTTATTACCGCACGTAGAACGTCAAATATCACAAATTAATGATGTGGTAAGCTTGAATTAATACAATAAAGAAATTATTTATAGATATCAACTTTTATAATAATTAATGTTTTAGATAACTAATAAGAAAGGTGTGAGGTCTTCACTATTTAGTGCAACTAAAAGATGGTTTGGAACAAACAAACCTGGTCAACCTAATTCTAGTACACCAATAAATGCTGTGATGTAAGATTATACATTGTTCAATAATTTAAAAACACTATGGTTAGTAATTATACTTCATTTTTCTAGTTATGCTGTCGATTCTCCAGAGCTTCAGTTAAGACGATTAGGCGATCTGTGTTTTATGTTTCAACATTATAGTTTAGCTTTCCAGGTAAAATATAATTTCATAAGTTATGTATATAATAAAAGAAAACATATTAAACCCTTTATTTTTAGATGTATCATTCTGCCAAACGTGATTTTAGTGCAGATCAAGCGTGGCTACATTACGCCGGTGCTCTTGAAATGGCTGCTTTAGCAGCTTTTATGCAAGGGGAATCATCACGAAAGACATATGATTATATGGAAGAAAGTATAAATACTTATCTAAATTATTGCAGGTATGTAATTTGCTATAGGTTTTAGTATCGTATTTATTTGAAAATTATAATATATCTGTTAAATATTTTTAGAATGCCACAATTTGCAACGAGGGCAACGTTATTAAGTTCAGAGTATTTAAGATCGAAATTACAGTATGGTGAAGCAGCCAAGCAATTGATACGTATGACCAGTGAGGATTCAGATTTACGATCAGCATTGCTCTTAGAACAAGCTGCTTATTGTTTCCTTTCGTGTTTAAAGCCCCAAATGGTCCGAAAATACGCGTTTCATATTGTTTTAGCTGGTCACAGATATTCTAAAGCAGGACAGAAAAAGCATTCACTACGATGTTATAAGCAAGCCTATCAGGTTTGTATCTTAGCTTAGATGAATAAATATATATATTTGGAAATAAATAATATTTCAAAGACATATTACTTTTTAGGTGTATGAATGTAGAGGCTGGAGATTAGCCGAGGATCATATTAATTTCACAATAGGAAGACAAGCAGCTATTTTGAAAGAAAGCACACTTGCAGCTTCTGCACTTGCCAGACTTTTAGCTCCAGGAAGTCAACAGAGTTCACAACAGCAAGCATCTTTTCTCAAGGAGTTTTTACATACTCATAATGTAAGAACTCTTAGTAATTTTATTTATTTAGAAATTTCCATAAACTTAATACAATATTTTTTAGCAAATGATTGCTGAAGGACCGGAGTCTTCTACACTACCAATTCTTCCCTTACCTATTCTTATCTCAAACTCCACCAGAGTTTTAACAGCTCCTTTACCTCCTTTATCTACACCAGGACGAATTCCTGCTACTGGTACTTCATTGTCTGTCCCTGTTGCAAATCTAAACAGATATCAACCTTTAGTAACTGATAAGCTTCAAGGAACTGATCAATGGGCTAAACTTGAAGAAGTATTAATACATGAAGCTCAAGGTCAATTACCAATGATTTTTAAACCTACTAATGTATTATTCACACAAGATACAAATAACACAAATAGGCCAACTGCTGTAGTAGGAGGTATGTTTTGGAAGATATGATTTTCAAAATATATTACATTCTCCAAAAATAATATAAAAATTATCTATTACAGAACCAGTTCAGTTATCTATAGAACTGCAAAATCCATTTCAAATATTATTACAATTAATTAATGTTAAATTGATTTGGAATTTTACCTTCAACGATCCTGCCAATCCTTACTCTCCTGGAACTATATCCAATGAGTCTCAACTTGCATCTAGTACTAGTGAATATACTGAAGAATATTTACAATCAATTGTTTGTACGCAGTTATTAAATAGTGTTACTCTGCCAATTGATTCTAAAACGTGTATATTGTTAAACGTTACTCCACTGCATGTCGGGGACCTGAAAATTACTGGTGAGGATATTGAGATCAGTTAAACCTATTATTGTTTATCTCGTATGTAATATATTTCCATTTCATAGGTATCGCGTATGGCTTAACGAATCAGTCAGGAGTGGTAGACCAAACCAATATGATACAGTCAGTGTCTGGAAAACAGGACTTTAAAATACGAGGAGTTCGATTAAAAGTGAAAGAAAAAGATGGGGTGAAACATTACGCAGTTGATAAAAGATTAGATATATCAGTTGTACACCAGGCACCATGTTTGCAGGTCGGTTTTATGAACAGAATAATGAAATGTTTATTTTTTATGAAATTACTGTAACTAATGTTATTAAATTAACAGGTTAGTTTTAATGAAATTCCAATAGAGTTATTGAGTGAAGAGATACAAGAAGTTAATCTAGAACTTCGAAATGTTGGAAGTTGTGGACTCACAAAACTTTATCTGGCAACGCCAACACCTTGGTTAGTTTCCTTGAACTCAATTAAGGAAAGTCCTCCACGACCTAGAAGAAAGGGCGATCCAATGCGTATATTTACAGATGGTAATTACAGAAAAAATTGTGATATTTAGTATTGGTATTATTTTTCGTGAATATACACGTTTTATATATAATTTTAGATCCTATAGAATTCGAGTCTCCTACTCTTCGTGACAAGGAATCTCGTAAACAGCATGTTGTGCCTATTCCACTACCACAAGATATGTTAGCTCCAGGACAAATGCACAATATTAATCTGTGGCTTCGGGCGCCTTTAATAAGGGGCTCACAACAGATAAATATTTTATTCTATTATGAAAATTGTGATTCCTCTGCAATACCTAGGTAAAAAAAAATATATATATGTTATAAAATATATCTTATAATACAAACTTAATTAACAGGATTTATTTAAATGTTTGTTTTGTTTCAGATATCGGCTATTGAGGCATGTATGGAATTTAAATATAAATGATTCAATCCAAGTATCAGCACTAGCAAGAAGAAGCGAAAATCTATTAAATCCAGTGACTTATATTGATTCAAATAAATTGTTTGAAACAAAGATGAACCATTTAAAATATAATCTTGTAAAACAAAGTGAAATAATAGTTAACGCGTTAACTGACGATGGAATTGGAATTGTTTCTAGTGATGCTGTTGAAACACTTAATATTACTGTAACAGTTAAAAATTTAAATCAAGTGCACCATCTTATTATGACTGAAATATCTTTGTGTCAAGCTTTGTTACTTAGTCCGTGTTGGAAATTAGAAAATCTTTGTATTGCACCAGGTCAGTATCTATTACTATTATTAATGCTTTCCATTTTGTAACAATTAAAATATATATGCTTATTTTATTTTTTAGATGTGAAACTGCAAACTCAAGAATTATTTCATTTTATATTAAAAGCGCGAAGGATATTGGATAATAAAGATCCGTCAAGCAATCCAGCCAAACAATATTTGTCAGAAATTCCTCTATCAAGAAGTAGCATTCCAATCACAGATATGGCAAGCTTTGAATTTATAAAGAAAAATAAGAAAAAATACATTAATATATTTGAAAATGTTTCAATTAGTGATTTAAATACACAAACCCAAAAAGGGAGTAAGGTTGATGTAATAGCAAAGACCATTGATAATATAAATCAAATAAACTCCATATTAGTTATTAAATGGATCGCTAATATAACAGATCAATCAGGAAATAAAAGAACTGGAATTGGTCAAAACTATATTACTTTAGATAAATTAAATGTGGAAGTTAAATTACCCGTGGAAAAAACAATTATTAATGTTGAAACAAATGGACCTTTAATATTATTTGGACCTGATAGAATTAAAGATGGTGAAGATTTAGAATCTAATATAGACAAAAGTGAAGTAGAGAAAAATTTATTAACATTTAGTTTACGCCATGAAAAAGAAATATTTCATGATTTTAAGAATTCGTCAGTATGCTTAGTCCCTGTAACCATAGTGATTTTAAACAACTCCGACGTTGATCTAGATATACAAATAGACACTGTTACAGATATGAGGTATGTCATTATATTTTATTGTTAATATTTCTGTAAAGTAGATTTGTGTAATGTATTATTTCATTGCAGTGTTTCTACAGTCTCTTTGACCTCTGGTACTGCTAGCGGAAGTTACCGTTGGGTTGGACCCAGCCATCTACTGACTTCAGTTCCAGCACATTCTAATACAAGTTTACTTCTTCAAGCCGCAGTTGGAGCTCCTAGAGCTTATGATTTAGGCTGTCGACTATCTATTTTAACAGTGATTAATGGAATAAGTAAAAGACAAGCCTGCCGTGTCAATAACATTTTGGTAGTGAAATAATCTTCATAGAGTAAGTAAATTTCAATCTAATTTTTGGAATTGTTATGCAGCGTTTTCAGGACTTTACTACAAATGAATTTCAATTAAATCGAAGTCTTTTTCCTATGTCGTTACTGTATTTAAATAAAGTGTAAACTTAAGTATTACATAAGCACGAAAACATATAGTTTTGTAGTTTTACAATTACTATTATAGAAATCGATTAAAAATAATTATCAATTAATATATTAAAATTTTAATAAACATTTAAAATGGTAGGCCTTATTTATTATAAAGAACCTAAATAACATTCAGTTGTATATAAAAATACATAAAACGGGTAGTATTAAATATAAGCAATAACTAATGTATTATTCTCTCATAAATAGATAAGCAGCGACTATTTCTTGTTGTATTATTAATTAGATCTATGATAATACTGGTGATATATGTGGTATACACTATTTTGTTAGAATTTTAAAATATTCTAATTGATTATAAATATAAATATATTCTATTTGCAACATATAGTTTTTCAAATCATTCATTTCCTTTTTAGTTCGCATTTATCATTATTATTATTATTGTAAAAGAGCATTATAAATGATTTTAATTATGTACAGTAACTCATTTGGAATATGTATTTAAATTTCTTGCTCTAAAGTGTACTATATTGATAATAGAAATATAATGAAGTAGAATTATTAGTGACAAAGGATATATCTCTTATAAATGGGGTTGTGAATCAAGTCTTCATTTCTGTAAAACCGTATTATATATTAATACAGTTGACTATCATGACAAGATGTCCTGTAACATCACGTCCCATTTCTAACCTCTTACTTTTATAGATTGCTATCTCTTTTATACAGCAGAATCCAAAAAAAATTAATAATAATGTCTGTAACCATTTACATGGGACTCGTGCAATGATATTATGAAAGTCGTGAACAAAAAATCCAATAATATCCAAACATATTCAGAAATTCTAATTTTAAATATCGATATCTCCGACAACTTTTGAATATTTAAAAAAATAAAAATGTCAATAGACATATTATTTTATATTCCAATCAAAAATTTAATGAGTTCACAAACCCATTGCTATGCTTTTATATTTCATTTATTTTAGAATCAAATATTAATAGGGTAAAATTCGATAATTTTATGAAATTGTATTACAAAATCATCAATGAAGATTGGGAATAGGTATGATATATAATTTGTAATTCAATTTTTAAAACATTGCATCAATATATTAATTAATTTATGTAAACGTAATTAGCTTCTTAATCGGTTTAAACTTTTTATAATATATAGCTGTTATTTGGCAATTATATTTAAGTAAGTATTAAAAAATATGCTTTTTAAGTAATGATGCTTTGATATTTAGCATTTATTTGTTAATTAGAAATGTTAATTTTCATAATTCACATTCTTTAAATCCGACAACGTTTAAATTAATTTATTGTGAGTTGTTTATAATAATAATGATGTAAAGAATTAAATATAGGTGTTATATAATAATATATTTAATATCAATTATATTTATATGTTATATATATCTCTAATACGTGTTCTTTAATAAATACTGTTTTAGACAAAAACATTTAAATATTTAAAAGAAGTGTAATATATTAAATATCGTAATACATATTATCAAAAGCATCACTCTCTCAGTTATTTTGTTTGATTTGCCCTGTTTTTCATTTCATTTCCTTCTTCCTTTTTACAAAGCATACACATTTGGTATTATACAATCAGTCTAACTGCTTTTCTTCCATGTTTCATTTAATAAATCCAATGCGTTTATTTCCATGACTGACTGATTTTAATCCTGATCAATAGGCAACAAGACCAACAGTTGTGGGACTGATATATAGGCATAATGAATATATTTTTTTCGATTTACAGATAATACGAGTTAATATTAATAATAAACAATATTCCTGACGACACAGTGGGCGAGAGCATTGATGCTTGACGCCGACTGCTGTGTCTTCGGGTTCGATCCCCGGACCAGATATATATTTTCTGGGTTTGGTTATTATGAACTTATATTGATTATGGTCATACATAATCATACAGTTATTAGGCAGTGGTGTAGCCCACATATATGAGGCCACGACACCATAAATACTGCCAACATTGAAGGAGGTCGTCGGTGATAGGACTCAGCATCGGAAATAGGCCGACGTTAAATAAATTAAATAAACAAATAAACATTATTCCGTTTTAGGCAATAAAGAGTAATCCAGATGACCAGTAACTTTCGTAGAAGATATTTTTATGTTTATTAGATGTTTTTACGTTTAATGTAGTTTATATATTATTTATCTTTTTTTATTTCAAATAATAAACATACTAGGAATAAGAGAAATTATATTCTTCTGTGGACTAGATAATTGTGAAAATATTGATGAACCAACGGAATCGGAAGCCCCCTTAAATATTTAGCCAGGACCCTAACCATTATTTTGCTAAAATAATAAAAACATAATTTAATAAATTTTATAATATTTATTTATTTTGACATTTTTTTATATAAAACTATAACAAATGTTTATTTACTACAACAAAACAATGATTTTTTCAGATTGGACTAAAAATACATAAACTTTTGAATTGATAGATTTTGTTGTCTTATAATGATAAATAATGATAATATGGTATTTGGTGAGAGCGAAAATGACTGTTTATATTTTTAGGTTTAGCTGTTACAACTAGAGTCTCTAGTTTTTTGTCCTAACCCAACCATTTCAGAATTTTCTTTAGTTTGAAGAACTCTTGAGGATCCTGCGGATTGAATGCAGGTGCTGCACCTGATTCGCCTTGTTCGAAGATTGTTTCACCTGCTGGTGCACACATAGCTAGCGCCACCAAGCATAAAGCTAAGAAAATAACCTAGAAAATAAGAATGCTGTTATTATTTGCGTAATACCTTGATTAATGACTCCACTTATAAAGAGGTTTTGAGTGACAAGAAAATAAAAGCATTTAATAATCTACCTACATCTACCTACTTTTTGCAATTACCTTCATTATTGTTATGTAATAATTAACGATGTAGAGAGTTCTACTTAACCTATAAATCTCAAATGAACTTTTCACATTTCGATTAATAATGATAGAGTTGTAGGTGTCCATAGAAAGAGGCAAATGAGTAACTTGTTCCACTCTGGATATTAAATGTACACGTAATAGAAAAAATCGCTGACAAATTTTTACTGGATGGAATGGAATGTGGTCGCATTGCCACCCTCCGTCAAATTTTATGAGCACACCTTTATGTTTTTCTCTCTATTTTCTAGCCCATTTATTGTCCATAGTATAATTTGATGGTAATGCTTTAACATAGGAACACACTACTTACTTCTTTAGTGGGGTGTATTGGGGATGCTTCACATTAACACATTTTATCATGAGCAAGCTTCTATTTTAATGTTGTTCAATACACCACTATACTGAAGGTAATGATAGTGCATCTGCTATATCTATTGTTTTCGCACGTTATATACGAAGTTGTATACCCTATGTATAGATAAATATTAAAGTAGAAACCTCCTCTCATCATAAAGTATGTTTATGCGAAACAACTTCAATACAACCTACTGAAAAAGTTGGGCTTAGTTCTTCACTACATTACGCCTGATTTACTGGCAACAAACATAACTGCCGAGTAATATGTTTTCAGGTTTATGGAAATCACTACGCCTGAATCATAGACAACAAACATAACCTATATAACACTTATATCACAAATTACACAAAAATATGTGGTTTGTGACTTATATTTAATAATTAATTTTTCAAATAAAATATTACTAAAAGTAAAACGTTATATTTTACAACAACAACGACATCTATTAATATTTATTGAAACTATTTTGTTTTAATTTAATTATTTGTAATAATATAATAATAATGAACACTTACCAAAGTGAATTTCATTTTGAGTATGTGTTTTTAAGAGCGATGAATATACACTGAATGCTATCTGATGGTTAGGCCTTTATATATATGTCCAAAATGTAAATATTGATACGTCAATAGGTGAGGATTAACCTCCAGCCGAAGAAAAGACTTTCACACATGCTTTGTCGTTGTCAGCTACCGACAAACCGTTATTAAAATATTTAAATAGTGGGCATCGTATATATGTGCCAATAACTATATTAAATAAATATGATATATTCTTCGAAAAATAAGAAAATTGCATAATTTGCCCTAAATTTGTCACATTATTTGGAATATTTTAAAAAGAAGTATTAACTTTCGTTTAAGTATTAAAATCGTTTAAAGAAATAAAAAAATAAATTTTAGATTTCTTTTTGTTTATAACTTTTTTATTATTAAATTTACAACAAAAAGTTGTTGAGAAAAGTTATAGATAATATTGTTATCTACAAGAAATGTCTTTACAACATTTTGGTGTTAGTTATAGTTTTCCAGATAAACAAAAGAAACTGATTACACCCCTTTTTCAATCTGCCTATACAAAATGCACGGTTTGATGCGGGAATTTGCTTATAAATTCTCTTACTATATATTAAACACACAATATTTAATAATTTTTTACTCATTTGTCTAAGAATCCAGGGGTTCCATTTCCTACAAGGCAAGGTGACAGTACGCCACTGATTTCTACATCGAATGATTCAGAAGATGCATAATATATATTTCATACAATTACAACACCTGATGCACTAAATCCTTTTAAACTTTCTTGTATTTTTATGAGCTGTTTGTTACGGAGAATTAAATTTCTCAATCATTTTTTAACTGCGTAGTTAGCCCTCTTTTGTGGTTTCGTTTTATGCGTATATTCAATTTTACAAACATAGTTACATAATCATAAAACATAAGTCGCGTATTTATTTAAGGCAGGGATGGTAAACTTTTGCGTACTGAAGATTGACAAATAATTAAAATTTATTAAGAGCCGTTATATCCATTTTGTAACTCTTCCTTTCTATGTATTACAATCTCTGTTATACACTAGTGTGTAAAAGAGATGGATACACAAACGTCAGATATTACTTATAGCTAAATAAATAAAATCGACAATTTATTATTCTACAGACTTTAATACTACTTCTATGATGTCAAAAATATGACAAAAAATTAGTCGTTGAAAATAAATTCAAATAACAATACCTCCGACTATTTTTGGATATTTAAAAAAAGTAAAAAGCCAATATACATGTTTTAAACTATATTTAAATAGAAATTGAAAGAACCCACCCCTAAAAAGTGAGTTCACGCAATTGCTGCTATGTTATAATCTCTTTTAAATTACATTTTCTTAAATCCAGTCCACTAAAGACTTATACTTAAAAGAGGTTATAAGAGCGGTATAAATTTATAATACGATAATGAATTTTATCTTCTTCGTTTCTATACACATTATAGAAAAATAAGTGAGTCAGTGCTTTTTAGTTATATCGCCAGTTTATACCAGTATAAGTCGCCGCCGAACTCTCGTTATTTTACTTAAACGAAACCTAGTAAAATTTAAATAAGGGTCTACCGTAAATTACGTCACAAAAATTTTATTGTTTTTTAAACTCTTGTCCTCATTATCACGTGTTCTCACACATTAGAATTTTTTTTTAAAGTTTAACTTTGTGTTTAGCAATTTTTCCTTAAGTTAAATTTTAGATTAATGTGACATCACGATAGTTATGTGTCCCTCCACTCTCCTCACAATTTAGAGATCCTATTTGCGTGTGGCGTAATTAATGAATGGCCCCAGAGGATTTCTTATGATTTTATAATCTTTAATAAGTTTTTCTAAAGAAGTTTTATGATTATTTTAATGGGGAAAAATATAGATCTATTTTTACATCGTTGAATTTACGTAAAGGATAACTTGTGTTCCGCAATACACAGGTTCGCCATACCTGTTTTATGACAATACCACTTCATAAACCTGATTCTTTTATTTATATACATTCTTCCTATAAGGATCCGTAAAGCTGATAATCACATTATGTCTTTCTTTGTCAAATTTTATTGTTATTATTTAAATCCAAGGTTTTTTTTAATTATTAACCAATAGTTTTTATAGCTAAATACTTAACATATTGATGTGCAATTAAACAAAACCGCACAGGCTGCTATTGTTATTAGAATTTGACCTCTCAAAATTGTCAACACAATAGAAAAACAAATTATTGGTTTTAAGTTGACATTCAGGTGTAAACCCGTTAGTAAATATAACAAATAGTTGATTATTTACGACCGGGTGACCTTTATTTTAGTTGTCACCTCAAGCAACACGTCTTGGTCTTAGTTGGTACGTTTTAAATTCGCTACAAAAGAAAGTTAAATCTTATAAAAAGTCAGGCACGATCAATCCATCAAAATAAAAGAATTATTGCAAAATGAAGATATTCTACGTAACTTATTAAATTTATAAATATTTTGTTGCGTTGCATTGGTATTCATGTTGTTACTCCATTTGCTAATATGATGTATTAACAACTCTTATGGTTAAGGTAGTTGTCTTAATTTCTATAAAAGTGTACTATATATTAATAAAGTGTGTTACTAGAACCTCAAATGTTCAATTATTTTTTTAATAACTCTTTATATGTTAGGAGATATTAACAATTAAAAAATTCAACGTTGTACACATTCCAAATGCATGTGACATCACTACCACTGCCAACCTTACAGCTCATAAATCTCTGCTATATGTATTTATATATCAAAATATCAAATATTATTTGCAGCTATTTCAAGGAACAATAAAATTCTAATATTATGTCTGCCGTAACAGGGTTAAATAAAATAAAAACTTATTATTCTTTGACTTCACTTGATTATTTCGATTACCAACAGCTACAAAACATTACCACAGCACTGAACAAATAACTGACGTTAATGTGCATTTCACGTCATACAAATATGGTCGACCATTTCTAGCGCTAAAACTACAATTCAAACTTTTAATTGCTATATCTCCATCAACATTTAGATATTTAATAAAATAGACACGCCAATATGCATTTATTAACATCAATTTCAATCAACAATTGAAAAATCGACCACTAAAAAATGAGGACACAAGCCCATTTATATTAACCAAAAAATTATTATGTTACTTTTCATCGGATTCGAATCTTATTGTATCACGACAACTTCCTTAAAGCCTGCCGGATATGTTTTTCATCTTCATTGACGATTCGTTTTGACAGTTTGCGAACACTTTCTAACGCAACCAGATAATGATAATGGTAATAATTATTGACCACTCCTACTCACCTTTTCAATAATGAAATAAAATTTCTTTTCGCGAAATTTGATTCATAAATATATTTAGTTCCGTTTGATCTTGCAAATGGCATGCTAATATTTCACGGAGATGATTTTTATAGCCTTTAAGAAAGTGATAGTTTTATTCTCTTTATACGTTTTTTTATCTGACACCTTGACAGACCATCAAAATTATAATCAAACAGAAAACCTTGAAATCCGTCGACAAACTGCGCAGTTTGGTTAGGCGGTTTTTTTAACTACAGATTTCATTCAATGGGCTTGTGTCCTCATTTTTTAGTGGTCGATTTTTCAATTGTTGATTGAAATTGATGTTAATAAATATATATTGGCGTGTCTATTGTATTAAATATCTAAATGTTGACGGAGATATAGTAATTAAAAATTTGAATTGTAGTTTTAGCGGTAGAAATGGTCGGCCATATTTGTATGACGTGAAATGCATTTTAACGTTAGTTATTTGTTGAGTAGGTCAGTGCTGTGGTAATGTTTTGTAGCTGTTGGTAGTCAAATAATCAAGTCATGTCAAAGAATAATAAGTTTTTATTTTATTTAACCCTGCTAAGGCAGACATAATATTGAAATTTTATTGTTTCTTGAAATAGCTGTAAATAATATTTGGTATTTTGATATATAAATACATATAGCAGAGATTTATGAGCTGTAAGGTTGGCAGCGGTTGTGATGTCACATGCATTTGGAATGTGTACAACGTTGAATCCCTTTAATAATTAAAGAGACAAAATGACTTTTTTAATTGTTAATATCTCCTAACATATAAGGAGTTATTAAAAAATAATTGAACATTTGAGGTTCTAGTAACCCACTTTATCAATATATAGTACACTTTTATAGAAATTAAGACATAGGACACAAGCCCATTTGCTATGACGAAGAAACTGTTATTTTCTTTAGATCTCAATAGATAATATATGATCGTTATATCTGATTTGTGACCTGTAATTTTTGGACTATTTTCAGGTAGCACATTAACACAATTTGTTTAAAAGTAATTATAAAGCAATAAGATAAGGAAGTTTATTTTTAATCTACCCATAACAAATAGAAATATTTCTAAATTACTACTCAAACTGTTATCTCTTACTAATATATTCTAATTATATTATTTCTTCAACGAATTTTTAACAAGTTAATAATAATTATCATTAAATCATTGCGTGACTTTTCTACGTGCGATGTGCCTATATTTAAGGTTGAATATATAAGTTCAAGTGCACGTGTGTTGAAAATCTTATTTTAAATTTCATTTGTAACGTATAAATATTGACTTTCAGTGTGAAGTTAACCGCGAATGTTGCGCCGCTTGCAACGACAACCGGAACTAACACTTTCAACTGATAATAAAACAGGAAGCACGTGTTATTTACAAAAGTCATTAAAATGAGGTTTAGTTTACATTAGATTATAAATATTTAAAAGAATACTTTTAGAAATTGTCAATATAGTTTAGATAAAGGAACAAATAATGAATAATTAGAAGTTCGTTTGAAGATTATATAAATAAGTACCCGGTTTCGTCCGAGTGGTTATGAGAATTACTATATATATAATAAGAAAGTTGGTGACAATATTTTAATTTGTTTAAAATTCTTTTAGCGGCGTCTTAGTTTATCTTCCACTTAGGTATTCATAAAGCAGATTATTTTAGTATTGTTTAAATTAAACGTGGCATATTTGTCTACAGATAGAACATTTTTGGAATAAATTACATTAAATAGTTAGGTTATTTATATATGTTAATAAATCAACTTTTACTACGTGGCGTTTTTTCAAAGTCTTCTCTTTTTTTGCTTCAAAAATTATGAAGAAATTAACCTTTTTTATCACCGACGATCTGTTACTAATTTTGGTAGTTTTAATGGTAAATTCATGTGTTATTTAACGTAACATTCTTTACCTAACGTTATGTTTTATTATTTACCGAAGTTTACCTTAATTTTGTTATATAAATACAAGAGCCATTATCTTAATAATTTTTTTTATTAATTTAGTATTTAGCATTATATTACCTTGCATGAAAAGCTTGATTAACGTCAGAAAACGTAAATTTAAGTCGAAAAATAATTTAAGTTACATAACAGGATTAATGTTCTTGTATATTTGGTATACCAAACAGGAGTCTCAAGCCTGATTTCGTCAACTCCTTAACGCTCTGTGCTATTTATAATTTGTTCTCTCGTAACAGCAGCTTAAATTTAAGTTTTGATCAATGTCTTATTGTTCTTTCAACAAGGGTGCTTCACCCTTTGGCATTTCACCCTTGTTATTGAAATAATTGAAACGTTATTTTGAAAGTGGGACAAGTCTATATTTTGTTGTTTGTTATTTGAAATATTTTAACTATTTTGGATTTTATAAGGGGTTCTAAAAATTCATGGACTTTCTTTTTAAAAAGAAAAATTATTGATTTCTTAATATTTTTTGATGCAGTTATATTCATTTATATTTAAGAAGACGAACTGCATTAAAAAATTTGATATATGTTAAATATTTTGGATTTTATAAGGGATTCTAAAAATTCATGGACTTTTTTTTCAAAAAGAAAAATTATTGATTTCTTAATACTTTTTGATGCAGTTATATTCATTTATATTTAAGAAGACGAACTGCATTAAAAAATTTGAAATATGTTAAATATTTTGGATTTTATAAGGGGTTCTAAAAATTCATGGACTTTTTTTTCAAAAAGAAAAATTATTGATTTCTTAATACTTTTTGATGCAGTTATATTCATTTATATTTAAGAAGACGAATTGCGTTAAAAAATTTGAAATATGTTAAATATTTTGGATTTTATAAGGGGTTCTAAAAATTCATGGACTTTTTTCTTAAAAAGAAAAATTATTGATTTCTTAATATTTTTTGATGCAGTTATATTCATTTATATTTAAGAAGACGAATTGCGTTAAAAAATTTGAAATACGTTAAATATTTTGGATTTTATAAGGGGTTCTAAAAATTCATGGACTTTTTTTTTAAAAAGAAAAATTATTGATTTCTTAATATTTTTTGATGCAGTTACATCCATTTATAATTAAGAAGACGAATTGCGTTAAAAAATTTGAAATATCTTAACTATTTTGGATTTTATAAGGGGTTCTAAAAATTCATGGACTTTTTTTTTAAAAAGAAAAATTATTGATTTCTTAATATTTTTTGATGCAGTTACATCCATTTATAATTAAGAAGACGAATTGCGTTAAAAAATTTGAAATATCTTAAATATTTTGGATTTTATAAGGGGTTCTAAAAATTCATGGACTTTTTTTTTAAAAAGAAAAATTATTGATTTCTTAATATTTTTTGATGCAGTTATATCCATATATATTTAAGAAGACGAATTGCGTTAAAAAATTTGAAATATCTTAACTATTTTGGATTTTATAAGCGGTTCTAAAAATTCATGGACTTTTTTCTTAAAAAGAAAAATTATTGATTTCTTAATATTTTTTGATGCAGTTATATCCATTTATATTTAAGAAGACGAATTGCGTTAAAAAATTTGAAATATCTTAACTATTTTGGATTTTATAAGGGGTTCTAAAAATTCATGGACTTTTTTCTTAAAAAGAAAAATTATTGATTTCTTAATATTTTTGATGCAGTTATATTCATTTATATTTAAGAAGACGAATTGCGTTAAAAAATTTGAAATATGTTAAATATTTTGGATTTTATAAGGGGTTCTAAAAATTCATGGACTTTTTTTTTAAAAAGAAAAATTATTGATTTCTTAATATTTTTTGATGCAGTTATATCCATTTATATTTAAGAAGACGAATTGCGTTAAAAAATTTGAAATATCTTAACTATTTTGGATTTTATAAAAGATTCTAAAAATTCATGGACTTTTTTTTCAAAAAGAAAAATTATTGATTTCTTAATATTTTTTGATGCAGTTATATTCATTTATATTTAAGAAGACGAACTGCATTAAAAAATTTGAAATATGTTAAATATTTTGGATTTTATAAGGGGTTCTAAAAATTCATGGACTCTTTTTTCAAAAAGAAAAATTATTGATTTCGTAATATTTTTTGATGCAGTTATATTCATTTATAATTAAGAAGACGAACTGCATTAAAAAATTTGAAATATGTTAAATATTTTGGATTTTATAAAGGGTTCTAAAAATTCATGGACTCTTTTTTCAAAAAGAAAAATTATTGATTTCTTAATATTTTTTGATGCAGTTATATTCATTTATATTTAAGAAGACGAATTGCGTTAAAAAATTTGAAATATGTTAAATATTTTGGATTTTATAAGGGATTCTAAAAATTCATGGACTTTTTTTTCAAAAAGAAAAATTATTGATTTCTTAATATTTTTTGATGCAGTTATATTCATTTATATTTAAGAAGACGAACTGCATTAAAAAATTTGAAATATGTTAAATATTTTGGATGTTATAAGGGATTCTAAAAATTCATGGACTTTTTTTTCAAAAAGAAAAATTATTGATTTCTTAATATTTTTTGATGCAGTTATATTCATTTATATTTAAGAAGACGAACTGCATTAAAAAATTTGAAATATGTTAAATATTTTGGATTTTATAAGGGATTCTAAAAATTCATGGACTTTTTTTTCAAAAAGAAAAATTATTGATTTCTTAATATTTTTTGATGCAGTTATATTCATTTATATTTAAGAAGACGAACTGCATCAAAAAATTTGAAATATCTTAACTATTTTAGATTTTATAAGGGATTCTAAAAATTCATGGACTTTTTTTCAAAAAGAAAAATTATTGATTTCTTAATATTTTTTGATGCAGTTATATTCATTTATATTTAAGAAGACGAACTGCGTTAAAAAATTTGAAATATGTTAAATATTTTGGATTTTATTAAGGGTTCCTCATCGTATACATGCATTTTTTAAACCGCATATAAAATCCAAAATATTTAAGATATTTCAAATTTTTTAATGCAATTCGTCTTCTTAAATATAAATGGATATAACTGCATCAAAAAATATTAAGAAATCAATAATTTTTCTTTTTGAAAAAAAGTCCATGAATTTTTAGAATCCCTTATAAAAACTAAAATAGTTAAGATATTTCAAATTTTTTAATGCAGTTCGTCTTCTTAAATATAAATGAATATAACTGCATCAAAAAATATTAAGAAATCAATAATTTTTCTTTTTGAGAAAAAAGTCCATGAATTTTTAGAATCCCTTATAAAATCCAAAATATTTAACATATTTTAAATTTTTTAACGCAATTCGTCTTCTTAATTATAAATGGATATAACTGCATCAAAAAATATTAAGAAATCAATAATTTTTCTTTTTAAAAAAAAAGTCCATGAATTTTTAGAATCCCTTATAAAATCCAAAATATTTAACATATTTTAAATTTTTTAACGCAATTCGTCTTCTTAATTATAAATGGATATAACTGCATCAAAAAATATTAAGAAATCAATAATTTTTCTTTTTAAGAAAAAAGTCCATGAATTTTTAGAACCCCTTATAAAATCCAAAATAGTTAAGATATTTCAAATTTTTTAATGCAGTTCGTCTTCTTAATTATAAATGGATATAACTGCATCAAAAAATATTAAGAAATCAATAATTTTTCTTTTTGAAAAAAAAGTCCATGAATTTTTAGAATCCTTTATAAAATCCAAAATATTTAACATATTTTAAATTTTTTAACGCAATTCGTCTTCTTAATTATAAATGGATATAACTGCATCAAAAAATATTAAGAAATCAATAATTTTTCTTTTTAAAAAAAAAGTCCATGAATTTTTAGAACCCCTTATAAAATCCAAAATATTTAACATATTTCAAATTTTTTAACGCAGTTCGTCTTCTTAAATATAAATGAATATAACTGCATCAAAAAATATTAAGAAATCAATAATTTTTCTTTTTGAAAAAAAAGTCCATGAATTTTTAGAATCCCTTATAAAATCCAAAATATTTAACATATTTTAAATTTTTTAACGCAATTCGTCTTCTTAATTATAAATGGATATAACTGCATCAAAAAATATTAAGAAATCAATAATTTTTCTTTTTAAAAAAAAAGTCCATGAATTTTTAGAACCCCTTATAAAATCCAAAATATTTAACATATTTCAAATTTTTTAATGCAGTCCGTCTTCTTAAATATAAATGAATATAACTGCATCAAAAAATATTAAGAAATCAATAATTTTTCTTTTTGAAAAAAGAGTCCATGAATTTTTAGAACCCCTTATAAAATCCAAAATATTTAACATATTTCAAATTTTTTAACGCAGTTCGTCTTCTTAAATATAAATGAATATATGTAACTGCATCAAAAAATATTAAGAAATCAATAATTTTTCTTTTTAAGAAAAAAGTCCATGAATTTTTAGAACCCCTTATAAAATCCAAAATAGTTAAGATATTTCAAATTTTTTAATGCAGTTTGTCTTCTTAATTATGAATGGATATAACTGCATCAAAAAATATTAAGAAATCAATAATTTTTCTTTTTAAAAAAAAAGTCCATGAATTTTTAGAACCCCTTATAAAATCCAAAATATTTAACATATTTCAAATTTTTTAATGCAGTTCGTCTTCTTAAATATAAATGAATATAACTGCATCAAAAAATATTAAGAAATCAATAATTTTTCTTTTTAAAAAAAGTCCATGAATTTTTAAAACCCCTTATAAAATCCAAAATAGTTAAGATATTTCAAATTTTTTAATGCAGTTCGTCTTCCTAATTATAAATGGATATAACTGCATCAAAAAATATTAAGAAATCAATAATTTTTCTTTTTAAAAAAAAAGTCCATGAATTTTTAGAACCCCTTATAAAATCCAAAATATTTAAGATATTTCAATTTTTTTAATGCAGTTCGTCTTCTTAATTATGAATGGATATAACTGCATCAAAAAATATTAAGAAATCAATAATTTTTCTTTTTAAAAAAAGTCCATGAATTTTTAGAACCCCTTATAAAATCCAAAATATTTAACATATTTCAAATTTTTTAATGCAGTTCGTCTTCTTAATTATGAATGGATATAACTGCATCAAAAAATATTAAGAAATCAATAATTTTTCTTTTTAAAAAAAAAGTCCATGAATTTTTAGAACCCCTTATAAAATCCAAAATATTTAACATATTTCAAATTTTTTAATGCAGTTCGTCTTCTTAAATATAAATGAATATAACTGCATCAAAAAATATTAAGAAATCAATAATTTTTCTTTTTGAAAAAAAAGTCCATGAATTTTTAGAACCCCTTATAAAATCCAAAATATTTAACATAGTTCAAATTTTTTAATGCAGTTCGTCTTCTTAAATATAAATGGATATAACTACATCAAAAAATATTAAGAAATCAATCATTTTTCTTTTTGAAAAAAAAGTCCATGAATTTTTAGAATCCCTTATAAAATCTAAAATAGTTAAGATATTTCAAACTTTTTTACGTAGTTCGTCTTCTTAAACATAAATGGATATAACTGCATCAAAAAAATTTAAAAAATCAATAATTTTCCTTTTTGAAAAAAAGTCCATGAATTTCTAGAACTCTTTATAAAATCCAAAATAGTTAAGATATTTCAAATTTTTTAACAAAGTTCGTCTTCTTAAAGTTTAGTGGATATAACTGTATCAAAAGTTTTAAAAAATCCTAAAATTTCTTTACGAAAAAATGTGCATGAATTTAAAAAAGGTCGAGAATAGAACGAGATTAATATTTCAATTTAAAAATGGAATTAAAATTTGTTGTGAAATTCAATTTACAAACAAAAGACAGTCGTCGCTTGCGACGGTGTTAAACTCTAGTAATATAATAATAGAGTTAAAGACAATATCACATTAAAAAGGACTTGCCCCATTTTCAAAATAAACGTCTCAATTAACCGTGTTCTCAAAGCAAATTCCTTGTCTTAACCAGGTTGTAGCTACTGCTCCTCCCACACCAATATAACAAATCCCCATGTGAACGGTGAACGGTGAACGGGAACGATGGATGTAACTCTATGGCTACGCCGCCGTTTCTACTGGAGACGACAACAAATCAATAATACAACAAGTGAAATTGTGATTCAAGTAGGAAAATAGACTCAATGTCTTGTTAACCATTAAAATCAACACGTTAACTGTGAATGGAATTGTTAAATAATCATAATCAATCCCGCACATGAACCACGTGCGGTGTTCGTTTGAAATTGAAAGTCAATTAGCATTTATTTTCTTTGAGAAACTAATTAAGTTTCGGTCTGTAGTAATAATAAGAGCCCCTTGAGTCATTTATACGATAGTGATACGTCATTTTCTACTAACAACTTAGCCGTGTTTCCCATCAAGTTTTATATTCGGAAGGTTGTGAAACAGGAAAACTAATATCGATTTCTTTTGTGACGTCATACGCAGTAAATATCCTATAGTCACAAAATCTTAAAGATGGCGATGAAATCGAAATGTACAAGTAGAAATCATACTAATTTTGTAATCATATATGACGTGTGCCATGTAAAAAATGAAATATCTTAATGATTTTGAAGTTTATCGAACTGTTGAACTGTACAACTGTCATAGAAACTTTCATTCTTAAAATTATGACTTGTGGGAGTGGAGATATTTGGCTAAGAATGTTACATTGTCGGCTAGAATACTCAAACTCTTGGTGTCATGCCGTGAGGAGCGCTCTTACTTTGGGTTCAAGAACGTTTAGTTCTTTAATTTGCTTAAGTACGCATATATCCGTAAAAATTACATAGTCCGAATAAAACTTGTCAAGCCAATGTACGGTATTTTTTCATTGTTTTGAAAATTATAAAAGTACCGTCATTAAAACTACTGTAACTCTTAAACTAATAATCAGAATGTCATGAAATTTTGATATATATAGTTTGAATGTTGGTACTATCTAAAAATCATATGGATCTGTTAATAGTAGAGACATCTATATGTCTTTTTACGAACTTATTAAGTGATGTTTTAAGCCTCGAAAAACAAAGACTTTTGTAAAAAAATGGTGTCATACCCGAGGTTAAAAGTCACAAGAAATAATAAACCAATTAAAAAATTAAGGTAGATAATTATTTAACGAGATTTTAATGATATACTTGATTCCTGCTTCTGAAACTATTAAAATGTAATTATAATTATCTTATTTATTCTTAATTAATATTAATTACAAGGATATTTTTTAAATTATACCCGGAAATTGTTTGAAAACGTTACATTTTACAGGACGCACAAATTTACAAAAGGAATGTCTTTACATAAAAAATAAACTGCATTTGTATTCTTTTATGATTATTTTAGCTTGCGGCGTACGACTAATACTACTTTGTATTCCTTTTTATCTTTTTTAAACTAACCTTAACCTAATTCACAATTAAAATCTATTAGTTTATCCTCCTTCTTATTTCCGCCATCCATCCTCTTTCTACACTCTTGGAATATCTCCTCTAGGCTTACTCAACTTTTCTCCATCTTTTCCTAACACCTATGCATAACGTATTCCAATTTCTTCTCCTCCTTTACTCATATCCTGCATGTTTTATCCTCCTCTTCTCCTCAATACCTCCTTTCTTTTTCTTTGTTACCAATTCTAAACCTTGCGATCATTTTCCTTTCTTTACTTCCTTGTTTATCTTTGAATTGTAGTTCGTTTCACTCATCTCCTTTATTCTGTTTCTTCTTTTATATATCTCTTTGCTTTGTAAAACCCTGCATGTCCCTCTTCCACTCTCTTAGCCTTTGTTTCCTCCTCTTTCTTCGTAGTATCCTCTCGTTTCATTTCCCATTTCGTACTAACAATTATGTCGAATTAAATATAAACTGTATTTAACAAAATGCACGAAACGAAAGTCATTTATAGAGAGTTTACATTTCGAGGAATTGCATCATATAAATTTCAATGTTAACAAATTGTTTGTACATGTATATGTTAATGAATTCTTTATTTGATAATATAATATATATGTCAAACTATATTAGTTCTTTAATGAGATATTTAAAGCTAACAAAACAAAATCGTTTTCAACAAGTGGCACACTTTCCTTTCCGATCGTTCATCTTCTAGATAGCGTTGCATCATCACAGCCACTTATAGATTCATCTCGACATTGATCTCTAGCCGTAATCACGTAATGCGTTGTAATATGTGTAACCAGAACAATGGGCTCTTAATTTTTTATAAAACTGTTATGTTGTATAAAGCTGGCTAACAGGACGTTAAATTTGTGATCAATAGTTATTTATAAAAATACGAATAACGGTGGAGATATAAGCTGTTCCGTGGAACATGTTTTCCGGGAGACTCACTGTGACGTCATCACCACTTGTCAGAAATAAAAAAAATAAATATTTTCTTGTGATTAAATGTAATAGCTATCGTCTAACATAAGATTTTCTTTTTTTAAGTTTGTTTGTGGAAATTACAGTTGTTTAATTATTTATTTTTTTTAGTTAAACGACAGTTTGAAAAAGGTAGTTTCGCGCTTACTTCAAATTGCTATAACTATGGTAATATTCGGAATATTAGCACGGGGCAACTTTTGAAATATTTTTGAAACTATTATTAATAAATCTAAGCAAAGGTTTGATTTTTTGGACATCTCCAAGTGGGCTAACCGCTTAACTTTGCCCTGCGACAGATCGCTAGAATTATATTTGTCAAATAAAGACATTTATCATGCTAAACAGGCATCTCACATCTTAGTGAAAACTCGCAAACAATGAGACCATAACTGGTAAAGTAAACTTAGTTATTGATTTTTATGAATGTAAGCCTTGGCGCACACGTTGACAATACACAATACTAATAAACGATCTTTTCTTAAGATCTTAACTTTTCGATCTGTTCTCACATGTTTCATTGGTCTGTTCTTTCAATGTCATAAGACAGTCTTATCTTAAGTGTGCGCCCAGTCTAAACGCAAACAGATCTGAAACGTAAATATACTCGTATATTCTCGTCTTGTAAAATCAATATTCAAAACGACAAGTGGTAATCCTACACGCTCAGTTATACCGACTCATGATTTGTGTCATCATGAAAAGGTTGAATTACTTTGTTTGATCGAAAGCGTTGCACGAAATAAAGTATGCTAAATGCGTAGCAACTCTAAATGACAATGAGATCAACCTTGCAAGTACAGCCTGTCTTAAGGTACCTTCTTTTTAGTTTTCACATAAAAACTAACGCGGCTTGTGAGCCAAGACTTCATTGCTATAAAACTGTACTATAATTGATAAATACTAACAGCTGGTTTGGGTATCCCATCAAATATTATATTACAATGGTTGTGAAAAGGAAAAATTATCTCAATTACTTATTTCTTCTATGCAATAAGGCAAAACTGTCCCTTTTATCTACTAAAACCATAAAACTCAGATAATGATATATGTAAATGAAAAAACCTATCCACCCAGATGACAACCCAGATCTGGGTGGAAGAACTCAGAAGTGGGAGTATAGGTTATAAAGGTTAAAAAATACATAAATAAATATATTTATATATATATTTAATAATGATGTCTAATTTGATAGAAAATTTATGAATGTTAATAGCTATCATTATATTTAATTAGCGAAGAGTTTATAAACATACTTTATTAGAAAATTAAGGAAAGGGCACAACCATATTTAGAGAGTTAGAGATGGTGATAATTAAATACAAAAATTATTAGTTGAGGAAAGTTTGTTTAATTAGATATTCATGTATAAGGTGACAAAAGTTATTTTTATTCATGTGTTATTCATCTCCAAACTGTCAAACTGTCCTATCTTAACTTTACACGGCTTTAAAAATTTATTTGTCTCAGTTTGTTTAATTACGACGCCTGCAGTTTATAAATAGACTACTACAATAACTTCTTTTTATTCTCTATATACATGAATTAAATATTATTACTAAATTAGATTCTACCGGGTTTCTTATTGATTTAATACAACATTTCCTATTTCCTTGAACTTTAAAAAAAACATACACAAATTAATGCTAATTAAGCTGCGTGCAATTGAGTAATAATTATCATATCTTGTTTCTTTTTTATAAATTTACCCGCAAAAACGTTTCCTTATTTGTTTCAATTATTTTCAAAGTCACATAGTTACATGACTTAAAATCAAAACAGGACTTTCAAGATATGCTCTATTGAACTAATCCAAGGCTTTCACCTATTACATAAGAATTAATTCAATCTTGTTGTTATTATGATTTAATAAATAATCTTTTTTATTTAAATTTCTATTCATACTATGCTGCCATCTATTTTGTAAATACGGTAAACATATAAATAGCAAAGTAGCAACTGTTACAGTTACTTATTAAACATTAAAATATATATTTATCTGATATAAAATATTATTTGCATTAATATATAATTTGTAGATTTTGGATAAAATGTATTGTTGTATTTTGTAGAATAAAGAAGATACAAAGAACAGCGCCTGCGCATAGACAACAAGTTGTACATAAGTTTTGAAACGCTTTGTTTCTCGATTACATCATTTATTTTTTATATAAATAACTGCAAAAAAATATATAATAAATAATCAATTATTTATGTCCTAAAATAAATTCTTTGGTTAGTACATACGTAATAATTACAACAACAACCACATTTCTATTAATAATATTTTTTTAAATATGAACTATTGATTAATAAGATGAATGATAATTATAAATACAAAGCGTATGAAGTACATGTTGTATAATAATAAATATTAAGTAATAAGTAAAGAGTACTTGAGGTTAATGGTTCTTTGAAATATGATTGTATAGCCTGAAGGTGAATTTGCATTGCAAAAGCAAGTATACTTAAGAAATTAAGGTCACGGTCTGTATCAGTCTAGGTTAGCGGTTAATGTATTACACAACTGCAACGCTGCCTAGTAAATCATTTATAAATATTAGTAGCATTAACAATAGGTGGTGATCAAGCTTCCAATGGGCCCTTTTTTAGTCTCACGGGATATTCAATTGTAACCTTTCTGGGCCTTTTAAAAAATAAGAACAATGAATTGCTTTCGCTTAGATTATTTGTAACGAAAAATAGAGTAATTATTTAAGAGTAATAATTATTGAAAATATTTTGTTTTTTATTAATTGATTCATTTGTTTAAGATATCAGTTATATAAATTTATAATTATTAATTTACTTATTTAGATATAACATTGATATTCTATTAGAATTTTAGATCATGTTTAGCTAATGTATTGTCACTTCTACTTAATTTTAAACCCTGAAAATATATTCAAAATTAAAGTAAAGGGATGAAATTATAAAATAAAATTAGGATTCAGATTTAAATTATTTTTAAAATAAAATTTCAAACATACCGCTTTACTTAAATTGTGTTCATTTTTTTTTGTAGTATATGGTAGCGAATAAGAACGTGGCATGAACGAGCGCTGTAAGGTACAACATCATCTACTGGCATAAAATAGAACTACTTGTCACTTGAAAGCTTGGAGAGTGAGATAGAAATGTGTCGCTTCTTGCGGAAAGCCTCGTTTCCAGTTTTCCGTGGCGGGATGTGAGCATCCATCTTGGATTTTACACTTTTATAAGCCGGCTCACCTTTAATTACGAAAACAAATTTTTAACTGAAGGCTGTGCTTAGATAATTGTTTTATATTTAATCAGTTTATTAGTGTTTTGTTTTAAAAAAGTGATCCAGGATTCTTCCTAGGAATGCATTAGGTATGGTGTAATTTATCAGTGTAATGGACTAGGCAGCCATGAACAGACGGCCTGTATCTAATAATGGCGTGTAGAGACTTGCAAAGCCACGGCCAACTCATATTTTAGTTCCCATATTGAACAGTATTTTAGTATTTCTTACTGCCGATTCAATCTTTGTGATTTAAAATTTTTGTTAAGTGATTTAAACACCATCGCAACGGCTTGCTTTCAAGATACATAAAGTTTTAAACATGCATTTACAATCAGAATCACCCATTTTGAAGCATACTTAAATCCGAATAAAAATTATATAAATATTTGTATGTGCTTATAAATACTGCTGTTAGGGCGACTGTGGGCAGAAATTTATTGAAGATCACATTTTAGTCTTTACTTTTTAATTAACCTGTAAAATATAACATCCGACTGAGGTATTATAATATTATTTCAAAGTGTTAAATATTTACACTACAGTAATTCTTTCTAAAATTACATGCGGATGTTGTGAATATAAAAAATATATAAACAAATAGTTATACGTGAATCACTGTAAGTAAAGTTTTCTTATATAAATGTATCAAGCAATAATGGGCCCCTTTTCATTGTATCCTCGTGTAAAGATCACATTAGACCTCATTTTTCAACATCAGTGCTATGCGCATATACATTGTGTTATTTAGTAAATATTTTTAAAGATATATTTTGCTTGATATAGCTCTCATTGTTTTCAGATTCAAAAGTAATTTTTTTTTCTGACAGATTTTAAATTGTTTGCTTTTCTTTTTCAGCGAGTTTGGTCCTGAGGTCTTATGATTTGTGTATTAGCCGGGCTCCGCGGAGGGCTTGTGTGACTGGCACTGACGCGGGGCACTCGCTGGCCATGGCGCTCGCCAGCAGGGCGCGCGTCTACGCTGACGTTAACTCAAGAAAGTTACGTGATTATTGGGACTATGAGAGTTATGTAGTTGATTGGGGACAACAGGATGATTATCAACTTGTCAGGAAATTAGGAAGAGGCAAATACAGTGAAGTGTTTGAAGCCATTAACATTACGAACAATGAAAAGTGTGTAGTTAAAATATTAAAAGTAAGTTTTTCCAAGTTTCAAGATCACTTTTTTGGCATGATTATCATATTTCTTGAACTAAGTGTTCTAATTTTATTATATTTAAGTAAGTGTGATTGCATTTGCACACAGCATGTGTTGTTATAAACCTTAAGTTTGCCGCGAATAGAATGGGGTGTAACAGCACGTGCTTCGTCAATTTTTTTCGTTGTATTTATTCATTTTTTTTGTTCTGTATACTACTAACAGCCTCGTTTGTTAATAACACCTGCTACCGGTTTATTGCAATACCTACTTTTAGGATACTACTTGGATTTTAGTTTCCATATTGTACCTTAGTAATAGTTTATATCAAATATTATCCGTTCTCTTCCAAACAGGTTGTTAAACCTGTTAACCAAACGAATCCAGTCCCTTTAATAATGACCTTTTTACCATGGTCAAAACAAAACACTCTTCCAAGTCCTGTCAATGATATAAATATAACAATATTATTTATTACCATTATATAATTGTTCATGTTTAATTGCCTATTTATTATTGTTCACCGTTTATTAATATTAAATGATAAATGTATACTTTTAAAAAGTATCAGGTGTTCTCCTCTTTATTAGATTCCATTGTGTCGTATATATTTCCATTTAATTTGATCGATGTACAATTCTACTGAATTATCTGTTTTTATACGACGAATTTTAAAATTTACCTATTCCCTATTTCCCTTTAAAATCGACATCACTTGCTTCAATATTATGGCAAGGCTGCAATTTCTTAAGAAATGCAATTATTTCTCAGAATGTTTGTGTAACTGCTTTACTCTTCTACGGCTTCCAATCTTTTGTATTTAATATTGAACTTATCCTACTAAAACGAATAATTCTACATGCTTGTGCTATGTACTTGTATTTGCAGTTGCATTGCAAACAATTTGTTTAATGGAGCTAATTTGATAGTAATTTGGAACATAGATCAGCGCTTCTTAACCTTTTTAGTAGTGAAATTATATTCAATGCTATAATAATTATTACACGTTGAAATTATTATTATTACATTCCCAGAGTCTAAAAATAAATTATCGTGTCCTCCAGTGATCGGTTTTACAGTTACGAAATAATGTTTCTACCAAAACACTTAATTTATATAATTATTGAGAAATACATACACAAATATTGATATAAAACGCATTCTGATGATTTTTGATGTCGTTTTTATATCATTTATTCATTAACTGTTTATCTTGCGGCTAAATTCAAATTGAAAATACATTTATTTCCTTTCAATAACTGATCTACGTTAGTAAAGCATCTCCGTCTTAATTAAGAAAAATTCTTTTTATTGAAAAAAGTTTTAAAATGTATCTTTACGGACTCTCACTTTCATAGGTGTGTGCCGCATCACAATCTGTTTTGAGACTATTCATTGTTTTTAGAAACTAAGAAGCTAAACAAATTGCAGTCTATAAACCTTGCTCCAATTTCTTATAGCATTAGTTGACCTTAATAACTGAGAAGGAGTTGCATAGACTCAAGTGTATAGAAATTAGAGCTTAGTAATCCAGAAATGTATATTTACTTATTTTTGAAGCAATGTTTAGTTTAAATGCCACCATTAGCAAACATATGTGAGTAAAGAAGTATCATGCACAGCTTTAATATTTACCAAAACAACATCTGCAGCGTTTTATTGTTACTAATCTTATATTTTCTTTATTTCATTTAAATAACTGCAATAATGCTGACAATTAAAACTTGGTGCTCATTTTAGGCACGATTTTCCTAACTCATTGTCCTAAAAAGGTTGAGAAAGATAATACCATATGAAAACATGAATAAACTCAGACAACTGTTAATAAAGTATCTACAATGTAGCACTGAAAAGAATTTCACTTCTAATTCTTAGTTGTATGTTGCCTTAGAATACGACTTGGCAATTCATTAACTCTTTCTTATCGGAATATTATAACTGAAATACATTAAAATGATAAGATTCATTAACGCTTTAATACACATTTGAACACCATAACTATAATATGCAATTACATTAAAAATAACTATACAATTTTGTAATTGCGCATCATTATAGAAGAAATATAACTACGAACTTTGTTTAATTTATGTAAATATATGAAACAAAATTAGTTTTATTATACCTGCATAATTCGTATAGGATTGTACTCTAATCTAAATAAGTAATTAATTTTAATTATCTAACATTTGACCCGGCTAATAGTGCAACACTACCGATAATATTTGTAGTATAGTTTTCTAAATGTAAAATCTTGTACATACGTTTGTGAATAATATATTTGTTTAATAATTTCTAGCCTGTAAAAAAGAAGAAAATTAAGCGTGAAATAAAGATTTTAGAAAATCTGCGTGGAGGAACCAACATTATAACACTGCAGGCCGTTGTGAAGGATCCAGTGTCACGTACGCCAGCTTTAATCTTTGAACATGTTAACAACACAGATTTTAAGCAGCTTTACCAGACTCTCACAGATCTTGATATCAGGTATTTTTATTGTTTGTATTCCATATATTTTAATAGCATATTTTTCAGAACTACAGTCATTGTTACAAATGATTATATTTCTTTATATGTGTTCTGAATTTTTCTATATTGGTTTTATAATTATTTTTTTTTCAAACAATTTTCTATAAAATATGTATAAACTCTTTTTAATTGATCAATAATCGATATTCGGTAATTATCGTTATAATCAAGTGTCTGAATTACGGTTATGGTTAAGTGACACACATTACCGAAAATCCATCAGGTAGCCTTGCTACCTTCTTTCTCAATCATGAGAACTTTACGTTTTTATCGCGAGTGAAATCTAAATATGTACATAAATATTTTGCAAGCTCTATAAAACTAAAATTATGCAATTTGCAATACTTCAATAATTTATAAACTAACAAATTATCTTTTATATAACAATAAATAATTGAATATTAGACTAATTATTATTTTTTATAGGTATTACTTGTTCGAGCTTCTTAAAGCTCTTGACTATTGTCATAGTATGGGCATTATGCATCGAGACGTTAAACCACATAATGTAATGATAGACCATGAAAATCGGAAGCTGCGTCTTATAGATTGGGGTTTAGCTGAATTTTATCACCCTAATCAAGAATATAACGTCCGTGTCGCTAGTCGATATTTTAAGGTATGTTATATATACATTATTTTTATTAATTAATGCGACAGAATTATTCATAGTTTAAAAAACAACTGTGTTATATATACTCATATCACTAAATCATAATGATGACGACCGCAATGACGTTGTAAAATATTTATACTATGTGTCATCATTTTATTAGTTATCGGAAGTTTTATTTCAGTGTAAATTAGTAACAAACAAATTATATTTTCCGTTTGGATTCATGGAAATTGTTATAAACATATATAATTTTTAGGGTCCTGAGTTATTAGTAGATTATCAGATGTACGACTATTCGTTGGATATGTGGTCATTGGGCTGCATGTTGGCCTCTATGATTTTCCGAAAAGAGCCATTTTTCCATGGTCATGATAACTATGACCAGCTCGTACGCATTGCTAAGGTGCTTGGAACAGAAGAGCTTTATGAGTATCTGGATAAATATCACATAGAGCTAGATCCTAGATTTAATGATATTCTTGGCAGGTATGTAAAATCAATTAACTCAATGTAACGATGAAAAACAATTGCAATAAACATTTGATTTATTAATTATATTTTAGACATTCGCGTAAGAGATGGGAACGTTTCGTTCATTCAGAAAATCAACATTTAGTTTCACCGGAATCTTTGGATTTTCTTGACAAGCTTTTACGCTATGATCACTATGAGCGACTTACAGCTCGTGAAGCTATGGAACATCCATATTTTTGTAAGGATTAATATACATGAGATATAGTAACGTTATTTTATTTTCATATTTAAGCAAATGTTAGCAGCAGATATAATAAAACTTTAAAATAATGTTTTAGACCCCACGGTGAAGGACCAAGGTAGGCAAACAATGGTGTCTTCTTCCCCTACTCCCATAGCAGGCTCAGTGCCTGTAGGTGAGTAGCATGGCAGGTATGACATGCACATTCACCTTAACATTCATTTAATCATATTTTATTGATAAACAAATTTATAATCAGAATTGAATTTCATAACAATGCATGCAGAATTTATTATTTTTATAGTTCACAGTGTAATTTAAACACGAGAATGTACAAGTGTAACATAACATTAATTTTATAATTTATAAATAACAATAGAAGAGATCTTATTACAATAAGAAAATTTATTTTTAACATATATAAAACTATATCGTTTCACCTCATCTACATTAACAAATCCATTTTTTTTTTATTTAACGGCTTCTGTGTTTTCTTTAGATGCAATAATTTAATGTACATTGTGTATTTCAGATGATTCGTCGCCTTCCGTAGTTACGGTTTCGCCCACTACACCGGGTGACCCTTTCGCATTGGCATAATCACCTATCCTACGTTCAACTCCAATTACCTTTGTCTATTCCGCTGAGCTGGTAATATAATATCATATTACATCGTTTTTCTTTTTATTTTTAAAACACAATTCATTATAATCTCAGCTCTTGTTTGTCAAAATAACTCACAAATTAACAACATATTATTCATGAATGTAACATTTAATTCATCAATGTTTTGTCATTATTATTAATTTTTTTTTGTAAGTTTATTTTGACACATGTCGCGTCACGTTATCATGTTAACGGTGCAAATAAAGCATAAGTTATAAAAAATGATTTTTTTTAGATTTTAAGTTACAGAATGTATTTGTTTAAGATTATTAAACTGAATAAATTTAATTTAATAAATCGAATTAGTGTTTCTCATTTTATTTTATTTTGTTTCGAACTTTAGATATTTTTCTATCTAAAAGTTTATTTGTTGATATATCTTTGGGTTTTTTTTTATAAGTTACCTTCTTTTATTCAGAGGAGTTTTATATATAACAAATACAAAACATTCTGTGAATTGAAATCATTTTCCAAATTTAATTTAAATTTCCATATTATTGACACATCAAATTTAATTAATGGATGCATTTCTATAGAAGAAACTAACTCTTTGTTAGTTGTCATAAATATATATATGTTAAACTTTTAGTGTTATATACATTTTTCGACAAAAATTTTGTTAGCATTTTGTGGTAATGAAATAAAACCCTGATAATTTTTAGTAACACGTTCAGTTTCTCTGTTTAATATTAGCTAAGAATGTACAATTAAAATTAAAAGTACTGTGTACTTTTTACTTACAATGACCCCTTTATTCTTTGCTTTGGCTGCTTCTTAAAACTTTGTGGGAAAACAATCGTGTTACTTAAAATTATCTTTTATTATAATTGTAATATTAAATTAATTAAAAACATTTTCTTTATACACTTCTTAAATGACATTATATGTAGAGCATTATATTAGAAAATACACTGCCATTTTATTAAGTGTATAACTTTCAAATGTTTATAACAAATTAGAATAAATTTTTAAATAATGTTGCTAACGCAAACTTATATATGTTAAATTAAATAACTTGTATTTAAAACGAAACATTTTACTAACAATAGTTTTTGGTAATAATTTCTTTTTTTAATTTGTTATGCAAAGAACTTTTTGTTGTAATTTTTCTTTTTTAAAGTAAGTAGAACATTTATAATTTTTATATTTCATTTATTTATTATTTTTTGTGTTAATTTCTAAAATTAAATACAAAATGTATAACAAAACTGTTATTAAAATAATTACTCACTAATTATTGTATTTTTTTGTAAAAATTGATTTTTTTTTCTATCGTATAATTTAGTTATAATTATTTTATGTAGTTACTATTTCAATTGATTACTTTAAAACGTTATATGGACTCTATACTATATAGTTCTGATTCAACGTTTAACTTCGAGTTGCCTCGCAAATGTAGCTCGGATAATAAAAATGAGTTTAATTTTTTATTGTACATAAAACGGTGCACACAAAATGCATATATTACATTTATAATTGTATAAATTACAAAGTGTTACAATGAGATACCTTGATTTTTTATTTGTTTTTATTAAAATATCATATTTTTGTGCTCAAATATTGAAAAAGTATTAGGTTCACAATATGGGATTCTTTGTACTTATTATACTCATACTTGTATAATATTAAAAGAAGAAAGTGGTCTATTTAACAATTGTACAAAATCCCCTCTGACTTATGTTGTAGATTATTTTGCCTAAATATTCTAACTTTTAATAAAGCTCCAATTGAATTCATCTTGAGATTAACCATAGCGTTTTTATCTCTGTAAGAAAACTTAAGTTGGATATTTAGGCAAATCTATAAAATTATCTTTAACCATTTCATTAGGACCATCATTAAGCTTGTTCCCCATCATAAGAACCAATCTTTAATTTAAAAGAAAAAAAACTTTTGGATGCTGGCCAGCGCCGCCTAGGAATTAAAAGTATCGTCTGATAGCCACTGCCGTGTGTGCGATAGGTACATTATTATATTTTTAATTAATTAAACAAAATAGATAATAAAACATGAAAAAGTTGAGATAAAATATAACGAATATGGCTCCCACCCACCAACCATTTAGATATGCCAATTTTGGTCTTATCTTAATATATAGAATATTTATAAGAAAATATTCAATTTATGTTAATAATTCTGTAAATTTATGGTAAATGGATGAAGTGTTTCTATTGTAACTATAATTTTTTAATAGTTACTTTTAAAAACGTTATAAAATGTCATTTTGCCATAGTTTTAAAAGTAGCTTCGATATTGTCGTCATGTATATAAATTATTAGAATTCTGCAATTATCCCAACATAAATCAACAGAATATAATGTTATTTATTTATTTGAGTTGTCTTTTTATAGCTAACAGAATTCTTGTTACTGGCATAGCTTGGTTTAAATTCACAATAAAAATTAATCATTCATTATTTTCCTGATGAAAGAAATACCTATATTTATCTAATCTTTTATGTGCCTCATAGAAGAAGAAAAATTAAAAAAAAAATGGTAGATAAGATCAATTTATTCAAAGATCTGTTGCATGATTCATAAACTAGCATAATTCATTAGTATTAACATTTTGTTTAATAATAATCAATAAAATTTATATTTTTAATTATTGAATCATTGAAAATAAGATTTATTTTATAGCAAAACAGTAATGAGAATTCATAATATGTAATAATAATAAAATTCGTTTTAAAATTATTAATAATTTACTATAATAATCAAAAAATATAGTTTTGTAATAAATTATCTATTGTATTTACCCAAAAATAAGATAAACTAAATTCGTGTAAAAGTAAAAAACGAAACGTATAATTTTTGTTAAATATATTGCACATATTCGGATCCATAATTTGTTTCTTTCAATTATCAAATATGTGTTAGATGAACAAATATATTAATAAGTTTTTATTAGTAGTCATATTTTGTTTTTAATTTAAATCATTAAAAAGAACAAATTTCTTATGAGAAAATACAGCCATATATATAAAATTGTATATGTTTTGTCCATGTGTTTAAAGTTAGTCTTATTTTAACGATAAGAGTAACTTTATTTCGATAAGTTATTATAATATTAAATTAAAGGCCAATAAGTAAATTTGGTGGATGTAAAATAACTATAAATTAATGTTGACATTAATTATTATTCTCACTCAATTAAGTACTACTCCTTCTAGACGCAGTTGTGTATATCCACACTAAGCATGGAAACATGCATCTTAGTATATAACGTGCGTGGAAACAAATAAATATATAATATGCACCTTTATTAATCTCAGTGCAGTAGTGATAAACATTAAAGTATAAACTTCATCTTATAATAAAGTGTGCTAACGCAAAACAACTTGGAATACACGGTATGCAAAGCATGTACCATATAGGTTGTGTCTTTATGCAAAAAGTATAATGTTGAATTAAAGAAGGTTGTAATTAATAAACAAACCAATTTACAATTTTTACAAAAATGCCGAATTTACTTACTGACATTTTAAATATTCGTATCTGACATTGATAACAAAAAGTTAAAATATATAAAGAATTAATAAAAATTGATGGCGATCGTATAAAAAGTAAACCTAGGAATATCATATACCTTACGATTTATATAAAAAAATATTTAAACAAGAATTAATTTTTAAGTGGATGTCCACACAAAATTTAATTCAAATATGTATATGTTTATAATTTTAAGTCAATATATATAATTATAAATAAACGGTAATTATAAATATAAAAAAACCATTGTTAAATACAAGCTACTATAGAAAGTAAATAACATCCAACGTTATATATCTATGTAAATTATTATGGTTGATTATATCTTAATAATGTTGTATTTAAATAATATAAATAGGCAGATAAAATATATTGTATACTGATATATTTAATCATAATAATATTATGTACAAATAATTTGTTGGGGGAACACAAATAATTTTGTATGCATAAAAGAGGGAAAAAATAATGTTAATTTACTAGTAGTACAAACTACTGAAATACTGATTTTTATATATTTATGCATTTTAGTGTAATAGATATTCAATTAATAAAATTAATCTTATTATAATATTGATTTTATTATTTCAATATAGATAATTGTAATTTAAATTATGCATTTTTTTCGCGCTTTTTTTTATTAGTTGGTGGCTCTGTGGTACGTTTAAGATTTGACGTCTTTCTATTTTGACACGCATGTGTTTTGTGATCACAAAGTAGATTATTTATAAATTTTAAATTATTGACAGAAATTTAAGGTACATATTGAATTAAACAAATAAATAAAGAATGTGTAGTGTATTAGACCCTGAATATAATGACGGCGTGCAACATATTGTTGAAGATTCCAATTTAAATATACCGTAAGTTTTTTTAGGTTAGAAATGATCATAATTTATTAAATTATTTATTAATTTATTATTTATTTACAGAGAAGGAGCAATTTGCAAAAAGTGTAATGTTAATTTAGCAGTTGTAATACTTCGTGGTAAAGATGTATATTGCGAAGAATGTTTTCTTACTGCATCTAATCATAAATTTAGAGCAATTCTTGGTAAAACTCGCCTAATACGTCCTGGTGATCGCGTGGCTCTTGCATACAGTGGAAATGACACAACTTCGGCATTAGTAGAGCTTGTTAGAAAAGGATTAGCTGTAGATTCACATAAGAAAATAAGATTCAGTGCAGTAGTTATATATATTAATGGTAAATGTATATTTTAAACTAAATATCGAAAGTGCAGTAAAAGGCATATTTATACAAAAATCGATTTCTATTTTTAGAGAATATATTGAAACCCAAAGAAATACATCATGTGCAATTACCTTTGCATCTTACTAAAGCGCCGTATAATTTTAACGTATATGTTGCTAACATTTCGGAGAGTTTAAACACAAATGAAGTAGATATTAGTGAACTTCCGGAGCCCCCTAATACCAATGATGTGTTAGACGCTCAATTAAATAGTCTTTACCAAGGGATGTTAAGTCATACTTCGAAGCAAGATTTCATAAAGAAATTACGGAGTAATTTAATATTCCGTATGGCAAAGAAGTTGAATTGTCCTTGGATTTTTCTTGGTGATATTGGAGATGATATTGCGGCTACCCTCTTAAATAATATAGTTCTTGGAAGAGGGGCTCATTTACCACTTGACGTGGTAAGTAAAAATACTATTTTTCCAAGATTACTGCTGGTTTATAAAACTAATTAGTTTTATATTTTAGGGGCTGTGCGATTTTCGTGATTCAGATTTCAAATTATTAAGGCCTATGAAAGATTTCACGAAAAAGGAAATTACTTATTACAATTCATTTAATAAAACTATCCCAATTTCTAATTTGTCATTGAGGCAGTCTACAAAAGCTGGAGTTCTGAATAGTATTCAAAACTTAACAGAGTCTTTTATTACAAATCTTCAAGAAAATTTTCCATCAACGGTTAGCACCGTTTTTCGCACAGGCGAGAAACTTTGTGGAGCCACATGTGCCAATTCTATTGACGAGGAGGATTCTTGTGTTTATTGCAGGGTATGTTCAATTCACGTGATTTAATTGAAAACTACAAAAAATATTTATTGTAATGTGCAATTTTTAGGCACCATTGGATACAGGACATGTACCATCTTCTTCTCTACAAGCAACGAGTTTCTCAAAAGTAATATCTGCAGAAGGGAAATCTTATGATCAGGAAAAAGTACCAGCTGAGAAAATTACTAATGGAAAACAGTTAACTGTAGATCAATATCTTAAAGAGATTGAAGAATATCTTTGTTATGGATGTAGACATATATTTAGAGAATCTAAGTATGTTAATATACCCCAGGAAGTTCTAAATTCTGTACAGTTTAGAAAAAATTTGTCACAGCAGAGGAAACTTATAGAAGATTGTTTACTTTGAAATTTGTATTAATTTCAAGCAACTATTTTTAATCTGTATAATAAAGTATATCAATAAAAAGTAATAAATTTTAAATGGCTTGTTATTTATCTGCGCTTGCGTATTTCAGTTGTATCTCATTCATGATGGCTTAAACCGTGTTAGTTGCATCATATAAATGCAATATTGAAAATACATTTTTAGCGACTTAATGTGTTTGTTAATTTTTGTGCTTAACATTGCAGGGTTGTTGCTGTTCTTATAGAAATCTCAAATGTCACTTTGTTGTAGTTGGAAAATGTTTTAAATTTTGGTGAAGTAAAACGATGTGAAACATTAATATATTTATCTGGTTTGATAATTTGAAAGTTTTGGCTGCATTTAATAAAATAATATCTTGCAATGGCATCATTTATAAGTAAGTTATATTTAAAAAATTGTTTTGTAAAGTGAGGTTATCTACTTGCTACATTATTATTTGTGAAATAGGTTACAACTTGCTACCATGTGCTACGAATATTTTTACGGTCCTTTTGTTGTAGCAATAACGGTTAACGTAGAGCAACGAACTCCCCCACTAAACAAATTAGAAATAGCGCGAGAAATTACTATTTCTTTGGATGGGTGTTTTACGTGTCGTTATTCATCGAATATAACTCTCTAATTTTATTTATTTATTTTGTATTTATTTTATATATGTTATTATTGTTCATTCTCTGTAATGTTTTAATACACGTTTTCTTGTGAGTTGTGTTTTTGTTTTGATAGAGATTCTTTGAAGTTAATGTTACGTTCTTAATTCTTCAACCGCCAAAAATAGGTAAACAATAAAAATTCTTTCTGATTCATTATTCGTTCAAGTATGTAGATATTCGTTTTTTCTAGTACATGCGATATAAAATGAAAGTTTGTGATAGCGATAACATTTTCAATGCATATAGTTAATGTTAATAATAGGTTTATGTTTTTAATTTACCTATTATCTGTCGTGTAATATGTTCCAAGAAGTACTAATGAGTTTAGGCCACAGTTTAGGCGCAATTAGTGTTGATTAAATCGACGATATAGCAAAAGGATTAATTAAAATAAAGGATTATTTCTTAGTTGTTAATTAGTTATTATTTGATATAAATATTATTTAATTTAATTGCAGAACGAGTTTTGTTGACGATGGCCAATAGCATGAATAATATGACATCAAAAGGTGTAAAGAAACGACCTTTTACTGTTCTTATTGAGGGAAATATTGGTAGTGGAAAAACTACATTTTTAAATCATTTTAAGAAATTTGATGGAATATGTCTTCTAACCGAGCCTGTTGAGGAATGGAGAAACTTAAATGGATATAATTTACTGGTAAGCAAAAATAAACAACAAACTCTTTGGTCCTCATATATATTTAATTTTGAACTTTTAAATTTTTAGGATCTGATGTATAAAGACCCGGAGAAGTGGTCTATGCCTTTTCAGTCTTACGTTTCGTTAACCATGGTAAATATGCACACTACTGAAACTACAGAACCAATTAAACTTATGGAGAGGTCACTTTATAGCGCAAGGTAACAATACTGCATTATATAATTCTGTTGCTCATTATGTTTATATAGCTCTACATGTGTTATGTATTAATTACAGATATATATTTGTCGAAAATATGAAACGCAATGGAATTATGCATCCAGCTATGTTTTCCGTACTTCAGGAATGGTACGACTACATTGACAAAAATGTCGATTTGCCTGTGGATCTCATAGGTAATTATTCTTATCTAAAACTGGAGTATTTAAGAAAGTAGTTCAGAATCCATAACTCCAGTTATCAATAATTACAATTTCAGTTTATTTACGAAGCAGTCCTGAGGTAGTTCTGAGAAGAATGCAACAGCGAGCTCGTTCTGAAGAGCAGTGTGTACCTATCGAATATTTGAAGCAACTTCATGATTTGCACGAAGAATGGCTTTACTATAAAACTTCCTTTGTTACTCCAGCACCAGTATGTATTTTTTTAAAATTATTCTTATATAACAAGTGATTGAACATTGATAATAATTTTTCTAATATTTTTTCAGGTATTAGTTCTCAATGCTGATTTAGAAATGAACCAAATTATAGAGGAATATAAAAAATCTGAAGTTAGTATATTGCAATCTCATAGAAGTGGTGTTAGCGCTCCAACAAGTCAGGGAGTTTTAACTTCTCCAACTAAAAGAACAGGCCGAAATTTAGTCTAAATTTGGATATATGTATAGAATACAAATCAAGATTTGGTAAAATATTTTTATATAACTAGTATATGTTTATAATATTTACATTTCTAATTTCGTAGTGATAATATATTAGTATTTTATAAATATATCGAATTATTTACTTACTTTTTATAAATATATACATTGTTTTTTGTAAATATGCATATGACGATCACATTAACTTTTAAGGTAGATTAACTTAAGTAACTAAATAATTTAAATCATTAAACTGATTGTTTATTTGTACAAAATATTTCAAAATTATAGTGATTTAAATTATTATCAAAGTTTATTTAGATATGAAACCATTCTCTTTTATTTTTACAATTACATTTATTTTATTTTGGGACCACAACAAGCATTTATTACAATGTCATTTACTTTAAAACTAAAGATCTTTTTATTTCATGCTACATTTTCATTTGTCTTTAACATATGCATTTAGTAAATAGAACTATGGTGGAGTTTAAATTGTTTAACTGTTATTTATTGAGAAAATTTAATCTCGATTCTCTTTTGTACTAAAGTCTTAAGAGAAGATTTGTACCAAATAATTGTTTTATAATATATTTAACATATAATATAATAACTCCATCAAATGGATGAAATTATATAGTAGAATTAATTTTATTTAAGTGATTTCTTTACTGTTAAATGGCAGAAATACTATTGTAACATGCAATTAAAATAAAAAGTTTAAAATCAGTTACGTCTTATTCCATTTATAGTCTGTAGTAAAATAATTTTAACATACTGGAGATAACATTGGTTCTCCTGCTAAGCCTCTCAAAATGTTATGAGCTGCAATTGAAGCCATTTCGGAACGAGTTTTAACTGTTGCAGATCCAATATGTGGCAAAAGAACTGAAATATTGTACATATTAAATTATTATTTTTGTTAATTCTGCTTATTTTATCTATTAGGTATTTCATTATAATGTAACATGATAATCTACTTTAAAAATGAAGTTATTCATCATTGTACAATTACTTACCGCAGTTTGGAAGTTGAATTAAAGGATGATCTTTTGGTAAAGGTTCTGGTGTCATAACATCTAGACCTGCAGCGTATATTTTATTCTCTTTTAATGCTGATATCAGTGCATTTTGATCCACAACACCTATAACCAATAAACTTTATATATTTATAAGTTTTGTGGGTATACATTTTAATTTCGAATATAAATACCTCCACGACTTATATTAATAAATATCGAAGTTTCTTTCATTTTATTAAAAGCACGTTTATTAAAAATTTCAGTTGTTTCTGGTGTTAACGGACAAGCAGCTATGACAAAGTCACTTTGAGTTAACAAATCATCAAATGTTACAAATTCTGCGCCTAAATCATCAGCCTCAGGCTTTTTTGTGTGTCCTGAATATACAATTTTTGAAACTTGAAAAGTTTTTAGTCTTCGAGCAATGGCTTGGCCAATACCTCCGAGACCCACAATTCCAATAACTGATCTTCCTATATCAAATCCTACAAAGCCTTGTTCTCCGTAAGACCAATTGGAACTATGATGTAAGTAAGTTAAATGTTATTATTTAAAATTAAATATAATTAGAAAATTTGTAAACGTACTCTATAATCTTCTGCCTTGCTTCCCCAAAACGGCGAGCAGTGTGTACTACTAAACCAACAGCGATATCAGCTACAGCTGCGTCTAGGACGTGTGCAGCATTTCCAAGTACTATTCCACGTTTTTTAACTTCCTCTATGTCTACATTGTCAAGCCCTGAAGACATTGTAGAAATTGCGCGTAGGGATGGACCTGTAATATATTACATATTATTACACAATGATTTATTTTGAATACGTACCACAATATTATTTACCAGCAGCATCCAAAACTTCTTTATCTAAGTTTTCTTTAGTAAACCAAAATATACCATTTACTCCTTTGACCTTTTGTAATATTTCTTTTCTATATTTTTCATCATGGATTCTAAAATTTCCTTCATATGAACAAATAATTAGTTCACATCTGAAACAGAAAACACAGTTTTTTTTAATAAATTCAATAAGTACAGGCGACAATATTTGCATATTTACTTTGCTGATAAAATATCATATGCACATTTCGGAAGATCTGGACGTGTAATTAATACTTTTAATCCGGGTTCAGACATTGTATTAATTATTAAAATATAGACTTATGAATGAGTAAGCAAAAAAACCACTGCAAATAAATGATCTGCTATCTGCTTGATGTTACATGTTATCTGAAAACACTTGTGTTATAATGAAATAAAAAATAATCAAAAAAAAATGGGAAAGATTTATTATCTTTTTGGCCTTGATTTAATTTGTATATTAGGCATAAATATTACAATTTGAAATAACTTTTGTGCTAATGTTAATAATCGTTCTACTCATTAATATTATGTAACGAAAAGCATTTATTTAAGGAATTTATTATTTTATTTAGATTTATAGGCAATAGATTAGGCAAAGTATTTATACAAAATATATTTTTTAATTTATTTTAAATAAGATTGTTATTATAACAGAATAGGATTAGTAACCAGGAGAAAACATTGGTTCTCCTGCTAATCCATTTAGTACATTATGTGCAGCTATCGTTGCCATATCGTTCCGCGTATTGATTGTTGCCGACCCAATATGTGGCAACAGAGCTGTAAAATAAATATGAATTAACACTTGTATATCATTCGCGTGTATCATATATTAGTATATACTTACTGCAATTGGGAAGGTTTATTAGCGGGTGGTCTTTTGGCAAAGGTTCTGGAGTCATCACATCTAACCCAGCAGCATGTATTTTCTTTTCTTTTAATGCCGTAACCAAAGCTTCTTGATCCACAACGCCTGTAATACACATTCAGCTTTTATTTCGTATTTCTTAACGTAAATATATGTTATTTTTAAGTAAATACAAACCTCCTCTGCTGATATTTATGAAGATTGAAGTCGTCTTCATCATATTAAAAGCATGTTCGTTGAATAATCCAGCTGTTTCAATAGTTAAGGGGCAGGCAGCCACAACAAAATCACTTTCTTTAAGTAGATCGTTAAATGAAACAAACTCTGCACCTAATTCATCTCCTTCTGGTTTTCTTTTGTGACCCGTATATACAATTTTAGATACATCAAACGCTTTCAATCTTCGAGCAATAGCTTGACCTATTCCGCCAAGTCCTACGATTCCTACAGTGCTTCCTGCGATATCTAATCCCAAGAAACCTTGAGGTCCTACTCCCCAATTGCAACTATAAAGATAGAGTTAAGATTTAGTAAATTTGATGTAACAAATTTAATTATTATTTCAAAAATATGTACTCTATAATCCTCTGTCTTGCTTCTTGAAAATTACGGGATGTGGAAATCATTAATCCAACTGCACAATCTGCTACGGCAGCATCTAAAACTTGGGCAGTGTTTCCTAGAGGTATACCACGTTTTTTAACTTCTGCAACATCTACATTATCAAGTCCAGCAGACATTGTTGAAATTGACTTTAGTGTAGGACCTGTAAAATATATTTAGGCTGTCTTTAGAAACTTGCAACAAGACTGTCTTTTAGACAAAATAGCGTTGCCTCTATTTGTTTTGTAGGATTACCAGCTGCATCTAAAACTTCTGCATCTAATCTTTCCCAGGTGACCCAAAATATCCCATGCACTCCTTTTACTTTTTCTAAAAGCAGAGCTCGGAAATCACTTTTTTTGGCTACATCATCTATGGAACAAATAACCAATTCGCAACTAGAATTAAATATTTACATTAAATTAACATTATTCAAATTATTATTTATTTTATATTCAATACTAACCTTCGTGACATTTTGTCAAGTGCACATTTCGGAACATTTTTATTTGTTACTAAAATTTTATAACCTGATTCAGACATTTTGCAAATAGAACTCCAGGAGGTGATCACGTTTAATACACGTCTTTTGAAGCGCAAGTAATTGTGCTACTATCAGAAATTATTTAATACATATGTATGTTTTGTTTATCTTTTGTAATTTTATCTAATCAATTTGAGAGAATCACAATTGTATATTTTATTAAATATATATGTATACACGCGCGTAATATTTCGCAAATAAAGTAGGAACTTACATAATATATTTTTAGTTAAAACTATAAATGTTGATTCGTTATCATTTATCTTTTTAACCTTTTATAACCTATAAAACAATGACTAGATTGTAGCGCCAATTTTAAAGATTTTTATAATCATAGTTTTATATAAAAATATATATTCCTTGTGGGTATATCTTTGGTTATTGATTAGGGGGGAGGAGGAAAATATAATTTTAAACTAAAAAAATATATATTGTATTATTATGTGTTTAATAACGAACAGTTTCTGCTCTTTTAAGAAACATATTCGACTATTAGAAGCATTTATAGCAATAAAGTCTTACATAAGCTATTAATTTTATATGGTAATTAAATGATTCTGGTTCAAATATAGTTCCCGTGGGTCCATTCACGTAGCTGTATAATTTATAATATGTAGTACACAATATCGAAGTCTTCAGAGTCTTGTTGTATTAGTAAGTGGAAGGTGCGGCTTTATGTTCTCTTGATAAAAAAGAGAGGTTCGTGAAGATGACGACACACGTCGTGGAGCTTTGGGATTAATTGTCTCTCACGAACTGGCATGGACTCCTGCGATAGTCAAGTTCTTTTAAATAGGAGCCTATTTATACAATATTTTTAAATGAAAGGAAATATTTTAATTTATAACATTATGTATGGAATGGACTTTGTCCTCAGTTTTTAGTGGTCGATTTTTCAATTGTTGATTGAAATTGATGTTAATAAATGTGTATTGGCATTTCTATTTTATTAAATATCTAAATGTTGACGGAGATATAACAATTAAAAATTTGAATTGTAGTTTTAGCGCTAGAAATGGTCGGCCATATTTATATGACGTGAAATGCATTTTAACGTTAGTTATTTGTTGATTAGGTCAGTGCTGTGGTAATGTTTTGTAGCTGTTGATAGTCAAATAATAAAGTCAAATCAAAGAATAATAAGTTTTTATTTTATTTAACCCTGCTAAGGCAGACATAAATTGGAATTTTATTGTTCCTTGAAATAGATGTAAATAATATTTGATATTTTGATATATAAATACATATAGCAGAGATTTATGAGCTGTAAGGTTGGCAGCGGTTGTGATGTCACATATATTTGGAATGTGTACAACGTTGAATCCCTTTAATAATTAAAGAGATAAAATGACTTTTTTAATTGTTAATATCTCTTAACATATAAGGAGTTATTAAAAAAGAATTGAACATTTGGGGTTCTAGTAACCCACTTTATCAATATATAGACACTTTTATAGAAATTGTGTACGACATTGTTAAAAGTTGTTATCGTCAGTCGATGATTTTGGTGATTTACGTAAATATTTCAAAATTTACTTTTGAACATTGTATTTTATTTCACAAGTCGCAGCTTGACCATTAGTGCTACTAATCTGAAAATATGTACTACGCGTTCGCGCGGTTTTCACTAGGCTAGTCTACAGCGTGTCCCAGATCTTCTGGACCCCTAGTAGAATTATCTCACTACTTTGATCGGGTTTTTCGGACCTAAAGTTTAAATAAAATATGGTTTGTCATAATTTAATAAAGAAAGAAAGATGTTTTTTCAAATTTATTTTATAACAATTAATTGTTTTATAATTTTTGTTAATACAATATTGTTTTACTGGATGTATACATGCATTTTAAAAAATCTTTCGGTGTTAAATATTTATATATTGTCTTAAATTAATTTATAAAAGTTTAATTATATATAATTCAGTTTAAAGCAGATGTTAATAAAAACATTTTTCTAATTTACAAGATGGTTTAATTTAATTCGTAGAACGTTTAGCGAATAGATCGCGTAGATGTTTCATAAGGTAACATAAATAATAGGAAGCAAAGCGTCTAAACAGCGTCGGTACGGCGTCGTGCTTTTTATATCCACTCATGTAATTTTATTGATTTAAAAGTGGACGATATAACCCGTAGGGATTATAATTTTAAGGGCTGCTACGATGCCCGTAGCTACTATCAGAATATCAGAAACAATTCGCTGACAATTTATGAGGTTTTATTGATTTTGTAGACCGCGTAAATACAGTTTTGATACACACTAAAATGCGTGGTTGATTTTCATTAGATTCAAGGAGGATGCGTTTTTATATAAACTGTAGTTCAGCGGAACCCGCTTACAACGGCTCATTTTAGTAGGGTATCATGAAAGGATTTATGCGCCGCGTATTTACAATATTACAAAAATGAGGTTAGGTTGCAGTAGCAACACTGTACCCATGCAGCATTTTTAGTTCCAACGTGTATTAAGATAACATAAAACACAGCTGTCGTTATCAGATTATAGGTCGTTCTACATTATCTAATTTAAAAGTATAAAGATATATTATACTCTCCTGATACAGCGTTATCACGAAAAATGCTCTTGCTTCTTGTAGTCTCATAAAATGTGACGCCGCTGCACAGCAAAATAAATATTTTTTTAAATCTTGTATTTTCTGTTCTCCTGCGTGAAATTTATACAAAATATGTATAGATTTGCCTTCTAATTCTGATTCATTTAGTTATTTATAATATATTTAAATTTTAAATGTATATAAATAATTATATGTAATATATATATATACATATTATAAATATGTAATTTTATACTACTCAAATAGTAAAAGTCATATATAAATTTTATCAAGAGACCATATTTTGTTTCCGTACTCCGTCAAGTTATTTCATTGCTTTAAAAATACAGTGGTGATACAGATTTAACGAATATTTAATTAAAAGACTGTACTTAGTGTAAAAGTAATTAGATTATATTATTTAAATAGTAATTTTATAACAAATATTTAAAAATAGTGATTGGTTTTATGTATAATTTAATGTTTTGTTAGAGAAAATATACGGACTTCGACTGTACAATTGGACAATATCAGTATTTAACTAGTAGTGAGTGATTGAACTGGATAAAGATAAATTTGCACTGGATAGAATGAAAGCTGTGGCAGATTTATACTGGATATCATGGAATCTGCGATAAAATTACACGGTATAATATAGAGTCTGCATAAAAAAGATTAGGTATTCGCAAAATTTCAGATTCCATTATATCCAGTGTTAATTTGTTGAAAATTCCATTCTATCTAGTATAAATTTTACTTCTATCTTGCTTCATTTCCGGGATCTACCCGACTAATTAAATATTTTTTGATACCTAAGTTATCATTATTTATTTTTTAATGTTTTTGTCATTAGGCACTATATTCTTCCGCCTTAAATCATTAAATTACATATCATTGTGCTTAATTACATTTTATGATCCTTATTTTATCTACCTATTCTCACTAGTTCCAAAAGATAAAATAAAAATACAAACAACACATCCGCCATTTACTGCTTCCTTTTAATAGCTGCACAATCTTCTTTTCTTTTAATTTTTTTCTTACATGATTTCTTAATGTGCTCCAGCGTTTCTATCTCTTTCTCACACACCCTGCCATCCTTTCCGCTCTATTTTCCCAGTCCTGTGGTACCTAAGTTAATGCGTTATAATTATTTACAGTGCTACTTTTAGAATCAGTGACTCCCTACGCATAACTGCTCCCCTCCCCCTGACATTTCCATTATATATTGCGAATATTAATAAATGTATTAATTTTGAAACAATTTTTATTTGTGACGCGGGCCCCTGTGCATGTGCCCATCCTTAAAAGCGGCCCTGATTATTTGTCGAGATTATTTTTACGAATAAACAAACATTCCCAATGCTACGATATAATATTTATACATATACTTTTATATACATACATATACAAAAATATATTTTTGAGGAGAATATTATAGTTTACAAGTTCTGTAGCATTTCTGTATCCCTGATAAAATAAAGTGATTGTTACAATCAGTAAATTTATTAAATAATATAATGAAGAAACTTATAACAGCTTATTAATTATTTTTAATTATTTCTGTGTACATAATATGTATATTCTTTAAATTCATTTTTTTTTTGCTGGTTTATGTTTAGTTAGAATAGAAATATATTATTTAGTATCTTAGTAAATATTTAGACATGACTGTATTCCTCAGAAAAGTAATAAATAGAATTAAATTTATAAATAATTAATTAATTATATCACCCAATATTTTCATTATATATTATATTAAAAGTTATCAAGAAGACAGACAAATATATCTAGTGTTCTCCGTTAAGTTCGTAAGTCTGTAACTCTGATACTTATCCGCTGCATCCAGACCTACCACAATACTTCTTACGAGGTTTACAGAAAGAAGTCAGCCGCCATTTTGATGTTAATTTGAAAAAGAATTTCAAAACAAATGTTAATAAAATCAATATTTTATCAAATATGAATGTAACAATTAATAGTGTAGGATTCCTAATTCATAAAATAACATTTTCTTTCCATTTTCCGTAATTCCGCAAACGTCTAATTGTTTTTTTCTTAAGTTTAACTAATAAAAATCTATAAACACAAATTCATATTTTTCTGGTATTCCAAGAATTCTTAGACCTTAAAGAATTGTTGATGCTGCTATGTCACTTTTATCAGGGTGACATAAACAAATACTATCAAGATAATTTTTATATCTACACATGTATTATTTAAATATTATTTGTATGGTACCTTAATGTATCAAAGCTTAGCATATGTACCAGGGCAACATAATAAAAAAATTAAAAAATATGAACGGTTGAATATGTCAGTTTGTATGCTGCCCTAATACTTTTGTCTACATTTGTGCGGGTCAAGATTTTGCTTGTTATTATGAATGAATGGTATGTGTGTGAGAGTATGAGTGTGTGGGTGTGAGTATGAATGTGTAGCAGTCCGTGGCTTGGCGGAAAATTTATTTTACGGACTGTGTATTTACAAAGTAATACAGAGAGACAATCTTAATCATTCAAGGAATGTTATCACGAATTTTTTCTTCAATCAAATATACTTTTGATTGGTTTATTAAAACTAATTCATTTTTAAAACTTTATGTCATTTGTAATGAAGAACTATACTAGATATAATTTTAAGTTAATTTGACTGTATTGATTGATATATCTTTTATTTATTTTCAGGTGAACCCAGTCTTCAGCAGTAACAACAGTTGCGGAGTGCTTGTGCTTGAAGAAAGGAAGAAAGAAATTAAGATTACTCTATAAGAATGTAAATTATATGTAAATTGTAGCTACGGATATTCTGTTGTGACTAAAATTTAAAAAAGATATTTAATAAAAGAGAATATTAAAAAAAATAGAAAATGTTTTTGTTGTACATATTTTTTCATTTTCTTTCTATATATTATAATCTTCTTATATTCTTATTTTCTTATATGTTTACGCGATTCGTATGGTAGCTCGAAAACGGCTACGTCAATGTTTCTGAAAATTTCCTATTTCGTAGAGAGAAAAATTATAAGACTTTTGGTGTCCACGGATTTTCCCCTGAATTTCCTGGAAAACCGTAATTTTGGAAAAACTAAAAAAGAATTTGTTACTTTTTGCTGTATAGCTCTTAATTAATTTTAACAAAAACGGTTAAATTTAATTGCTGAATGGTGAATAAAAAACGTAAACGAATGTAATATTTCTTCCGCCTTCAATTAATTGTTACATTTAGTCTGTAAATATTGTAAGAAAATAATAGCAAAATACATGATTTTCTTGTACTGTCAATTTTACTCGTAAGTAATGTTGCCGCTCTGTCAGGCGCAATGATGTCTAAGTTTTATTAAATTCATAGACAATTTTTTCTAATTTTTTTTTTCATTCTTCAAAATATTTTGATACAGTTATGATCTTTATGTTCTAAAATAAAAAACTGCATTATTAGATTTTAAATACCTACGCGAATTTGGTTTTTATACGACCTTTTTTATTTTCATGGACATTTTTTTCTAAATTTTTTTTTTGAATCTTTAGAATACTTTGATGCAGTTATGTTCGTTATACTCTAAAATAAAAAACTGCTTCATTACATTTTAAATATCTATGCGATTCTGGCTTTTACGCGACCTTTTTTAAATTCATGGACTTTCTTTTCTAATAATTTTTTCTGGATTTCTTGAAATTTTTTGATGTAGTTATGCTCGTTAGGCTTTAAATTAAATAACTGCTTCATTTCATTTTAAATATCTACGCGATTCTGGCTTTTACGCGACCTTTTTTGAATTCATGGACTTTTTTTTCTAAATTTTTTTTTTTGATTTTTTTGAAATTTTTTGATGCAGTTATGTTCCTTAGGCTTTAAAGTAAATAACTGCTTCATTACATTTTAAATATCTACGCGATTCTGGCTTTTACGCGAACTTTTTTAAATTCATGGACTTTTTTTTCTAATAATTTTTTTTGGATTTCTTGAAATTTTTTGATGCAGTTATGTTCCTTAGGCTTTAAAGTAAATAACTGCTTCATTACATTTTCAATATATACGCGATTCTGGCTTTTACGCGACCTTTTTTAAATTCATAGACTTTTTTTTCTAATAATTTTTTTTGGATTTCTTGAAGTTTTTTGATGCAGTTATGTTCGTTAGGCTTTAAAGTAAATAACTGCTTCATTACATTTTAAATATCTACGCGATTCTGGCTTTTACGCGAACTTTTTTAAATTCATGGACTTTTTTTTCTAATAATTTTTTTTGGATTTCTTGAAATTTTTTGATGCAGTTATGTTCCTTAGGCTTTAAAGTAAATAACTGCTTCATTACATTTTCAATATATACGCGATTCTGGCTTTTACGCGACCTTTTTTAAATTCATAGACTTTTTTTTCTAATAATTTTTTTTGGATTTCTTGAAGTTTTTTGATGCAGTTATGTTCGTTAGGCTTTAAAGTAAATAACTGCTTCATTACATTTTAAATATATACGCGATTCTGGCTTTTACGCGAACTTTTTTAAATTCATGGACTTTTTTTTCTAATAATTTTTTTTGGATTTCTTGAAATTTTTTGATGCAGTTATGTTCCTTAGGCTTTAAAGTAAATAACTGCATCATTAGATTTTAAATATCTGCGCAGATACTCAAAAAATTGCATTGCTCTTAAAATCATAAAAGTGAACCTTTTCATCATTTTTAACAAGATTATAGTCTTCTTACTATATGGAGGTTTAATATATTGATATATTATAAACTAAAATACTTATTCAAAAATGAATTATAAATTTGAAATCAGCATTCAATAATAAGTTAAAATCCGCAATAAAATGACAAATATATTTTCTTCAATTTTTATGAAAAGTAAGAAGGTTATACTCTTGTTAAAATTGATAAAAATATTGAATTTTTAATTTTAGAAAAAATCAAAGTTTCTGTCATTCTTTGAGATGAAAGTAGGTTATACTCTTGTGAAAATTGATAAAAAGGTTGAATTTTTAATTTTAGAAAAAATCAAAGTTTCTATATTTCTGTGAGATGAAAGAAGGTTATACTCTTGTTAAAAATGATAAAAATGTTAAAAATGTTGAATTTTTAATTTTAGAAAAAATCAAAGTTTCTGTATTTCTGCGAGATGAAAGAAGGTTATAGCCTTGTTAAAATTGATAAAAATGTTGAATTTTTAATTTTAGAAAAAATCAAAGTTTCTGTATTTCTGTGAGATGAAAGAAGGTTATACTCTTGTTAAAATTGATAAAAATGTTGAATTTTTAATTTTACAAAAATCAAAGTTTTTGTATTTCTGCGAGATGAAAGAAGGTTATACTCTTGTTACTTTTCATAAAAATTGAAGAAAATATATTTGTCATTTTATAACAGATTTTAACTTAATTTTGAATGCTGATTTCAAATTTATAATTCATTTTTGAATAAGTATTTTAGTTTATAATATATTAATATATTAAACCTCCATATAGAAAGAAGACTATAATCTTGTTAAAAATGATGAAAAGGTTCACTTTTATGATTTTAAGAGCAATGCAATTTTTTGAGTATCTGCGCAGATATTTAAAATCTAATGATGGAGTTCTTTATTTTAAAGCCTAGCGAACATAACTGCATCAAAAAATTTCAAGAAATAAAAAAAAAAAATTTAGAAAAAAAAGTCCATGAATTTAAAAAAGGTCGCGCAAAAGCCAGAATCGCGTAGATATTTAAAATGTAATGAAGCAGTTATTTAATTTAAAGCGTAACGAACATAACTGCATCAAAAAATTTCAAGAAATCCAAAAAAAATTATTAGAAAAAAAAGTCCATGAATTTAAAAAAGGTCGCGTAAAAGCCAGAATCGCATAGATATTTAAAATGTAAGGAAGCAGTTATTTAATTTAAAGCGTAACGAACATAACTGCATCAAAAAATTTCAAGAAATCAAAAAAAAATTATTAGAAAAAAAAGTCCATGAATTTAAAAAAGGTCGCGTAAAATCCAGAAACGGGTAGATATTTAAAATGTAATGAAGCAGTTTTTTAATTTAAAGCCTAGCGAAAATAACTGCATCAAAAAATTTCAAGAAATCCTAAAAAAGATTATTCGAAAAAAAAGTCCATGAATTTAAAAAAGGTCGCATAAAAGCCAGAATCGTTTAGATATTTAAAATGTAATGAAGCAGTTCTTTAATTTAAATCGTAGCGAACATAACTGCATCAAGAAATTTCAAGAAATCTAAAAAAAATTAAAAAAAAAATGTCCATGAATTTAAAAAAGGTCGCATAAAAGCCAGAATCGTTTAGATATTTAAAATGTAATGAAGCAGTTTTTTAATTTAAAGCCTAGCGAAAATAACTGCATCAAAAAATTTCAAGAAATCCTAAAAAAGATTATAAGAAAAAAAAGTCCATGAATTTAAAAAAAGTCGCGTAAAAGCCAGAATCGCGAAGATATTTAAAATCTAATGAAGCAGTTATTTACTTTAAAGCCTAACGAACCTAACTGCATCAAAAAATTTCAAGAAATCCAAAAAGAAAATTTAGAAAAAAAGTCCATGAATTTAAAATAAATTGCGTAAAAGCCAGAATCGCGTAGATATTTAAAATATAATGAAGCAGTTATTTATTTTAGAGCATAGCGAACATAATTGCATCAAATTATTCTAAAGAATCAAAAAAAAATTTTATGAAAATAAAAAAGGTCGCATAAAAACCAAAATCGCATAGGTATTTAAATTCTAATAATGCAGTTTTTTATTTTAGAGCATAAAGATCATGACTGTATCAAGAAATTAGAAAAGAATGTCCATGAATTTAATAAAACTTATCATTGCGCCTGACAGAGCGGCTTTCATTTGTGAAATCAGCATAAAATACTACATAAGAAAACATATCTCGTTATTGGTAAATATCACAATTTAACTTTTAGAAAAAAATGTCCACGAATTAAAAAAGACTTGCATAGAAGCCAGACACGCGCAGTTATTTAAATTTAATTAAACAAGTTTTAAATTTAATGCGAAGCGAATAAGATCCCATTAAAAATAATTAAAAATTTGAAAATTTAACTTTTAGAAAAAAATGTCTAAACTGGTTATCAATACAGTGCATGATAATTCAAATAAATAAATAAAATATTGTGTATGACATAAATTATCCGCATGAATGATTTACTATCCGTTTTTATGAATGAATTGATATAAATAAGTTTATGTATTTTTAGTTTATTTTTTTTTACCTGCTACCCTGATACTTTGAAACAGAAAATATTTTATTTTAAACAGTGAGTGACATCTGTATTCTAAAGTCAGAACTACGTTTATAAATAAATAACCGCATAATTTAAAATGTTTGAAAATAAATGTAATTTAAAAAGTACAGAATTTTAGCTGTAGTTCTTTATTTGTAAGTATTGTGTGCTCATGATACAACTAAGATAAACATATTTAATTAGTCTTATCAATGAGGTAATCATGTAGAAACCCACTTATGTTTGGTTTTTACGCACTTTCCATTATTGTGATTATTTGAAATACAGGCCTAAACTTTTTCTAAAATAAACATCACATAAAATGATGCAAACCATGTGGACCTTTAGACGCTTACTTTAATGTTTATCATCATAAGAGTAGTGAACGACAACGTTTTTTTTTTCCAAAAAAATTGAATTTGCATAATTTAGAAGTTTCATAAAAGTAGGTTTCAGTCTCGACGATGTTCTATTCGTTCGTTTTAAATCGTGGAGGAAGCTAAATCTGGAGAATAAGATGGATATTCGGCATTAATGCGTAATTCAATTCCACAAATTTCTATGCGGCGATAGTGGACCACTGTCATCCACATTGTCATGGTGATAACTTCACCAAATGGAGCAGTATTGTCTTGCATACGTCGCCAAATCTGCCTCATAGCTTTGACGCCACCTGTCTTGAAACATGGGTACTTACAATCAATTACTTCCCGTCTATTGACGAAATGACAAACAAACCACAAATTGGGAATCGGCCCCAAAAACACAGCAGCCCGGTGTTAAATGCGAACGACGTTAAAAGTTTTTGATGTTACTTAAGTTCTATATAAATGACTATATAAATTTTATTCTAATTTATTAAATTTTGTTTTATAGATTTCAAAAAACAGAACCAACACAGCTGACGAAACTTCAACACTCTTCGGAGGCATAACTGCAGGAGTTCGTCATAAACGTGGACGTGCGGAATTCAGAATCCTTCAGATCCATTGAAGAACGTGTTGGAAGCGCTTATGAAAATATAAAGGTAGGCTCCGTTCGAAACATTTCTTATTTTGCGTGTTACATTAACAAGCGTTTACGTATATTTTACACTTGTCGTTGTTACCTGAATACTTTATTGCCTTTACCTACGATATTAGACCTATCTCACACTGCATCGATTTATTTACGATGCCGACCTTTTGAGTATCGTACATTCGAGTTGTTTCTCGTTAGCACACTTTATTATGAGAAGTAAGTAACAAGTGCTTCTTATATATATGTATTGCTTCTCCCTCTCACCGTTTTGCTCATAATGAAATAATAAATACAAACTTCAGCCCTTTGCACTGCTCACGTTATGTACGAATATCTATGCTATCCTACTACGGTCCGGATCTTTACAACAGCAAGTAGATCGTAGTGCGGCACTTTTGTGTATTAATAAATATTAAAATAGAAACTGTATCTCTCACGATAAAGTGTACTATGCGACTACAGCCTAAAATGCATTTCACGTCATACAAATATGGCCGACTTTTAAAATAATAATTATAGACACGTCAATACACATTTATTAACATCAATTTCAATCAACAATTGAAAAATCGATCACTAAAAAATGAGGACACAAGCCCATTGTAAAAAATCGATTGCATTGTGAGAAACCCTTAAAAATATGTAGTGGAATCATAATGCATCATCTAATTTGTATATTTTTTTTCCAGACTAAATTATCCACTTCCCACTCCAGTTCCATTCAGAGATTTGAAGCTTTTCGTGAATCCCACAAGTCTCCTGTGACGTCACAACCACTCCAGTAGAAGCTATTTTTTAAATGAAATTAAAATTAAATCTTAGTTATAACAAATTAATTAATTATAACATTTCTGTTTGTATTAAAGTAATTGTTTTAATAAATCATAATATGCCCATAACATTTATGTTTTTTTTCACAAATCTCTTATACCTATTATAAATAACTAATAAATATATATAAAATAAATAAATAAATAAATTATAAAAGACATTATAAGCATTTCTGCGAGATGAGAATTTTTGTACCACCTGTGTATGTAATATTAAGTAATGCACCATTGTATCCGTTAGTACAAAATAAAGTATCAGAGTAACATAATTGCACGGTGTCCTGACTAGTTCTTTTTAATTGTATGTTACCCGGATACTTTTTCTGTAATACTTCATGTCCGCGTACTGAGAATACGTAATATTAGGAAATGCTCGGTTATGTAGGGTAAAACAAGAAAAAGTATCAGGGTAACATAATAGGCCAGTGTCTTGACTAATTATTTTTAATTCTATGTTACTCTGATACTTATTATCATTTTCCGTACGCAGTAATACGTAAAATTAAGAAATGCACCATTGTAGCCGTTACAACAAAATAAAGTATCAGGGCAACATAAATGCACGGTGGCTTGACTAATTATTTTTAATTGTATGTTACTCTGATACTTCAATATCAAATAGTTCAGTTTCTCGATTGCTTACGAATACATACATATAGAGTATTATTTATTTATTTATTATATAGTATTTATATTTATTGAGAAATAAATTAAATTAGAAAATTATAATTAGAAATAAAAGAAGGTGTTTCAGGTCTATTATATATTTTCTATTTTCCTCTAAATGTTATAGTTTTATAATATTTACTAGCTGTTCGGCCCGTCGCAAGACAACGAGTGTGACTTATGTATTTTTGTTTAAATAATTAATATTTCAAATGTGTTCAATTTTTTAATTGATCTATATCCGAAACACTTTAAATGGATAAACTGTTTAATTAAATTTCAAATATTTACGTTTTTCTGACTTTTCTGCAATCATTAGCTTTTTTTTAGATACCAAGATATTTTTTCAATTTCTTTGATACAGTTAAAAAGAACTTACAAGGAAATCCTTGATTAAGTTTTAAATAACTAAGTGTGTATGTTTCGTATGCGACCTTTTTTAAACTGATGGACAATTTTGTGAAAAGAATTTTTTTTGATTATTTGAAAATTTTGGAAGCAGCTATGTTCGTTAAGCTTTAAAATAAAGAACTGATTCATTAAATTTTAAATACCTACATGATTTTAGCTTTTATGCGACCTTTTTTAAATTCATAGACTCTTTTTTTCTAAAATTTTTTTTTTTATTTCTTGAAATTTTTTGATGCAGTTATGTTCGTTAGGCTTTAAATTAAAAAACTGCTTCATTACATTTTAATTATCTTCGCGATTCTGGCTTTTACGCGACCTTTCTTAAATTCATGGACTTTTTTTTCTAAAAATTTATTTTTAATTTCTTGAAATTCTTTGGATGCAGTTATGTTCGCTAGACTTTAAATTAAAAAACTGCTTCATTAAATTTTAAATATCTACGCGATTCTGGCTTTTACGCGACCTTTTTTAAATTCATGGACTTTTTTTTCTAAAAATTTATTTTTAATTTCTTTAAATTTTTTGGATGCAGTTATGTTCGCTAGACTTTAAATTAAAAAACTGCTTCATTAAATTTTAAATATCTACGCGATTCTGGCTTTTACGCGACCTTTTTTAAGTTCATGGACTTTTTCTTCTAAAAATTTATTTTTAATTTCTTGAAATTTTTTGATGCAGTTATGTTCGCTAGACTTTAAATTAAAAAACTGCTTCATTAAATTTTAAATATCTACGCGATTCTGGCTTTTACGCGACCTTTTTTAAATTCATGGACTTTTTTTTCTAAAAATTTTTTTTGGATTTCTTGAAATATTTTGATGCAGTTATGTTCGTTAGGCTTTAAAGTAAATAACTGCTTCATTACATTTTAAATATCTACGCAGATACTCAAAAAATTGCATTGCTCTTAAAATCATAAAAGTGAACCTTTTCATCATTTTTAACAAGATTATAGTCTTCTTTCATTGAGATTTAATATATTGATATAACATAAACTAAAATACTTATTTAAAAATGAATTATAAATTTGAAATCAGCATTCAATATTAAGTTAAAATCCGCAATAAAATGACAAATATATTTTCTTCAATTTTTATGAAAAGTAAGAAGGTTATACTCTTGTTAAAATTGATAAAAATGTTGAATTTTTAATTTTAGAAAAAATCAAAGTTTCTGTATTTCTTTGAGATGAAAGTAGGTAATACTCTTGTTAAAATTGATAAAAATGTTGAATTTTTAATTTTAGAAAAAATCAAAGTTTCTGTATTTCTTTGAGATGAAAGAAGGTTATACTCTTGTTAAAATTGATAAAAATGTTGAATTTTTAATTTTAAAAAAAATCAAAGTTTCTGTCATTCTTTGAGATGAAAGAAGGTAATACTCTTGTTAAAATTGATAAAATTGTTGAATTTTTAATTTTAGAAAAAATCAAAGTTTCTATATTTCTGTGAGATGAAAGAAGGTTATACTCTTGTTAAAAATGATAAAAATGATAAAAATGTTGAATTTTTAATATTAGAAAAAATCAAAGTTTCTGTATTTCTGCGAGATGAAAGAAGGTTATACTTTTGTTAAAATTGATAAAAATGCTGAATTTTTAATTTTAGAAAAAATCAAAGTTTCTATATTTCTGTGAGATGAAAGAAGGTTATACTCTTGTTAAAAATGATAAAAATGTTGAATTTTTAATTTTAGAAAAAATCAAAGTTTCTGTATTTCTGCGAGATGAAAGAAGGTTATAGCCTTGTTAAAAATGTTGAATTTTCAATTTTACAAAAATCAAAGTTTTTGTATTTCTTTGAGATGAAAGAAGGTTATACTCTTGTTAAAATTGATAAAAATGTTCAATTTTTAATTTTAGAAAAAATCAAAGTTTCTGTATTTCTGCGAGATGAAAGAAAGTTATACACTTGTTAAAAATGATAAAAATGTTAAATTTTTAATTTTAGAAAAAATCAAAGTTTCTGTATTTCTTTAAGATGAAAGAAGGTTATAGCCTTGTTAAAATTGATAAAAATGTTAAATTTTTAATTTTACAAAAATCAAAGTTTCTGTATTTCTGCGAGATGAAAGAAGGTTATACACTTGTTAAAAATGAATTTTTAATTTTAGAAAAAATCAAAGTTTCTGTATTTCTGCGAGATGAAAGAAGGTTATACTCTTGTTACTTTTCATAAAAATTGAAGAAAATATATTTGTCATTTTATAACAGATTTTAACTTAATTTTGAATGCTGATTTCAAATTTATAATTCATTTTTGAATAAGTATTTTAGTTTATAATATATCAATATATTAAAACTCCATATAGTAAGAAGACTATAATCTTGTTAAAAATGATGAAAAGGTTCACTTTTATGATTTTAAGAGCAATGCAATTTTTTGAGTATCTGCGCAGATATTTAAAATCTAATGATGCAGTTCTTTACTTTAAAGCCTAAGGAACATAACTGCATCAAAAAATTTCAAGAAATCCAAAAAAAATTATTATAAAAAAAAGTCCATGAATTTAAAAAAGGTCGCGTAAAAGCCAGAATCGCGTGGATATTTAAAATGTAATGAAGCAGTTATTTACTTTAAAGCCCAACGAACATAACTGCATCAAAAAATTTCAAGAAATCCTAAAAAAGATTATTCGAAAAAAAGTCCATGAATTTAAAAAAGGTCGCATAAAAGCCAGAATCGTTTAGATATTTAAAATGTAATGAAGCAGTTATTTACTTTAAAGCCTAACGAACCTAACTGCATCAAAAAATTTCAAGAAATCCAAAAAAAATTTTAGAAAAAAATGTCCATGAATTTAAAAAAGATCGCATAAAAGCCAGAATCGCGTAGATATTTAAAATGTAATGAAGCAGTTTTTTATTTTAGAGCATAGCGAACATAACAGCTTCAAAATTGTTCAAATAATCCAAAAAAATTTATCAATTTTAACAAGAGTTATACTTTATACCTTCTATCATCTCGCTGAAATACAGAAGCTTTGATTTTTTCTAAAATTAAAAATTCAACATTTTTATCAATTTTAACAAGACTATAAACCTTTTTCCCTTACGCAGAAATGGAAAAGAAAGAGAAACTTTCGTCATTTCGTAAACCTAAACAGCTATCTAAAAATTAATTGCAAATTTGAAATCAGCATATAAAAGTATTTCATAAACTATTATAAAAGTAATAAATAGAGGTTATTAAATTTTTATGAAAGGTAATAAGGTTACGTAGGCCCTATACTGTTGTACTAAGCTTATCAAAAAAAAATTGAAAATATCAACCTGCTTTCCAGATAAAAAAATATTAATTTCTGTATAATAAATATATCTGTAACATATCTTATAATAAATATTATATATACGTCTAATTAAAAATACTTAAGTTGCACTTATATTACTATAAGTTACACTTATACGACTTATGAATGAATTTAAAAACACTGGTGATTTAAAAATACTTCTACTATACTATATATACTATGCGATACTCTCGTACTACCCAATGTCATATTAAAATAAATAAATATACTTGGAAGTGCACGATTTTATCCGTTACAACAAGAAAAATGTATCAAGATAACATAAATATACAGTGTCTTGACCAATTCTTTTTAATTCTATGTTACCCTGATACTTATTATCAGTTGCCATACGCAGTAATACGTAATATTAAGAAATGCTCAAATCTATAGGTTAGAACCAGAAAAAGTATCAGGGTAACATAATGCCACGGTCTTGAGTAATTATTTTTATTTGTATGTTACCCTGATACTTTTATATGTGATTATATGAAATACTATTGTACCCGTAAATGTACTACATTTATGAATGAATTTAAAAATGCATTGGGTGTTTTTTAATTTGTATGTCACTATTATGTTACCCTAATACTTAATATCAAATTGTATCATTTTCTCAATTTACCGATTTTACATGAATATGAACGATATGAATTTGAGAAAATAAATTAAATTAGAAAATTATAAATAGAAATAAAAGAAGTAATGTTTCAGGTATATATATTTTTTTATTTTACTCTAAATTTTATAGTTTTATAATATTTATTAAACAATTAATTATTATTATTAATTACAACTATTAATTACAATTAATTCCTTAGATACTAATTTGATGTATATGTTTTTTTTATATATGTTTATTACGCCGGCTTATTTCTTATGTTGAGTCCTATTACCGACGATCTCCTACTATTGTTGGCTGTATTCTTGGTGTCGTGGGTTTCGTATATGTTGGCTACACCACTGCTAATGAGTTTATGATATTTGTGAGCTTATCATCAACCAAACCTAGAAAATATAGCTCTGGTCCGGGATCGAACCCGAAGACACAGTTGTTTGGCATCAAGCATCAACGCTGCATATATACGTTGCTTCTTCATATTTTTCTTGGTTATCCTTGATGTTTGTGCTAGTGGCCGGCATTAGTGGACAGGCATTGAGTTTATTTGATCGGACATCATACCTGAAAAAGAAAGAATAAAGATATTAGAAAAGGTTTTTTTTATGCCGAACATCGATATCTCTAAAGACGAAATAAATAATTCAGTAATCTCAATTATTTAATATGTATTTCTATGTATTTCACTGAACATAATTCTAATTCGTACGCTGAACAAGTAAATGCATGGTAGGAGTAATTCAATTTCTTCTAACTTCTATATGTTCTGGTCTACTAATACTTTGTGGCGCTTTGAATCACAATGCGGATGCGGCGTTGCTGTCTTTACGTGTTCGGACTTATTTATTCTCAAATCTTTGTCATCCAGTTTTAGTCTTTTAGGATAACAAAGAGAGAGAGAGAGAGAGAGAGAACGAGCTTTGTAATGGGCTTGTGTCCTCATTTTTTAGTGGTCGATTTTTCAATTGTTGATTGAAATTGATGTTAATAAATGTGTATTGGCGTGTCTATTTTATTAAATATCTAAATATTGACAAAGATATAGCAATTAAAAATTTGAATTGTAGTTTTAGCGCTAGAAATGGTCGCCCATATTTGTATGACATGAAATGCATTTTAACGTCAGTTATTTGTTGAGTAGGTCAGTGTTGTGGTAATGTTTTGTAGCTGTTGGTACTCAAACAATCCAGTCAAGTCAAAGAATAATAAGTTTTTACTTTATTTAACCCTGTTAAGGCAGACATAATATTGAAATTTTATTGTTCATTGAAATAACTGTAAATAATATTTGATATTTTGATATATAAATACATATAGCAGAGATTTATGATCTGTAAGGTTGGTAACCTTACACAAGGATTGTGATGTCACATGCACTTGGAATGTGTACAACGTTGAATCCCTTTAATAATTAAAGAGACAAAATGACTTTTTTAATTGTTAATATCTCCTAACATATAAGGAGTTATTAAAAAATAATTGAACATTTGAGGTTCTAGTAAACCACTTTATCAATATATAGTACACTTTTATAGAAATTAAGACATAGGACACAAGCCCATTAGGAATCTAATTTCGTATAATATTTAATTAAATACCGAAGCAATTAATAATTAGCTTTTTTATTCTCGTCTGCTTGCTATAATTATTTTTTAGATTGGATTTTTACATGTTGTTTTCTTTTACTAGTAGTAGTGATTTGCTACTAATTAATTAGTGTGTCTAATTATAATTCTTACTTCTAACAACTGGAGGCACAGGTAGGTCATTAAAGCATGCCACCGATTTATAGACTGGCTGATGAAGCCTAGTTTTTATTAGAAATTTTCGTTGTTAATATGGAGAAGGGATAAAGGGGCGGTCCGCTATTCCATATCCAATAATATTCACGATAACAACGGGCGCGGTCAACACCGGCCCATCAGATAAACTTTGTATCAGGCGAACATAAATACGTACTACATTTAAAACGTATCAATTCATGATATATTCATATACGGTGTGCTATTAATAATCTCATTTATTTATTATTACTTAACATTGTGATATTTTATTTTTAAGATTAATAATTTCTGTGCTAAGATGCTACTTAGAAAATCTACAAATTTTACCAATTAAGAACTTAGTCCTAAATAGTAGGTTTCGCAGATAGTCAGTAGCATCAAATGCATTCTTTTTAATTCGAGTTTTAAATCAGGTTCAAACCCGCTACTTCAGGTATATTTATATTAAAACTGTGAAATCTATTCTTTATTAAATTTGTAGATTTGCGCTAATGTAAGACTGTATTTAGACAGACTGTATGTCTGTCTAGACAAATAGAGATGTAGAAACTTTTACCTAAACTGTCTGTATCGAAAATTGTCAACATTGTTTCAACAATTCTACAACAATACCTGTCTAAAGACAGCCTGGTCACCAGAGGACAATTCGACTAAATATAAAGAAGTCTATTGTTAAAGTTAAAAATGATCCTAAGACATAGTAGTATAATAACCATTAAAAATTAAATAAAGTTTTTGTATCATTTCAAAGCTTACCGCGATTCTTATATTATGAAAAAATATCACATTGAATGGTGGGGATTTTTAATTCTGTAGACAATGTTCTCCTGATACAATTTTTGTCTAGAGGATGATATTAGGCTTCCACAACCGGAATTCCACGCCTCTAGCTGCATTTGGTTGGTTACGCATTAAACTTTAGTGGAATAAGCGCGTATTTTGTAACATCCCCGTATCTTTCCAGAGCTGTGATAGGGTTTGTAAGAAATTTAGGGAGAAAATTGTGATTTTTGTCCGTCCTCCTACTAGTTTACCTAGTTCTCTTTTTATCAATTTGGTATATTTTGTTCCAATTCAATTTCGACTTTTGGAGAGAAAACATCTCCTGGAAATGAATCTGGTTTACCACGCTTCTACATTTTGTAACAGGGTTTGTAGAATTATTGATTTTGAAATCCTAGTTTCTGGAAATTTCTTTTCACATAATCATAAACTTATTAGACAGCGATGTAGTTCACGTAAATGAATCTAAACTTAGTACTTTAGGAATGTACCATATGCAGTACTATACATATTCCGGTTTTATTGATTTTTGCGTGGGCCTATTCCTAGAACATACACTCCCTTACAAATGCATAGTTCAGCCAGTGACGTAACCAGTGCAGCTTTTAAGCATGGGCGACATAGGGGCCCGCACCACAAAAGGAGCCACGTCACACAAAAAATATTGTTTAAATTATTTAACAAAAGTAAAAAAAATTGCACTCGTTGATTTTTTTCTCTCAAAGATCCTGACCATAAATTGATCCTGATCCATAAATTCAAAAGGAGAAATTGTTTTCTTTATTTTTCAAATGAGCAGTATATAGGGGGTAGGACATACGGCTCACAATTTGTTGATCATAAAGGGGCCCCCCTGGACGTAGCATCAGTAGTGAAAGCCCATTACTACTTCAATCACGAATACATATAACTCAAATTAATTTATATCCAGTCTAAAAACTAATAGCACTTGTCTGGGAATCGAACCTGAAGGCACAAAACATTGGCATCTATAATACATACTCTCAGTCATTCTGTTGCCTAAGAAAATATTAGAAATAATAGAATGTTTAGAAATTCTTATAATATATAATTCTCATATTTTAAATACTTCTTTAAAATATGTAAAATTTCCATCCATTCCATTATTAAAATATTTGTAATTACTTTTTCAATAAATATTTTTTCGATTTCGTTCTCTCATTATTAAATAAATTTCATTTGACTCCAATAAATTAGTAAACGCAGTTATGTAAAACATTTAAATATTACAACTTACGTCTAATATTACGTTATTAGAATTATAATTAGAATGATAATTAAAATCAAACAAATATATATATACAACAAACTCGTATATCGAAATATGTTTTCCTATTACGACAATATAATATTTGTTAGTAAGTTTTGTGAAAATAAAATAATAAATATTTTTGATGATAACTTTTAAATAAAAAAATATTTTTGTGTTCAATGTATGGTCTCCTAATACAATTTCTCAATATTGTTAAATGTCCAATGTCTTTGGATTAGCTTAGCCGCTGACAATAATAGAACAAGGACGGACTCTTGGAAACGGTCACGCAAAGGCTAGCTAGCACCTTGACTGGCGCTTGTACCTTGAAATATCCGGGTTCCCCCCGCCACACGGCATGTTTATTGACGTATGAATACGCCCTATTCTGTAAGTAATATGTTATTAAATTATGTTTTTTATTTTTTTGTAAAATGTTTCCATGGCAAATATATAATCAGAGTTTGAGATAAAATCCAACGATCAGTATCTGATTAAGATATTCTAGGCATTTGGTTTAAGATTTATGTGAATTGCTTACAATTGCAATTCATTTCGTAATCAGATAAGCTACACAGTAGGACTAAGTGAAGATACGGTTTAAGGGGAGATCGTAAATTGTCACTGGAAATAATTGAAGTTGAATCTGAAACAATTGTCGTTGTATAGAAATAAACTAGAGCATAACAGTTATTTTGTTTCAACCTTTCCTATTGCTTTGAGAAGTAAACTTTTTTCTAGCGTTGTGTCATGAAATTTACTTTTTTTCATCTAAAGAAATTTCACTTAAAAAACGTTCGCATGTAAATAGATTTATGATAAACATAATAAATTAATTATAATAAATTAATTTTACTCAAATAATCTTTTTTTAATAAAATAAATTAAAAACATAAACTTATAGAATAGACTTCCACAATTCAGTTGCGCGTGATAGTAATGCAACGTTTATGTTACCCTGTTACAAAATGTTCACTACCGGCATACTGTGGCAACTGGGAAATTTCTTAAAGCTTCCTTCCACAAGAACATTTCTATTATATCCCTAGCGATAGTCCTCTGTACTTACGGCGGGCACCACTCAAAGCGCGCAGCTCTGATGAAGGTAACGGCTTCCCTCTTTTATGCCAGGAGAGCATAAATCGTAACTACACACTCGTTTTATATTTTCTTTCGTGTTTAAAATAAATCATAGACGATAAAATATAACTAGATAGACCGTGTGAATAAATTTATATTAGTTATAAATTTCTTAACTGATAATAATTTTCATTTTTCATTTTGATTTCTTTGTTTCTGTATCTAACAAACTTTAATTATTTTTCGTATTTGCGCGATCCATATTATTATTTCTTAAGCTAATCTTTATGCATATTCTAAACACGACATAAATTTGTTATTCTTTCCGCCGATATTTTTTCATTTGAACTTCAATTATTTCCAGTGTTTATTTTATTTTATTCTTTGAGTGACTACTATTTAGATTCTTTAAGTTTCTTTTATTATTATTGTAATAAGTGTGTTGTACAGCTATGTAAAATTATATACTTTTTAACCACAAAAATGCCCGGTCCTTGTTGCTTAGCAACGGCCATTCCAACTTGAACATGTGGAATTTTGATAATGTTGAAACAAAATTCAAATACCCAGGCTACATAAAATGTAGAAAGCAGGCCTCCCAAATATCGTGTACGAAATATATTAGAATTGTAATATCTAAATTCAATTATAAAAATGATATACATATAAAATAATTGTAATAAAATAAAATAATTAAATATACGAGACGACACGGACAATTATAAATGTGTCACTTAAAGCTGTCTATCATATTTATGTCACTCAGAAAACATAACCGTAGTTTGACCAAGAGATCATGATGTGTATAAACTATTTTTTAGGAATCAGCGGTTTTCCGCGCGCGTTTAGATACGGCGGTATTAATTATGTTACCCGTATGTTATATTTCGAATATTTTGGTCCCAATGGATGGAAAATAAAAAAAACACAGCTTCACTTTAGAATAGAAGATATGCATTATACTCAGACTAAGTCTAAAAATCAATTTCCAGCGCTTTTATGTGGGGTGAAACGAATATTAATTATGTATACAATTAATTAAACATACAATATTACATATTGTATTATATATTAATATAATGATTCCATTCGAAATGTGGGGTGAAACGAATATTAATTATGTATACAATTAATTAAACATACAATATTACATATTGTATTATATATTAATATAATGATTCCACCCGACCAGTACCATGCTACAAAATATATTTCTATTTAACCGGTCATGTTAAATAACTTTTGCGATAACTATGAGTTCAGCAACTGGTCTATAGTTTGAGAAAATTATTATAAAAGAGAGATCTACTATGGTTGAAGTTACGAGAGTTCGCCGGTGACTCATATTTAAAACAGGTTGTGGGGTATAAACTGCTGATATAAGTAAAAAGCACTGACTCATTTATTTTTCAATAATGTATATAGAAACGAATAAGACTAATTTCATTATCGTATTATAAATTTATACCGCTCTTATAACCTCTTTTAAGTATAAGTCACCGCCAATCTATCGTGATTTTGACTTATAGAAAGATTTTATTACTTGTATTTATTTTTAACCGGTCATGTTAAATTACTTTAGTGGTAACTATGAGTTCAGCAACCAGTGCTACAAATCTACTAAAGAATTTATTTTTATTTCTATTTAATTGGCCATGTTAAATTACTTTACTGATAACTATGAGTTCAGCAACCAGTGCTACAAATCTACTAAAAGATTTATTTTTATTTCTATTTAATTGGTCATGCTAAATAATTTTTGCAATAACTATGAGTTCAGCAACAGGCTTGGAATCCTTAACTCATATACTTAATGCCGGCGAGACATTTGCCAAAACATTTGTCGAAGTGCCGAGAATGCTATTGGCTATTGGTCTCACCATAGGCCAACGCAAGGCGAGAGCACTCGAGATAGGCCAACACGAGGCGAGAGCTATGTGCACACTCGATCTCGCCTGCTTCGACGAGAGAGAACTGCCGGCATAATATGACAAAGAGTGATGATAGTGATAGTGATAGTGATTGTATAAGAGGAACTAGGAAGATTGATCGAGCACTGACGCTTTTGTGGCATGTGTGATAAACTTACGGTTTCAGACTAACAGGATAACAGCGTGATAACATTTCTTTAAAAACACTACTCTATTCCCAGTTATAGCTCCATATAGCTTCATAGCATTTTAATTTGTGAGCAGAGACTATTGTGAAAATTAGGCAGACATACTTGACCTAAAATAATTACTAAATTATTGTGACAATTCTTGATTAATATATTGAAACTGTAACAATATCCTTATTAGGGTTTCAGTAACTAGAATCTTATCGGTTGAAGTTTTCTGAGATAACTTACATGTTGTTAGTACAATGTACGACCACCAAAAAGTTCATTTGTATCAGGAGCACATGAATAAAATAATAAATAATATGTAGCTCAGTTGGACTAGTACTAGTTTATGTTATCTTGATACAAATTTGACGTTAGTGCATCACGTGCGACAAATAATCATCAACAACCTCCGGGACGGGAAATTAAAAAACGACTTAACTAAAATATCGTAGTACTAATTTATGTGACCCTAATACAAAATCCGTACTTGAACCCGAAATATTTAAATAAATAAAATAAATAAATTAAACTCAGTTCACACAATTTTATCTAAAAGAAAAATTTCGAAAAGTTTTATTGTAAGTAAAAAATATAGACGGATATAATAGAACTGAAAACGTTGTTTTCGGGTTCGATTTCCGAACCAGCACTTTATTATCCTGCGTTTTGAGCTGCGATACACCAAGCAAAACTTATGTTAACAAATAATCGAAAACAATAAAAAAATAACACTGGATAGAACGGAATCTGTGACAAATTTACACTGGATGGTTTGGAATATACATATTATTTCACTGCTTATTTCGCTGCTTGTCAATTTTTTTAATTCTTACTGTCATCTAAATCTTTTAGCGCAGTTATTTTTTATTTATTTAATTTAGTTACTCTGTCTATTCCAGATGCTGAGTTCTATCACCGACGACATCCTACTATGATGACAGTTTTTATGGCGTCGCGGTTTCATGTATGTGAATTATACCACAGCCTTATAAATTTATGATTATGTATGTACATTATCAATTTAACTTAATAACAATCAAACAAAAAATATAAAATTTTGGTCCGGGAATCGAATCCGAAGACACAGCACTTAACGTCAAGAAATTATAAATTACATAATGTGCATTATTTGGAAACACAACTTTAATAAGTATTATAATTTGAGATGCAGAACTGAAATGAATAAAAATTGCTAATTTTTTTCAGATATTTCAGAAATTATATTTTATTTAGTCGGCCTATTCCAGAAGCTGAGTCCTATCACCGACACCGTTTACCGTTGACCGAGTCCGACACCGAATTACACCGTTGTCTTATAAATTTATGGTTATGTATATATATATATACATTATCAATTTAAATTAATAACAACCTAATAAAAAATATAACTCTGGTCCGAAATCGAACCTGAAGACAGTTAGCGTCAAGTTTTCATAAATTACATGATGTGCATCATTCGTAAATTATTTGGGAAAACTAACTCATCTTTGATAAGTAATTTATAATTTGAGATGCACAACTGAAATGAATAAGAAAATATTGAAAATATACTTTTGTCTTGTCACAGAGATTATTAAAATAGGAAGGAACAGTAATATTGTTAAATAAATTAACAAAGTAGCTTTAATTAAAATTCGAATTAAATAAGTAAAACCCACCGCGCTGCGCCGTTGCACAAAAAATAGCACCTTTCATACTAAGAGCGCAGAAAAGAAATATTAAAATAAAATAAATATATTTCTTATAAATATGAATCTCCTAGTTCATGTATTCCTGCTCCGAATTTCGAAATCTAGGAGTCACTTCCTCTACCTAAATCTCAATCGCGTCGTCCCCGACGAACACGATTTCCAAGTTCAAGAACGACCTGGTGAATGGCTTTACAGATGTATGGATTTGCCATTCGCGGCTTGGACCGCTAAGTGTCAACATCTAGGGTAGAGGTCGTTCCATCTTTTTCAATTGTTATTGCGAGCGAGAAATGCGCGATATGTATTAGGGGAACAGGCACCACAGAAATAAATTTATTTCGGCGTGTTACTGCTACACTCAGATAGTTCCACGTTTGGTGCGCGGGCAGTCGTATTAAGTGTAGCTTGTATCAGGACCACATCAATTTATAATATTATTCACTCTTTGTTATAAATTATTCAACTATGTACTAGCGGATTTAAACAATTACTTTAAATTACTTTACTAAACAATTAATTTAAATAATGAATTGACATTGAAAATTTTAAAATACACCACTGTTTTTGTCTAGCCAGTTAATGTGGTGTAATACCACTCATTGCCTTACCTCACCCAACAGACATATGAATGGAATGTTATTTTTCTTTTTGTTTGTATACTACTTATACTTCAAGCTGCTAACTATGTTTATGTAATCTGTACAATCTCTATTTCAAATGCCTACCTACTACGTTTCATCTTATTTTTCATAATATCAACAAAATAAAAATAACATTTTCAGTGAACAACATTTTTGAGGTTATTCTTTTATGTTTTAAAAGTGTTTTATTTATAGATATTAATTACTAGCTACCATATATAATTAGCGTAAAGCTAAACAGGTGTCTAGAATTTATAAATAAATCATGTCAAAGATGAGTCACGATATTTTCTTGATATTTATCGAAAGAGTTAAAGTTGTTGCATAATATAAAATAAGCAGGGGTATATTACAATATTCTGATATATAGTCCTTGAAATCTTTTGTTTTTTATGTTAATTCTTAATACACCTGCTTATCTTAATGTTATATAGAAGTATATATTTGTCTTAACACCTACACAAAGTTTAAAAAATGTTAATTGTTTCACGCCTGCGAAAACAAAGGCCAAGAATGTTAATGTAACAAAAAGAAAATAAAAACTCGAAACAATATAACTGACATGTGCTAGAACAACAAACTCCTGTCTGCTGACACACAGCTTTAGCTTGGCGACATCGCATTGCCTTGGTTCGCATTGGTTCACCACGGGACCACAATAAGTATTTAAACGTTTTGTAAGATTATTTTCGTCTTACAATTCTTGCATTCTGTTTTGTATTTTGAGTTATAATTTAAAAATACGCTCTGAAAATTGTGTTATATGTGTTATAAAATATAAATTTATATATATACGATTTTGCTATGTACTTACGGGGTAGGGGGGGGGTTGGCAACTTTTTTAAAAATTTATATATATTAATGTACAACATATTAAATTTATTGTGTAAAAGTTTAAAGTCGATTGGAGTAAAACTGTCGGAGATATAGAGTTTTAAGTCTAGGGTTTTACTTTGAAACTTTTAAATGCGGTTTCTCACACATAGCTTCTTCAGAGTCGGTGCCCTCTCTAGCTCAAAATCTACTAGACCGATCCTTTTGAAATTTTGCACACTCTTTCTTTACATAAATGTCGAGGTAACGCTGTCGAGTTTTTTTAAATTTTTTTAATTTTAACGTATTTTAAAATAACAAGTTTCTGATTTTTTTCATGAAAAATCGGTATTTTGAATTTTAAATAAAAAATTGAGAAATCAATAAAAAAGGAAAAACTCGACAGCGTTACCTGCAGAAACTTATCAACTAATGAAATCATTTTGTTTTTTTGATTTCAGAAAATCCAGTGATGAGTTATGAGTGGCATCGCAATGTTACATCTGCGAAAATTCGCTGTCAATGGCTCATTTCTTGATATTTATTTACGAAAATTTCACAATGTATTCTTCAAATGTCATTTTATCATGTAGTAATTATAGAAATAATTATATATTAACTGTGTCGTCAAAAAACATTATCGAAAATATGCTTCTTTTTATCGTTTTGACCAAACCCTGTCATTCTAAATATTTTTATTTTGGATAATAATCTTCAACTGGTTACAAAAATGGTTTAGAGAAAAATATTTTCAAGGTATTTATAACCAATATAAAATCAAACACTGTTTGAAGCTACTCAAAAGTGGAAAAACGACTTTTAAGAATTTGTTGTAATAAGCTGTTAATATACTATCGGGCGAAACCAGGTACTTTGGTTGTTTAAGATACTTATACATATACTTAAAATATTTGACTACCGTATCTTGAAGCGCATATAGATGTGACATAGATATCTTATCGACTTTTTCTTTATTCGTTTTCCGGTGAAGCAGGCTTCTATTCTAGGCCTGCATGCTCCCCAGGCTTGCAGGGCCCCCGACACAAAGACAGGACACACATTGGCAATTGTAACGCGCGGCACGACTAGCGACACAAGGCACGTGGCCAGCTTGCCTCATCCAGGTGTTTTATCCACAAATTACGTGCATATGCTTACTTTTTTTACAAATATTTTTTTCTGTTTGAATTTATTTGGTTTTTAGGAACATGTGTCACATATTATCAAGCAGATGATGCGACGATTATTTGAGAAAAACGACGGGGAAACGAGAGGTAGTTAGCATACTTTGATACTTTCATTGTTTCAATTTAAGTTCAAACAAGTTTTACTGTGCTTTATCAAAGCAGTTACATTCTACAACATTTCCAAGTTTTTTAGTTATATTGTATTACGCATTGTGTGATATTTAGATATTAAAAAGATTTCTTTAGGTTTCGCTGGACATTTTTGATAAAATTAGGTTTATTAGACGGTAAAAGATAAAACTTATAACATAGTCCTTGTATTTTAATATAAGACTTCTAGAAATTTCATATAGGATAAGATTCTAAGAAAAAAATTATAAATGAAAAAGTTTTAAATCTAATATTTCTAAACGAACATGATATAATGAGCCTGAAAGAGAGGTCATTATGTTACAAAGAATTATTCATAAGGAGAATATGCGATTTAAGTTAGACGAAATATAGAACTCTCCGAGTAAAGATATTCCTTTAAATGCGGTTGAAAATAAAGACATCAAATATTATTAATTCAGTGTTTACTTTAATATTACCCAATTCATATTTCCAATAGATGAAATACATGAATTTATTTTTCAAAAATAACTGAATGAAGAAATCACGTATGTCAATATTCCCCAATGTTCCCTAATTGCAATGTGTAATCGTGGACTAATTCTGCACCTGCTAAATTGAAATTGCCCCTATTATTAGTACAGGAGTATAGGGCAACTGGTGAATGTCGAACGGCAAACGTCAGCCCTTGGAAGAGTTTTATAGATACGAGTATAACCACCAGGGGACAACTGTACTTTGTAGGCAGCCAGTGGGCCATCGCGTAACGGGTAAAGGTAACCAGCGAATGGTGAGGATAACCCTACTGACACAGAAAACACGACGCACGACAATAATTGACGACACACGGCCAGATAAGGGTTGGGGTAGGACGCAAAGGGATGGAGGACATGCGCATCTGGTTATTTGAATAAAATTATATATAGTATAAGTGTAATAGTGGTAATAAAACATTTATATTAGTAACATAAAGAGTATTCTATTTTCTAAAAAGTATTTTTAAAATACGTATTTCGTATTTTGTATTTAAATACTAACATGAAATTTATTTTGTATTTTGTATTTGAAATAGGTATTTGCATTTTGTATTTAAATGTTTTTGATTTGTGCACATCTCTAGTGGTTTCAGTGGCTAATTTATTTTATTTAAAATAATGTCAATAAAAAATTGGCAAAAGCATGGGCGTCCGCAGAGTGGGGATAAGTACATTCATAAACTATATGTAGATCTAATAAATATTGATTAATGACCAGAAATAAATCAATTTAATATATTACTAGTAATTATTTACGAAAAAAACACATAATTTGACAAAACTCTAAGCAAAACATTAAATCAAAACAAGAAATATTTCTCTAGTTAATAGTCATTGGCCACAAAGTATCAAAGAGTCAACTGTCAGGTTGTCAGCCTGTTCCAGATTGTTTCCTTTCATCTTCATTTTATATGAGATTAATACGACTTGTGAACCACATTAAATATTTTGAGATAAAGTCACATTCAAACAAAAACAAAAAAAAATTACTTCAAATATTTTATATTTTTTGTTAAATTCTTAAACACATGTGAAACACTACTACTATGTGTTGATAAATGAATAAGACGCGTTCGAAATATTTAAAACGATTACTTTGATTAAGACTGAATTAATATGTACTCAAACCTTTATTTATCAGAAACCTCGATAGTTTGCTAAATTTTAAGCCTATATAGAAAGAGGGATATTTCGAGCAAGTGAAAAAGAACACTCTACTGCTTTTTGTATACGCATTTTAAATTAATTGAGAATATAGGAAATATTACTCTCTTAAACCTTCATATCCCAAAATAATACCACATTCTATTTATTCGCAATTTATAAAAATACCAATTAAAGCCTCACTCCCACTCACTGTTTTGATATTTAATTTACTGTTTTTATTTAATATTATATCTAGATTTCAGGTTTTCAGAATAGGCATTCCTAGTCACATTCGTGTTTTAATTTAAGTTTAGTTAATTTAGTTGGTGTGTATGCATCGTTCGTGACAGTTCGACAAAATTGTATGTGAAATAATTAAAATTGCTATTTTTAATAACAATTAGTAATATAAATTGTTTTCACTTCCATATTTTTCAAAAACTGACATTAAACTTCTTTTAAAAGTAAATCATACTGCATTCTAACAGATTGTCACATTTTGGAGGTTATAATATAATATAGTTTTTATTAATTCAATATTTTTAATTTAAAACATTGGACCTTGTAAGGTTCTAAAAAAACTAAGAAAACTTAAAAATAAATTAAATTAAAAATGGTACTGTGAATAACTACGCGTATTGCCATATGCTAAACAATTTAAATTAAATACAAAATACAAAATTAAATTAAAGCAGTGAGTAGGAATTAAAAAAATTAGAAAATTGTAAAAATCGTACTAAAATGTTAACATTCCACTTTGTGACTCAAATACTGACTAAATTACCAATTTCGAGAACAGCTTTAACCCAAGCTCTATTTAGTTGTCACTTCGCGATCCGACAATTAGTAAAGCGACGCTTTAAATTTAAAATCACGGATACAAATAATAAGTAAGAGAGGGACAGATATATATACAAAAGAATAACAAAAACAAGGACAGACAAACAAATAGAAAAATAGTCAGCACCTGTTATATTCTGTTACTTGTATATAATAGCATTTCAAAGTCTGTTTTGTTCGTATGTATATAAAATAATCTCGCAGTTCAGAAGTCTTTTCATTGGTTAATCCCAAAGCTGACCCCGTGGCAACCATTTAGAATTGTTGACAATATACTCCTATATATTTTTTTGTTGTTTCTTTTTTTTAATGTTTTATGTTGGTATTATGTGGGAGTATTAAATTTACAGTTGCTGAGGTTAAAAGTTGGTTTTCTAATGGTATAAACAAATCATATGGATTTAAAAGATTTAAAGATTTAGATATTTATAAATTGTAAAAGAAATTTTTAAGTTGGTAGTTAAATATTTTGAAATAAAAATAAAAAGTTAATAGATTTAAACAATAGGCTTGTGTCCTATGTCTTAATTTCTATAAAAGTGTACTATATATTGATAAAGTGGGTTGGTTACTAGAACCTCAAATGTTCAATTATTTTTTAATAACTCCTTATATGTTAAGAGATATTAACAATTAAAAAAGTCATTTTGTCTCTTTAATTATTAAAGGGATTCAACATTGTACACATTCCAAATGCATGTGACATCATAACCGCAACCAACCTTACAGCTCATAAATCTCTGCTATATGTATTTATATATCAAAATATCAAATATTATTTACAGCTATTTCAAGGAACAATAAAATTTCAATATTATGTCTGCCTTAGCAGGGTTAAATAAAATAAAAACTTATTATTCTTTGACTACCAACAGCTACGAAACATTACCACAGCACTGACCTATTCAACAAATAACTGATGTTAAAATGCATTTCACGTCATAAAAATATGGCCGACCATTTCTAGCGCTAAAACTACAATTCAAACTTTTAATTGCTATATCTCCGTCAACATTTAGATATTTAATAAAATAGACACGCCAATACACATTTATTAACATCAATTTTAATCAACAATTGAAAAATCAACCACTAAAAAATGAGGACACAAGCCCATTATATTTTGTGTTTAACAATTTTTTAATTTCTTCGAGTAACATGATGGTAAGCATTCACTATCCGTGCTGAGTAGCGGACGCTTACCATAATAGAACTTATATTAAATTTTTCAAAAAATATAATGATTATACATCCAAGTACTCACCAATATTCATAGAAATCGAAGAAACCGATAGGGTTTTTAGACGGCTGTACTATTCTGCCACCGGAACAAGAAGATTGCAATCTGAAACAAGAAAAACATGAAAATTAACATTCTTAATAAATGGTAACTTCTATCATGCCATTTTGTACGCATGCGCATTATTTCGTCTTCTCTGTTCTTGTCCATTTTCTTATTGGAATCAGAGATTATTAAATGGGAATGTGTGGGAAAATATGTGCCCTAAAATTTGTGAAATTATTTCTAGTTTTATAATATGAGTGTTCGGTAGAAGATTTAGTGAGTCGTGGCCGCCAGATTGCGTGACCAAAGCGTGCATGTAAGAGTATGTTTGGTTTTCTTTTTTTTTTATTAATAAGACACGCATGACCATGGGACCTAGACACATGTAAATATTTCTGTATTATGTTAATGATATTGTTCTCAAAATAATACAGAAATCATTGAACCTTTTTGTTATTACATAATTTTGTCAAATAAATTAATTACTTCATTCAAAATTGTTTATATAAAGCATATCCATATAACATAAGCCCATTTTCTAGAGAATGCAAAAATTTTGTGAGGCATTAACGAGTTTGCATTAGACAAATTTGTGTGACAAAACGAGGCAAAGGATTTTGTGACATCATCTGTAGTCTAAAATTCGACTTAAAAACAGAATAAACAAAGACTAAAAAACAAAATAACACTAAAAAGAATTTGTTCGTTCTCAAATGTGTAATGTCACAAAATAGGGGAGAGGAGGGAGTCGCTAATGCGTGATAAGATGTGACACAGGGGGGTGAGGGGGGTTATTAATTTTGTGACATCAACTTTAGTCTAAAATTCGATTTAAAAAAAAGAATAAACAAGACTAAAAAACAAAATTATGCTAAAAAGCATTTGTTTGTTCTTAAGTGTGTGATGTAAAAATAGGAATAAACAAGACTAAAGAACAAAATTAGACTAAGTTTATTTGCTTGTTTTCAAGCGTTTATGTCATAGAAGAGGGGGGTGGGGGGTAGTTGACGCGAATGCGTGATAAAATGTGACAAACGGGAAGTGAAAAGAGTATTGTTAAGAAACTCTATTAAGTAAGTCTATATTGTAAAAAAAACTATTATTAAAAGTCCGTTAAAAGTCTTATTTAAGTTTAGGTCTTTTACTCGATCAGATCAGATTTAAATCATGCTACCACCAAGATCTGCACCGATGGTGACTCCAGGTAATCTTGCAACCAGACTATTATACTAATTACGCTTTTATAATAAATATAAACAAGGATTTATCAACTAATAATTCTTTTCGAAATATATCATAGCTCTTTAAGTAGTAATTGATAATTAAATAAATACAAAAAAAAACAAACAAGTTTTATGTTTTAAGAACATAAAATATAATGACTTATATGTTAATATTTTTTTAATATAATATTATTGTAAAACATATGTTTAACCACATGTAATAATTAATCTTAAACACTGCTCCCTACTGTTTGCTGCTTCTTCCTTAGTGTTTCAAACGAAGAACTTACTAGCAAAGCAACAATCTCTGTTTAAAGAAGCTCAGTGTTATTTAATGTACTTTGTAATATAATGGACACTTTTGTTTCACAATAAGCACCAACTGTGGGAAATAATTTATATATATGTACATACACATTAAAACGATCTTAGGTTCGTTTGAAAGAAGTCGTCGAGCGTCGGCAACACCACCTACTACGTTTGTATGATTAGAATTATTTACGCAAGTCGTTAAAACAAGTTTATTCTTGTTCGTTTACTAAGATTGTGTTAAATAAGGAGTAATTTACGAAGGAAGATGAAAGAAGATAGTCAAACGTCTTTTGTTAGCTTTACAGAAGGTAATAGCTCATTCATAATCTCTCAAAGAGCTGTTGCTTTTACAATTAGACAAAGAGGTTCGTGCTGAAAAACCGCCGTAATGTTGCTGTGTCGTCTACGTATCCTAACAGGTAGTTTGTCGTAAGCTAACAAGTGTAAAATTACATTTTACAGCAAGACAATTTATATATAAAAAGTAGAAAATTAACTTTAGTATTAGCTTGTGAAAAGCTAACAAAATAATTTTCTACTCATGTTTGTTTAATCTTTGTGATCAATATTTTTACGGCTAATGCAAGTCTACAATTTTATGCTAAAAGTTTAAGATTATGTTTAGATTTTCAATTTCTACAGGTGCAAGTCCGGAAGATAATTAAGACTATAAAGGGGGGGGGGGGGGGGGGTAAGGTCAAAACGATAGAAAGGAAGCATATTTTCGATAATGTTTTTTGACGACACAGTTAATATATAATTACTGCATGATAAAATAACATTTGAAGAATAACTTTGTGAAATTTTCATAAATAAATATCAAGAATTGAGGCATTGACAGCGAATCTCAGCAGACCTCACAAAAAAAAGTAACATTGCGATGCCACTCATAACTCATCACTGAATTTTCTGAAATCGAAAAATCAAAATGATTTCATTAGTTGATAAGTTTCTACAGGTAACGCTGTCGAGTTTTTCTTTTTTTGATTTTTCCATTTTTTACAGCACTTAAAAGTCAAAATACCGATTTTTCATGAAAAAAATCAGAAACTTTGTTATTTTAAAATACGTTAAAATTAAAAAATAAAAATAAACTCAACAGCGTTACCTCGGCATTTATGTAAAGAAAGAGTGTGCAAAATTTCAAAAGGATCGGTCCAGTAGATTTTGAGCTAGAGAGGACACCGACTTTGAAAAAGCTATGTGTGAGAAACCGCATTTAAAAGTTTCAAAGTAACACGAAAGCAGACCAGAGAGGTGAAGACTTAAAACTCTATAACTCCGACAGTTTTACTCCAATCGTTTTGAAATTTTTACACAATAAACTTAATATGTTGTACAATAATATAAATAAATAAAAAAAAAAAGTTGAAACCTTTAAGAATCAATTGTGTACAAGTTAAAAAGTCATTTACCACGTTTAGATATTAATAGGGTATGTTTCAACTTTAAACGTGAAGAAATGTAGACATTTGAGCTGGGATGAGAAGTTACGTTTCGAAACAGCTGGAGCAATGTTAATCTGAGTCTAGAATTCTAAATCTAGTCTGACTGTTGTTTTAAGAGACAATGAATGACATCCTCCCACGCACCGTAGTGCGCAATAAAGAAACACTAATAAACTACAATGAGAAGAATCTGCTATAGATTTAGTCGCACTTAGGTTGATGTCACACTGGAAGAGAATACGTACTATCGCAAGAACACAAGATCAGAGAAGGGCGTGTGACAAAGATACGCGCGTTCACGATTGTAATGTGAGGACAGTCTTATGTGTAATGGAATGAACGAGTTGTTGGTGGCACCTGCCAAAACTTAAACCACAGAAGCTGCAAAGTTGTGGCCCCTAATATACTGCAACAATTTATACACCTCCTCCATATTTAGCTGATATATTTACAATGTGAGAAATATTTGTGTCGCCTGTAGTAACAATTTAAATCACACAAACGAGACCAAATATTTTGACAAAAAAAGCTTTTAAATAAAACTCTAAAACAAAAATCTAAGAATACAAAAATAACGTCTCCTTTTACAAAATAACACGCATATACACTTGAAACATATAATAATTTACAAGTCCGTCTAGCGTTTTGTGTTTTCGATTATTACTACCCCCCAAGGCTGTCGTGATCTGTCGGTCCCCCTTGTCGGGGGCGTCACTGATGAGTTTCAGCATCGCGGATACCTCCATAGATCCCCTCTTGTAAGAGGGGTAGCCGAAGGCGGCCACCGGGTCCTGGGAATCGGGAACTAATGGAATGTGGCCCCTCGACCCCTCTCCACCGACCTTCAATGGTCACTCACTTCGCACTATACAGTAATAGATTGCAGAGCGCACCGTGGATTTTGTTTTTGTTCTTTGTTGTTTTTTTAATTTTGTTCAAGTTGCTGTTTTACAATGCGCCGGCGCTCGAAAAATTTAGAGCTCATCTACTGCAAGCAAGGTTGGCCAACTGAGCAACTACTAACTTTATAGATAATGTCATATGTGATTGAACTTTAACCTTTATATCGGATTGTAGAAAGGATTGTTTTTAAAATAGAAAATAGATTTTGTTAATAAAATCAACTGTCAACATCGTATCGCCCCTATTGGAAAATCCTATACAAACTTCGAAGAATTATGTGACTGAATATTCAAGAAAATGTCCCCTCGCTCTTTAGAAATTCCACTAGAATCACTGCGTATATCTTTTAAGGCATTCATGTGCCTTAGTTTATCATCATTAATATTTGTCGTCTTTGTGCTTGTTAACTTTTATAAAACTTCCAATATAACGTTTTATTTCGTCAATTCTTTTTAAAAATACTTACTAACAATTTACATAAAATATACAAAGAACAAGTGCCTTGCAAAGTTAGGCCGCTCGGGGCCTCGCAATAGCTAAGGCCGCTTTAGATGTTAGGACACTTAAATTTTATACGCTTTTGAAGACATTGCAAAAGGGCTATCACTATCCCAGCTATGATTGGCTTATATTTATTGGGAAAGGATCTCACACAATGTAACATGAATCTCCCTATAAAATATAAATTCCCCAAAGCGTCAAAGCGTAGTTTAACTTGTGAGTAACCATAAAAAATACGTTTTGTTTTATTTTTTTTTTTAAATAGTGATAACTGGTTTGTAAGGTATTATTATACTCATAAAATCGCTACTTATTGTTAGAGTCGCGGTCGGCTTGGGCTGGGATCACAGCCACAGCTACGGAACACGGTATATTTGAAAATCAATATAAATGTATAAATGGAAAGGTAATAAAACCCATTACTAAATTAAATTATAGGACAACTGATTATATTATAATGATATAGACAAGACAAGTCGGCAATCTAATATTGATATCTGTTGTAAATGCCGCGATGTACTACTGCAGTAGCTGCGTTAAGGCAGTAGCACTCTAATGGAGACTATCGTCATCATATTTTTGTTATTTATTCGCTCTGCAACCTTCCTTGATGATTTTCTAATAGCTGATTCGTATTTCAGATTTATTATAAAATAATTTCTCTTTATAAAATTTTTTTTTTTTGTGAATTGGATTAATTAAAGATACTTTAAAAAATGTACGAATTTTAGCAATATTTAGGATGCCTTATCGCACTCTTTTAAGATTATAATATCAAAAATTTGAACTCATAGACATACTGGTTTAACCATACACTTCATTATCTTTTCTTATTTTTTATTGAAAGGACAAGAAAAAGCTAAGAAATACTAAGCTCACTCGCCTACACTGATAATTACGCTTACAAACAATTATTATCCTTTAAATTTGCATTTTTCAATTTTTTTTATTATATTAATATTATTTGAACAGTTAGGTTATATTTCACAATAATTGCTTGTTTTGTAGATTTGTTTTTACATATATGGTTGGTATATTTGTTTATTCTTGATTTGCTTATCATTTGGTAAGTTAATTCTTTGCCAGTTAAGAAATACATTCATTCCATCTCCAAGAATGGAATCTGGACTTAAGCATAGCTGAGTGTAAAAGTCCATGACCGAACTACCTCGGGCCCCCCAATGGAGAAATTTGCAAAATGTTTTATGAAATACACAGGCCTGTATTAAGACTTTGAAGTTGCTGGGATAGACCCGACCCTGTAGGCCCAGAATTGAGGGAGGGCAGGCGGGGCTACTGAACTGAGGCCTCCACAATAGAGAACACTAAATTTTTGAAAGACTTGATGGAAAAAAATTGTTCCTTTTATTTGGAAAATAATTAGGGGCTTTCGCTTCTTCGTTGCCCAGGGCCTCCACACCTCTAAATCCACCCTCTTTTTACTCTTACGGCTAATTCTATTCAATTCAGTTAAAGTTTACTATTCTACTGTCGCTCTTTGGTTAAAGACCTTAGAGCCTGTAGCATTCTTTGGAGATAAATATTGTGCATAAAGGTCTTATTAAACAAGTGCGCTGGGCCATCTCACCCGTGTTAGTCTATATACAGAAAGTGTAAACTCTTTAATTAAAAAGACTCACCTATTTTGATAAAGTTGAGCGCCTCTCTGCGTCTGTTGATTTTGAAATCTGTAACAAAATAAGATTTATGTTAATGACATTAGTGTAATAGAATGAAGGACATGATTTATAAATTTGAATAGAATAGAATTTGAACTTCAATAAATAAATACAATTCTACAGCATCATAAAATTAGCAATATTAGTAGAATTCGTCGGTGTTTGAACAAGTACCGGTAACATTTAAAAAACAAATCATTGTATAATATCTTTCTCCTTTTGTGGCCAATTAAGTTCAGTTCTTTATAAATCCTTTTTATTTGCGAGTATAAATCAATTTTTGCCAAACCTATAAAATTCTCCAAGTTCAAAATATTTTTTATTCATTATTAATCGTATCTATTGAAAGGTTATTATAATTGGAATCGATTGTAATAGTTTTTATTCCTAATTAGCTGTTTACAATTAACAGAACCGTGAGAAGATAATTATACGGTATATAATTAGTAATTATCTTCTCACGACTTTAATTACGATTACTTTTAATGTTATAAATACGCATGTCTATAAATACAAGATTTTGCATAATGTTTTCCAACATGCGGCGCCTTTAAGTCGGGTGATCAGGGGGGCTATTTGAGGGCGATATAAATATAACCACATAATCAACATAAAGACATTTTATGTTTATATATACATCTACAGCCCCCGGGTGGACTTGGGGTCTTATTTCTTGTTGTTATTTCATATATTTTTAACCAAATACTTCCGGAAATACTTTTTTTTGGTATATTTTTTGTTTTTTATGTACATTATTTATATAAACATCAGTTAAGGCAATGTGTTGTTTGCCGAATGGCGTGCTGGAGCTACTGACGTTCGAAGAAACAGAAAAGCAAAAGCATGTGCCACTCCACTTGGTACAGATGGTTTATTTAATGCCAAACATATGATAATTAATTTAAAATTATATAAAATATGTTTCAATTTATAATAATGGTCGCATTATGGTTTTATGATCGCGTAAAATGATTGCTGGCAGTTGCAACAACGCTGCATTATTCGGTGTTTACATATATTATAATGTATTTGTTTCTTTTGTAACTTTGCTGTTACTGAAGCCACTGCAATGAAGCTGCCTGGAAGATTTTGGCGGTAAAATACAAATGCATTCAATCACAGTTGGATCATCAGGAGTCTGTCAAGCTGGCATAGCAATTTTGAGCATGACAAATACAAAACATATTTCCCAAATTTCTATGCCAACTTGATAAATGTTATTTTTGTTATTCATATATTCTTTATAGACAAAATCTTTTAATAACATTAAAGAACTCCTATTATCATAAGGTATCTAGAAATACAGAATCTTCTACAACTAGATCTATTTAAACAGAACCCAAATTTATAATTCTTTATACACTATTTCCTTTTACACATATCTATTTTCAAACTTGGTTATTTCCAGCTTTAAAATCATTTAGTACGTGTAGTGAGATAGTCCGGGAGCACCTTCTAAAATACTACATGAAAATAATACAGATTGGTTATTCCAATAACCACATCTCTGTTAATATCGCGATTGTCACAAATTTTTGTTGTTGCAATTAATATTTAACTAAAATATCATGAAAACCAAAACGGATTCTTCATAAATATAAGTTTGCCGAAATATTAAGTTAAGCATATGCTTAAAAAATCGCCTAAATAGTTTAGGAACAATAGAACTATGTCTCTAAAGTATTCGCGAAATATAGATGGCGATAGTATACAGCAGGTTAAATATTATCAAAAAAACATGTTTTTTTATGTTTAAATCGTTTTATGTAAGTAACTATAAACGCGAATCAAAATCTGAAGCTGCAATTAGTTAGATGAATAACGTATCTACATTTTAAGCTTTCTTCCATTGACTTTTAATGAGTTGAAATCGCAAAAATAAGTTAGTTGTTGTTACCGCATAATTGTTGATAGTTATCATTTTTACAATACCCAAAATAGGTTTTTTATAGGTGAATGAATTAAAACAAATGGTATGATATGTTTATATACCTAAGAAAATAGACAAAACTGTATTGTGATAGTCCTTCTCTTATCTAGCTCAGTAATTACGATGTTATTGACATAATCTCAAATATAAGTAATCAATAATAAATTTTAAAGTGTTCCTTATCTTTGTACTCTTCCTCCTTGACTATACTCAAGATAGGGTTAACTATAATTTTTTTAACCTTAAAACCATTAACAAGAACGTCACGTACAAATATAGATAACATCTGGCAATACTTTTTTTTATCTTTAAAGATGCTCGCACATGAGGCACTACCATTAAAATACTTCCGGTTTCTGAAATATTTAGTTTATTTTGGAATAAACTGAAAAGCAACCGCAATGAACATTTGTCCCTATTAATTATTAATGAGAGAGTGAGATAGATATATACAAGATTATATATACACTACATGTGTCTTATTTTTGGGGACAAGAAAGATCTTTTGTTCTGCATTTTTACATGTTAACGTTTAAATTTAATTGTTTTTTTATTTGTAATAAATGGAACACCTTTTAGTACCGGAACAGCGGGTCCTAACACGTGCTGGTTGTTGATGGACATCTGCAAGATTACGCCAAGTGCACGCCTTTATTTGGCAAAGGAAGAAAGCAGCCTGAAAGATATTACTTATTAATGATTAATGAAATAACTAATTAACTAAGGCAATAGTTGTTTTCATTTTGTTTAGTTGTAACATGTTTTTCAATACAGTACATTTTTTTATTATTAATCTAAGTGCATCAACTATCAACAGTTATTAGCACTTAAAACAATATATACATTTTTAAACATTGATTCATTTTCATCTAAATTTCGTTTTATTTTGTTTATAAAACCTATATTAAATGCAAATATTTTAATTTAAAAATCGTATTAAAATTAGAATTATTTTATTGAATTTAAATCATATCTTAATATATATAAATTACGTGTCACATGTTTGTCCGAGTTTGTCCGCGATGCACTCCTAAACTACTTAACCGATTTTAATCAAATTTGTACACCGTGTGCAGTTTGATCCAACTTGAAAGATAGGATAGCTTACATCTCAATTTATGATTGCAAAATTATCTTTTTGTCTATTAATTATCTGTATATGACATATGACATCTGGCGACGATGATGGCGACATCTGTTGACTAGATTGAGTAAATATTCTGTTGACTAGATTGAGTAAATATTCAATAGATGGCGCTATGTAATGTAATATGACAAAAACGTTAGGCACAGCAACGCGTGGCCGGGACAGCTAGTCTTAATATATATAAATTACGTGTCACTGTGTTGTCCGCTATGGACTCCTAAACTACTTAACCGATTTTAATGAAATTTGTACACCGTGTCCAGTTTGATCCAACTTGAAAGATAGGATACCTTACATCTCAATTTATTTATCTTATTGCTAATTATTTGTCTATTAATTATCTGTATATGACATATGACATCGGGCGACGATGATGGCGACATCTGTTGACTAGATTGAGTAAATATTCTGTTGAGTAAATCGAAATCTGTTGACTAGATTGAGTAAATATTCAATAGATGGCGCTACGTTAGGCACAGCAACGCGTGGCCGGGACAGCTAGTATATTATATAAAGTAGACGTCGCTTCGGCGATGGGGTAAACGCTAGTTTCTATATAATTTAGTTAACCAGATAATGTGTTTTCAAATATATAGTTAAATTAACTTTAATTACAAAGTGTGGCCCCACTCATAATTAAATTATAATAATTACGAACATAAATAATTTGTACAAATGGTTGCAACATATTTATGATGGTCCTTGGCAATGTGCATTCTGTTTACCAGAGACACCGGGCTGGGGGTCCTAACAGCCCTCTTCCCTTCCCGCCATAGTTAATCCTGCCGGTGCAGAGGACACACATTGTGAGCATAACATCCTGCAGCTCCAAATGGCAAGTGCAGCCAGCAGCTAGTGCTAGTGGTGCAGGTCTGCAGACATATGGAAACATAAATGTTCGCAAAACAACTGAACTATGCTCCCGATGAGTTCTTAAATAATTATCTTAGAAAACAGTCGATCTATTCATTTTTAGAGGGTGTCTCTGTTTGTTGAGTATTTTAGAATTTGAGGCGATTCCAACAACATGGTCATATTCGCCTGAAGTTAATTCATTTTAATTAAATTTGACTGATGTTTTGTTTCGTTCTTTCCGTTTGATATTATGGGCAGGTTACTAGCAGATGTTGGACTGTTATTTGCTTCTGACAGTTGCTGCACTGCGGAGCTGTTGTTTATACTCATTAATTGTTGATGCGTCAATCTCGTATGTCCTGTTCTTAGTCTGAAGATGTTTTTTTCGAATTACATATTGCTTTGATAAGAAGTTTCCCACTTGTCTGTATTTTCCTTGATCAATCTCTATTTGTTGCTACTTATTACCGTACAGCACTGGTTTTGTATTTGCCTCACACCCTTTTTATACCATTCTATTAAATCTAAGTGTAATAAGTCAGAGACTGGATTTACTTCTATAGGTGCCTAAGTTTGTTGTGTATTTTTAGCTGCGTTAGATACAATTTGAGAGTCTAATTTTGTATAAATTAATCACGCATCGGTTACAGAATTAAGATATTGCAAATGACAACGACCATGTATGTCAAACTAATCATTTAATCCTCTCTACAGAGCGGATGAGAGAATTCTTCGAGAACGAACACATTTTCACGTTTTTAAAGTAATTAATACTAGCACAAAAGTTTACACAGATATTGCTTCCTAGAAAATAGATTATTCAAAACACATTCAAGAACAGTTATTGTCTAACATCTTTGTAATCTACAAAGAATACATTTTAAGTTTTTCGAAAAAGATAAAATGTTAACAATTTAAAAATTTTAGTTTTTAATCAACGGACTATACACCATATTATGTTTATAATAATGATATAGTTTTTTATATATGTTTTTTTAACATAAGCACCGGCAAGGCAATGCAAGGCTGCGATGCGCCCGGTGCCAGCGGCCGGGTGCATCTTATTTCTGACTTCCCTTGTTTCTTATAATATTAACAACAACCCTAAAATTATATATAAATAGCAATTTATTTAAAAAAATGAAAAACCTGCAAAATGTGGTGGTATGTAGGCTTATAATGTTATAGGACATCTGTTGAAATTGTTTGAACTATAAAACGAAGTATAAAGTATCATTCCCACTCATTGATAATGAGTGAGATTCTTACTTATAAAAATAATATTAATGGGGCAACACGCAAAAGAATTCTGCTAGTTGGTTACCAGCATGAAACTTGTGTCTTAATTATGATGTAGTGAATGAAAAAGTGACAAAACATAATCTGCAAGATTTATTTTAACTATATAACTAGTAATACTTGATAATGGGCTTGTGTCCTATGCCTTAATTTCTATAAAAGTGTACTATATATTGATAAAGTGGGTTACTAGAACCTCAAATGTTCAATTATGTTTTAATAACTCCTTATATGTTAAGAAATATAAACAATTAAAAAAGTCATTTTGTTTCTTTAAGTATTAAAGGGATTCAACGTTGTACACATTCCAAGTGCATGTGACATCACAATCCTTGTGTAAGGTTACCAACCTTACAGATCATAAATCTCTGCTATATGTATTTATATATCAAATATTATTTACAGCTATTTCAAGGAACAATCAAATTTCAATATTTTGTCTGCCTTATCAGGGTTAAATAAAATAAAAACCTATTATTCTTTGACTGGATTTGATTATTTGACTACCAACAGCTACAAAACATTACCACAGCACTGACCTACTCAACAAATAACTGACGTTTAAATGCATTCCACGTCATACAAATATGGCCGACCATTTCTAGCGCTAAAACTACAATTCAAACTTTTAATTGCTATATCTCCGTCAATATTTAGATATTTAATAAAATAGAGACGCAATACACATTTATTAACATCAATTTCAATCAACAATTGAAAAATCGACCACTAAAAAATTAGGACACAAGCCCAATGTTTTAACTGGTAAAACTGCAAATTGGTCATTTATGTAAAAGTTCCTTAATGTGTGACAAAACGTGAAATTTGGAACGAGAGATTTTGTAACATCTTCTTATTCATAGCTTCTACGAAAAACATAGTTATTATCCATTTTATAGAGCGTAAAATTTACTACAATTTTGTCAATGTAGCTACACTTAAGGGCCCGATATTTCTACCTACACCACTGGTTCAAGTGTGCGTTAAGTGTAATATTAACGACCATTAAGGGCCAATGGCATAAAGATCTATTCGATTAGATTTACTTTAAAATTAGACAATCAAATATAATATCTATTATAATATTAATATCATGTCCATCAAACTCACAAAGTTTATATAGCCATCTATCTAAAACTGATTTAATCATATTGTTAAACACACACACACATGTATATAATAAAGAGCTAAAAGCTAAGGTGAGTAAGTATTGGTTCTAATAACAAAATCCGAGGTGTACTCTTATATCAGTGTAGAAAATCTCTCGGACAAATCTAGTAGCATTTTAAAAAGGCGCCACTTAATGTCAATCTCATTTAACAAGGTTCTAAAATAAAAAAATAAATCTATTTCAAAACCTGGAATAACTTTCTGCCTACGCATCTTCTATTGTCAGATTGTTCGGTGTACGTTGTTGGTTGGTCGGTCTGAATGATGACTGATGATAACCGATGGATAATGGTAGTCACAGGGTCGTATTTGGGCTCCGACAGGCCCTAAGTGCTATTAAAATTACAATACCTTTTTACAAATTTTTGTAATTATAAAAATAGTTTTATAGCGGATATAATAATAATAATTAAGCATGGTCAAACCGTTTTCGACAAGTTCAGACTAAACAGAAATTAAAAGGAATCGTAAATATTTCTAATGTGGAATATTTACCGATCTTTACCTAAATAGGGTTTTTACGTATCATAAAGCGATGTTGTTGTCAAGTCGTTTTGAAGTACCCGTATTGTATTTCAATATTTTTAACAACAGTATTATCTGCAATAACCAACTCAAGTATTTTATTGCAATATGACCTTACGAAGTCAATATACAAGTCGTTCAAGACAGAGGTCTGAAAACATTTAAATCGAAGTTACATTTTAGTTAAGTGCACATAGATATTTAAATAAAAGTCATATGTATTCAAATACCAGGACGTATTATTATATTATAATATAGTAATAGAGTTTACTCCCGTCGCAAAGCGACGTCTTTTTGATGTGTATGATTTGAATCCACAAATTTATTCGTTATTTGACCAACTTTCTTTCAAAATTTGGAATTTTTTTTGTAATAACATATTTTATTATTATGTAATCCGAAATTTGAGTTTTCTCCAAAGTTTCCTACCGGGCCCCCTAATTTTCTCAAGGCCCCCTTTTCCAATTTCTCGATTTCTGATTTTCAATAAAAGTTAGCATTGAACACCGTAATACGCATGCCAAATTTCAACTTTCTATCTTTTACGAATTAAAAGTTACAGTGCAAAAAGGAAATTTTTTTATTTAGTTTTTCCGAAATTACGGGTTTCGAGGAAATCCAGGGGAAAATCCGAGGACGCCAAAAGTCTTAGAATTTTTTTCTCTACGAAGTAGACAATTTTCAAGAAAATGCGCGGAGCCGTTTTCGAGCCACCATACAAATTGCGGACGCATATAAACAAACAAACAAATAAACTTATAAACTTTCACTTGGAACATTATAATATAGGAATATAGGAATTATATCACGTATAAAACCTGAAGCTTTCCTGGCGAATGGAGAAAAAAGGATCATAAATTATTTATACACCTTATTTTATTTCCAAACCAAAACACCTATTATGTTGGTAGTTTTCATGGGGTTGTTATTTCATAAGTGACAAGTACACCACTGCCTCTTTATGCAATAAAGTCAATGCGTTTGATGCGAGAATGCTGACCATCACGGTTCGATTTTTCTACAATATTTTCACTATTTTTTTTCCGTAAAGAATGTAATTTACTTTTAATAAATATTGAAATTATAACATTTAATCATAAAATCAAAAGATCTTACAATATAATGAGATCTAAACCAAAGTGACGTCAGAGAGCGTTCGATCGAGAAAAACTCTGTTAATTTTTTGTCTTTTAATAAAGTTTGTCAATATATTCTCATGAATCAGAGATGTCGTGGATAAGTCTTCGTACGCCTACATTAGGTTTCGACCCTCAAGCAGTCTGGATCTCATAGAGAGATGGCGCCAACAATAACAGTTTTCACTTGTTCCATGAAATATATTTTCGATCTTTAACCGTCTGGCTTTTTGAGTTTAAGGGAGACTTTTACGGTTCAAAAACATCACATCTCCCTTGGATTCCTTTTGTTAGAAGATTTAAGGGCACATATAATAACACTAGGACCTGCTACGACCAACCGTTATGGGTTGCACCATTTGGACATCTTTAACATTTGGGAATTTCTTTCTTTTTATGAAATATTTCTATAATAAATAACTTTTTATTGTTGTTAACTTTTTGTAGCTTTATTGCATGCACTTGTGTTTAAAGGACTATAAAAATAACACCACAGAATTTAAAAATTAAAAACTTGAGAAATTTGGTATTTAAATTGTGATGACGTCAAAAATCACAAGGTGGGTATTATTACGTCATAATTATAAGTAGAAAGTAAGGCTGCGTTATGTATCTGCAATAAATAACCCTAAGAATATAGTGTGAAAATAAATTCTCACGTCAAAAATTTTACTTCTTTGGGAAATTTTTGACCAGCACTGTTTGCTTATCTCTGGCATTCTACAGATGGTTGCGCCTTCACCGTATAATCCACGGTGATTGTTGGAGGACCGCCTACTGTGATGCACCAAAGCAACACTTTTTTAAAGCACTTAACTCCAGCAGGTGGACTTCAAACAACATCACAATTTGCAGCTATTTCACTCAAAAATATTTATGCAAAATTTGACAGGTGTTTCGTATTAGTATTTGTCAGACAAATTCTATCTAAAGATATGCCTAATTATAGTGATCATAATTATATGACCAAAAAGAACAAACGTTTGTTAAGATGATGTTAATAATTTTAAAAAATAATGTAATGTGTGTTTTCTGGTCATCCTCCGCATTAATGAGATTTTCTGAATTTTATATTAAGAAGTTACAACTCAAATAATAGATATCAATAAAAAAAATTAAAATTGAAAATATGTTGAGTGTTTAATATCAAGTTATATTTGAAAGAGATACCGAAATCTAAAACATCAAATTATTTATACGGTATACACTTACGTATAAAAATCTCTGTATACCCTAAGAATGGTTTTAGCAGTGGTCTCCAAGCTACGGTCCATAGACTCTTTTGTAAAAAACTATGAAATTAAATTTAATTAAAAATACAATATGCAGAATAGGAAGTAGAGATATTGCCAGATAAATGCGCTTCCACTATTGAACTTTTTTTTTAGTTCTAATTTGTCATATGTATTCTTAGAGTATATATGGAGTGTGAATAGCCTATTTTTCCTATAGATTAAAAGTGTGTCCAAAATGTGTGCGAGAGAGAAAGGTATATGTTCCTATTTGTTCTCTATGGGCATGCATCGAAAGTGACAGCTGTATAGATATAATAAATAACATATATGTAAAGAAATTATATTTCTTTAGTTGGCACAAAGCTTGTCTGTCGGTAAAACAGTGACCGTTTAGTGAAAACATATACTCATGAACGCCATAGATGCGCTGTAGGGATAACGGCCAACACAGTTGATTTTTGGAGTAAACAGAACTCACGTTTTTAGTTATATTTATATATAGTTTATTTATATTTATACATATCTACATTATTCTACATCACTATAATGTTATATTTAACAACTGTCACGTACTATATCACTTTCGACGCATGCGTATAGGAAACAAATAGGAACATATACCTTTCCCTCTCGCACACATTTTCAGATCCAGTATTCACTCTCCGTATATATATGCTCCAAGTATGTATTGATATATAAAAATTAAGCCTACTTAGTTCTTAGTACTTTCAATACCTCAATATGGCCCGCGGACTACAAAACCTTGGGGTGCCCTGTTCATACGATTTAAATCCCTGTATACCCTGGTAATGGTTTTAGGATCATATTTACCAGACCTATACAGTCTAAACCGCTTCTTGGAGTCGCCGTGGGCATTTGGGCAATATGGTCTGTCCGCTATCCATTACTCAGAGTCTATAACCTGTGGGAGGACGCCAGAGATCAACCGGCTGGGAACTCAAGTGACCAGATGTGTTAAAAAATAATGGAAGGAGGTAACAACAGGTATGGGTATAGGTTTGGTCTTTTAATTAATGGATTGACCACATTCTCTCAATAGTAGATATTAAGTAGCAAAGTTTCGATACTGTCAAACGTTAAATATATCAGCGCCATCTCTGAGTGAAAATTGGAACTTTTGGGTGGGCAATTTTAAAAAAAATGTTTACAATGTTCAACTGTCAACTAGTTCTGTTCTTCGTCGGATGTTTTATTGTTGTATATTTTGTCACAGATCCAAGTCTATTGTTATCGTAAACTTAGAAAGAAACTAATGGAAAAATAATGTAATTATTTAATCTGATGAAAATTTTGATAATAATTTAAATAGTTTTTGTTTTTGTTTGAAATTTGTAGGTAGCATAACAATGAATAAATTGTATTATTTTTTTTGTTGTCTGCTATAATGAAGTGATTAAGGTCTTTGCAACACATTTGTTCTGCAATCTTGTCAAAATATACTTGAATTAATATGCCTATAAAAATATCATTCGAACATAAGAACAGAACATTGTACGGAAAAACTAAACAACGTAAAATTGTTGTTGCAGTGAGTAATTTAAAAAAGATTTAAAATGTAAGCAAAGTGTTGAAAATCTCGCCAATTTATTAAGTGTTAGTGACCGTATTGTCACAATCTAAAATGTTTTGTCAAATTTACTACTAAGTCACATATTGGACACTGTTTTAAAGCAAAATTATCTTGTGATCACTCGAACATGATCAAAACAAATTTGCTTTAGAACTTTTCGTGATAAGTCATCATAAGAGTGTACACCATATAAACACATTGAATAAACAGAGATCAGAGTTATTTGTCTCTTTCTCTCATATTACACATACAAAAGTGGTTCTCGCTTACTCATTTATTGAGGCTAACCAGCAACATGTCTAAAGACATGAAATTAAATTAAATGAATGCTTTTGATTGATCTTTCAAGTTATTTTAGGTCTTATTAAAAGGCCCATATAATTGTTTGAAAAAATCTGAGAACAAATATTCTCCAAATATAAATCCTTAAGAAAAACATGAGTTTACAAATTTAGCGGATCTGTTATTACTTAGGGGCGCCCAACATTCAATGTTGTGAAACACCCAGCGCAGTTAATGGGGTATTACCAAACCTGTGATTATAATAAAGTTGTAATTACATAATTTACGAGACCAGGCATTAGACGATAGCACTAAATCAGCAATTTGTTAGTCATATCTGTTGTTCACGCGGTGTCAGTCAGTGGATCCATCGTCAGATCTGACTGAAATCTCAGAAACGTTCCCAGTTGGATCATCATAGACTTGGCAGGAAACTTACATTCGTCTGTTGAAATCAGTGCTTTTTAAACTAGGAGATGCTTGTTTCTTTATATCACTAGATTAAAAGTCCAACCTTGTTTTAGAACTCACTGCTTTAATTTTATTTTGTATTTAATTTAAATTATTTAGCATATTGCAATACGCGTAGTCATTTACAGTACTATTTTTAATTTAATTTATTTTTTAAGTGTTCTTAGTTTTTTTAGAACCTTACAAGGTCCAATGTTTTAAATTAAAAATATTAAATTAAGAAAAACTATATTATATTATAACCTCCAAAATGCGACAATCTGTCAGAATGCAGTATGATTTACTTTTAAAAGAAGTTTAATGTCAGTTTTTGAAAAATATACAATTTCTATTACTAATTGTTATTAAAAATAGCAATTTTAATTATTTCACATAAAATTTTGTGGAACAGTCAAAATTTATATTACTAACGATGCATACGCACCAACTAACTTAAAACACAAATGTAAAAATGAATGTTTAAGCGAAAACCTGAAATCTAAATTACAATATTAAATAAAAACAGTCAATTAAATATCAAAACCGTGAGTGGGAATGAGGCTTTAGGGTAAAATCAATATTGTGAAAAATATCTATGTTCCTTCATTTAAGTCGACTTAATACTTTATATAGGGGCAAAATCTTTTCTTTAAATTCCCAATTTCTAATTTCTACAAAACGTGCAGCCCTATGAGGTTGTGAATTAATTTTTTAAGTTTTTTAATGTACCTAAAACTTCATTTTATGCAGCGGTAATTTCTAAAATCAGTTGATTCATAAAATTGGTAATCAGAATTATTGCTTTCGGTATATTACTAAACAAGGATCACTTTAAAAATAAAGGAACAAATGGCCATTTGAGACAAAAGATAAGTTATTTAAAATTCTCGGAGAAAAATCTGCACTTTGATGCAACAACTTTGTAAACGATTTATTTCGGCATTAAAAGATAGAACACTGAAATAAAGGGCATCTTTGTCAAGGTATCTACATATAAGTTTAAGAAGTACTGCTCTCAAGCCTTCAACTTAACTCTAGCCAAGTTACTAAGCTTCTCGCTGTTGTATTGTTTTTTTATTAAACGGGTAATGGTCGCATCGCGTTAAACCTGACGCCTTTTTGACTATCGCTCGCCGTCTTTATATATAAAATTTTATTTTATTTTTATATGTATATATTGTCGGGTGGTATAGTGTGTGTAGAGAGTGAGCGGAGTGATTCGGTTCAAATCCCACCTGCGGCACTGGATGCCACACCCCCGCTGATCTCGGATGTGTTTTTAGAAGTGTTGGATCAGGTCCATCTCTTTCACATATTTAACACACTATACAAATGTCTAAAATGCAAGAGTATTGTTCCCAAATTTTATAAATAAGGAGGCGAAGTAGCAACATTGAAGAAATCATTTTTATATATAGAGATAACAAAATTTTAAACGCATAAACGTAAATTTAGGACAGGATTTAAAAACGTGACTAGGATCCTACCGGACATGGCCTAGTCAGGCTACTCTCATGACTACTCTATCGGAGCCTTATTTGATGTTTCTTTTCTTGGACAAGACTTATCAGAACCTTACTGGACCTAATCAAGACCGCATGCATTTTGGCAATATTTCGACTCTGGATTATTAGGTTTTTTTAAAAAATTACTGTATATAAAAATATGCTATTGAATATGGAAAGAGGACTAGGGAAAATGAAGGGAGAGAGTCAAGAGAAGAAGATGCAGAAAGTACTTTTGGAAATAGAAAGGTCTAGAATATTTTAAGATTAATTTCAAGTTGAAGTTCTATGAAATATATTAATGTACATTGTAAAGCCGAAGGGCAAACAATTAATATAATAATAACAATATACCATTGAATAATTAAAAATAAAAAGATTACTTACCGATAACTCCTCAAAGAAGTTTGTGAAATTCTTGCAGTACTTGTAGAAGAAACCACGAATAAATCTGCAAATATATTTAAAGAAAATTGTAATATATTTTTATAAGAAAATTTTTACGAATATGTACAAAATGTAGGAAGTGTTATTTATTACAAACATTAGACTGTCTAATTTAGCAGATCTAGGCCTAAAAAATGGCTTATATCTTCTTAAAGGGTCTGAGGTTACTCATGCATGGTAAACTTTCTTCAGAAAGATCGTGTAACATGAAAAATAGTAATGAAATTACATTGTGGCTGTGGTTGTAAACATATATATTTTGTATTAAAGTGAAACATTACTTCATGGTTATATAGTTAGATATAGATGGTAACAGAGTACTAAAATGACAATCGATTTGCGCAAAATAAAATAGACGATCGCTGTGTTGCCTTATCTTAAATCTATAGGAACAATATAATGCTTTTAAGCTTTTGTTATAATAACTTTTGTGATATTTCTAGTACAGATTTGGTAGAAATTAGGCAAAGTATAGTTGTTGATTATATTACAGAATAGTTTTTTGCGTTTTTAAGCTTGCTACATTGTTTTCTTGTTCAACTAGTTTCCATTTATTTTCTTAAAGCACCTGTTTTTTTATTGTTAAAAAAAGTAAACCTTTCCTTCAACGCAATGCAACGCCAAGTGTAATATTATGACTTGCTTGATATTTTGGACCGAGCAAGTGGCTGGTCGGGTGTTTTTCATATTAGACAATAACTCATACAGTCAAACAGTCCATTTAACTCTTGTAAGCTCTCACATAGATATGCATCCACACATAGAAACATAGTGTCATGGTATATGGAATTTCTATACATCTGTGCCTTTACCATCTCGCTATGTATTAGTTCAGCATCACATCGGCATCGGCATCCAGAACCTAGGAGTCGTGGCGCCGACCTCACAGCAGGCGTCTGGTAACTGTGACTGGTATTTGTTCCCTGTTCTGTTCTCTTTTTCTTTCGACCATTTGGCTGTAGAAAAGAAATCCCTTCCCCTCTACTAAAAACACTTCTTATTGTATCTTTGATGCAATGTATATATGTATTTGAAACATATGTTTATATATGTATACTATATAGGGTGATCTGAATTGCTTTCACTAATTTATATAATGATTTGTAATTATCACTTGTTTTGCAATTTCAATTATACAGGGTGTTTAATAGCAAGGTGCAAAGCCTTAAGGGGATGATAGTTGACACCATTTTGAGCCAAACATGTCTAAGCCGAAGTCTGCTTATTTATTTTTTATGTTATTTTTATAAAAACACAATTTCTGACAGTTAAATGCCAACAGTGGCCCAATTTAAGTTGATATGTTAATTGTTTTATTTTTTGGAGTTTGTCAGATGTGTACCTAAACTAATAAACCAAGTTTCAAGCATCTATGTTATTTAAAAAAAATACTAGACGCTTTTGAAGTTGTAAAAACTTTTAAAATTAAAAAAAAACTGTGCAGTTTATGACATTCAAAATAATTAATAAAGTAGCCTCAATCGTTCAAAACTTTTTTAAAAAAAGCTCGGTTATTGGCCTTTCTTTCAAGGTATCATTTAAGCTGATATATTCGAAATTAGGAGCTAATGAACAGTTTATATTCCAAAATGTTGACAGAGGTATTACACCAAAATATATTTGGATACAACGGTATTACAACATTTAGTGAAAGAGAGAAAAATTTGGTAAAAGTCTACTTAATCTGTAAATTAAAATGAATGATGGAAATTAAATGATCGACTATTAGCATGAGCACATTTTGTCGTGAAAGCAAGAAAATTATCTACTGCGTCGCAGAAAATATTATATATCTGTTCCTTTTCACCTCTCTTCCTCCACTCAGACCTCTGGGACTTAAAATAATACAAATTTGAGTTAAGAATGCAGTTATATGTAAAATTGTACCTTCTATCTGATTCAATACTCAGATAACTCATAAATGTAACAATATAAAATTATAATGCAGACAAACTTGTCGAATTTGGTTGTTTCACTAATGAACTGCAGGATCGATATGTTCGTACCAAACTGTAGAGTCTACAAAACAATAATCTGTTCCGATTAAGATCGGTAATTTGTAAACATATGTTCAATGCAGATTAATTTAAATCTATCCCATCCGAAATTTACGAATGATAAAATCTTCTTTCTTTTTCTGGAAGATTATGAAATAAGAGGTTTCCTAAACACCCTGTCCAAGCATGTAAATACCAATATAAATTTAAAGAAACAATATGTGCAAGCAAGGTGCTGTCAAAGTTATTATATGATATTCGTATATATGGTTTTTATTTTGTATCGATTTTTGGGTCTGTTAGAAATAAATTATTTCTGTTAGAAATAAATTAAAGAAAGTGTCAAAATTGTTTGAAAAAATTAATAGATTAATTTAAAGTAATTAAGACTAGTATTTCTGTATTAAAAATTATCTATAAAAATTGTATATTAATTAAAGAACAGGAGGAAGTAGTAATCATACAGTCAGATCTCATATTATTCTAAAATAAAACTAAAACTGAGTCTGCAATTGATCTGATAGTGTAAAAGACCCATAAGAGAGATTTAAAAAAATAGTTTGGCTGTATTTGATGCACTAGAAGAGTATATTTACTAACACAGTGTCTTAATGATGCAATTCAGATAAAAAATACCAAATTCTGCGTTCTTATCTCTTGAGACTACATATTTATAATTACTAGTAATGTTTATGTAGTTCACGGGACAGACTCGCATCCTCTTGAAATTAGTGATAAAGTTCAAGGTTTATGTTATTATGTCTGTTTAAATAAGATTACATCATTTCTTATTATCGGAACTTCCTATATTTTTGAGTACAAGTTGTTCTGACTCTGATAACCCCTTGTTGATTCGTTAATAGGAGTTCCACGAGCTCCCGTCTGGAACAGTGAAGTGTTCCCTCATGATTTCCCAGTTTCTGGCTAGTTCCCACTGATTTCTGTTAGTGAAAACCACTTATTTATATTTAATGTAATGCACAAATAGAGGCCATCTGGAATGAAGGATGCCAGACGTCCCGAACTGGGCGAGACAGTCCTGCACATTGTAGGAAATTGAGTTTTCTATCGGATTGGGAATAACTATGTTTATCGCAGTGGCCACTGATAAGGATAAGGAATTTTTGGCCACCATTTTTTGACTATAAACATATCCGAAAAGCAGATTCTCCGAATGTAAAGCAAAAGTATTATAGTGAAAGATTGATTACTGATTTTAAAACATAAGTGTTGATTTCATTGTCTATTTTCTATAAAATTAGTACAACAAATCAATCATATTCTCTTCTCAATAATAACGAAAAATAATAGAAGTTTATTGTACAATTCACTTACACAAAAAAAAAAAAAATTAAAATATGTTACTTCTCTCAAGTGGTATGGTATCCAGAGGAACCATAAAATTATGACATTTCTATTACCCGGTGGGTGGGCTGACCCGGAGAACTAACTTAAATGTACATGTGTTTATTTTATAGTAGTTGAAAGTTGTTTTCTGTTTCTTAAGTGCATGGAGTGAAAGAAGTCAACTATATGCAGTTATTGTATCAGATCACTTTACCTAAATATGTATATTTACAAAGACGGACCTCCTATAACGCGGGGAATATATTAAGAAAAAGTATTATACGAAATTGTGTGTTAATACGTGTTGAAACACGGTTTCCTATAACGCGGTCTTAGATGTACTGACCTACTATATATAATATGTTTATTGATATCTAAACTGAGAGCTGGATTAAACTTAGAGAGGGTGCTAAACTAATCCATTTGATTATTATCTTGTAGTGCAAATTGTAAACATGCAAGCTTGCTGCAAATGGTTATGGTTCTCAAATAGAAATTCTAACGCAGTGTACAAGATTCAAAATTTTTTAATGTAATTTTCTTTAGTGTCGGGGAATTCCGAAAAATATTTTTAAATTAACGTTTAGTAATTCAGTTATGATCGTTTACCTCTCATAAATTCACACATACACATACATTTACATATAATTAAAAATCAATAAATAAAGATTTGTAATTACAAGTAGAACTAATAAATATAATTTTATGTATTAATTTAATTAAAAGAGCCCGCCATAAAACAAGAAAATAATAATCGAAAAAAACGAAGAAATACAAAACGCATATAAATTATAATAATAAATATAATTTAAGTGCTTATAAGACTGTTAAACGAATGGTGAGAGACGGGGAAGGGGGAAGGGGTAAGATGAGAGACAGAAGACTAAGAACCTTCATCATTTCGCTCCTCGTAAAGCTTGTTTCTCTCTATATGCGTCGAGTTCTTGGGAATTAAAGGTATCACCTTTTTAGGTAACTGCCAATTATCTGGATAAATCAGTCGTCGAACAACCTAGAGGTGAGGAAGATGGTGGGGAAAGGAGACCAGACTTGCGAGCATGAGTATGAGATATGAATCATCAATGAAACAGTGGTCCATGGATCCATGGTCAACGAATGTAGACGCCTGGGTTCTGACCATGTGTGATTTGATCTGGTATTTTGCATTGTGTTTTAAAACGTGACGGCAGTTGACAGCCAATTTAACAAATTACAGCCAAGAAATCTACAACGAATATAGTTTATTGTTAATCTCAGGTGTTTGTTATTAACAGGGACACCTCTTACTACAAATATATGTATCTACATGGGTTTCAAACAAATTGTAGTAGAATGGATTAAAGAGATCCTAGTATCACCGTAGTGTAAATAATTTCCGTAACATATTTATATTACTTATTACTTTTATCATGCATATGAATAATAATTTTAAAATTTATAGATTATTTATTATATTAATTGTGTGCCTTTCGGCTTTACAATCTACATTATTATATTTCTTAATGCATTTCATATAAATTCAAAGTTAAAACTAAACTTAAACTATTCTAGACTATTACTACTTCGAATAGTACTTTTTGTTTCTTCTTTTCTTGATCCTCTCTCTTCATGTCTCCTACTCCTTCTTTATTCACACCGTTTCCTGCTTCTTCTTCCTTATTGCCTGTATCTTCATCTATCATCTCTTGCCTTCCTTGTCTCCTCTGGGCAAACCCTCTATTATCTTTTAACTATCCTTCCTGCCTTCTCTCTTCGTTTTCACTTCTCCACTTATGTCTATTACAGGCATAAACACTCGTCTCTTTACTATTCTATCTTTACTATTTCCTCTTGACTCTCATACTTTACTATTTCTTCTTGACTCTCTTCCTTTACTATTTTATTATTGTCTCTATCTTCGTCATCCAGCTCTTGTCCTTATCTCCTTTCCGTAAATCATTAAAATTTATAGATAACTAGCTGTCCCGGCCACGCGTTGCTGTGCCTAACGTAGCGCCATCTATTGAATATTTACTCAATCTAGTCAACAGATTTCGATTTACTCAACAGAATATTTACTCAATCTAGTCAACAGATGTCATATACAGATAATTAATAGACAAATAATTAGCAATAAGATAAATAAATTGAGATGTAAGGTATCCTATCTTTCAAGTTGGATCAAACTGGACACGGTGTACAAATTTCATTAAAATCGGTTAAGTAGTTTAGGAGTCCATAGCGGACAACACAGTGACACGTAATTTATATATATTAAGATATTACACTATAAATAAATTACTAAAAATTTATAAACATTCAATTGACTAAAAAGAATAAAGTACTAATGCCTTTCGAATATTCGCGGTTACTAATGCGTCTACTAACTATGCAAGCCACGTTGCCAAATCTTACATCGTGTTTTGAACAACGGAAGTAACAGATGATTGTGATGATATTTTTTATAATAAATGTCGATTATTTTTGTTATTTCTTCGGAAACATATTATTTTTATTATTTTAATTGAAAGCTTGATGTTTTCTGAACCATATTCAATTAAAACAATAATTTTCTCTATTAGATACTTACATGAAATTTTCAATCAAATGCACAAGGCAATGAATCCCCTTTTTTTAAACTAAATATTTAATTTTTATTATTAATTATTGACTCGTAGAACAAATTTACAAAGTTTCAGCAAGTTGTCCATTCTTTACTACTTCACGAAGATCTCTTTAATGGAAAAATGATAAGTTTTGCTGCTTTGAGTGATACCTTCTCCTTAAACAATTGTAATGACAAAGCTGTCTTCCGTAATCCCAGCAGAGAAGTGATCTATCGTCGATCGGCGCCAGGGCTGCACCCACGTCCACGTGTGCAGACGCACAGACTTACTTCAAGCTTCATCTTACATACTAACAATCAACGTATCTACTTATTATATTGTAATTATTATTACACCAACAATTTAATGTTTATGTTAACTAAACTTGGTTACGACGATATGAAAATATATAGCATTATTGTAAATAATTTGCAATTGTAACTAGAATAGAATTAAATATTCTATTGTATGTTAAGTTACCTGAATTAAAAATAGAACAAAGATAAATGTTTGATTGTTGTCTTGCATTATCTGTTGTTTTATTTGGAGACGTTTGAATTGTATTAGTCATTTAGAATTAGTGTTAGTCACTAAGATTTGTAGAAACATCGAAACCTAATATAGAATTGCAGTGCAGTAAGGGTGACTGCGTACTTTGACAACTCTGTCCTACGTCAAATTTGTTATCGTTGTTAGAGTTATCTTAATTAAGAATCATTAATTACTTTAATAATAATTTATATTGAAAATTGTCTTATATTAGTCATGACTCAAGTCTGATACCGCCCTTTTGTTTTTCTGTTCGAACAAATTTGTTTGAACTAAAATAACATATAAACTAAAATAAAAATAAATTCGCATTTAAATTAGTTTAAAGATTAAGGTGAAACTGTTACGGCTGAGATAAACGCCTCTTTAAAAACAAGAAGTAAAGCTGAGTCCATACTAAAATTTATTTTAATTCTTCTTCTTCTTAATCCAAAGAAATACAGTTATTGTTTTGTTTTGTTTGTATATATAAACTCTATAAATTATGATTTTAGAATAGGAAAAATATAATGTTGAATTTAGAATTAATGTTGTCTTGCTCGGATCTTGAAACTAGAACGAGTTTTCAGTTCGCGAATGGAATGGAGTAACGCCAGATTTAGTACCGTTTCATATGAAACACCAGCATACAACTTATATGATTATACAGGCGGTTTGTTTTTTATGAGACGATACTATTGGGACACCTTTATAATACCAACTAATGAGATTCTTGCGTTCATCACTGCCATTTACTTGATGAATCGTTAGGTATATTTCTGATCGTCTGCAACGTGTGGACTCAGCTTTATTCGCTTCACTGAAACAAGTTTATTTGTATAGACTACTCGTACATAGCAAAGTCCAACTGGGTACGCTAAACCAGCTCAACCAATCAAAGCTATTTGTCTCATTAATACTCATTCCATTCAACATCGTAGTTTATTTTTATATGTTAATTACTTTCGATATAGATTACGATCTGTTTTAAAGATATGGTAATGTTTGTTTATGTTCCGGTTAGTAGTTATGTGTGTTTTTTTCTTTTTTCAATGAGATCTAGATCTATTGACTTTGCTTTAGCTATTTAATGGTACTTCGATAAGTTAACCTAGAATCCGGATGGAACCGGAGCAGAAGTTTGATATAATATTTAAATGACATTGATCTTATTTTGTAAAACACCTTTAAAATAGTTTGAAAGTTGTAAACAAAACTATTGGATATACATCAAAAGATTACAGGGGCAAACAGTAGGTGAAACACAGTAGCGTACCTGAAAACCCCCGTTTCCTATTATAAAAATTACAATAAAAAGTTATTAATGTTAGCCTTATCTTAACATAAACAACTCTGGAATGCACATTGATCTGTTCAGCATGGTGTAGACCACTTCGAGAGTGACGTAATCTGTATCTTTAAAAGGGTGCGATCCTTTTGGCATTTGGTCCAAGGCACTCGTTACATAATCGTTGATTGAGTTAGATTTTGCTTTGTATACAGTTCTTATATTTCTTAATAAATACTATTGTACCAATATTATGTTCGGCTTATGATTTGTAATTAGTAAATCCTAATTATTCCTGACATTATCCGTTTCGAAGGCATTTTGGATCAAAAACGGAGGCGAAAGATTCAGTAGCAAAAATGCAAGCTTCAAAATACGAAATTTCTTTTCCTAAACGTTCCAAAATATATTTTCTATCTGTGGCTCAGAACGTGCTTCGAAGAGTCTTACTTAATTTGTAATCAGGCTATTCAACATTACTACGATACGAAAAAATGTCTCATTAAATATCTAAGGCTATCGAATTTAAACAATTTATAAATGTATATTTTAATAACAATAATATCTTAATATTATTGACTCCAATTAAAACTTAAAAAAATAATTATTTCATTAAAAACAACAGTATCTTTATTAGCATCAAAAGAAATCTTGAAATCAAGAGAATCAATTAAAAAATGTAAATTCTATATAAAGTATCATTTCTTATTACTAATCGTATCATATACAAAATCAAATATTTAAAAAAAAAACAAATAAACTGGATATCTTTAGATCTACTGCCGTGTTAAAAAAGATCTCGACTCTTTAAAAGTTAAACAATCTCGTATAGAAAACAGAAAATCCATTTGAATTGTTATTGAAGAGTAAAAACTTCGAGGTTGGCCGTTCTGGTCGAAGCTGTTGGCGCCAGCAGAGGACTGTGGACTGTGCTTAGACGCCAGTCTCCATTCCTTACCGATTCAATCAGAACCGTATATTCTTCTTGGTAAACATAGAGCAATACGAAATACCAATCTGTCCCAATACTAAACATGGTACTCGTCAAGCGCGCGTTCTGATTGATAATGGACCAACATTACACAGGTTTACTTAATGAGGATTATAATGAGGAAGAGAGAGATGAATGATAAGTACTTATTATAATATTTGTACATGTTGTAACTGCATAGTATTTTGAAAATAATAGAGGGTAATCGAAATTTGCTTCGTTTTTTATAAGATTAAATAAAATAGACACGCCAATACACATTTATTAAGGAGGTACAGGACGTACCGTCAATGCAAAATTTATCTCTCGGTAATACGAAATGCAAAATACGGACGAGCAAATATTGGGACTGTACCTTTGAAAATGAATTTTTCAATTCCCTATTAAACTGCTATTTGCTAGTTAAAATGATTTTTTTATGCATATAATAGTTTAATAAATTAAAAATTACCTATAATTAATATCAAATTTATATTAATTCAATTTAAATTCAAATTAAATATTTTGAAAAAGGAATAATAAATTTTGCAACGCAGTTGATAATTTTCTTTTTGCAATAGTTACAGAAAAGATTCTTTTATATACACCTAGTTTTTGAAAGCCGTGTCACCATTTTCTTATAGTTAATAGTTATATTATGTTGTGAAATTGAGCTAAAAATTATGATTTGTATGGAAAATGACTATTTTTAATCATGTATAAAAAGAAAACTATGAACCCTAGGTCTCTAAAATTTTGACAGCATGTATTTTAACTATTTGTATCGACCCTCCAAATTTCACAACGTTTTCATCATTTACGTTAACGTACTGTATCTCCTTAATAAATAATTGGTCATTAGAGGTCTTGATTGTCAACTTTATGACTAGTTTTATAGAAATTAAAACAAGGTTTTGGCGAATATGACCTAACAGTTGAAATCGCTATAAAACAATAAAGGAAAAGAAATAGATATGGTTGAAAAACCATGAAAGTATCTCTATTGTTTATCCACGTTGACATAAATTGAATTTATTTTGTCGGTGAAACACAAAAAAAGGATTAATAACATTAATTACTCAACCTGATCTTAAGTAATGGCGCTAGCTACAATAATAAACAACCCGGCACCTTAAAGTTAAACTTCTGACACCAAAAGACAGAACATTCGTTTACACGCACCGAAGAAGCTAGTAATCAAAAGAAGTCACGGTTTGATTTTCAGTAATTTAATATTCAAATTTTAATAAAAGAATTTCGTTTCGGTGTTGGAACAAAATATTTATATTTAAGAAGATTAATTTATGAAGTGATTGGACTAAGAAGTATATGGTTATAGGTATATGCCGCATAGGTTCTTCGTTGTAACGTTGGATAAGCTTTAAAGTTGAAGACATCAAAATCTAGAAATCGTCAAGAAGAGATAACTATTTGATATGTTTATAAAAAAAATACAGTCATTGATATTATGGAATGTTAATTTAATTTAATTAATTTAATACCCGGTATTAGGTACGTTAATGTCAACTTTTAGAAGCATGATGTATCCAGTAGCGAATTAGGGTCTTATTAAATGTAATACATACTCTTATTAACGCCTTTTGATGCACAGATGGTGCAATGTGCATAACTTGTTTAAGGTAAACGTACGCAGGATCGCATTGTTTGCATAAAACGCATTGGATTCACCGTCTCAACCGTGGAAGAGAGGAGAAATGAGATAGACAGTGTATGCGCGTCCGCAACGACATTTACAACAGTTGATTGTCTTTCGTATCTCTTCTCTCCAGCTTTCCCTCTCTTCCACGTTTCATACGATATATCCAAAACCTTTGATGCTAGCCATGCGGACCTGTGGACACTTACCCTAAATCGCCAGTACGTTTACTTTTATTCGATACCATGTGTTATATAAATTTCGTACAAATACTGCTGTGATCATAAATCTGTTCATTTTTTTGGTTGCTGAAATGTTCACTCTCGGTGAGACATTTGTCGATTGGTCGCACCTCTCGTTTCCTTTGACTTGTGTCAAAAGACTGCTCATCAACCGAGGCAAGCCAACGCGAAACATGCCAAAACGAGGCGAGAGCTGCAATACACACCTTGATAAAGGAACACTTACAACATCTCTGTCTTTCGATAACTTCCGGTTGTGCGGCCGCCCTATTACCAAATCAAAGAAAGATCAAGTATATAGTACACTTTTATAAAAATGAAGACATAGGACACAAGCCCATTGTATAATTATATAAATGTGTTCACTGATGTCACCTTCAGCATTAACACAAGGGTTGCTTTTTGAAGCCACCAACATTGAAACGCTGCTGATGACCGGCATAACGCATTTATACGAGTAATACAATACCCTGACATTGATATACATACATATAAGTAACATCAAACTTTTCTTGCATTTATCAGACAAGCAGATTTGGAACTAACACTCATTTTTTCCATGTAATACCAATTAATTTTATGACATGCGTAAAAAAAACCAGTTTTTGAAGCGATGTGAATCAAATTTTAACCATCTATAAAATGAGTGTGTGAATAAATCCAACCATAAATAAATATGAATCTGTTACAGCTAAACATTGTTAGACGTTGTTAAGAAATTGTCCGGAAGGCAATTAATCAACAACATTATTACATCTTAATCAAATTAATTTCAAATTTATAACCAACAAAAAATTATTTGACAGGAAATAGTACATGTTAGAAGCTAGATATAAAAACGGTTTAATGCATGGAAATAAGGTGATTAGAAATGTATTAGAAATAAATCAAATTAAAGAATCAGTATTTTAAGTTTTTAAGTTTTTTGATTGAGTATTTGGTAGAAGACCGTATTGCATTTTAAACAAAACTAAAAAAAACATTAATCTTAAAAGTTGATTTCAAATTAATGAAAAAATTGTCTATTCAGGGAGAGGGAGAGCTTACAAATTGTGACAAGACGTGGCAAGGGGGGGAAGGGTGTCATACATTTTGTGAAGTTATATTTCATCCATGTCCATAATATGTGACAACATACAAATTTTAACATTTAGAAGATTACACCTTGAGTTGAAATAAAGGGGCAACAAAAATGAATAAAAATATGTGTACTCCACTATTGTTTTACAGGCATCTATATGTTTAGTCGTACAAATGTGTAACAATTGACATTTTTCAACAATAAAAAGACCAATTAAGATTGAAATATTTATAATCACTCTGTTTTAAAAATGCTATTAACTAAAGCATATAATTATGTTAAAAATAAATAAATAATTAATTAAAATCAAAAAAGTTTACACCTCGAATATTATAAAATAATAATTAATATAAAATAGATGACATACTAGTGTCGGTATCACGTTTAGAGTAGGAAGCTGTAATACCGACAACGTCATGATTGCATTGACCATTGATCAGTGGATCAGTGTTCAGTGGCCTGGTTCATTAGCTATTAATTTATATTTTAATTGACTCCAGAAGTCCAGACAAAGCATAATGGTTAGATCATCTCATCTGGCTGTAGTTGTAGCTGTAGTCTTACTTGGTGCCGATCAGGAAGACTTAAGACATGTCCTGATTTATTTATTATGGTACAACAGCGCTCGCAGCTACCGTCTGTGGCTGGCGACTAGCGTGGGAACCTTCATCGACCATCATTTAGATTTACATTAAGTGTTGGTTTTGTTCTAAATAAAAATAATAAAAATACCGAAGATATATTGATTTTATAGAACAAAGGAGATTATTTTCTTTTAATACAGGTTCAAATAGAGATAAAAATAGATTTTGTTTAAACAATATAGTCATGCTAAATACCCATATTACCCCATAACGTTACGTTTTATTTTTTACCTAAGTTTAACGTAATTCTGCTACATTGTCATTAAATAAATGCGAAAGGCAATATAAAATCTTGTACTAATAGTTTAACAAACCTCTCTTGGCGCTCATTTTTGTGCAGAACCCGACACAATGTGTTTAGACTGTTAGCTCACGACTTGGCATAAAGGTTAGCCAGCTCTGCACTTCAAAAATGAAATCAATGGTAATAACTTGCATTATTTAAGCAGCCCTCAGCATGGGCTTATTGTTAATACAGGTGTCTCAACAATAATTAAGCCCGTAACAAATTTTCCTGCACTCTACACAGCGATTATACACATAATAATATTGTAATCAATTAATTTAAATTTTAATATTTGTGTTCGGGAAATATATCTTTGTTATATATATTACATAAACCTAACTGGTCTCTCAGCTGGTGCAGACAAGAGGGACCTAATTCTTCAAATATTAATCCACCTGTTTACCTGCATAACATTTTTTTCGCACCTGCTAAACATTTTTTCTTTCTGTTCCAACGTTTTCATCTTTTACAGGTAGAACACTAATTAAGAACAACCGGTAAAAATACACGTATATTTAACAGATGGTTAAAAAAAAATAATAATAACGTGTTAAAGAAAAAGGAACATCTTTTAAAATATTAAATTGTGGTTAAAATATTTAAACAGTCCAGGTGAGTGTTTTATAATTATTAGCTAACGATTATTACCTTTTGGGTTGTCGAAATTTAAATTAGAATTTGAACACTACCACCACTGCCACCGTTTTCTTACCACTTGCGATTTTTACAGTAGGGCGTAGTCGCAATAACACACTTTATCGTAAGAGGAAGTTTGTATTTTAATGTTTATTAATACGTAGGATTCTCATCATTTCCAAGCATTAATACGGGCCGCTTAAGAGCCGAAATTTAAATATTAAATTATATTTTCATTAAAAAATCAAATAAACACGTAGAATAATATGTTAGGTTAGCACTCAAATACCTAAACCGGCCCTTGTTTTGTAGTATCTTTATATTTTCTTTGAATATCTAATATTCTAAATAAAGCATCCTCAAAGTACAACTGGTGCTATTTACATAGACAATCCTAACATTTGCTTATGAAATTAATCATATCTGATTTATTTGATATTTGCACATATTTTAGATTTATAAAATAATCCTTGGACGACCTACAAATATTTGTGCTTCGGTTATATAAACAGACGAATATTCGTATATATAATATACATGTTGTTTTGCATTCCATAATGCTAGTAAGGGACATCAAATACTCGTACAGGAGCGGATTGGAATTTTAATTTGAGACTAACTGAAAAAAGACCTCTGCGAGGCCACAGGGTGGCAGATATTTATGAGGCACTTGTTCTTTGTAAAATGTATGTAAATTGTAAGTAAGTATTTTTGATGATAATTGTCGAGAAATAAAATTTTATATTGGAAGATTTATAAAAGTTAACTAGCACAAAGACGACAAATATAATTGATGATAAACTAAGGCACATGAAAGTCTTAAAAGATATACGCAGTGATTCTAGTGAAATGTCTAAAGAGCGAGGCGCGAGATTCATATACATATATAGTAATGACTTTTTCTACTTGGGTTGTTGCGCGAGGCCCCTGGCGGTTGTCCTGCTTGCCACCCCCTAAGGCCTCCTCTGACGGTGTATAATGGTGAAGACCCACTAGTAGTATCGACAATGTCGTATCTATCGTACAAATATGGAAAAGAGAGAATGCAGCAAGGACAGTGGTATCTGTCCGGCATCACCAGCATTTCAACGATCAGTTGATCACAACTGTGGTCGCAGAAGAATCAGCTTTGTATTAATAATTAGATAAAACCTTAACACCGCAACCTAAAAGGGGCTTCCAAAAAGTGCGAAGTCGGAATGAAATTTAGCACGAGTAAAATTAACCAATCGGAGCTTATCAATAAAGCTAATTTAATCTCTTTATTTTAAATACCCATACTCGTGTCTATAAGTTGTAAATTATGTATTGCAAATGCTTAAAAATGTATATATTGTTTTAAGTGCTAATAACTGTTGAAAGTTGATGCACTCAAATTTAGTAGAGTTGCAAAATTCTAGCTGGTAAAACGAAAAGAACATTTGTCAATCTATTATCTCCGCAACGGTTGATTAGAATCTTTACTTATAACTCAAGATGTGCGACTTAAGAAAGAGTGGGTAGAGACCAATATAATTATTTTTGAAAATCGCTGGTAAGAAAGAGATCCTTCCTTTTAAGGTTACCAAATAGTTTAATACACCCCTGTACTTTATCAAATTAAAAATCTGGAGCATAGCCATTCTAAATAGAACGCTGAAATAGAAATTCCAATCCCTTTAATAATTAAGGAGACATAAATGACTTCAAACGTTAATAACGTCTGCAATATTACGAGTTATTAAAACATAACTGGACATTTGAGTTCCTGATAGCCAACTTTATCAATATATAGGTACAGTTTTATAGAAATTCAATTATGGTTCGCAGGTAATTATTTCCAACACGTCCAATCCTTTTTTATCATAAAGCCATACATAATTACAATTATTAATACATGTTAATTATTTTACCAATACTATAAAAGTATGTCAAACATTTTAATATGCAATTAATTTTACATATACATATTTCTAGTACATAATTATATTTATTTCACTTTCCTTATTACTTAGACGTACTCAACTCGTGTAACATTCCATTTCTTGGTTTTGTTTTTGGAGTCATGTTCTGTCGCCTGTCGCCAACATTCCCATTGTTGTCGCCATCGACATACCCACTATATATATACATGCATATATGTAACACATATGGTTGGTAACCCCACCGCTCGACAATGCTTATACGTAGCAGTCGGTATTACAGAGCCCTGTACCACTATCAAGTACAATGTACCGTGATAGATCTGGTGATTATATCTGTGATGCACTTGTGTCCGTGAATGCTTATATAACAGAGGTTGAAAACCTACTGACTGCGTGAAAACTTTACCAATCAAAAGAGTTGCAACGTATGCATCAGTATAGTATACAACAGACGTAGGTTTGGCAATGGAAACTCTTCGTCGTCTATCTCACTTTTTGCATATGACGTAAATAATCAAGTTGGCGATTTTTACCTAAGCTTTATCAACGTGTTAATGGCATAGAATCTTCCGGCATAGAATTTATAGAAGCTTGATTAAATGAAACTCTCTGAAAATGAATTTTCAATATTCATTCTTAATTTTCTATGTTTCTTTTATATTTAGCGCTTTCTAGCGTCACTTTTTTTTATCAAAAATGTTCCCTAAGTACTCAGACCTGTGTATAGATCTAAAGGCAGACTTGCTGCAACTGTGCACATCTTCTTATTGCGTTTTAGACTTGTGATTAATTAAACTATCTAAAGGAGATCGTCGTAAAGTAGTAAGCAATGGAGAATTTGCTAAAACTTTGTTAATTTATTCTACAATAGTTCATAATTAATAAAAAAATTAAATAAGGGTAGGTTTGTGAAACTTTTAAGGAAATAATAACCTTTAAAAAATGATAATTTCACGTACAAGTATGCGGGGATTCATTATCTTTTGCATTTTATTGAAAAATTAATGTAAGTATCTAATGGAGAAAATTATAATTTAAATTGAATATGGTTCAGAAATCATCAAGCTTCGATTAAAATAATAAAAATAGTATGTTTCCGAAGAAATAACAAAAATAATTGTCATTTTTTATAAAAAATATCTTCACATTCATCTGTTACTTATTACGCTGTTCAAAACACGATGTAAGATTTGGCAACGTCGCTTATTTTTTCGTCGCTATTTTTCATGTGCGTGAAAAAAGTAATAAGCAACATAATATTGTTACGGAAATTATTTACACTACGGTGGTACTAGGATCTCCTTAAAACGAACAAATATTGAGCTGAAAAGGTTGTTCTCTTCTGCTATCGACAGACTCGTGCTCTCTCTGTGTAGTATGCGATATTTACGTAGATTCTGGTACAACATGATGGCGAGTTTCGATGTCAGTAGTCTATATGCTTGTAGAGTCGCGGAATGAGTCGCGATCCACAGATGCGCGGAGTGAAGGGCTGACACGGCGGATGGCGGAGTGGCCAGCTGGCGCCTAACCCCGTCTATCCTTCACCCCCCTGTCCCAAGTCACCGTCCACAGCTTCTACGCTTCTACGTTATCTTACAACTGCTACATTGGTCGGTCTGTCAATTCCGCTTACCGCTGCTTGGTGCTGCGTTGTACTGGGTCGTATAAATAATTACACCATGGTTCAAGATATTGAGACAACCATTGAATATTTTAAATGATAGAAGATAAATATTAAGTGATAGGATCTTATCTGAGAGGCGCATGGCGCTATCTTTCAATAAGAATTTATTATATATAAATATGTATATATATATATATATATATATATATATATATTTATTTATATATAAATAAGTACAACGTATATGGGCGTTCGCAAGTGGGATGCAAACGGAGCACCGGGGCACATATTGCGCTGTAAGACCCCCAGTACAACCCTGGTGCTACTCCACCTTCAGTCTTATCTTAACATAAACAATTCTGGAATATGATGTTCAGCTTATAATTTGTAATTAGTAAATCCTAATTAGTTCTGACACTAAAGGATCTACTATACACTTGAATATGTTATGCTTGGCTCGTGCTTCAATCATTCGTATACAAGAAGCATGTTGGCCGAGCCCGATCTAGCCCCAATATATTCATAGTCATCTTAATCAACACTGATAACAAATGCGGTAGAATAATAGTGCTTTTACGTAAAAAGCACCCCATAAAATTTTATAGAATTTATTACTAAGGAAAGTACCCTATTGCTTTTGTCTCTTTCGTTTATAAGTTCTTCTTTATCTACTTGCGTTCAATCTTCTGCAATTGGAATCACTGCAAGCTTGAAGTCATATATCAATGTGAGTCACAAACATACATACACACAGACAATGTTATATAAAATTCACGACGCCAGATGGGCATCTCGCGGCTCGGCTCGATTCCCCGGCGTAATAGGATGAAACGATTGTACGCATATACATGATGGTTACAATGTCTTTGTACTCCCTTTATTAAAGTATGCAACATATCTTTCGATGTTAACCCAGAAAAACCTTTTGGTGAAAAATCCACTAAAAAATCGAGAGGCGTAGATATAGTTCAAATTACGAGAGTTCAGACTTAAAACAAGTTGTGGGGTATAAACTGCCGATATAACTAAAAAGCACTGACTCACTTATTTTTCTATAATGTATACAGAAACGAATAAGATTTTAGAAGAGATAACTTAGATTGGTATAACCGCTCTTATAACCTCTTTTAAGTATAAGTCGCCGCCAAATTATCGTAATTTGGACTATACTTTTACTCAATTAATTCATATTTAGGTTGATAGAAGTTTATAAATTCGCCCATGGTACTCGCCGCATCAAATAACTCGCTGTTACCTTATTGACTTTATCAATAAAACTAATTTAATCTCTTTATTTTGAGTACCATACTCGTATCAATAAGTTGTAAATTATGCTTTGTAAATGTTTATACTTTGTATTAAGCTTATAAATGTCTATATTCTTTTAAGTGCTAATAACTTTTGAAAGTTGATGCACTCAAATATTCTTTTGTTTACATCACATTATGGTCTAATTATTCAATACTTATTTCAATTTATTATAAACCTTGGTTTATATTTTTATTTGTCAGCTCTCGTTTTTGTTTGAATCGAACATAACTATAGCTTAACTATGCAAAATAACTAAGTTACATTTTTCGTTCACTGACTGTCGTCTTTGGTGGCAAAATTAGAATTGAAAAACCCTTAAGCTTCATTAAATAGTTGGCCCTATGATGGTTGCGTTGATCAATTTTTTAGCTTAGATTATAATTGAAAACATTGATAGTAATTTTGTGACCACACTGTACATGTGATTTGTTGTATGTGTATATGTATGTGGGTGTCGTGAGCCCAGCATGTGTATTTTACGTATATTTTGATAAATTTAGAGATATCAAACTGTCATAGCGTACAAATAAGAAAATTAATAAACCGTAAAAACCACAAAATTCAAACAATTTTAATTTAAAATTAAATTTATATTTTTATATAAATTATATCTGATTTATTTTAATGGTTTTAGAAATTTAGAATTTAATAAATAGCCGGCTATTTAATTTAAAAGAATGTTGTAACTTAATTATAAAACATTCATAAGGCTAAGATGTCTGATGGTGATCTAAAATTATGTTTATATTTTCAGCGTCTAAGCTTGTTGCTTAAAAACGACGAAAGAAGCGGAATTCTTCTTAAACCTAAGCTAAGTAAGGAACCTAATTTTCTTCTTTAAGAGGAAACTAATTTTTGTGACTAGTTTTTCACTTTAAATCAATAAACTGAATTTGTACAACAGACTATAAAAATTAGATGGCAAAACTGAAATTCAATATGTAAAAAAAAGTCAATAGAGACGTAAAAAATAACAAATGTAAAAAATGAATTTACACATTCATTCTAGTTCATTAATCAAATAATTAGTTGAAGTGCATTAAATTAGAATGCACCAGCACTTGCATATAAATAAACTTTCTTTGATTATTGCGTAATATAATTTCATTTCATTTGCCAAACATCTGTTTATTTCATACTCAAATAGTAAGTGACAATTTCAAATAGTGTTTTGCAATATGTTGCAGTCCGCCCGGCGCCGCGACGCTTGTCGCCTCCTGTTTACGGTTTACAGACCGACACTCGGCACTCCTCATACTCCTCCTTTAACCATTACCCCTTCCCAGTCTCCTATTAACTCCCACAGAAGATGAGAGTGCTGTTTGTTCCTGGTTTCTATCTTCTTGTGTTACAGTTATCTGTCTAACAGTCTTGCATAGCTTGCTAACTTCTTATTTTCTTAGTAGTATTACAAAGTTCTTTATACATAGATGTATAAACACATATAGGAATATGTCGTACCGTCCCCGTCCCCGTCACCGTGCCTCTATGAAATATCACTGTCAATTTTTTGATTTTCTTTTAAATTTAAAAATCAATGCACAAATAAAAGCTAACATTTTATGCTTGTGCTTACAAAGGAGACATTTATGAAGTAATTACGTAAAAACACAAACTAGGGGAGAGAGAGTCTTCAAAGTGTGACAAGAAGTGACAAGAGGGGAGGGGGGGTCATTGGATTTGTGATGTCACATCTAATTTAAAATTAGACTTAAAAATAATAATAATATTAAGACTAAAAAGCAAGAGAAGACAAAAGTTTTTTGAATTCTTTTTTTTTGCAAATGTGACGTCACAACAGGAGTGACGGGGGGAAGCAAAGAGTGATGAAGCGTGACAAGGCGGAGGGGAATGGGTGGTGTTTGAAATCATGAAATTTGTGTGACGAAATTTATAGATGTCTCTAAACGAAAAGAAATACAAAATGTTTGATATGATTAATTCTTGTCTATTGCTATACCCTCCTCCCCCCAACCCTTGCTCTTAATTCGGCTATAAAGGGTAGTGCAATACATTGAATTCTTCTGACAAGTCAACATTTGTTCACAATTTTGAATAGATCATTTTATTTATAAGACATTTTGAGTGTCGTGAATATATGAGTTAACAAAAAGGTTTGTTATTTCAGCCGTTCAGTATCTCTCCGTTTTATTATTTTAGCTGTCTGCATTCTCACTCGTACCAAAGGGAGTATAAGCATATGTAGATATATTTAGGAATATATACGTTTGCATTTCCAATTCACTTAAGAATTATTAGTGAAGGATAAATAATATTACAGATAAACTTCTGCATTTTGTTAGTAGTATTCATGTACTAATAAACCATATTCCACCATTGGACCATATGGTGTTCAAAACAATAACAAATAAACCAGGGTATTAGTATGTTTTAGGACTATGGACGTGGACGTACTGCGTACAAATAATCTATATCACAAATCCTATGGCTGAATATCAACTCAATAAAAAGTCAAACGTTCCATGCCAGATGTGGCGTAATTCCAGTAGGGTAACTGATATAGTTCGCCCGGTTCGGATAGCTGAAAAATGTGGTGAGAAGGGAAGGAGAAACTCAAGGAATTACAAGGCAATTAGTTAGATTGTTTCTCATTTGAAAGATTTAAAAATGATATTTGATACTTTTTATAATTATATTATTTTCACTAATGCCAATTATGTAAATGAAGTATCATCTGTTATAATATTATGAAATATTTAATATATGTGGCAGATTATAGCAAATTTGGCATCTGTTGCATAGTAACGTAGCGTGCCTTAAAGGAGGGGCCCTGTATCTAATTTTTTGGGGGTTCAAATGATGGGTAAAGATTTTTCACAAAAGGAACAATATTGATTATACGTTATTACATACAATTAATAGTCCTTGGAACTAAGCTAAGTACAGCCTAAGAGTTTAAGTGAGATTGTGGATAATATTTTTCGAATATTTGCCTACACACGTTTGGGGCCCTTGTAGCCCGGGGGCTCCGTATCATTGATACTGCTGTTGTAATACCCAAAAAGTTAAGGAGTGAATAGTGTAAGATCAATTATTTAATAGATGCTTAAATCTATTACCAAGAAATTGCACCTGTTTTAATTATTCTTAGGGTGGCAATTATTCGTAGTTCATATTTTTTTACTGTAGGTACGTTTCCTGAAGCTTTGTGCTATATAGTTATATACTCGTATTTAAAATATAGCTTTAAATGACCTTACTATCTACTTGAAATTTACAATATAGTATAAAGTTTTGCAGACCCGATAAACCCAACTGGATGACTATCTGGATATGTGTACCAAAAATCTCAGCAAACTCCAAATATTTATTTTTCAATTTTGACTGACAAAATTCACGAATGAGACTGTGAAGACAATATTTCTAAGAAAAATCTTGAAATTTTTTAAGAAAAGAATGAACTAAAAGACTGTAGAGATGATTTTAGACAGGAATTAGTAACATTTAGCCATCAATTTTTTTTCTCTTAGTTTAAGAATATTTTGTTTGCTAAGATCATTTATCCTATGTTCATATTATTATTATTTATTCATATAATTATTATTCATATTCGTTGTTAATGTTTAGTGCAGCATTTTCATTACTTTTTTGGATCCTTTTAATTTATTAATGTTCTTCCAAAAGATAGCGAAGATTCGATCCATGATTCTTTCTTGCATTTTTTAATGTTATATCTTTTTTTGCTTTAATTTTTTTGTATTCTATTAGATGAGCCTATCAATTGATTCAGCAAAAATGAACTTTATGGCATTACAATACAAGTTATTTCGCGGCAGTAAATGATGAGTCTAGTTAAAACAATTTCAGTTTTGTCCTGCTGGATTCGTTATTTCAATTCCATGTGAAAATGATTCTAGATACCGGATGATGATTTGGCATAGGAATTAATATACAGTAGGCGCCCCTTTTTTAAGACGTGACCACACCTATCGCATGGGACTCTGACCAACACTGAGACAACGAAATCAAATCCTTAAAAATTTTAGCTGCACCGACAAGAGGCATAATTCTTCTATCTATTATTAATAACCTCAACCATGTCGTGTATAGTTTAATGCCCAATGCGTGACAAATTTCATTGAGAGAGGGTCTGCATATTACATCAATAAACCATCAGTTTCCTCTTTAATTTTACATCACATATGACCATATGTGAAGGAGGGGGTTAAGAGGGGCCCTCATATTTACATGTGACAGTTATAACACGATTTAATAGTTATATACGTATACATATACATATGTGACACGAAGCGCCCATGCGATATGCACTGTTATCAGTTCCATATCAGAATTAGAAACAGCCGGTGCCCGTTCTGTATTTGTGCAGTATTAACGTTAACATCACCCGACAAAACAACCATAACATCCACAATCCACCCACGCTGCAGACTGTCGAACACCCGGTGGCCCGGAAGCAGATCCGGCTGATCTGTATAAAGTTAGCCAAAAGCCAAAAGGAATGAGGCGATGGTTACAAGTTCGCGTTTATGGTCTCACTCATCGGTTTGTTTGATATTTAGCCTTGGCGCACACGAAGAAAAATACAGCGTCCGTTAAGATAGGCATCCACAGGCCTGCATTGGATTTATTATATCAAATGTGGAAAAGACACGTGCCTTCCTAAATAAAATTGGAGTTTTATGTTTTTCGTCCCAACTTGAAAAATGCCCCATTTTAATGGCGCTACAGCGCTAGTTATTGAGTAAAAATTAACCATAGAAACAACTTCCGAATTGAAAAACTTGATTTTTTACTACTGGCCCTAATATACAAATACAAAAAGAGAAAAACTAATACCCTTTTTCCGTGCTAAATTGTACAATCCTAAAAAAAAACTTTGACATTTCTAACATTTCTTAAGCATATTTTTACCAGTGTTTTCATTAAAAAAAGAATTCAAAGACGCTGAATCCAAAGAAGGCTCTGTCCACAAAGCTGCAACGTCGCATTTGCTTAGTGGCAAGCAACCGTCATGCAGCCTGGACTATTGCACGCGCATAGACGTAATATTCTTTTAAAAATAACGGGCTTGGCAGTCAATTCTGTTCATATTATTGAACAGTACTCATTCGGTATACTGATTGAAATACTGAATCATCCTCTGATAACTCTCTTGCAGCAACAAACAATCTGCGGTCTATGTTCTTTTCGATATATGGATGAAGCCAATACATTCTACGTCTAATTCATCGTCTTCTAATAAAAGCGTATGCTATAATCACATCTTCTTCATCACTTGACATTTTCCCAATGAAAAAACGTGCTTATCAATACTATACTTCACAGAAATGACCCTATTTGAAGCTTGTATGACGTTACGTGGACAGAACTGGGATGCAGAATACCTCTGGCTTCATTTGTAGCTAGCATGCAACCTACCTGTCGACTTTTTCAGCAATTTTGCCATGAAAATATAACGAATTCCATGGAATTTATATGGGTTTGTATGAAAATATTCGCCTAATCGTTCAGTAAGGTAAAGGTATAAGTAGGTCATTGTCATCACAAAATTTCAGGTCCGTTCTTTGAAGTTAATGAAGCTTGTTTAACTATTTTGAACGGAATCGATAAATATATTATTTCGTAGACATATTTTTAGCATATTTATCAATAACTGGCGTCAGGAATATATCAATAGCCTGAGGCCTAGTCGCGTTTACCAAACCTAATGATTATTGAATAGTAACTTGTAATTAATTTAAACGTATAGACTTAATGTCGGAAACAACCTAGAAAAATATTATCTGGGTGTTAAAGAAAGATTCCTGTTTTTGTTTTTAGATACTGTTGGTAATTTTACTAGCAAATGGAAGTTTTTAATTAAGACGTAATCGGTTTATATATCGTAGAAAAAAAAATTATTTATTTTATAATTAGAGAAATTAAAACCGCCTCTGCTTATAACCCCTATATCCGAATGTAAATAAATATTTGTATAATTATAAAGAATATCATTATCTAATTTTCCTGAAAATTTCAAGTATATTGGCCGTTTGGGGCTCGAGATAAATTTAAGCAAAGTACATTTGAAATAATGAGGAGTGTCAAATACGTTTGACTTGAAAACAAAACTGAAAACATAGCTCTGAATGTACTTATGCCTTAAAATTGCTTTATTGTTACATGTTGTGACACGTGTGGAGAGGGAGGGGGTGTATTTGCGTCACTAACTGCATGAGGGTTGCTACACGCGAGGGTTCCCTGTATGTAGCAATAAGGGTTGCTAAATTATGTAAGGCAAAACGGTTACTCTATTTAATAAAAATATTGACATATTTAATTATATTGAATATTTATGCTAATATCCTATTTGCCAGACTTTCAAATTTAAAGCATCAATTAAGATTTGTTTGTGATATAAATAAGAGCCGCGCGCCTGAGGGTTTCTAAATGCGACACTGTACTAGTTATATTTTAGAATGAAAACAAGTCTCAAGAAATTCCTAAATTTATTGTCCAGTTTTAAAAACGTCACACTGACCTCCGTTTAACAACATCTGGTAGAAATATAAATGACAAACACTTAAGGACTACAAGTCCTGTTTAATCAACGAAAAATTTTGGGTATTACCTGTTATTCCATTCATATACACTATTTACTAATGCTTCAGGCTTATCACTACCTCAATCTGACGTACAAAGTAATTGAAATTCCCAAAAACTAATAAACATTTAAACCTGGTGTAAATGGATACCTTTAAGCAATACAATGGGGTTCTAGAAAAATTGTTTAATAGCCACCACCTGACGCAATGACTTTAAATGTTAATAAAAGAAACATTAGGTAGTAAAGTAAATAACATTATAAAGTAATGTACACCTAACCTCAAATGAAGATTTAAAAATATTATAATAAAATATATACAATTACATAGAAACAATTACTTGACAATTAGAATAATGTAACAAAATAACATATTGTTTTGACATATTTAAATTCTATAAATCAGTTCTACAAATAAAATAAGCTGTCACTTACATAAGTAGGTAATCCTAATTCCAAACATCAGTAACAACAACACTGCACCACACTGAACAAGAAATCATGCACATGGTAACACTAACCGCACGTATGTCAAAATATATTAAATTAACCTCTCTAATAATAAGATTATTATTTTACATATTTGAACACTAAAAACACTTTAAGATGAACAAATAATTAGCTAATTACGTTTATAAACACTTATTAAACAATAACCAATAACATTTTGTGATTTAACTATGTTTTTAATTAATAAATATTGTGTTAAAAAAATCTATCACGGACACTTGTAGCTGGCTAAATTACTCGATGCACTATGGCTGCCAACTTTATTACGTTTTGGTACTTCAAGGAAAATCTCCTACAGAAACGGATGGATGAATTTCTTACAGAATTAAATATAAAATAATTACTTATTATTATTATGTGGAATCAATAAGTTAAGATGTTAGTTCTAAAAATTGAAATAACTTTTAAATGCAAATAATAAAGTGTTAAACCCCAATAAACTTGGTACTTAGAATTCAAGTACTTTTACCTGCAATGCAGTAATTGTTAAATTGTTATTTATTATAAGTTGTAGTGTTAGAAGATTAGTTGTATTATTGATCCACTTGATTTTTAAGGTAAATAAATACTTTAAGAGATAGGTAAAATTGTAAATAATATATTAATAACTATGTGGCACCTCAACTTTATTGACATTTCCTTGCCTAGGTTCTTTGACTATATCATTTCTATTAAGGTAAGCGTCCACTTACCGGCCTTATGTAAAATAAATAAAAAAAGAAATATTAGTATTATTGTTGATGCAAATGTTTCATTTATTATATAGAATAAACAAAACGTTAATCCGATATAAATAAAAATATAAAAATATCAAATGTCAATAGCAAAAATGGGAAAACATATGTAACAATTAAAAAGCCCTCATGTCAAACGAATGTCATGTGTTATTTGTCAATCCACGCCAGAGACAATCAGCAATCCTCACTTAAATTAATCTACTATAAAGAGGGCGGTAGGGAGGTGATGATGCGAGGGTGACAGCAGTTAAAACGGAGCAGGAAGACAGTAGGTTGAAATATGTACAAATCCTATTTTAAAAATGATAAAAAATGTTATTTATCAAAGGTTGTAGTATTATTTTAATCCAATATATTAAAAAGGGAATATATTACAAAGGGGTTGTGACACAGGCTTATAAACAGGTCTAGGAATAAACAAATAATGTTATGCAAATACTTTTAAAGCTTTGCTGATAATTATTAATTACTTATGAATATAAAATATTAATTTGGAAGCTGATCTCCAGGAGCTCCTCTCAAAAAAGGCATCTTGCGGTGACCACGATATCTTTAGACTGGATCATCTTAAATGAAAAAACCAAACGGATTTCGTAAAAGTAATGTATAATCTAGAAATCAATCGAAGGATTAGGCAAAATAATTTTTTTTGACAAAATGGCGGCTTCTCAAAAAAGAAATCGATTTTTGACCAAATTTTTGGCCTTAAATTGTTTATAAAAGAAAATAATTATCGGTGAGATAAAACCTTCGATTAATTTCTATAAAATAAACTTTAGAAGCTTGTGTTAAAATTTGAGACTGATCGGTTCAGCCGATTCCGAGTAATCTTGGTCACCGTTTTTGAAAAAAACATTTTGAGAAAAGTTTCAAGAGGTTTAGAAAAATTTTTTTTTTCGACTTAACATAAGTTCAATAATAATCGCCGGATTGACTTGAAATTTTCTGTGTGCGTACTTAAATATATGTACATTACGTGAGCATTATGGGAGCATATGAGAACGTCGTTTCGAATGTAAGACTGTCCTAATATGTACATACATACATACAAATTCGTAAATTGGTCACACCAATAAAATATTCAAATTTTCAAAATAATTTCGCACTATTTCAAAACGATAATACTTAAATATAATTAGATTTTAATTGAAGTGGTATGATCCCTAAAATGTGTTAAAAAATGACGATTTTCACTGTTTCTATGTACCAATGACGCTTTCAGGTACTTATTTAATTGGGTGGCATTTAATTAGCACTTCAAACATTTCCATATCAATTAGACAGACATATAGAATGATAGGATTGTTGCAGAGTTGTCTTTAAGGCATGTCTACATTAGATGTAGTTGACGTTATGACGAAAATAACCCGGTGTTCAAAGCATTTAACGCCAATCCTTCCCGTTGCGTTTTCGTCGAAAGTAGCGCACTAGAATGTAGTAGCCTGGCGCTGGCGGTACCGTGCCTGCAGATGTATAGATGTAGACACACTCGCAGATTGCTTTTGTTTTTAATGTTTTGGTGTTGAAATATGTAGTAGTTATATTCAGAGTCGGATTATACATAGGTGATAGGACTTAGCATCGATAATAGGTCGACATTAAATAAATTAAATAAAAAACACCAATATTCCGTCGATTTTAATAGAATTGTTTTGTTAAATCATATTAATTTTAATAAATTCAAAATACTGTTTCTTAAAAATTATCGATTTTAATATGCGTTTGTGTATTATATTTGTATTAAATTTAATAACATTTTTAATAGTGTACGATGAATATAGTTGTTGGTTCGCATGCTCGACTCGTTGTTCGACTTAACGATCATCGCCAACTCGAGCCGAGCGCATGTAGGTGTATAACAAAACGGTCATAAAGCTTGTACTTATTTGGTGATAATAACAAGTATTGGAGCGAATTTATAAGTCTGTATAGAAGCCACTTGGTACGTAAGAAGTAAAAAATACAGCAACAAGCATATAGAAAGAGAGAGTGACGAAGTACTTGTATTCTTCCACTGACGAAAAATACGCCAAAGTTAAAATAGAATCCCTACTTTCACTGATTTATTTACAAAAATTAGTTTTACCATAACATAAATAATTTGTTTTACTTTTCACTCGCACTCATTGTATTACAGCGAGTGTGAGTGAGATATAAAATATGTCGCGTGTTGAAACTGGAATGGTGTGGAGGAGATATAAGAATTTAAACTCGCGACATTGGCTTGTTAACTGATGTTACACCTATGGTTCGTTTGCGTATTGGGATCATGCTCGTGTGACGGAAATCTTTTCATACGATTTTTTGAAAAAGAAGTAGAGTTACCGCCACATTATTAACGAGCGAATTATTAATAGAGCCCGGAGGTGAACCCAATATATTCTAATGTGTGTTGGGCATTTAAACCGTAGTCTAAGGCACTGGATCTCATGTGTTATAATCTATATACTATTTATAAGATTTTAAGCTAAGTACACCTCTGTATCTCTTTAAATAGTTTGCAATTGGTGGATTTCTAAATATATAATCTAGATCCCCTGTTTAACTATAAGTACGAGTGAGTTCGAGTATTTAACAGGTGTAGGTTTATTACTGGTTTTAACTTTAGAAGCCGGATGTTTGTAATTTGTAAATGATTACTATGGCGAAATAATGAAACTTTTTATTTTAAAAATCTATTATAAAATCAGTAATTTTATTTTTACAATAGGCTTGGTTAGAAAGGTCCAAAAATGATATTTACTTTTGTTATATATAATAAAACAGGAAACACTTTTTAAAAAAACTTAAGTTTTATCAAATAAATATTTTTGAAGATTGATTGGAAATATAAGATAGTTATTTCTAAATATTTTCAATTTTTAACTAAAATTTATTTCCTGTAGTGATTAATTTTTAAGTTTTGTTAAAAGCAAGGTAATGTTAACAAATTACCTGCATTCCTATTCATACGTAGATGAAAATAGAACTCTTAAGCCCATTGTACTAGCCAATGCGGAAGCGCATGTTTACCGGAATTTATTACATTTTGTGCTTTCTTTTTTAAATTTATTTTAAATTAATAATATAATAATAACAGTCGTTACAATTTTACGCATAAGGGGGCGTCCATAAATTACGTGAGGTGTTTTTTTACATTTTCAGTACCTCCCTCCCCCCCTGGTGAGATGTCGTGAGATTTTATTCAACCCCCTCCCCCATCCCCCAATCTCACGTGAGATTTTTCAAAATGTGGGTTTCTTACGTAAACGCGTTGGATTGTTATTGTAAAAAGAAAAAAAAAATTTGCTTCGTGCTTTTATTTACGACTAGTTAAGACTAGTAATCAATATTGCTGAGAGTTTAATTATAAGTGTAATAAAAATTTAACAATAGAATACTTAAATCGTCATTACTGTGATTAAAAAAAGAATATCTACTCTAATTCAGTCCATGGAGAATCATGCGCGGTCTCAAGAGGTTCGGATAGGGTATCGTTGTAGTAGTGGTAACGCTTGGATAAAATTCGCCTTTATACGGTTCTAATGTGCGAGGTAGTGCCGCCCGTATTCGGACGGCTTTGTAGCGTGCAGTCTGAGAGCTCCAGAGCGATCTCATTACATTTACATGGTTCGGATAGGTAAAGCGTAGTAGCCCGTATACGTCCGGCAGAAATTCGCTTAAATACGGTCCCATACTGAGACAGGCCTTAAGCATGTACAATCTAGATTAAATGGACCAAAATAGTATTTTTTTTTTTTGTTTCAATCAGAAAAAAAATTGCGTGATATTTGCCGAGACCCCCCCTCTGTCCAACGGAAGATTAGATGAGATTTGACTCGACCCCCTCCCCCCCTTAAACATCTCACGTAATTTATGGACGCCCCCTAAGAAGCTTATTTGTAATATAAATGTGAATTGGATTGTCGCAGTTAGAAAACAGTCTTGCAATGCAAATATTATACTTGCTATTATAATGCAAATTTATACAGAATTGTCTTGTAGTGCAAGTTTCAAATTTGCTAGCTTACTACAAATGTAATCTAATCCTTGGACGCCATGAAAGTTTCCTATCCTTTCCATTTCTAAGGAATTGACAATGGTCTTACGTCCTCATTTTTTAGTGGTCGATTTTTCAATTGCTGATTGAAATTGGCGTGTCTATTTTATTAAAAATCTAAATGTTGACGGAGATATAGCAATTAAAAGTTTGAATTGTAGTTTTAGCGCTAGAGATGGTCGGCCATATTTGTATGACGTGAAATGCATTGTATACGTCAGTTATTTGTTGAGTAGGTCAGTGCTGTGGTAATGTTTTCTAGCTGTTGGTAGTCAAATAATCAAGTCAAGTCAAAGAATAATAAGTTTTTATTTTATTTAACCCTGTTACGGTAGACATAATAATATTTACGGTAAATAATATTTGATATTTTGATATATAAATACATATAGCAGACATTTATGAGCTGTAAGGTTGGTAACGATTGTGATGTCACATGCAATTGGAATGTCTACAACGTTGAATCCCTTTAATAATTGAAGAAACAAAATTACTTTTTTAGCTGTTGATATCTCTTAACATATAATGAGTTATTAAAAAATGATTGAACATTTGAGGTTCTAGTAACCCACTTTATTAATATATAGTACACTTTTATAGAAATTAAGACATATGACACTACATACAGCTGTGGTAAACAAAGATATATAAAATCGATTGTTTATTATTGTACCAAAAAGTATGGTATAGTCTAAAAATTCAAGAAATTCAGAAATTCAAACTTTAAATAGCTATATTTCAGATCCCAGGTAGAAAATTTTGAAAAATGAACCCCGAAATTGTGGTTTCTATGACAAGTATAATTAGCTTGTGGTAAGGTAGCCTAAAAAAATGTTCTAATTTCATATAATGCAAAGAATCTTACCTTTTCGCAGACTGCAGTAATTTTTATTGCATTCGAGATCTGTAACAAATAAAATACTTATTAATAATTTTATTACAACATAAAATAATTTAATTTTTGAACACGTAAACCGGTGAATGGCCATCACTGCTTCGGTCCACATATACTCGTAAAACATATTACACTATTGCCTATGATTCTTCGGGTATTTGAGAGGATATAAAGAGCTGACTCTCTGTCGCCATGGACCGCCAGCTGGCGCCACACATATCCCTTCTACTCTTGAATGATTCTCACACCTCCATACCGCTATCTCTTTCACACACTATCTTATTCATTCGCACTCATACATTCAAAGTAATAAAGCCATAAATATATATTATAATCTATTACAATGACGTATTATTTAGCCAAGTGCATATGTACTTATAGAAATAGATATTTTTGTTTATATATTTTCGATATTTTTATCACTACGGTCATTTTGTAATAGATAATAAAAATATTGGTATTCGTGGAATCGTTTTTAAAAATATAGGTTAGTTATTAGTATTATAACACTAAAGAGTGTTTGCATAATATTAAAAAAATGCATTTTCAAAATTCCTTTGTGTTTTAAAAATCATAACAATATGTGCTTCTCTTTCTAATTTATTTGATAAGTTAATTTATATACCTTCTCTTTTTGACTTACAGAATCATACACGATATAGCTATCCTTATTTTCAGTGAATAAATAAACGAGAGTGAGTGAAACATAAGTATTATTCAACGACAGGTTCTACTACACAGCTGTGCACAAGTGAAGATAGTAAGTTGAAATCAACTAGCATCGCTTGTTTCAGTAGTAATGTTGCTTTTCATGAAGTAAGTCGACAGATTATAAAAAACTCTTGATTTTTATTGAAATATATCGAGAATTATAAATAATTATTAAAGTTATTGTGAAGTTATAGTGAAGTTTTTCACAAAAACAATTTATTGTGAAAAAGTGTTTTATATATTGTGAAAATTTTTGGATTACTTGAAGAGTCTATTTTGTTAATGAATTTTTCATTATGAATAATATTGGCAGCACGTCTAATCAGTTAGCCAACCTGATTTTGAAAGGTAAATTACAATTTCATTCAAAAATATTTTAGAAATTATCTTATCTTAAAAAAAAATCATAATTTCAATTGTCTTAAAAAATTCATTTTTTGATATATTCTTCGAAATTTTGTAACTTGTATTTTCGGGCGTTTATGCCAGTAGGAGCCGATCCTGGCATAACCGTAGCTAGACCACTATTTCAGATAAATTATTCTATACAAAAAAACGTAGAGTTTACATAAAATTTATGTAGTAAAGATACAAAACTTGCATCAAACGCAAATTTGTATCAAACTTAATTGCGAATTTAAAATCGCCGGAGCGTGTATGTTTATATCCCAGTAAACATTTTGGAATTACTTTGCCATCATATTAAAGATGCGTATGACTTTTTTGTCATGAAAGAGTTCATTTACAGCTCAGTTTCTCACAGTCGTTCATATCAAAATGTCTATTTTATAGGCTACAAATGGCGAAACCACTTCATCTGTCGGAATACAAATTAACATAAAATTGATGCGAACTATAATTGAAGTGAAATAGTGATAGAAACGTCACAAAAAGGGACACTTCACCAAATTGTTTACTGGGTTATTTCAGGATTTATTTCCGCGTAATTTTTTTTTGCTAAGATCTTAGCAGAGGCAGAAATTAACACGTTTGTTATACAAGTAATTATGGATCTTTCGCTTCCCAAATATTAGTGATTTTGGATTATTTTGACTATACATTAATAATAAATTATCCCTCATTACCTATAATCACAAATTCTTGATCGTCAAAGTTTTCAAAAGCGGATTGACTTCACTTTCAAAATAACCGGTTCATTTCTATTTTTAATTAGTAAGGGTTGAATTCTTCTGAAGTGTGTACTATCTATTTTGAGTACAAGATGTATTTAAGTCCAACCCTTTGACGATCCCTCCAACAAACATTCCTTTACATTAAATTTGATATCTAAGACAACATCCTCAATTTTACTGCTGACATATGTTCTAATTTAAAAGAAAAACAGTAACATTTCATAGTTATAAATCAAATAAATAAATCAAGTTTCAACGTACCGTAGCATTGCACATGTTTAGAAATTTTAACACCTCGTAAAGACTCACTTAAATTACATAAAAAATATCATTAAAAAATAACACATTTTAAAGTATGTATGTATAATAAAAATGAAGCTCTATTTTGAAAAATACACGTGTGATTAAGACACAAATAAATATTCTTTTAGCTAAGGAACTGTCGCGTTCCTTAAGTTTGTCAAATATAGAAGACATATGACATACTTTTTTACGTAGATAAACAAAAAAAATGTCAAAAACCAATTTATGAAAATTTGGACACATTTAATATGGAGACTTTTTGAAATTTTGAAGTACATCACTGCTGTATTTTGCAGCGCTGCAGGTTAACATACAAAATATATTAAAAGCAAAAGTTATATGAAAATTTGTCCTTTATAAAATTGATAATAAGTATATTTATCATAGAGCCCACTAAGAAGGAGAAATTCCAAAAATATTGCCACTATTACGACTGTAAAAGTGTGCCAAACTTTACTTTCTTTTCTATTAATTTTTACACAAAATAGAATACGATTCTCAAATGGGGATTATGATAGTAAATGGGTTAACATTTTGAGAATCACTGAAACGCTATAGTATGCAAGTGGTACATCAGATGCATCTTCGCTTAACGCGTTAAGCATATAGCATTCACAGATGCGTTTTATAGCGCTCTAGCTCTATTTATACACGTTTGAAATCACCCCATACGACTGTAGCTTATTTTTTTCCTGCTTCTTTTTTTAAACTTCTCTTAGAGGTTTTCCACGCTAGGGGGCGGTATTTTTGGTTATTTGTTTATATACATTACCAGTACTATGTTACTAAATTAGTTGTAACGCGCTTACATTAAGCTTTTTATAGCGACACAAGTTCAATAACATACAGAGTTTAACGCTTTGTAATCTTGCGTCGTCACCTGTTTAGACTGATTAAGATGTTAATGGCATTATAAGAAGATGGATGTAGAACTGCACTATTTAGAAAACTTTGGTAAAACTTACATCCTAATCGGCAGGACTTATCGTATGTATATATATATATTGACCATCTGTACAAATAAATATAATTAAAATAAAGTACTTAAACGAGATATCCGGTTTAAATTTCTCTTTTAAACATATGTCAACACTATACTGAATAATGTTGAAGCACAACTTGCGGCTCACGGTCTAAATTCATCTTACTTACCTATATTTCATAATTATTTTAATTGTTTGTTGTAAAAAATTACTCGTATATTTCCGAATTGGTAACAAAAATAAATTGCGAAAATTTTTGTAATATAAATATATATATATTAATTGCATAATTGCAATAATAAATTTGGTTTATGGGTCTTGACACGATTAGATCAAATCTTGCATTACATTCAGACGAACTGTCAGTTTATCGTATCTGAATCTGAAAATATGGGCAGATTATTCTGTCAGATTTAAAATCGAACAGAATCTGATTGAAGCTTGAAGAAATATTATTTTGTCTTTGTCGTAGAAAGATAGAGACAAAATCATATGAACATATTGAGCAAAGAGAGACAACTCTAATGCCGGCAGTTCACTCTCGGCGAGACATTTGTCGATGTGTCTTGTGTCAAAAGACCGCTTATCAACCGAGGCAAGCCAACGCGAGGCGAGAGCACTCCTAACACGCCAAAACGAGGCGAGAGTGAACTGCCGGCAAAACAATTTTATTTTAAGATACACTTATTGCAAATAGGCACAAATATAGCTCATATGTTTCCATCGTCTTATGACAGTGTTTAGTTTAACAAGTCTTAGTCTAGAAGGTATGAAAAAGCCGTCGGAGTTGTGTCATTATATATTAAAAAAAAATATGGTATGTTAAAAAAGAAATGCAAATAAAATTGTTGTAGCTCGTTGGAGACATTCAATAAATAGCACTACATTTGAATATATAGATATAGTTCGGTTTACCAGAGTTCGGCGGCTACTCATACTTAAAACAAGTTGTGTGGTATAAACTGCCGATATAACTAAAAACCACTGACTCACTTATTTTTCTATAATATATATAGAAACGAATAAGACAAAATTCATTGTCATATTATAGATATATACCGCTCTTATAACCGAACTATCGTGATTTGGACTATACTAGATTATTGTCACATATAGGATTTATATTTTGCATGTCTATAACAAAAATCAGATACCTTCAAACTATACAAGAATTATCAATATTACAAAACTTTCTTGGATAATAAATTAAAAACTAAATGCCTTGGAAATCACTGCTATCCCAATGCATTTAAACAATATACATAGTATAACAGACACACTATAAACCAGCAGCAAATAGGCAGACATCTATTTGCGATTATAAATTCATCAGTGTAACTAGTAATAACACATTAATATTATTATAAATTATCACATCCGTTTTAACAAGTCGTCACTTATCGTCATTATTATTTTGACATTTACGCATACATACATAAAGCATGTGAACATGTAGACACGTTCAAAAATGAACGTAAATATACGTAACGACACGTTCGGAGCGTGACTTGAACATGTTTACACGGTATAGACCAGTGTCTATCAAAAAGTGAGGTTATCAACAAAATATTATAAAAAATGATTACTGAGGTTATTTAATAAATATGATCAAGGTGAAAATGTAACCATTTGTTTTTTTAAAAGTTTAATAATTATATCGTTGCAATTTGATAATGTGCTTGCAAGCAATTTTATAAATATATATATTCCCATAATTAATATGAAATAAACTTTAAGGTTAAGTCGTGATATTAAGGCTCTTGTTTTGTAACTTCTTTCAAGAAAATTGATAAAATTATAAGTTCGTTCAACGAATCGGCCAAATATAGCACATGGGCTGAAAAGTCCCGGGCCTAACACATAGATGGCGCTAGTTTTGTTGCAGTCACCTTTTTTTCAGTTAATACTAACCTTCAAAAGACAGCTGTTAAAATTTTATGATATTCTATTCAGTAGTTTGTGAGTTATTGTGCTAAGAGTGACGCTACTTTTGTTATTTTCGTTATTCGTTATTTTTGTTTATGTTAGCATAATATTTGTTTTGTATTTTGCTAATATTAAGGCAAACTCATGACTCGTTTTTTTCACTTTTATACTCATCATTAGGGTTTATTACACATTAGGTAAAATGTTATAAATTTTTATACAATTATCCTCTAGAACGTATATTTCGTACGTATCAGACTGCAGTTTATAGATTAGATAACTTTGTGACCTTTCGCACCTTGGCGAAGTGTGTCGTTTTATAAAATAAAGTCTGATGGAAATATAAATGTTTATATTTGTAATTGGTGAACCTTATAAAGCTGATAGCAACATGAAAGCATGGTGAAATAATTTAGATAATTTCGTAATCTTAAACTTACGTTGTAGCAATCATACAGAGTGGTAAAAATTTGGGCGCTAAAAATGACACACCGTTTAATGTTTTCTTTTGACGTTTTCTTGTTGCGATAGCTCTAACAATATTGATACAGCTTTTAAATGATGTCAATATAGAAAATAATAACAATATAATCAATAAACACCGATATTTCGAAAGCGATGACGCTTGACATCAATATCACTTAACACCCTGTAAATATATATATATATAAAACAAAACAGATGTTAATTTTTTTCCTAATAACATAAATAAATTCATTTCCTGCATCTCATCAATTAAAAATAACATAATCTAGACTTGAAATACCATTACTAAAGATTAGACTATTACAACATCCCATGTGCTTACTAAAATCTCTCTGTGTTACCACGTTTCGCAAGTCAAAGTAAAAATTCAAGAAGAATGGTACTGTGTCTGCAATACTTATCCATTACCACAAACACTTGTTCATATGCTTTGAAATGCATTGGTATTAGTCACAAACTCATAGTGTTGTGTACCTAGTGGTCCTTCGAGTCGGATTGTTCAAGCAACGTGGTTGCTGCTGGTGGGTGGGGAAGGAGGAAAGTTCAGAGACTGCTTTGACCATATGTCCAGAGCAAGATTGTGGCGCCAGACAAATCTACAAATACTATTACATTATATATACACATATATAGATTTATATGTATGAAAACGCATTCCCAATGTGAATAATTCCCATAACCATATGACTTTATGTAGTATTATCAACACAAATCAAATAAGTCATTTATCTGTAATTGTTTAATAATAGTTGTTATGAATTTTTCAAGTGTATATATGATTTGTTATGATTTTAACATTGCTATTTATACATTGTTGATAATATAGAATATTTTATCGGGTGTAAATGTTGTTTCTATTATTAAACTGTTAATTGTTTATTTAATGAGTTGCTTTAATTATTCGGAGAAATGTTTTATTAGTTATTAGCGCTTATTTTGTGTACTGGTTAGGTTTATTACTTACAACGTTATATGCCAAAACTTAGCTTGTGTTCTATGTCTTAATTTCTAAAAAAGTGTACTATATATTGATAAAGTGGGTTACTAGAACCTCAAATGTTCAATTATTTTTTAATAACTCATTATATGTTAAGAGATATTAACAATTAAAAAAGTCATTTTGTCTCTTTAATTATTAAAGGGATTCAACGTTGTATACAATCCAAATGCATGTGACATCACAACCGCTGCCAATCTTACAGCTCATAAATCTCTGCTATATGTATTTATATATCAAAATATCAAATATTATTTACAGCTATTTCAAGAAACAATAACATCCCATTATGTCCGCCTTAGCACAAAACATTACCACAGCACTGACCTAATCAACAAATAACTGACGTTAAAATGCATTTCACATCATACAATTCAAATTTTTAATTACTATATCTCCGTCAACATTTAGATATTTAATAAAATAGACACGCCAATACACATTTATTAACATCAATTTCTATCAACAATTGAAAAATCGACCACTAAAAAATGAGGACACAAGCCCATTGTAGTTTGCATCAACTTTTTCGTCGCTTTGATTCTGAAAGGTGAAGTAGTTTCGCCATTTATGTCACTAACAGAAACATTTCATATGAATTACTTTGAGAAAACACATGGCAATAGATTTGAATAAATATGATTCCAAATGGAGTCCAAATTTTTACTGAGGAAGAAAATGGTTGATCTTAAGAGTAACGAGTGACAGCGAATACTGGTTGTGTACTACATCTGTTATAAAATCAATTAAAAGTAAATATTACCATCCACATCAATACCCTACACTTAAGACGCTATAAAACAAAGGTTGAAATTAATTCAAACATATGTTCTAACACTAATAATCATCAATAAGTAATTAAAGGGTATACAACATTATTAATACGTAATTTCACCTTCATGTTCATGCAATATAACCTTAGTTTATAACATGTGATACCAATACATTCAAAGAGTGATGGTGACACATAGGCGGCTGGTGCGCGCTGTTACTGAAATACCTTAACCATGCAAGGCAAAGAGAATTGTACTAAAACAAGAATTACATACGAATTCCCTTTACAAGTAACAAGAGTTGTTACTTTGTTTTTACTGTATTTACTGGCTTCTTGAGAACAGTAAGTGTCACACGAGATCAGTGACGTATCATACACTCATAATCGTAAGGGATATAGTATTCGTTTTTTTAGGAATCATTCCACTATGTCAGTATCTAATTATTATTTTTTAATATACTACAAAATAAATATAACTATAAGTCAAAATCACGATAGATCGGCGGTGACTTATACTTAAAAGAGGTTATAAGAGCGGTATAAATTTATAATACGATTATGAATTTTGTCTTATTCGTTTCTATATACATTATAGAACAATAAATGAGTCAGTGCTTTTTAGTTATATCAGCAGTTTATATCCCACAACTTGTTTTAAATATGAGTCACCGCCGAACTCTCGTAACTTCAACCATAGTTAATAATTAATGTAATCAAAATTATTGACGATTGTTAATAGTATAGTTTAGTTAACAATGATTTAAAACAGGGATCCCCAAAGAACGGACCGGGAACTCTTTTGTAAAATATTAAAAACATCATCTCCGTAATAGTATAAACCATCAGAACAAAAGTAATTTAGTTTTAGGGTTATTAGATAAGTCGGTGATTTAAAAAACATTTTCTTTTTAAATTTAATTTACTTTTCAACATACTTTCTTTTGAGCTCCATAGGTGTTATAGGTCGTTTATACCTTCCAAAGAGCAGCAGAATTTGTCAAACTCCTCAAGCCTAATTAGTTGTTTATGTGATAACATTTTTCGCCTCGTGTTTGGAAGCGAAGAAAGGTACTTTCAGTGGTAATACATCAATGTAAAAGCTAAAAAAATAGGTTCCCTTTTTAACCCCCTTTTTATCCCTCGTTTTACACAATTTCAAGCACGTCACTGCACAAACTGCTAGCGCCATGCAAGGCAAAAGCCAAGCCGATTATGTTTTGTGGTCTGGAGTCAGGTTTTATTTATCTTTTCTTTAACTCCTGGAGTCGAAGCTCACAGGGACGACGGGGAATATGTCTGATTCAGCACAAAACTATTTCACTACGTTTGTAGAAAACAATTATGCTTAAACTTGCATTATACGGTATACCGTACTGCTCTATCGTACATATTGTGTTTACGCGAATTTGATATATTTACTTCACTAGAAAGGAATGTGTTTTTGTATAAATATATTTTATTAATTTTACTTAGTGCTGAATTATATTTTATAAACTATGGCCCACATATACTGGGTCAAGAAATTTAGGTCACTTTTATATATTTTTATTTAGTAACTTCATTTTTTAAATCTTACATGAAGTTCCAAGCAGTATTTGCACTCTAATTAAAAAACAAATCATTTAAAATAGCTTGTCAGGTTTTTAATAGATAATAATTATATAGATGCTTAATTAATAGTCTTAATGACAAGTATAATTATGTGTAGACATCGGAAGTATGTAGTCTTATCTAATTGAACCATGTAAAAAGAAAACGGCCTTGGTTTGACCTTATAATACCTGTTAACTATTCTTATCTAATCATTGTACAGGGTGCCCAGTAGGAAGTTTAAATATTTATTAAGAATAAAAATAATGATTTCATTTTCATCTCTTAAGTAAAATGTCAAATATAACATTTCAAAAATATTTTATCACTGATTTTTTTATGTAATAAAAAACAAGTATTATTAATAATTAATTTCTTAAATGCTGTAAACTTTTGATAATTAATTTGTTGATGCAATTATTGTTATTATATATTTTTAAGTTTTATCATTCTTGTTGCATAATTTTATGATTCTTTTTTTTTATAGTTATATTATGTTATTATGTTATATAATGTGTCACATTATAAATTTCATATTTTTAAAAGAATATTCTTGTTGGGATATTTAATTTATGTGTTCATTTCAAATATATTTTGTAACATTTGCAATTTGGAATTGCATCATTTAAGTTTTACGATTGCTCTAAAACGAAGCCAACATTGTTTTTGAAAAATTAGTGCTAGTATTTTCTGGAGAAAATTTCCATAAATATCTTTAAATTTTTCTCCGAATCTGCTGTACTTTCTTATATAGAATCTTAAAGAAGAACACAATAGATCTTCGTGTTTGAAATCACAATTAAATCCATTAGCGTTGACTATTTTGACATTCGATAATCCGACAATGCGAAGCACGAGTAAGAATTGCTGAGATTGTATTTGCGTATTTCGATTTCCGAGTACACGAGTGCATGGACGTGGTCAACAGATGGCGCCGATCTGGCCGCTAACCCTCAGGCGACATTTATCTCATGTCAGTGAGTAGCACCGACCTTCCGACTCGACCAGAGCCAAAGAGTCGGTCTCTGTACTCTATTCAACTCGCTTACAAAACCAGTCACACTCTGAGAGAAATTTCAATCATATATTTCTACATCATAACAACAATTAAAAATTAATTAATTAAATCTTTTATTCATGTATTTATATCAACGTAAAATCAATTGTTTTTAGTTCGATTTGGTATTAATTCATAAAATAATAATACGGAGTACAGACCAATATATGTAATTAGTATTGTATTAAATACAATGAAGAAATAATTAGTTTTCAATACAGACTTCAGGCTCATTAATAAATATATTAATGAATCACTTTACTTTAAACTATTACAACATAATTAGACTTCGTAATAGTTTTCAGTATGTATGTCATTAATTGCTTCATTAAATTGTCATTAATAGAGTCTAAAAATTTCCAATCTAGCAATTAATAAGGCACCAATTGTCGAGTCAACATATTTATTGAATGTGAAAGACTATTTGTATACGTGCTGCATAATGTTATAAGTTTGGTTCTGTTGCAAGGAGTATATCGCACGTTTAGGGCCGCGTGTAGAATCCTCTTCTACTTCTTCAATATGTATTAAAATATCTATCAGAAACTGGCTGGGATCGCACATCTTCTGTTTAGTACACAGTCGCTTTTCCAAAAACTACCTCTGACCGATAATTTATACTTATTCATTGGTACTACTTCAATAATACTTTTCTATTATTTTAGGAAAGTGCATTTCCAAAAAATCAAATTAATAAAATATAAATCATTAAAAACTGATATACGGTTTAATTTCTCACATCTTGTTTTATCTTCTGTAATAAGAAGATGTTAAAAAAATTAAAAAAAGCAACATATGTTGTCAGTATTTTTAATGTCAAGATATTAAATTAAAAAAAAAACCCAAATAACTTACAAATAAAATATTAAAATAATTTTTCGCACTATTACCTTCTGGTATTACGCACACGTTTTAGTATATCAGACGATTTATATGACACACCATAAGATCTTAATCTAACTTAAGATTCTAAATAAATAAATTATAACTTTATGTAAAAGTTTTGATTGTGAATGACCTATAAAATGATATTGATATGACTCATAAAATATTCTTCTTAATGTCAACGATCTCGCAACGATTTCGATCCAAAACTGATTCGATTTTGTGTATAATTTGTTTATTTATTACTGGTTTTTTCATTTATTTTGGTCAACAAATCGCTGCTGACTCTGAGTCATAGATCAATGCATTATATGTAGATTGTTGACCAACGTTGGTTGACACATAGCAAAACGTCGACACCAGGTTCAAACTAGTCATCTGGTGTTACTTTTAGTGAAACTAATATCCCACGATCCCAGATTTGAAGTTAATCTAATTCGTACCTGTTTCCATCACCTCCCACATCAGACATGATTGAACCTGTCCAAAGAGAAATCTTTTAAAGACGACGTAGATATATTCTAATTAATTAGTCATCTGTAATAACTGTGTTTAACAAGTGTTTATTTTTGTTGCAGGTGGCTCTTCCAATATGGACCGAGACAGTGGGTTCTGTTCTGATGAAGACCTCGATCTGCAAGGCGGAGTAAGGTCACCAACAGACGCATCTGAAGATAGCGTGGAAGTAAAAGTAACACCTATATCACTAAAGAATAAAAACAAACGTAAATCAGCAGAGCCTCTTAGGATAATATCGCAGCACGAATCTTTAGGACCTATCAAGAAACGCATTTTATATGACAACTACAACTACAAACAACCAATTACAACAGAAGAATACGACTACAGAAGTAAAGAATACACTAAAATTGATGATAGCAGATTAGAGGGATCTCCTGTTAACCCTTTCAGACCTTGGTCAGTGGCAGATAGGTCAGAACAAGTGAAACCAGCAATAAATCCTGCCGAAGTATACGCACATCATCCAGGTTTAACAACTCTTCATCGATCTCCTGATTTTGTCCATCGAACTGGACCTAAAATTCCTATTGTGCAAGAAGAACCATTATCTTTAGTCTCTAAAAAACAATTAGTAACTCCTCCAGAGCATTCTATGTCTTCAAGTTCCTATGATACTGGTGTTCCTGCAATAAATTACGATCTCCCATCTACATCTAAAGGAAATTCTTCATCTGGTTCCCAAAAGGAACAAAGAAATTATAAGAATATGACTAGGGAAAGACGGATTGAAGCAAATGCTAGGGAAAGAACCCGGGTACATACAATTAGTGCTGCGTTTGATACCTTAAGAAAGTCTATCCCTGCTTATTCACATAACCAAAAACTTTCCAAGTTATCTGTGTTAAGAATTGCCTGTTCCTATATTCTTACATTATCGAGAATAGTGGGGGAAGATTACAGTGCTGATAGAAATGAACCATCTTTGGCGGAATGCATTGATCTAGTGTCGAAAACTATTCAAACGGAAGGTAAATTAAGGAAGAAGAAAGATGAATAGATTGTATTTAGTTATGATTAAGTTATTTGTATTTATAGGGGTTCTAGGGTAGTTTTTCGTCGATGAACTTACCCGGGTACCATTAATAGAGTATTAAAATATTTATTTACTACTATATCTCCCTTTCCCCAATCTTCCCATCTTCCCAAATTAAATTCTATATAACTGTTAACAAAAATGGAGAATTACTTGCTAAAAGGCTTTTTATTATTAGTGTTTTTCAAACTAAAGTCATTTTGTGTCACTATGACATTGTGTTACTAGTAATAATTTTATTAGCAATGTCTAATTGTTATACATAAATAAATGTTTCTTTTATTGACTTCTTTCAACAGAGGTGTCATTTTAAATCAACAGAAAAACGCAATATTTTCGTGAAAATTGGTGATATTTTTATTTTAATCCCAAGCACAAACTTTGAGGTTAGTAATGGAATACAACATTTGCCAAATGTCACCGCAATGATGGTTTACCAATGGTGCGAAATTTAAAACGGCAGTTCTTGCTGAAAGATCCTTTACTATATATCTACCATAAAATTTAAAATTTGAATTATGTTTATCGAAATTTTTTTTTTTTTTTTTTTTTAATATTTATTTTATTTGTGCATCAACTTTTAAAAGTTATTAGCACTTAAAAAACATACACAATTTATCGAAAATTAAGTGGTAGTGTAAGATTATTCTATTACAGTTTTTGAAGAAAATACAAAAGTGCAACTATGCAGATAATTTGAGAAATAAATGTTATGTAAGAAAGAGTAAATTGTTGATAAAATTATTACATAAAAATTTAACGACAAACTTATGTGCCTGTTAAAGAAGAGACTGCATTTTTTTGGCTGAAATGAAGCTCTTCTAGCAGTTATTGCAAATAGAAAAATCTAGTAGGCTAGATAACTAGTCTTGTTTTAGTCATAAGGTTATTTTTACACCATTAATTAATTATTCAAATTTTATTTTATGTACGAAAATTTATTTCTCTGTTTAATTTTTAATAATAAGGCGTCCAGTTATTATATTTAAATACAGCAGGGTCTCTTATAACGCGTTCAAGAAAACCAGTATTCACACTGTTGAAACTCGCGTTATAGAGGAGTCTACCGTATTTGAGTATGAATAAAAATCATTGTACAATCTTCAAAAAATTAATTAATTTCGTTACAGAATCTACAGCTAATGCAAAACGGAATATTTAAAAGTAGAAATATCTTAACGAAATAATGAATTTTTTTGGAAATTAATTAAATGAAAAATAAAGACTTTTTTGATCTGTATTTTTAAAAGTACAAATTTAAATCTCTTAAGACATAAATTTTAGACAATAATCGTTTGAAAATATGTAAAGTATCACTCTCACCTACCGTTTTCATTTTATCTTTAGATACGCATTAAAAAATTGAAACAGTAGGTGGGAGTGTTACCTAATAAATAAACTATATTAATAATTATTATAAAAGTAATCTCGTGATAAGAAATTCTATAAATATTGGCATTGATTTTTCACAATAAATTTATTGTTAAATAAAATGAAATAAATAGTGCCATAATATACATACGGTCTCGTAATCCAGTCTATATTGTTTAGATGAAAAAAAATTTATAAAAATTTATATAAAATTAATTCATGAAATTCTATAATATATTCTGTGTAAATATACTTGTAAATATAGAAAACAATGATTGTACATATTGTAATATTATTGTATCATGTCGTGTTTTTGAAATTATTGTGATCTGTTTATAAAATTATAAGATAAAAAACATGTGTGTCTGCAAAAAAATAAAATATACAATTTTAATAAAAAAAATTCCTTGTTTCATTCTTTTAGTAACGCAGTAGGAATCATCCATAAATTACGTCACACAAAGTTCATAATTTTTTAACCTCCTGTCCCAATTGTCATACATTGTGGACCTTCTCCTGTTGTGACGTCACACATTTGAAAAAAAATAATTTAGTCTTATTTTGTTTTTTGGTCGTGATTATATTCTTCTTTTGGAAGACGAATCGTAGATTAAATGTAAGCGGATGTAATCACAGTAGTGCTCAATCTTCAGTACATACATCCTCCGATGTAAACAAACTTGTGTACAATAAGAAAATAGTCTTCTAGTACAAAAGTAACTCACTTTTAAGACATTCTATAAAAAGAATGGATATCGCTTGCTGTAATTGTCTTTATAGGACAATATTTGTCATATTCTTAATTAATGAGTCTAAGTTTTTTAAAAGAATCGTAAGAAAATTAATTAAATTAATAAATTGTTATATCACAAAACATCTGGTTCAACATAAGTCGGTAAAAAATACAAATTTTAAAAGTCGAAATCTAAAAATTTAGACATTAATAAATATACTTCTATATATATTTAAATTTTAAAGATGGTGAAATAATTTTTAACTAATCAGGACGGTCGAGATGTGGGACAAGTGGGATAATTCTGTTAAAGGTAGAGAATATTATAAAATACAAAAAATACTGAAACGTAAGCCATGGTTTGCCAAACTAAAACGGCCAAGAAGATTAATAACAATGACCTCAAGACTAAGGGGGCGTCCATAAATTACGTGAGATGTTTAAGGGGGGGAGGGGGTCGAGTCAAATCTCATCTAATCTTCCGTTGGAGAGAGGGGGGGTCTCGGCAAATATCACGCAATTTTTTTTCTGATTGAAACAAAAAAAAATTATACTATTTTGGTCCATTTAATCTAGATTGTACATGCTTAAGGCCTGTCTCAGTATGGGACCGTATTTAAGCGAATTTCTGCCGGACGTATACGAACTACTACGCTTTACCTATCCGAACCCTGTAAATGTAATGAGATCGCTCTGGAGCTCTCAGACTGCACGCTACAAAGCCGTCCGAATACGGGCGGCACTACCTCGCACAGTAAAACCGAATAAAGGCGAATTTTATCCAAGCGTTACCACTACTACAACGATACCCTATCCGAACCTTTGTAAATGCAAAAAGCCGCCTCAGACTGGAGGGGATACCTAAGATCGCTTGTTGTTACGGTGCAATACGAGTCAAATGAAATCTATCGGCGACATGGGTATGTTGGGCAATGTTGGGTATCGGTATATCGGGTATGGGTATCGGCGACAAAGTGCGACCCTCACGGATTGTCACAAGACGAGCTAATGAGTTACTGTGCGCAAGCGCCAACGGCTTAGAGTGGCTAGATCAGAACGAAGTTGAAGGAGCAGATGATTTTACTGAAAATCATATGGACATGTTGGTTCCAATAGTCTCTCTTGAGACCGCGCATGATTCTCCATGGACTGAATTAGAGTAGATATTCTTTTTTTAATCACAGTAATGACGATTTAAGTATTCTATTGTTAAATTTTTATTACACTTTAATTAAACTCTCAGCAATATTGATTACTAGTCTTAACTAGTCGTAAATAAAAGCACGAAGCAAATTTTTTTTTTCTTTTTACAATAACAATCCAACGCGTTTACGTAAGAAACCCACATTTTGAAAAATCTCACGTGAGATTGGGGGTTGGGGGAGGGGTTTGAATAAAATCTCACGACATCTCACCAGGGGGGAGGGAGGGACAGAAAATTAAAAAAAACACCTCACGTAATTTATGGACGCCCCCTAAGAATGAATCATACTGGAGCTCCGAAACATCTAGCAAAAAACAAAATCATTCCAAACTCTAAATGCGAATGGGGTGAAGAGGAGGCAGACCCTGACCACATTCTGTGGCAATGTAAAAATACAGCAATGGCAAGAAATAGACTCCAAAGCAGACGCTTCCTGTTAACACCGCCTTTTTCGATTGAGAAACCGAAATTTATAACTGTAGTAGCCATGAATAGATCATTCTTGTTGTCTGGATATAACGTATAAGAAGAAGCAGAACAATATTAGGGGCGATAAAAGGCTACTTGCCTAGAAAAAAAGATGTTCCCATCGCCCATAGATAGCACCAACCTTCAGACGATATGTGTTCAAATTTCATGACAGTCCGACCATTAGTTTACCAGTTACAGTAATTTTAGTGACGCTACTTTTAAAAATCTGAATTTAGTACGTTGATGATCGAATCTCAACAACACTTGTCAAGCCATTTATTTTTAACGTTAATTTTGATATCGTGTACTTAAAAAAACAACAGATTTTCGAAGTCAGTGTCATATGATCAAGAAAAAGATGTGGAACTACGATAAATCAGCTGGCAACGTAAGTACTTTATTATTGAAGCAGCTAGCACTGATGGTTATCAAAGACGAATATACCTGATAACATAAGCAATGACCCTTTGTACTTTTAAGGCAATATTCCTGAGCTTCCGTAAGACCAATCTCTAACAAAGGCGGGTACACCTAAGTGGTCAATAAATGATTATACATAATTTAATCAATATATAAGAGATAGTGAATTACGTACATAAAATACAAGTTCATTTGCACTGAATTATCATATTAAAGTTAAATACTTACACCAGGAATATTTATTATCATCAAAGCGATTCTTATTTCGTATATCAATCACAGGGTGGACACAAATATTGATTGGCAAAAAAGTAATACCGGTTTTTAGTACGAAATAAATAATCTCATTTCATATTTTATCAGACTATAGCAACAGCGTTTGCCTTTTACTGACGTAAAGAAAGTAAACCACAACATAAAGTTTAACAAGTTGCAGCGAATATTGTTAATGTACTACATGTGCTATAAAATAAATTAGATATTAATTAAAATATTATTGTTTCTTAAATCAATTTGTATGTGGAATATAGTTATTACTGGTAAAAGTAACAAAATATAAAAATAATAGACATTAAAGTATCATTCCCACTCAATGTTTTAATTTAATTTTGTATTTTGTATTTAATTTAAATTGTTTAGCATATGGCAATTCGCGTAGTTATTCACTGTACCATCTTTTAAGTTTTCTTAGATTTTTTACAACATTACAAGGTCCAATGTTTTTAAACTAAAAATATTAAATTAAGAAAAACTATATTATATTATAACCTCCAAAATGTGACAATCTGTCAAAATGCAGTAGGATTTACTTTTAAAAGAAGTCAGTTTTTGAAAAATATAGAGCCTAAAACAATTTCTATTACTAATTGTTATTAAAAATAACAATTTTAATTATTTCACATACAATTTTGTCGAACTGTCAAAATTTATATTACTAACGATGCATACGCGCCAACTAAATTAACTAAACTTAAATTAAAACACAAATGTGAAACGGAATGCTTAAACGAGAACCTAAAATCTAGATTACAATATTAAATAAAAATAATAAATTAAATATCAAAACAGTTTTTATTGTGAAACAGTAATTTTTTTGTGATGATGTTTTAGAAATAGCCTATACTAGACAAATGTGAACTTAATATAGCTAAACCAGATGTTTCCCAAAATGGAAAAAACGAGATAAGCTATCAAATTATCAGTCGGTTTGTATCTGCACTTAACAGGTGGTCGCTGTTCATATTTTAAAACTTATTAGATCCTAGATAAGGCCTCTCATCATATCATATGTGTAGCTTCACTATTCTCTATTGCTTGTATTAGTTATTTAAGTGCATCCGCACTTACATCTAAAACTTCAAGGTTTTTGATTGAGTTATTATTTGATAATTAAAGATAAAGAATTTATGTTTAGTAATTACATGATTCGTGATTATGAAACAAAGGTATTTACGCCTTGGTATAAACTTACGAGATTTTATTTCTTTTACAGTGGTACTTCGAAAATCCGGCAAATATTTAAATCTACACGCAAGGGCGCAGCAGGAGTACTGTCAGGGAGGTACATGTTCAATGTTAATATTAAAAGAGTAGAGGATTATTTTATTCTTAATTCTTTAGCTATGCTCTCATACTTACATTGAAATTTAGGTCACAATGTATATATTTATTTTAAAAATCCCGCGCTAAAATTCTTATTAAATCAGTTACAACCAATTTAACAAATTTACATACATGAAATATACTCAAAGCTATAAATAGCTTTACAAATGCAAAATATCGAAGAATCGAACCAAAATAATTGTGCTAATTTTTATATTCAAATAAGAATGGAAAATATTTAAATTTATATTCCGTGAATACAGATCGTTTTTTTTTATGTTTATAAATAATATGTTGTTTAAATAAATAATACTTAAAATATTTTTAAGATAATATTTATTTTGTCACCAAATTACACGGTTAAAGATAAAAATGTTTTTTGTCTGGGATTTTGGGACGTGAGGGCAATCATTATCCTATATTATAATGTTCCAAGTGTATGTTTATATGTTTGATACTGAATTTTATACGGTGGCTCGAAAACGGCTCCATATTTTAAAATTTCTCAGACTTTTGGTATCCTCCGAACCTTGAGGTCAAATCGATACAAAAAAGCATATTTTCGATAATGTTTTTTGACGACACAGTTAATATAAAATTATTTCTATAATTACTACATGATAAAATAACATTTAAAGAATACTTTGTGAAATTTTCATAAATAAATATCAAGAAATGAATTACTGACAACGAATCTCCGCAGACGTCACAAAAAAAGTCTCATTGCGGTGCCACTCATAACTCATCACTGGATTTTCTGAAATCGAAGAACCAAAATGATTTCATTAGTTGATAAGTTTCTGCAGGTAACCCTGTCGATTTTTTTAAATTGATTTTTCAATTTGTTACAGTACTTTGAAGAGAAAATATCAATTTTTCATGAAAAAAATCAGAAACATTGCACTCTGAAAAAACTATATGTGACAAAAACGCGTTTAAAAGTTTCAATGAAAGACGAAACCAGATCAGAGTGATGAAGATATAAAACTCTATATCTCCGACAGTTTTACTCCAATCGACTTCTAATTTTCACACAATAAACTTAATATGTTGAGCATTAATAAATTTTAAAGAAATATATAAGAAAATAGTAGAAACCTTATCCCCCTTAAGGTTTTGTTTTGGCAGGGGACCCAAATGTATTCACTCGCCTCGCTAACAAACAAAAATATCCGAACATTCATTTCTGTAGTTGAAATACTGTTTGTTTATTTACTGTGAACTGCTTATTATATATTTACACAGACTCGGATATAATCGAACGTTCGTACGGAAGATGTTATGATGTTTTAAAAATTGTTTGTTTACAAACACGCAGCCGATGAATGATCAATAATTATGATGTGCATATTAACTCGTGCCACGACTGTAAATTAGACACGAAGGATTCCATTCCACACCGACACCATGTAGAAAGTACCACGCAATATTTGATAATAACCATAATAAATATAATAACAAAATTCAATAAATAATACTTTAGCCATTCTTAAAATATTTCATATTTCAAATATATTTCAATTATGTTTTATTTATTCAGAAATGTTTCCTGTTATTGTAAAATTATTTAAATTTCGCGGGTTATCAACAACGATGCAAACACCATCTGTTGTGTTTTGTATGGAACTATCTTTTCTTGATACATTACCAAAAAAAAACCGGATAATAATATATTTTCATAAAAAAGAAACCTATCTTCCCAGATGATGATCAAAAAAACCAGAATGGGCTTGTGTCCTCATTTTTTAGCGGTCGACTTTTCAATTGTTGATTGAAATTGATATTAATAAATGTGTATTGGCGTGTCCATTTTATTAAATATCTAAATATTGACGGAGATATTGTAATTAAAAATTTTAATTGTAGTTTTAGCGCTAGAAATGGTCGGCCATTTGTATGACGTAAAATGGATTGTATACGTCAATTATTTGTTGAGTAGGTCAGTGCTGTGGTAATATTTTGTAGCTGTTGGTAGTCGAAATAATCAAGTCAAATCAAAGAATAATAAGTTTTATTATATTTAACCCTGATACGGCAGACATAATATTGGAATTGTATTGTTCCTTGAAATAGCTGTAAATATTATTTGATATTTTGATATATAAATACATATAGCAGAGATTTATGATCTCTTTTACGCTCTGTTGTATAAAAGAAATAGCAACTAGCGGTTGTGAGTTCACATGCATTTGTGATGTGTACAACGTTGAATTCCTTTAATAATTAAAGAGACAACATGACTTTTTTAATTGTTAATATCTCGTAGAAGGAGTTAATAATTGGACATTTGAGGTTCTAGTAACCCACTTTATCAATATATAGTACACTTTTATAGAAATTAAGACATAGGACACAAGCCCATTGGGTAGAAAAACATAGGAGTGGGAGCTCTATTATGGTATGTATTTCTATTACTTAGGGTCCAACATGCGTGTTCTTTCTCGATGGTTCTCGATTGATAATTATGTCCTGATACTGATACATTAGAATTATAAGTAAAATGACTGACACCAATTTATTTTACAATTAAAGATTGATTAATGTTTTGGATTAAATTACCGAATGATTGTACTAGATTAATGAATGGTGAGTAATACCGCGAAATATTTGTATGATGAGTTAAACAGACTGTTTACCAAACACAGTCGATTGGACTTAGTTGACAAGCTGTTTAGAATTCTTTTATAAGTTGTCATTCAATAAAACATATGACAAATTAATACATCTGTTTCATTATGTAATGTAAACTATACGAACGTTTACCCCTAGTAGGCAGTTGACACTTATAACATAAAACTAAGTCAAATAAATGTGACTAATAGAAAATCATATGATTATTTAGCATATTAAAATTATTGTTAATTAAAAACATAAATGATGATTATATATGGTAATTTGTTGTTTATAAAAACGCACTAATGCCATTAATTCACACTGATAGCTGAGTATTAGATATTAGTGTCTGGTCCAGGTTGAGACCGCCCAAACAGCATCCCGCGGTATCTGTGACACCGATCACGAGCATCTTGATGTTCGGCAGCGTGATTCACAGTCTGTGCGCTCCCCGTCGGCGCCGGACGAACTCCTGGTGAACGTGAACGTGGACAATGATCACCAGAGAGCATGTCTTGACTTGTTCATCGCCTGTTACCTCAAAGACAGGTACAAATAAATTACAGAATATGTAAATAATGTTATCAGTAATATTATCTTGAGAATTTGCCATCTGGAGGATTTTATAAGTAGTTTTAGTCTATGTTTTAATTGTTTAGTTAATTTAGATATGCAAAATAAATAAAATGCAATGTAAATATAAAATTAAGTCATACTCTTCACAGTAATTTAGTGTTATTTTCCTAAGAAGAGACAAAATATCTATATAAAAATAAATGTTAATATGTTATTAAGAAAAAAAATTCAAAATTCAAAATTTTTTTGATTTTGACAGTCGTCGCTTGCGACGGGAGTAAACACTAGTATTTTCTATATTTCTATTAGCTTTAAATTATTATTGTATTGTATTTATATTATTGTACAACATATTAAGTTTATTGTGTAAAAATTTGAAGTCGATTGGAATAAAACTGTCGGAGATATAGAGTTTTAAGTCTTTACCTCTCTGGTCTGCTTTCGTGTTACTTTGAAACTTTTAAATGCGGTTTCTCACACATAGTTTTTTCAGAGTCGGTGCCCTCTCTAGCTCAAAATCTACTGGACCGATTCTTTTGAAATTTTGCACACTCTTTCTTTACATAAATGCCGAGGTAACGCTGTCGAGTTCTTTTTATTTTTTAATTCTAAGGTATTTCAAAATAACAAAGTTTCTGATTTTTTTCATGAAAAATCGATATTTTGACTTTTAAGTGCTGTAAAAATTTAAAAAATCAATAAAAAAAGAAGAATTCGACAGCGTTACCTGCAGAAATTTATCAACTAATAAAATCATTTTGGTTTTTCGTTTTCAGAAAATTCAGTGATGAGTTATGAGTGGCACCGTAATTTTACTTTTTTTTGTGACGTCTACGAAGATTTGCTGTCAATGCCTCATTTCTTGATATTTATTTATGAAAATTTCAACTAAAAAAATGTAAAAGGTCCCTGTAAACAATTTGGTGAAGTGTCCTGTTTTTTGACGTTTCTATCACTATTGCACTTCAATTATAATTCGTATCAACTTTATCTTAATTTGTATTTCGACAGGTGGAGTGGTTTCACCATTTGTAGCTGATAAAATAGACATTTCATATGAACGACTGTAACAAACTTAACTCTTTCATGACAAAAAAATCATACGCATCTTCAATATGATGGCAAAGTGACTCCAAATTGTTTACTGGAATATGAACGTTCACGCACCGGCGATTTTAAATTCGTAATTAAGCTTGATACAAATTTGCGTTTGATACAAGTTTTGCAACATTAATACATAAATGTTATGTAAACTCTACGTTTTTTTGTACATAATGATTTATCTAAAACAGTGGTCTAGCTACGGTAATGCCAGGATTGGCCTCGCTGTCATAAAGGTCCGAAATTTCTAGTTACAAAATTTCGAAAGGCATATCAAAAGATGAATTTTGTACAAGACAAATTAAATTATCAATTTTAATAAAATAGACATAGACATGTAAATGAACTCTTTCATGACAAAAAAATTATACGCATCTACATTATGATGGCAAAGTGACTCCAAAAATTTACTGGGTTTTTTTATATTAAATAAACCGATGACGGAAGTAAAACTAGATTACGTTTGGGGTGAATTATATTCTTATGGAAAACTTAGCGAAAATTCCTATACAATGTTGCATTTAAATCCTGAATTAATTGCCAACAATTTACAGTTACGGAAATTACATAATCATTAACGCTTTAGATGATATCAAATAAATAGATTGCATCTGCCAAATTGTTTTGATCAAAATATATAATAAGTGCAACTTATTGCATAATTAAATAGTTGGCGCCATATGTACACTGGCGCGATAGATGGTGCCTTAGGTGCATCTGGCTATCTGGTGCTCAAAAGATCACGTCTGATGACTTTGCGTTTAATATTGGTCTATGTCTATGTGTACTTACCGAACAATTTAAGAACAAGTTGACATACAGCACAGCAAACGAACAGACGACGCTAGTTACAGTCAGAGTCTGTGGTGTGTGGTGTATTTGTCATATTTGCGATCACTCGTATTCAGCGTGTCTAGCTGTGATCTGTAGTCGTATTTATTTAGCATCTCATGATGTGATGCCATATGTTGTAACGATGTTGAACAGTGATGGACATGTTTACATTTTAAAAAGTGCTAAATATTATTTTTATTAAAATAAATGAGGTTTTGAACCAATGAGCTTGTGTCCTATGTCTTAATTTCTATAAAAGTGTACTATATATTGATAAAGTGGGTTATTAGAATCTCAAATGTTCAATTATTTTTTAACAACTCCTTATATGTTAAGAGATATTAACAATTAAAAAAGTCATTTTGTCTCTTTAATTATTAAAGGGATTCAACGTTGTACACATTCCAAGTTTTTGTGACATCACAATCCTTGTGTAAGGTTACCAACCTTACAGCTCATAAATCTCTGCTATATGTATTTATATATCAAAATATCAAATATTATTTACAGTTATTTCAAGGAACAATAAAATTTCAATATTATGTCTGCCTTAACAGGGTTAAATAAAGTAAAAACTTATTATTCTTTGACTTGACTGGATTGTTTGAGTACCAACAGCTACAAAACATTACCACAACACTGACCTACTCAACAAATAACTGACGTATACAATGCATTTCACGTCATACAAATATGGCCGACCTTTTCTAGCTCTAAAACTATAATTCAAATTTTTAATTACTATATATCCGTCAACATTTAGATATTTAATAAAATAGACACGCTAATACACATTTATTAACAATAATTTCAATCAACAATTGCAAAATCGACCACTAAAAATGAGGACACAAGCCCATTTTGAGATTGTGAAAGTGGTGGCTTGCTGCAAAGAAGGTGCGGAAATAATAAATGGGATATTTAAAAGTAAGATGGATGACATTTGGGCAGAGCACATCGGGTCAAAGATGGCAACGGGGTCCGGGGCGGGAGTAGTGACAGAGTCTACTAAACAGATAATAACTTTACCTGGAGAAATTTCAATTTTTGATGCAGAGCTGGTAGCTGTCAAAGAAGCTATTTCAACCATTGAAAACAACAAATGGTCAAGGTTATATGCATAGATTCAAAAGCATGGAGGAAGAATGGGATTATCAGAAAAGCGGGAAATATATTTTATACAGTAAGAAGAAATCTAATTAAGATGAAAGGTTAGTGTGGATTCCTGACCAAAAAGTTTGAGACTTATATTTTTCAGCTAAATTAGCTGAAATCTCAATGTTCTGTCAATCATTTTCACTATCTAACTAGAAAGTTTCTTTTTTTGTATGTTACTTAATTCTTACAAGACCCGAGCGTTGTGTACATGTGATATAAACCAAAACAAACAATCGGTACCATTTCTCGGCAATCTAAATACCTAACAAAATCACTTACAGCAAAACAAAATCCCTGGTCGTTGAGAATGAGGATGGCTAAATCCGAGTCGATTACAGTATCATGGACAGTACGTGCACACCATCTAATTATAATTACTACTTATTATTATATATCTAATTAACAAAGGTTTAAAATATTATTTGATTTTTTAATATTCCACTGGTATTTTTATTTGGATTTTCCATTTTATTTCTACATGTGATAATTTATTTATTAAAAATAGATTTTTATACATATAAACAGATGGCTTACGTTTCTTTTGTTAATCTAATCTAGGTTTTTAATACTGTACATGTGAAAATGACGTAGCTGGTTGGACTATGGACTCATCGCCCTGATTTGGAATTGGATATGAAGCTCCCGATTGGAAGATAAGTGTAAAAAGTTAAAAACAATAATTAATAGTGTTTCTATACATAATAATCCGAAAAGTCTTCGGCTTCGATACACGTTCCATACAAAAAAGCATATTTTCAATTATGTTTTTTGACGACACAGTTAATATATAATTATTTCTATAATTACTACATGATAAAATAACATTTGAAGAATACTTTATGAAATTTTCATAAATAAATATCAAGAAATGAGACACTGACAGCGAATCTCCGCAGACGTCATCACTAGATTTTCTGAAATCGAAAAACCAAAATGATTCCATTACTTGATAAGTTTCTGCAGGTAACGCTGTCGAGTTTTTGTTTTATTGATTTTTCAATTTTTTACAGCACTTAGAAGCCAAAATACCGATTTTTCATGAAAAAAATCAGAAACTTTGTTATTTTAAAATACGTTAAAATTAAAAAGCTCACCAGCGTTACCTCGGCATTTATGTAAAGAAAGAGTGTGCAAAATTTCAAAAATATCGGTGCAGTAGACTTTGAGCTAAAGACCTGACACCTTTGAAGAAACTAAGTGTGAGAAACCGCGTTTAAAAGTTTCAAAGAAAGACGAAACCAGATTTAAAACTCTATATCTCTGATAGTTTTACTCCAATCGACTTCAAATTTTCACAAATTAAACTTAAAATGTTGAACAATAATTAAAAATATGAAAAAAATATTGAAACTTTACTTCCTCTTATATAACAAAGTTTTAATCGTTTGCATTTTTATCTAGAGTGATTTCGCTTTACTATTTCGGTCAAAACTACATTGACGTTTAGTAATTTTGTTGCATAAAAGGTAAATTTTTTTATGTTAATAATATTTAAAGAATTTAGTGAATGTTGTAAAAAAAATACGTCAAAACATAATATACTAATATAGTCCACTAAATAAAACCTCCTCTATCTCTTCGAATTCTTTTGGCGTAATTCCTTTGGCTGCATATTCGTAAAACCGCAGGACATTTCTTGCAACATCGAAGACATCTGCACATCTTGTTCTTTTTGATTTAAATAAAAAAATTATTTTTCGTATAACGTTTTAAATCTGAACTTCTTTGGTCTTTTGTTTTGGTTACTGATGGTTGGTATGTATGTACGTTCGACTGATGATCCATCAGGCTTTCTAGCAGTTGGTATTCGTGCATTAAATATTCTAGTCACAAAATCAGATATAAAACAAATCCAGATCTCGATTCAGATCAATCTATCTCAAATGCTGAGATCGGATCTTTTGGTCATCACAAAGGAAATCAAATTGATTTAAAATATCTTTCGATTGATAAAAAATTGCGGTATGACAGTATATTGGTTCGTAAAATACCGCCAAATTTAAAGTAATTTAAATGCCCCTATGTATACAGGGAGAAACTACTACCTTGCCACAAACTAATTGCAAGATTTTATTTCTACCTGTGATATTTAAAAACATGTCTTTAGCCTCATTCCCACTCACTGTTTTGATATTTAATTTACTGTTTTTATTTAATATTGTAATCTAGATTTCAGGTTCTCGTTTAAGCATTTATGTTTTAATTTAAGTTTAGTTAATTCATTTGGTGCGTATGCATCGTTAGTAATATAAATTTTGACAGTTCGACAAAATTGTATGTGAAATGATTAAAATTGCTATTTTTAATAACAGTTACTAATAGAAATTGTTTTCACTTCTAAATTTTTCAAAAACTGACATTGAACTTCTTTTAAAAGTAAATCCTACTGCATTTTGACAGATTGTCACATTTTGGAGGTTATAATATAATATAGTTTTTCTTAATTTAATATTTTTAATTTTAAACATTGAACTAAGAAAACTTAAAAAATAAATTTAATTAAAAATGGTACTGTGAATGACTACGCGTATTGCCATATGCTAAGTAATTTAAATTAAATACAAAATACAATTACTATTTTAATAATTACTATTTTTACTTAATATAAATTGTTGTATTTCATATAATTAATTTTATTTCTTTATATGTCACAAACTAAAACTTACGCTTTAGGTTAAAACCTTAAATTAACACTAAAACTCAATGAGTGGGAATGGGGTTTTTTGAACAATCATTTAATTTCTAGAAAACTGTACTATATAGTGATAAAGTTGGCTATCCGGACTCCAAATATATAAGTCATAGTAATATAGAAAATATTAACATTTAAAATATATATTTTTGACGCTTAAATTATTTAATCTGCATGGGATGTCACATACGATAATTTGCTATCTCTTTTATGCAACAAAGATATATACAAGTAAGAGTGGGATACATTATATACTACTAAGAGATGGGTTCTGAATCCCTGTTAAGCCGCAACTACCTTAAAAGAAAATAAGAAGAAGAATCTATATTTATTTCATTACAAATTTAATTACCCATATTAAGTTTTTTCTCAAACAAAATACAAGATCTTTATAACATTCTTTTATCAACTAAAATTAATCATTTATATCTCTGCAATAAATTAATAACCTTTTTATAATTGTCAAAGCAGTAACTATACTGTCTACATATTAAAAATATGATTTTCAATGAACATTTACTAAAAAATATACCTTTAAATACGATTATATATTATTTAATAAATATTTCATATAACATAGCTTGTTGCTTGTGTAGTTATGCCAAAACATATGTACGAGCATGTTCTTGTAAACAATAAAAGAAAATAATTTGACATTTTTCAGCTAATTGATGCGCTGCGCATGCGCATTGGATTCCAATTCATTTGTTGATTTGTAAAAATCATTGTTTATTCTAACCGTGCGTATACAATGTATGTACAATGTACATCCACGGAATGGGAAAATAATTATTGAACAAAACTTGTTTAGATTCGTTGTTATTAAAGAAAAACCTTTGTTTTAATTTTGTAAAGACTGACACCGTAGTATTGTAATAGTAAGAAACTCAAATTCGACATTATTTTTTCTTACTATAGAATAAGGTACATAAACAAAAAAATTCTCATAGAAAATTTATATTTTCAATAATATTAAAATTACAAAATATTAATTTCTTTATTACATAAAAACCGCATGGTCAATTTCAAAAAAATTAGGCTCAAATAAAGGGATGAAGAAAAGAAACGAATAAAGAACTATGGACTAAGAAGTTTGAAAGACGCAAAGTCATTTTTCAATATCAAATAAATCTAAGCCTCTCAGTTTGTACCGCACCTGCACCCGCACCGGTTTTGTTGGTAAAGATACCGGTTATTTTCGGATATTCAGTTTGTTATCAATATTAGCACATACCGTCTAATACGTCAGAGAATGATACTCTGTCAATATTGTAAATTTAAATGATAATGAATGTTAATTACTTAACTAATTGCGGTATATTTATATATACTTATATACATTTTGAGCCATACATGTCTTTACTATAGTATCCGATTGAATTTTCCAAATCGGATACCATCAATTTTTTTGAAAATTTTAAAGGTCTCTTGTCAAATTTTGGACAAAGAAAAAAAATGTATAATATATAATACAATAATGGGCTTGTGTCCTATGTCTTAATTTCTATAAAAGTGTACTATATATTAATAAAGTGGGTTACTAGAACCTCAAATGTTCAATTATTTTTTAATAACTCCTCATATGTTAAGAGATATTAACAATTAAAAAAGTCATTTTGTCTCTTTAATTATTAAAGGGATTCAACGTTGTACACATTCCAAGTGCATGTGACATCACAATCCTTGTGTAAGGTTTATTACTCTTACATTTTTCGACAGTAAACAATTTGATAAATTGTCCTGTTTTGTGACATTTTTATCACTATTGCACTTCAATAATAGTTCGCATCAACTTTATCTTCATTTGTATTACGAGAAGTGGATTAGTTTCGCCAGGTGTAGCCGATAAAATACACATTTCATTTCACGACTATGAGAAACTGAACTCTTTCATGACAAAAAAGTCATACTCGTCTTCAATATGATCTCAAAGTGACTCCAATAATTTTACTGAGTTGTCAGTGATTTTATATTAAAACTGGTTCAATTTTATCCTAAAAAATTCTTTAATAAATTCTTATTTTATCGTAGTTCAACAAAAAAAATCAGTTCTTTGTGGAACAAGAACAGTTCCATCGCTTTAATTCCACAGCTGTTTTCCCCTAAATTAAACTGTTACTCACGTTATTGCTATTTGTATTTTACGCTGTTACCATTTCTACACTAAGAAACCTTATTTTTTCTAGTAGCAGGTGTTTAATGCATATGCAATTCAACGAATCAACAATATTTCTATCTTATTCATACATATAATGATTATATTATAAATGAAAAGGATAGGTATATTATCAATAAAGAACTCTTTTTATTTTGACTCTACCTGGATTCATTTTTTAAAACCTGTCGTTGAGATGTTCTTACACCTGCTCTATAGGTATGCGCCTTGAAATATTTTTTTAGTAATAAAGTTTTTTTAATCGTGGTAACTTTTATAAAATCAGGGCCCAAGTTGATTGCGTAGGATAATTGGGTGTCATGTCTTTGCAGCAATTCTATTTGATGTGTATTTATAAAATCTCAGATGCCATTCCATCAGCTATTAATTTTCTGAATTTCCAAGACCCTTTTGAAAAATCTTAGACTTTCATTTTATCCTGGTGTAAAGTAGTGTCCTATATTAAGAAGTAGATGCTGCCATCTATTACCTAACAGTTCTACTTATTGTAGTTAAGGATGTACTCAGTAGATGGCCACAAGTTAACATCTGCGCCTGGACTTGCTGAAATTAATTCAGTGTGGTAAAAATACAGCAGGATAACTGATTCCCACCAAAATATATTAATGCACGTGTGGTTTATTTTAATAACAATACTATTTGATTTATATTATATCTCAAACTACGGTAATTTAAAAATGAATTGCGTTTGTAAAGTTCCTGTGCAAATAGTATAAGTGTATATTAGTGATATATTTAAGTATATAACCTCAAAATAGTATAGCAAAATAGTGTATGGCATGAATAAAGGATTGTTCATATCAATAATTTCTTTAATATGTTTCTTACTATAATTATTACAATATTATATAATAATTTATTTTCCTATATTTTCAATATTATATAATAATTATTCCTAACCTATATTTTAATTTAAGCAGCGTTGCATTGTTTTGATTTTTATTAAACATTTTGTTCCATTTTTATAGGGTATATGTGGAATGGAAGCTGAATCTGCATTCTCAGCATATAGTAAAAATAAATCTTTGATATTAAATAACACAAGTTCACCTCCAAAAATGAAAGACCCCTCAAAATCACCAAGTAAAATTCAGAAAATGCTTGAAAAACGTAAACGTGAAATATTAACAGATACTGAAACGGATTTAAATACTAGTATTGATGTATCATTTCAAACAAAGAAGAAAAGAAAACTTAGCAATAGTGTGGAGAAAAAAGATTCAAAGAAAACAAAGACGCCGAAAAAATCTGCTAAGGAAATAATTAATGGTAAAAAGAACGAATCTATTGATGATATTGGAAGTGATGGTAGTATCTTTGATATTGCATCACCAGCAAAATTAAATTTGCTGACATTGACAAAGGCGAAAAAATCGCCTAAAATAAAGGTAAGTTCAGACTCTTTTAGTAGTGCTTCAAAAATAGAACATGTGAAGAAAGCATCTACTCCTAAAAAACCTAAGGCAGAAAAAAAAGTAAGGCGTTCGAAGTCTGTAGACGTTACTTCTCTAACAGACCCCAATAAGTCATTACAAGAGTTTCTAAGTTCATTAATATCTGATGATGAAGATGGTAGTGAGATGATGGAAATTATGACAGAAATAAAAAAAGAAAAAGAAGTCAAAGAAGGGCTATTGTCTTCAGAAAAGCCTAAGAAAGCTGCTAAGAAAACACCCAAAAATAAATCTGAAAAAACTGATAATGAAGATCGTAAAGTTGTGACAGAAATAAAAAAAGAAGTCAAAGAAGGGCCTTCAGAAAATTCCAAGAATGCTGTTAAGAAAACACCTAAAAATAAATCTGAAAAAGCTAACGCAGCTAAACATTCTCCTGCAGAAAATAAAGAGGAAAAGACACCAGTTTCTAAAAAGAAGAAAAAAGATTTGAAATCTGTTGAATCGAACCTAGAGACTTCGATAACCAAAACAAAAACGCCTAAGAGCCCTCAAGAGTCAAAATCTGACTGCGAAAACACTACTCCTAAAAAGAAGGCTGCAGGAAAGAAAATAGGAAAATCTTCAAGTGATAATACTACCCCTGTAAGGACGAAAACTCCACCTAGTACAAAATCTTCTATATCTAATATTACTACACCTGCAAGTGTAAAAGTATCCGCCAAAAATAAAACTGAAGATGAAACTTCTAGCATTGTAGAGGGCGAAAATTTATTTAAATGGCTAATTAATCCTGTCGAACTGGATGATTTTTATAAGTACGATAAACTATTTAATTATTATTAAAATGGTACAACAAATATGTTTTTTTTACCGTATTACTTTTGTTTAGAACTTATTGGGAGCAACGACCATTGCATATTGAAAGAGATTCCTCTACTTATTATAAAAATCTTATCTCAAGCGCAGCTATTGATAAAATGTTGACAGAAGAGAGAATTGAGTTCACAAAAAATATCGACATAACATCTTATGTCAATGGTAATTAAATTACAAATTATTAAACATTTCCTTGCATTTAAATGATTACATTCCGAGCGTGAGCTTTTGAGTGATTTTAAAGTTGAGTTTTACAATTAAGATTCTTTTAATTTCATTCGAGCTATGATTTTTAATCTTTGATCTTATCTGAGTACTTTTTAAATTAAAATACAAAGTAGGTTGTAATTTTAAATAGTCTGATATTATTTAAAAAATTTTAGGAGTCCGTGAAACACATAATCCACCAGGACGAGCATTGCCCTCTCATGTATGGGACGCTTATTCAAATGGTTGCAGTGTTAGACTTTTAAATCCCCAGGTATTTAGCTAAATATTATATTGTTGAAGATATATTTATATTAGTTTTATAAAAATATAAGCAAATGATTAGCCTCCGAGATAGAACTTTAGAGTAATTTTAAAATCGAGTTTATAAACGAACTCTTTTAATATTATTCGAGTTATGATTTTTATTTGATCTTATCTGATGCTTATATTGGTTTATAATTAAAATATATAATCAAGAATCGAAATATATTGACATAATTTTCATAATTTACAGACGTTCATTCATAAATTGAATTTATTATGTGCTACAATGCAAGAGTATTTTACATGTATGGTTGGTGCCAATTCTTATTTAACTCCCGAAGAAAGTCAAGGTTTTGCCCCTCATTACGACGACATTGAAGCATTTGTCGTTCAAGTGGAAGGCAAAAAACGTTGGAAACTATATGCTCCAAGGTATATATTTTTACAAATTTAAACATAAATTAAATAAATTTTAAGAAATTAACAGCTACGATATTATATTACAGATCATCGTCGGAGACATTACCGCGACATTCTTCACCTAATTTTACCGAAGAAGAAATAGGCCAACCAATAATGGATATAGTTTTATGTCCTGGTGATTTATTATATTTTCCACGAGGTACTATTCACCAAGCAAGTACTGTTAAAAATGAACATTCGCTTCATATCACACTGAGTGTATATCAAAATCATAGTTACGGCGATTTGTTGGAAATGGTAAAGAAATAATACTAGTGTTATGAAATATTTAGCAAATTGTTTTGCATATTAATGTTTGTATAATTATAGTTACTGCCTGGAATGTTAGCAACAGCAATTTCAGAAGATGTAACATTCAGACAAGGCTTGCCACTGGATATATCAAGACATTTTGGATTGGTATATAATGACAGACGAAGTGAAAGACGAACTGCTATTTTAGAAAAATTGAAAACCCTAATAGATAAAATGATAAATTATGCCCCTTTCGGTAAGTTCAATGTTTCTTTTGTTAAATATTCGTCATAGCCACCATCAAACATTTTTTTACATATTTCACATTTTATAATTCTATTTTACAAATTTCTAAATATTTAAATAATCCACTAATTAATTTTGAATCAAAAATTTAGTAACAGGAAAAGTTTTAACCACATCTAATATTTCACTATTGAATTTTGATCTTTGTAAACTATAATTTATGCATTTAATTTAAATTTATCATATAATAAATGTATGGGTTCATATATAGCAAATCCTGCTTTATTTCTTTCTAAATCAATGGATGCATCTGTATATATTACTTTTGTAAAATTTGTATTAAATTGATGCATTAGGTTTAAATTTTTTTCCTTACTTATTACATTCGTGTTAAATAAATGCAACTCTTTATCAATGAATATTAATGAACGTTATATATTTTCAGATGCTGCTGTTGATCAATTTTTCAAACAATATCAACATAATGCACTTCCACCAGTAGTGACGCCGCAACAAGCATCTTGTACAGTATTTGGCGGTGGTGAAGTCATGTCCAATGGGAAAGTTACAAATCGTATTGAATTTAGTCCTGATACTCGTGTTAGACTTTTAAGAGCGAATATTTTAAGGTAACTTTCCAGACGCACATTTTATTAAGATATAAATTTTATGTATGCTGATCTATTTAATTCTTTTATAGAATGGTAATGGAAGAGGAGCAAATTCGCTTATATTATCATACGGAGAATCTAAAGGAATATCAGGCAGTTGAATTACAGTATTTAGAGATTGATGAAACACAAGCTCCAGCAATAGAACAACTAATAACAACTTATCCTAAACATATTTCAATAAAAGACCTAGTTATTGAAGGAGGTGATAATCAATTAAAATTTACGGAAGATTTATGGTTGAAAGGTTTAATAATGACGTCAGAACCATTAGAACCTATCGACGACGATTAGTGTTTGATTTCAGTGTATTTATGTTATGTTTTTTGATACAGATTTATAAGTGATTGATAACTTAGCCTAGCCTATGATTCTTATCAAATTAGGTAAAAACGAAACTTAAGAGTAAAGTGGGATAGATAATAAAAATCAATTATTTTTAAATTCATATTTTTTGAAACTTCTATAATATAATTAACGTGTTTTCAAGCACAATTTTTGTTTAATCTTTTCCTTGAATAAATGATATATATAAAATATATTTTAATTAAAATGTTTAATTTTCTTCTTACTAACTATCATTTACTTTATTATTAGCAGTAACTAAACAACTTATTTTTAATTATTTTTTTATTATATCCAAAAAATATAAAAATATCAAATATATTTTACTTGAATCTAAATTCTAATTATTTAAAAATAAATGTTAATACATTCCTCTTGCTTTTTGTAAAATGTCATTTAATTCACCTTTATCAGCCATGGGGTATTCAGTAGTAATATGAGGGGGCGCGTCCTTATTATTTTGTTCCCCTCGAAAATGTCTTATAATTACTTTTATGGCAATAGCTTTTAACGGGTTGTTCGGATTTAAACAATTACCGTCTTGAAAAACATAAACGTCTGGTGGTTCCAACCCTAGATCTCTAAGTTCATCTGCAGAGACTGTAACCTCTTGCAGGTATTTATCTGTATTGTTTAGTTTGTCCATAGCAGCTATACCTTTCGGACTAGATAATATGACGTGAGTGTAATTGTCTTGTACTTCACTATCACTGAATGCAGTTTTAGTATCATTTCTAGAAAAGTTGTGCACATTATAAGGCTGATTTCCAATAACATGTCCTCTGGGATGACCAATGGAACGATTCGGAGCATGTCCTTCTGATCCTTGAGAGTTATTAAGTACCGTTCTGGCATCGTCGGAAGAATTACCTCTATATGTGCATCCACCAATCAATAAAGCAATTTCATTGTGCAATTTTAAAATTTCAATATCAGATACTTGGTTTGCTAAAACATCAAAGTTTTCGACAAGTCTCAAAACAACATTCGCACGCAATTCTGCAGGATCGCGATGTATTTGAACTCCTACAGCATTAAATAAACAATCATTTTCACCTGCGTTTAATGGACTGGGACTTGGATTTTCTCCTCCACGTAGAGACCAGTGTCCTGATTTTTGGTTTTCTCGTTTTTGATATTCAACATCAATAGGATTACCTCGCCTTTCAGGTCCAATAACGTGAACCAAGTACCCATGCTTATTCCATATATTGATTGGTCTATTTATTTCTTCACTTAAAGGACCTAAGTGAATTAGCCCAACTGGACCACCGCGGTGCAAATCTTCGATAATTTTAACTGCTTTGTAAGCTATTGGTTTATAAAATGCATTTCGCTGTTCTTTACTCAGAGGTTTATGAGGCTTCTTATAATTATTTTGAGACCATAATATTCTCTGCATGGCATTGTAATTTCGAATTTCTTTATTCACATGTACGTTTAATTGTTCAGTCCATTTTCTAGCGAAGCAATCAATGCATTTATGAACGATTATAGAATTCACGACTTTATTTTCGATGTCTTTACAGATTTTACTTGAAATATTATAAGATATTTCTTTTGATAATTCCTCAGCTGTGTAAGCAACATTTCCTGAAGGAAAGCTACTATATTTTAATTTGAAACTTGTGTTATAATATTTTGAAAATGATAATGCAATACCTCTGTCTTCATTCATTCGAATTTCAATTTGATTTATATTATGAATTAATTGTTTTATGAATCTATTTGTAAATGTTGTAGAATGTAATGCAGCTTCTACAACTTCTATACACGCAATAGGAATTGTACTTGCTTCACATTTATTTAACGAAATGTTGATACATAATTTATGAGTGATTTCAAAAATAATGCTCACCAAATTATTTTCTAAACTTTCAGAATTTAAGATCTTAAAGGATTCTTCTTTAATAGCTGTTCTGTAAAACTGGTTATTCCTTCTATAATCCATCTCTAACATATCAGTAATATGTTCATTTGATAAAAGCGCCTCTTGCAACATTTTTTCCGTTTTCTTAACAACTTGCTTGTGAATTTGTGGTAACATAGTTTTATCAATTCCTGTTTGAAATAACATTAGCATTACCTTTGCGGTAAATACTTTAGCTAAACAAACTCCTACAGATTTCAAAGCTACTACAATCCCTGATATAAAATGGTATGTAATTGGGCTCGCTCCAAAAATATGCATACGCTCTAAACCATCGTAAATACAAGATGCAGCTACTTTTATTGTTTTAATGCCAGAACAAAATACATTAACGCTGTATACCACAAATTTATCTATACACCAGGTGAACCAACGAACCTCCTTTTCTCTGTAATAACAAATTCGAACCACACTGCATAAATCTTCTGTTCCTTCTATTATAGCATTTAGTCCTAAGGGTACACATTTGCCATCGCTAAATAAAGTGATTCCGGCACCCCCTATTATTTGCAACAAACCAAAAGACGTCCTCAATAAAATTGACGTCCAAGGCAAGTGCTGTACTAGTTCAAGCTCTGATTTATTTCTCCGATTAACTTTGCTCTTACTAACAATTATCTTACTAGAATTGGATGTTAAATTGTTATTTAATTTTAAAATATTTGTTAACCTATTTATATCAAATTTTGGTGGAAGGCCAGCTAGGGATGTATGCTTTTTCATTTTTGAAAGCGATTCCATTAGGATATTAATATCCTTTATTCTCAATATGAGGTCATCTGTTAAGTATTGATCACTTAACTGATATATCGATTTATCATCGTATAAAGATTTTTTGGATTGTATTTGGGTTGCATTTATTGGTGAGCATAATGTTTCTTCTGAATGTATAGAGCATAATGTTGTTGTGCTTTCTACTAGAAAAATGTTGCTGTTTCTACTTGACATAGATGAAGATGCGCTAGTATTGCCGATGGATAAATCTGCAGGCACTACCAAGTTAGCCTTTGTATTCATGTTTATAGATTTAATTTGATTATTAATAGGAACAGCTATTAAAATAATTTCATGTTTGGAAATGCTAATATACGAGTATAATAATTTTCTATTATGTATAACTATACTATGTATTATTATTCTATTTAGTTTTAGCGCCTGATTGTTAGGCATCTACTGTCACATTGAAATCATTCCAAAGGAAAATCCATAGTTTAAATGTAATTGAACTTTTAATATATTCATTCTAATTTTTGGTATATATTTACTTTCTTCATTTTTATGCAAAATTTTTTGCAAGTAACCCATTTTCAAATATTTTTCATTTTTTTTATATATTATTTATTATTATCTTCTAATTTTGAAAGAATTCATATTTCTATTTTCTATTTCTTTAGGTCAGATTTCCAGTGAATTTATAATTTTCATATCCTCATTAATTTAACATTTTGTATATTATAATTTGTATAAAATTTCTCATATTGTAATAATTACAAAAATATAAAATTTTATCAAATATTGTAAAAAATATAATACATTTTTTTGTGGTTACTTGCTACTTAAAATTTTGACAATTTTTTGTTTTTATTTTTTTCTTGCTAATTATTTCTGTTCGTCAAATATTAATGGTATCTTTGATTACTAAAATTGGCTGATTTCCTAGTCTTATGTCTATAATAACTACAACATATTACAAAATTATGGATATGAAATTAAATTCTATGATGGGAGCTACAAAAAGATCGTCAGGGTGGAACAGAAACTATAATTGTCACTTTACCTAAATGTGGTAATTATGGAATAAGATGATCTTTAATAAGTAAAGAGCCTACGAAGCGATATTTGGATTAAAATATTTTTTAAAAAGATGCAGCAATTGTAAATTTTCAAGGTGTAAGAGTAATGTTAAAAATTTGTTGTAACTTTCGATAATATGTATAGTTTGAAACATTTAGATCATTAGAGTGAAATATAGTACACCATAAATACATTTTTTATATAAATAACAATAAGTATTTAGTTTAAATCTATAAATAAATAATTAATATGGCATGACACTTCAATACTTTACAATACAATAGTTGAAGAACAAATACAGCCAACATGCAAAAGTTAATAAAATAAATAAAAAATCTGACCTGTATATACATTTCTATTTCCAATAAACTTAGGTTATATTCATAAAAACACTTCACAATTTTATTATGCATTAAAATTGAATAAAACTAATTATTTAAAACCAATCTTAAATAATTAATACACAAGAATGAGTAACAAGTTATATTAACACAATTAAAACTAAAAATTTTCACTTCGCACAGTGTCACTAAACTTTTTATTTATAATTATAAAAACATATTTTAAAGAAAACTAAATATATTAGATTAAACTTAAGACTTTTATTTATGAGCACAATCATTATTTACGAATAGCAAACACTTATTTTATAAAGAAAATATTATTTAAACATTTTGAAATGCACTGACGCTGATGGCATTTTAATTTTTGAATTCACTATGAAGAACTGCAAGTCTCAGTGCTGCCATCTTTAGAGCAGTATAAAATAATATACATAAGAAAGTTTATAATAATTTTAATTAAATGATCATTATAAAGCTTAAAATTCATGCTATTAACGACTTCTTTTATTTAATTGAATGCTAATTATATTTATATTATGTTATATTATAATATACAATAAAATAAAAAAATGTATATATTTCTTGTTGTTAGTAGTTGTGGACTTATAATGTAGATGTCACTGTTTAATAAAACTTAATAATTTTAATTACAATTTATTATATGTAATTTCTGCTAGCTAGTGTACTACATAAAATATTTATACATTTTCTCTGTAAACTTAAATCATCCTTTTCATTTCATCCTCAGAAAATATTTAGATAAAAATCTACAAAGTAGATGTAAGAAATTGAATTGAATATTTTTTTACCTCAGGTTAAATTTTATTTTTTGGTTTTATTAGTCTAAAGTTACTGAAATATTTATGATATGTCCCTTATTATTTTTCTTGAATTGACCACAGTGTATCTGTAACATACTAATGATGTGAGATACCATAGTAGGTCCATAGGGCACGCTACCGGCTAAAAGGTCAGATCGCCAGTTCGCATTTCTGAATAAGGTCACGTACTTTTCTATTTATAAATAGTTCCTACCTAAATATGGTTTACCACCACTCCCGGACCCGAAGGCTTCGTTTAGGGTAACCCGTCTCGGAAGTTACTCCATAACACCACGTGAATATTAATGTCTTGATTCATGAAATGTGGTGTTATGCAATGCCTTATTAACTCCTAGACCTGGAGCATTTAAAATCATGGAATAAGGCGGCAGAACTCAAATGTTCAATTATTTTTTAATAACTCCTTGTATGTCAGGAGATATTAACTATTAAAAAAGTCAGTTTGTCCCTTTAATTATTAAAAGGATTCAACGTTGTGACCTCACAACCGCTAGTTGCTATCTCTTTTATAAAACAGAGCGTAAAAGAGATATATTCTTGGCAGAACTCTGACAAGTTTAGAGGTTACCAGCCTTACAGCTCATAAATCTCTGCAATATGTATTTATATATCAAAATATCATATATTATTTACAGTTATTTCAAGGAATAATAAAATTTTAATATTATGTCTGCCGTAACAGGGTTAAATAAAATAAAAACATATTATTTTTTGATTTGACTTGATTATTTCGACTACCAACAGCTACAAAACATTACCACAGCACTGACCTACTCAACAAATAACTGACGTATAAAATGCATTTCACGTCATATAAATATGGCCGACCATCTCTAGCGCTAAAACTACAATTCAAACTTTTAATTGCTATATCTCCGTCAACATTTAGATATTTAATAAAATAGACACGCCAATACACATTTATTAACATCAATTTCAATCAACAATTGAAAAATCTACCACTAAAAAATGAGGACACAGGCCCATTGCACTTCAATTATAGTTCGCATCAATTTTGTAAATCCCAACATTTACCAACAACTGGCCACTAGATCATATTTTTTAGCTAGCAAAACAATTACATTTTTTAACCTAACACTAATTTTTAAATAATATATTTGATGTGTTTTTGAATTTGGCGCTTTTTGATATAAAATTTTATTTAATTGATTTGATAATTAAAATATAGAATATAAAACTATAATTAGTAAATTAATGATGATTAATATATTTAATATGAATTCTAATAGTAGATGTAGTGATGCAAGTAACTGCAGTTCATTTCATAATGACAATATAGAATTTAAAAAAACATCTTCATTTAATATATTTGATGACGGATTAGAATGCATCGATTTAGAAGTATCTATATTTGTATCTATCTTAGAAGAAACAGAAGATTGCATACAGATATTATCAAGAAATGATGCTCCTTATACTGAAGATGAAGACTACAAGAAATCTGCTAATGAGATCTATAGCGAATGTGCAGGAGGTTACTTATTTGACAGCGTAACCTTGGAAGCGAATGATGTATCTGGTAATCTTCCTGGTCGAAATAAGTCAACCAAGGATAAAGGCTTCATCCGGTATATTTTGAAACGTACCGTTATAGATTTGAAAGCGGTGAAAATCTTTCCAACGCTTCATGAGTCGTTGTACTACTACCATTTTAGAAAGATGGGGGAGAAGAATATCTTCAGAAATAATAAAATGCTAACAAGACATAAAACTAATCTCCAAAAAAAGTTCTTGGTGAAGGAGCTTGATACCCAAACACAGTTGGCCGAGATAGACAACAGGGTGAGTAAGGTCAAGGAAGAATTGCATGATGCTGAAGTTCTCTACTATGCTAAAATGAGATTCAATGATAATTATAATAAAGCTAGATATGAGCAGACTACTCTGCTTCTGCAGAATGATACAGATGAGCTGTTGAATTTGATTATGAAAATCGAAGCTAAAATTGACAACGAAAATCTCGTAAATGAATTGACTTGTGGGTTCATTAGAGATGTCACTAGAGGTATTACGGAGAAAATTTTAGTTTATTGCGATAACTATGATGAAAATGTGGACACTTTAGACATGGAAATAATTAAGCAGTGTACGGAGATAGATAAATTGAATAAGAAAGTGTTCAAGCTAAGATATAAATATGAAAAGAGAATTAGAGAAATGGATAAATTTATTATGAAAAAGACAGAGTATTTTGAAAATAAAAAGAAGAATGAAGCAGCTACCAATCTCCAAGCCTGGTTTAGGGGACTCTGTTACAGGCATGGATATATGAAGAAGGCAGGAGGAAAGAAGAAGGGAAAGAAGTAAATAGGAAATGAGTTCTTCATACAAATATGTCCATTTTTAACATATTTAAAGTTCATAGAAGTAGTAAATATGATGTATTTACATTTATTATTAAATTTGATTATCAATATATATTTTTATAATAATAAACTATTAAAGATTTCGATAATCAAATAAAAAAATATTTTTAACAGTTTACAGCCAGTTCAAAGGAACAATGGGCTTGTGTCCTATGCCTTAATTTCTATAAAAGTGTACTATATATTGATAAAATTGGCTACCGTCCTGTCTAAAATCAAAGAAACGACATTTAAAGTTTATTATTTAAATTGTCAATTTCTTTTTATATAATTTTATAACTTAAGAATATGCACAGTAAGTTCTGTCAGCTCCAAATATCAATTGTGTTGGCCGTTATTACTCAACGTTTTCTACAGAGTCCATGAGCATATGGTCACTGTTTTACCGACAGATGAGCTTAGTACCAACGAAAATATAATTTATTTACATATATATTGTCTCTTTAATTATTAAAGGGATACAAAGTTACAGAAAATAACACGACATGGTACGTCACGTCCACTTGCTATCTGTGATACATCATTTACTACTAACAGCTGCTCATAAGTATTACGATGGTTTAAATGAAAAATAATTTCGATTACTTATTTTTTTCCGTGACGTCATATGCAGAGGTAAAACATGCAGCAAAACTAAAATTCAAATTTGATATAGGTATAACTCCGTCAACATTTGGATATTTAAAAAAATAGGAACGTCAATATACATATATCAACCTTTACTTTAATTAAAAGTTAAAAAGCCACCACTAAAATATTAGTTCATAAGCCCATGGCACAAATACCATGCATTTACACCAAGTAAGTTATATGCATATAGATTACTATGAGTTAGACAGAGAACGCTATATCTTCATAAATAATAAATATTTTGGTTGTTTCTCTATGTTTTCTGGATTCTGTAACTTTCAGTTCATTCTTAAACACATTTTGTACGTAGCCGCTCACGCATGCGTTGTAAAAGTAAAAACAACTTTGAGTCTACCAGTAGTTTGTATTCAGCCGTTCTGAAAGGCACAAGCTGTTTGTAGTTTTTTCCTAAATTGGACACATGGTTAGTAAGCGAACGTACGTACGTCAAATTAAAACGTAATATTAATTAAACGTATATTGTGATTTGAATTTAATAGTGTATCCGCTAAAACACGCATTTAAAATCATTGCAATCATTGAACTTTTAAAACTACCTCATTTATATTTAAAGAAAACCTTTTTCTTTATTAGTTTTAAGTTTATTTTAATTTTTAGTGTGTGTTTTAATAATTATAATGTTAGTAAAGTAACAGTTATGTTTTAAAATAAATAAAATAATAAAATTTAAAAATCAACAAGTTGGTAAACTTTAAAATATTGTGTAAACATGCTAGTTAATTTTTTATTGGAAACATTTTCATAGAAAGGTAAGTTAAAATATCTATAAATATAATTTGGTTAATCTAGTCATATACAAGAGAAGATGGTTTAAACTTTTTTGCGTTCAACAAATTACTGTAGTGGTTAAATAATTTACTTTTATTTAACTGCACTTTTATATATTGTCTGCGTTTTGCCAACAGTAATATTTTTAAGATACCTTTAAGATGCCCCTTAATATAACCCTAAAAGTAATTATGAACACCGTTTCAAGGATTATAAGATCTTAAGAAATACTTTTTGAAGATTAAAGTTTTATAAATAACTTTATAATTTAATTTGAAGCAAATTTTTGATCTGTGTGCTAAAAGGACCATCATTAATTTTTTCACTTCTAAATATTACATTTTTGAAAATTTAAAACACACACAAAATCAGATTCTGTGCAAACATATCTAGCCAAAATGCTTTCAAATTTTTATCCCAAATTTGGAATTTTAACATTGGACTTTTTTCCTGAAATATGAGTAGTATTCGCTTAAGTACAATATTACATGGATTTAAAGTAGTATTTGTGTTTTGTGTTTAGCGTGTAAGTTTTACTGTTACTACCAATCAAAATGAAGAAAATACAAGCCTAAATTTTGCTTTATTCCTTTCCTATAATTCTTTAATTATCAGATTCCAGTCCTTACCGAAATTCTTGACCATAGGCACATTCTTATTTCAAGCTCATATTTATTAAAACATGCTTCTACTTCTCACAGTTTAAAACCAAATTTCTTCAAAATTTTCAGCAAAGGGCCGCATTTACTTTTAATCAGGTCCTGTATATTACATATACACATTAATTTTAAGATGATGTCATAAATTTTGTAATCAAAATCCAATACCTTAACCAATTACAACCAATTTAATAAAATATGATCAATCAAATTGCGTAATAAAATTAAATTTATTGTTAGTTTTTTTTAATAAACTTCCCACGGCTACAACAATTATTGAGTTAAATGAATAGAAGGACCATATTTTAGATGAATATTGAATGGCCTTAGATTGTCATAGCTTTCATCACTTCCGAGCTGATTCGCTACCTGCCTGATGATTCTATCTATACAATATACAAAGGTATGACATCATATGTATTATGCTCGTATACATATATGCGCTAGTATGGCACAAAGATTGTTAGTAACAATTTAACCGGTATAACATATGTTTTGTTATTTACCTTTACAAAATACCTACATAATTAACAATAATTAACAATACTGCTATTTGTTTTAAACATAATGTAAGAATAATTACAAATACATTCATAAAAATAGTGTCATGAAAAGTAGGGTTAAATGAAGATTTTATCTTAGAGAATATTTCCAGATGAATTTTTGAGAATGTAATAATATTTTAAATGAAACAATTTTTCGATCAAGTATATTGCTTAAAAGTTACATCAGTTTAAAGGTTTATTCTGATTAGATTCTAACTTGAATCTTGCTCGTTTCCTATTTATAGTTTCTAAAGAAACCATATGTAGATTTTGTTCCTGAATTAAAATATCTTCATCATATGTTTCACATCCTTTTACAAATTTTCCACAACGCTGTATAAATCTTTATTCCTCTCTCTCTCTCGTACTCATGTCTGTTTTGTACCAAAATAGTGTAATTAAAACAGCTTGTACTTAAAATAAGCTCAAGTGGTTATTATCTATTACATTAAAAATAGTTGTAGCTTGATGGGCGCTCTTCAAACTCTTGTAAAGAACAAATTCTGATTCAGTTGTGGGTAGTTGGTGATGGGAAAATAGTACAATAACTTGTTCAGTTTATAAAAACAGAGATAGGTAACCTTTAAAAGGGCATCTATTAAAGATATTAGGAAACTTAATTTAAACATCTATATAAAAACAAAATGTTAAAAAATATTGTTAAAATTTGACTATGTTTTAACAATGCAATATAATTGATTTTGTTAGTGAAGCAAATCTGTTAAGGGAGCGTTTTTTCCTCCCTTCATGTAGGCTAATATAGCTTTTATTATGACCCCCTTTCCTTGCCTTGGATGGAACGTAGTATTTTACCTACTAAATCAAGAAGACACTTTGAACTTTCCTTTAATAAAACTATTTAAAATTATTGAGTATAAAATGAACAAAATCGAAATGAATTATTAGAAAATATCTTTTTCAGATATTGCTAAATGATTTTTTTCTCCATGAGGTTTCTTTTACAGTGCAATGACGTTTTGTTCGTCTTCTTCATTTTTATTGTGACAAACAAAATAAATTAATCTCTCATGTGTTCTTGCAAAGCTTTCTACCTAATCCCTCTTCTTCTAATAAGATTTTTTTGTCTATAAATAATTTGTGGTTAATATAATTCAGAATCCTTAATTTTTCCGATTTATTTTCATCTGTTATTACTATTAAACAGTATTGTTTAATTAGATTAAATTTTGTAATACCATAAAATACTTTAAAAGCTATCTATCTTGACCAGTTAACGTGATTTAGTTGTAGCATAACTCAAGTTTAACCTTACGAAAAATGAGACCGAGATATATTACTTAGTTAAGCTACAGTTATGTTCAACTCCAACAATAATGAAAGGTGAGAAACCTCACTTAACAAGGAATTGAACACGACGATTTTAATAGCTTGATATGATTTAGTTTGATCGATAAAGTAGTTATCATTAATTCAACACGCGTGCACAATGTTTGCCTCTAGTGCTCAGGTTATACGCCCGTACAGAGTAGAGTGTATATCACCATAACAATGCAGCGATTGTTGTTGGGGCGACTCACACGATGAGTTAGAATACAAAAAATGGATTGTGCTATGAAATACCATTCTTTAAACTTCCGGTTTGCATTTCCGTTAATTTCAATTTACTGACGCAAATTATATAGTGATGTTTTTCATATTAAATATTCAAAACATTGTTTACCTGATATTATCAAACTGAACGAACGATTTGCTACCGTCGACTCGTCGACGTGGTTTCGGATGCGCCTAATTTATGCTAATGAGTTTAGGACAATTGATTAGATTAGATTATTTTTGATAAGATTTCAGTTACCTCTTCACCCTTTCCCTCTTATCCTGTCTAGACTGTTCATAAATAAAAGATGTTATTTCAACATGAATATTTTAAAAGACTCACCAAGTTTGATCAGGTCGAGAATAGTCGTTGATCCAAATCTGTAACAAAATAATGTTTATGTTAGTAAATAAGCTTACAATTATGCAATATTTTACTTTAGCAAAACATGGTAAAATTTAATCAAAAGGGTTTCAATTTATAGGAATCCTTAAAAAAATATTCTAATAGTGTCAAAGATGTTCCTAAGAAATTTTATTAGTTTTATTTATTTTTTAAAAAGCAAAAAAGGAGGTTACAAAGTGTTGTATATTAGGTAAATTCCTTTACGTATAATATATTTTCTCATATTGTATTTATAAGTTGCTTTAAATAAAATGGCAAACGTGCAATATTACTAATAGAATGAAATCTACAAATTTTAGTTTTTACAAATTATATTTGGCATTTTATGAATTTCCAGAATACATAAAGGACTGAATATCTAAACGAAAAAATTTCAAACTGTGTTTTTCTCATCTCACTTTGAAATTGAATTATACCTACTGGTAATTTCAATGAGCTGTATACAATACCTCGAAGAGCCAACTTCACCTCGCTAGCTTTAGCAAATTAAATTACAGTATGTTCTAAATTTAAACTGTAATATTCGTCCAAATCATAAATACAATTAAAAACACATGCGCTGTACAAATGCAATTATAGATTTCGCGTTAGTGCATTGGAAGAACAAGAAATACACTACAAGTTACACTTAGACAAAAATTACTATTATATTACTATTATTATATATATAAATGACTATTTTTATCTTAAAAGCCACCGTTAAGGAGATATCGCAGAAAGACTGTGTTTAGTCGCCATTCTTTCAAGATGGAGTTCTACTTAATCAAAATCCTCCAATTGGTGGGGTCACATTTATTTAATTATATTGTCTTCTTATTTAGTTATATTGTATTTCTTTGCCTTGACTTTCTTTCGTCATAGCCACCATCAAATAATTTTTTAACATCTTTTATAATTTATAATTCAATTTTACACATTTCTAAATATTTCAATAATTCACTAATTAATTTTGAATCACTTAACAAAAATTTAGTATTAACAGGAAACGTTTTAATCACATCTAATATACCACTATTCAATTTTGATCTTTCTAAACTATAATTTATGCATTCAAATATAATATGATCCAAAGTTCCTTCTTCACCACATTGACATCTATCGTCAGATTTAATATTAATTTTGTACAGGTGAGCTGGAGTTTTACAATGATTACTTTTGATTCTGATTATAGTTGATATAATTTTGCGGGACTCATTTCTAAACCATCTTTTCTTACTTAAATTTGGATGCAACATAATAATCTCTTCCTTTTAACTGACTTTTGTTAATGAAATTTGTGTTTCTTAAATTGAAGTTAAATTTTTTGAAAAATTTCATATGAAGGTAATTTCACTCTCATCTCAATTTCCAAATTTATTGATTCCTTTGCCAATTTATTCGCAATTTCGTTTCCTCTTATACCACAATGTCCGGGCATCCACATAAATTTGTAAAATTAAAGTATTTATACTCTTAAATTCCTGTAAATAATAGGACGTTGATTCTTATTATCCTTCGATGCTTTTTTACTCTATATCCTTCTGGATCAAGGACATGCTTTACTTCTTCAGCGACGGTGACGACTGGGGCGACTGCGTTTGCGACACTCCTTGGCACTGTAGTCTTACTAATCCTCTGCAGTCTACAGATCTTTCACTGCAGTGTACTCGTTCTTAGAGTAATGCGCCTACCTTTAAAACACTGCGTGGATGGAACATGTCTGCCTCGTATACCATAGGCATGTCATGCAAGAATCTATTTAGATTATTCTACAAGCTACAAACCTTAACAATTGAATAATTTTAAAAATAAATTATAATAATTAAGTAATGTTCTTAAACTGTCTGGGATCAACGCATTAACGCTCTCGACACTATTTCTTGTAATTTAAGTTATACTCGCAGCTGACAATCTAAATAGTGCTTATTTTACTAATTAATATAACTTTAATTTTATAACACTTTTATATCTTTAAATAATAATACAGTCAACAAATTTCAAAAAGGCCCGCACGCTTTAATGAGCTCCTAATTTAATATAATGTTTTGAAATCAACAAATACACTATCCTATATTTTATTTGTTTGTATATATTACTATCTTTATCTAACATATTTGATTTTAGAAATCTTGTATCTCTTTTTTACTAATTATGATAAAAAATGAATTGTACAATTTTGTATATAACAATATCAGCGATTTTAAAACTATAATCCATCTATAAAAATATGTTTATTAATTTGTCAGAGTATTTATAAGTACCTTGCCTCTTTTATAATGGGCTTGTGATTCAACGTTGTACACATACCAAATGCATGTGACATCACAACCGCTGTCAACCTTACAGCTCATAAATCTCTGTTATATGTATTTATATATCAAAATATCAAATACTATTTACAGCTATTTCAAGGAACAATCAAATTTCAATATTATGTCTGCCTTAGCAGGGTTAAATAAGATAAAAACTTATTATTCTTTGACTTGTTTTGATTATTTGACTACCAACAGCTACAAAACATTACCACAGCACTGACCTAATCAACAAATAACTGACGTTAAAATGCATTTCATGTCATACAAATATGGCCGACCATTTCTAGCGCTAAAACTACAATTCAAATTTTTAATTGTTATATCTCCGTCAACATTTAGATATTTAATAAAATAGACACTTAATAACAATACACATTTAATAACATCAATTTCAATCAACAATTGAAAAATCGTCCACTAAAAAATGAGGACACCAGCCCATTAAGAAAGAATTTTAAACAACCAGCCAACTTGGAAAATATGTCATATTTTCTTGACGCTACAACGCGATTGTGTTTGGATTTAGAGAAATGTTGTAAAGGATTAAAATTGTTCAAAATTTTATCCCCTGTTATATGAATAACAACTACCAAACCTCAGAACTAAATATGCCGAGATTTTTTAAATAAACCAAAAGAAGAAAACTTGGTTCTTTATTACTGTGTTCAATATTTCTTCGTGGTAAATTGAACACAGAGGTATTGTATTCTGGACAATAGAAATATTATTAAGAAAAGTTTGAGAAACAGTAATTTAAAGAGTATACACTTATACAATTACCGTTGCAGAAGAAGTGTGGGCGACACGAGTATACAACCCACGAAGAGATAAAAAAATAAAATACATATAAATAAATATTTAAACATTGAGAAACAATCTACGCATAAATTAAATGGGTCTTGTAACGTGATCACGAGAGGTGTAAAAGAGTAATGGCTCCACGAAAATATATAAAGCAATCTTTTGTCTGATGGCGCTATTCTAACGTTTAGAAATGTGTTAGCTTGATAAAAGAACTATTTGTATTTACGCATGACTACGATTATCTGGAAGATGTACTAATACTTGAAGTTATTAATAAAATAAAGAATACTTAAACTTTCGCTTAGTTTTCACCGTGGAAAAAACATATTTTAGCGGCGACAAAGTACCCAGTAAACATTTTGAAGTAAATTCTACTTAATTTCTATTACATATCATGAGTTTTTTGTCTGGAACGCGTTCGTTTTCTATTCAGTCGTTCATAGGAAAGGCCCTTTTTATGAGCTACAGAGATCGCAACGACGGTTCACTGCTGAATTAAAAGCGGAGTCGGTTTATGATTTATGACCGGAGTTATAAACTTGACACTAGCAGGGATAGCAGGGGTATAAAACTTAATGGAATTCTACTTTTTAGAGTCTGCAAAATATAAATATTTAAATGAAGAAATAAATAGATGTAATCTTTAGTACGGATCGTGATTTTTTTAATGAATATTATTCATCTTCAACAATACTCGTTATATTAGTTTTTTACATTGTTTTGGTGATTCAAAAATCCACGATCGGCAGGTCTGCGTTAGGTTTAAAATCTCTGTCTTACCATCGCTGGATTCTATCTTCGTTTATATACATTATATTCGGGGATTGAGGGAGATAGCGTCTGTCTATTACCATTAAAGAAATATTTGTTGAAAAAGGATAGCATATACTTTAAACATACTGTACTGAACGAAAACTATACAAGTATACAAGTGTAACGGTGAAAAATATATTTTACTTGTCTAACCGCATCTCGTTTCTCTCTCACTTTGGAATGAAAGTGAACTAAGAAAAATATGAAAGGAACAACTGCTACTTAATGAATGATGTTGGAAAAAAAAAGAATATTATTATGAAAAAATTCTAACAACTAACACAAAATCTGTGACAGGTAGAGAATGAATTTGAACTAAAATTCGTTTCTGTGTTGTTGCTTCGAACTTGTAAAGCGTTAGAATAGAATTGTACGAGTGACTCGAACTTCACCAAATTGTTTACTGGGTAAATTTTCGCCGCAAAACAATAAATTTTAACGGCGAAAAATTAAATTTTCACTGCGAAAAAACAAATTATGGCGGCGAAAAATCAAGTTTTTAACAAATTATAGTATATAAAATATTTTAACGTTAAACTGATATGGTATACTATATCTAAAAATGTTATATTAACAGGTAAACTTTCTTATATCAAATACATACAATATATATGTGATTGCAACAATACATGTGGTTAACTTGTAGGATTTATTAACACGGAGAGTATCTTAAAATTTTCAAAAATTGTAGAATTGTAAGCCAGGCCATCTGGCTCATTGGAGATAAAGACGTATTATCATTTCTTACGGGAATCAGCAGCACAAGTTTCAACACGCTTGGATGCTGTCAACGACACGGCCTCGGCACGGGCATGGTGGAATCACTGCCTGCATCTTTCACACCTTGGCGAACCCATTCTTCAACAAGTTGTAGAAATAGATACCTACCATATGTGTACAATAATATAACTCAATCCTAAAGTACAATATGTACCAGAAACTTAAAACCTTATATTTGATATTAACAGGTGTGGCCCGATTTTGATCCAAAAATGACATTATTTTAATAGTCCTAAAAATGTAGAAATAAAAATGAGAAATGCCTTTTTTTAAGTATTATTTCTCATTGGCGTCTTTATTTTTTAAATACCTAAATATAAACGGAGGTATAGCTATTTATAATTTGAATTTAAGCTTCTTTTACACTCTATCTTTTGTATAAAAGAGATAGATAGCAAATCATAGAATAGAAGAGGGTAGGAACCGTACATGACATCAATGAATTACTGATTTTTTATATCTTTAATGATTGAATGAACAAAAATGACTATTTTTATTGTTAATATCTTCTATATTATTATTATTGACTCAGAAGCCAATTCTACAAAACTATATTCTCCCTTACTTTATTTTTATCTAGACAGGAACCTCAGCTACCCTATTCTATTTATACCTTATCTTCCGCTCTCCCCTTCATTCCTGCGACGTTTGCTGCAGGAATATTAATATTTGCTCACACCGGAAGGATGTTCTTATTAGTTCAACAGATGCAGCAGTTTATGTTTATTTAAATACCAACTGGATTATTTATTTAAATGTCTATTTAACTATTTTTTTAATGTATTTTTCTGATTTCTCATGAAATTTAAAATAAAGGTATTTCTTTGTAGGTTTAAATACTCGTATATATATATATATAGAATGGTATACGCTATAGAAAAAATTTATATGTACAAGAAAAGGCAATAATAATAATCTCGCACCGATTGAGATAGTTTTGAAAATGTTTTCTTGTCATAGGGCAGGTACAGAGTGATTGAAATTGACAAAAGTGTAATATTTAATAAAATAAATTTTCAATGATTGATTTAAATTTTGTGTTTTACGATTTTCTTTAAACCATGCACTTGCATCATTTTTTCTGGAGTGAATTTATCTTTAGTATTTCTATTAAGGTGAAACGATATTTGGCCATTTTTTCTAGCGAAATATAGATGGCGATACTAGAGAAAATATACTATATAGAAAATAGAGCAATATTAATTTTTAAAACTTAATTTTGTGGTTCCAACTCATTAAAAGTCAGTGGAAGAAAGCTTAAAATGTAGATACGTTATTCATCTAACTAATTGCAGCTTTCGATTTTGATTTGCGTTTATACTTACTTACATTAAACGATTTAAACATAAAAAAACATGTTTTTTTTGATAATATTTAACCTGGTGTATAGTATCGCCATCTATATTTCGCTAGAAGAAATGGCCAAATATCGTTTCACCTTAAAACTATATTGAAGTTCTATATCCACTAATCCGGAACGTGGCGTATTAGAGAGAGATGCAGGATGTATTCTATTCAATCTATCCACCTGTTTTCTCGTACCAACATTACAAACATTAAATAAATTACTTACGAACACATAATTACAAAACTTTACGAGACTTAGGAAAGATTCAAAGAGAAGATAATGAAATCACCTAATTCGGATACAATCTGGCACGTGTTCTTAACTCGACATCTTGGAATTGCTTTCCAGTTACCAGCGACTTTCTCTCGAGTTTCAATTGACATTGTAGTAACCACAAATAAGGCAAGCCAACAGTAACTGACAATTTAACATGGTTTAACCTACGCAAGCTATAAACGATGGATAAATGACTTTCTGTATGGTGTTAATTACATAAACATTATCGTCTGTATTCAATTGAACACATGGTCAACATTTGCGCATGCGCTCTGTATGAAAGTGCAGTGCATTTCAAGAAACAACATAACCTGTAAATAAATTTAATGTTTAAGCAGTTTATTAGTTATAAATTTCCAGTTTTTTTTTATGATTTGCACTTTCACTAATATATTTTAGTTAACCGTGGTTTAAAATCAAAGTTTAAGATGTAGTTTTTATACATAAAATCAATAATAAAAAGTAACACTTTCTTGCGTAGGTGTTCAATATTTTTACGTATTCTCATACATGTAAACTGCATGTTGTTACCATTTGTTATTTTTATTATAACTTAAAAAATATCTATAAAATAAATGAAACTGTAACTTAAATGTGGGTTTGTACGATATTTCTGACATAAGCTGTCTCCATAACGTCATAAAATAAACAAATATATGGACGCGCCTCCATTCTCTCAATCCTCCATATATAAAACACATTCTTTCATATGCATAATACTTTTGTGCTGGTTACAATGCGGTTGGGTTTTAAAATACAGAGATCCACAAGGTTATGACACCCTGGGGCCATATACTGGAGAAGTTTATTGTCGCCAAGGGTCACATTGTATTGAAAGTTTTTGTCTTCATTTTTTATTCAATACTGTTGAAATTTCTAAAGGATTTTTCTTTACGATACCTTAATAAATTGAGAAGCTAGTTCTTCTTATTTTCTGATCTTTGTAAATTTTAATGGAATACGTAATATCCCTATTAATTATTAAAACATTTACTTGTTCTTTTATGTATTAAAAAGATATTAATTTTCTTGATTTTTGTTATGACTTAACCGCAATGGTTTCTGGGAAACTCAATTAATAGTTGAGTAAGTTTATTATTGTACCCTGGTTCAAAGTCTATAAATGGTCCCATTAAAATATTTTTAAAAACATCAACTAAGAACATTCATGAAAAAACAATATTACAATATTAACTACTGAACCCCACACAAAATATGATTTTCTGAAGGATTTTCGATAATGCTTTTTGACGACACAGTTAATATATAATTACTTCTATAATTATCACATGATAAAATGACACTTGAAGAATACTTAGTGAAATTTTCATAAATTAATGTCAAGAAATGAGACATTGACAGCGAATCTCCGCAGACGTCAAAAAAAAAAGTAACATTGCGGTGTCACTCATAACTCATCACTGGATTTTCCGAAATCGAAAAACCAAAATGTTTTCATTAGTTGATGCAGGTAACGCTTTCGAGTTTTTCTTTTTTTTATTGATTTTTCAATTTTTTACAGCACTTAAAAGTCAAAATACTGATTTTTCATGGAAAAAATAAGAAATTTTGTTTTTTTAAAATACGTTAAAATAAAAAAATAAAAAAATAAAAAGAAACTCGACAACGTTACCTCGGCATTTATGTAAAGAAAGAGTGTGCAAAATTTCAAAAGAATCGGAAAAAGCTAAGTGTGAGAAACCGCATTTAAAAGTTTCAAAGTAACACGAAAACCAGACCAGAGAGGTGAAGACTTAAAACTCTATATCTCCGACAGTTTTACTGCAATCGTCTTCAAATTTTTACACAATAAACTTAATATGTTGTACAATAATATAAATAAATAAAAAACGTAAAAAACTTGAAACCTTTTCCCTTCCCCTTAATCCAAGATTAAGTATAATTATATACAATCGATTTGTTTAAGGTTTACGAACCTCACATTTTTCACCCCTGTTACAATGAGTTGTACAGATCGCTCAGACATTATGCGTGGATACAACAACGTCGTCGTCTGTGGTTTCTTGCCTGGACTGAATACTCCAGACCTGGAGCTGGAGGATACTGTTTGGATTCATGTATTATCCTCGTACTCATATTCATCTTAAATGTTTCAACCGCAGACGCGGACACATTCTAATATTAAATATATGTTAATTAATACTAATGACGTAATTTAGATTTAGATATTATCGCACCCATCCCATGTGTCATGTTTTTTTGAATTCAATTTTACAATTAACCGTTTTAGGAAATTTAATGGATTACTGCGCACACTTCTTCACTTGTAGTTAACATAAGAACTCTCTCACACTGGATTTTGATGTATGATAAACATTAAAGTATAAACTTCCTCTTAGGACAAAGTGTACTAGAAAGTGTAAAAGAACTTCATATTTGTCATATTTGATGTTATTAAAGTAAAATAACTGAAGGTCACTATATGTATATAGCTATGTCATGCTTGGTCAATATAGACATTTATAATAACAAAAATTCCCGGAGAGCCAAATATTGGTGGAGAGCTAGGGTTTATCATTACAAATAAAGTTTTCAAAATCCCCATCGATTCTATGTGTGCTTCAAAAGTTATTCGGGGTCAAAGGTCAAAATTTGAGGTTTTTTGGATTTTTCTCGAAAACGGTAAGTTTTATCAAAAAAAAACCTCAAACCAAAGTTGTAGATCTTAAAATTCTCTACAAAAATGGTCCTTATGATTTTTTTCCTAAAAGTTACCATTCCTGAGATATCGCGATTCTAAGAGTCACATTATACATGATATGCACACATTTCCACGCTTGTGCCGCTGTGATAGGACTCAGCATCGGACATCGTACTATAGGCTATCCGAACATAGTCTTACCTGTATATTCAGGTAATAAAAGCATTATAAATTCAAGTCAAGATATACAAATATTTTATTAATTATTAAACATTCATAATATAGTAATTTACAAAAAATTAATTTTTATATTTCTTAGGAATATATTCAGTCATTGATGAATTTTAAAAGGTTAAAAAATATTAAAGAATATTATTAAAAATAAATGTATGAAATTAATGTAAAATATATGGGAAAATTTATGGGCATTTGGAAATATCAGGTAAGGGCTTTCCTCGACATTTTTGTTGCCATTGTTGCCAACCACTGAATCCCAACCTATCATAAATTCTCTTTGCGCATCTCACATCATCCGCAATATCCTCATTAGCCAAATCTAAAAATTTAAACATTTAAAAAACAGAATTAAAAACTAATAATACAAGTTCTAAAAATTTTTACCTTCGCATCTCATGTTACAGAGACCTCCTTTGCGACCTTTACGGCACCAATCCTTGCTATTAATCTGAGTAAAAAGAAATTTATTAAAGATCACAACCATTATTAGTTGAGGATGTATATCAAAGATGTCTCTAGTAGTTCTTTATTAAACTTGAAAAGTATTTTATTTAATTAAAGTTATACCTGGAATAAACCATAACTATAGCTTCCGTTAGGTAACGGTCCAGTAACTTTAGTTGTCGAACGTCCACTTTCATTTTCTACCAAACACACCCCTAAAATATGAATTTAATTATTATTTAAATCTTACAAACAAAGAATTATTAATTTCTGTAGTTACAATTTGAAAGAAAACTCCTTGGGAAACTATATCTGGATAGATCCTTCTGTAAGGAGCATCTTGTGTATATTTTTCCTTCGGTCAGGGCGTAAAACGTACATCCGAGAAGCAAGAAGGCAGCCAAGCGCATCTTTATTCAACTATAAATATAATTCATTCATTAATATTTTAAATTATTTTTGTATCTATATGTTTTTATTATCTAACTAATTAACTAATTGATTTAATCAGTGCAATCAAGTACCGGAGCCGGAAAAGCGATGCATAGTCTCTAAATGTGGGTCAATTGGGTCACAAACTATAAACTGCGTTTATGCCGGTATAGCAGATCGAGTGGGTACCGGTTATAGTGCTTCTCTTGCAAATTATGGATGAAGCTAGTTGCAGTACCTATGCAAATAATGGGTTTGTGTCCTATGTCTTAATTTCTATAAAAGTGTATATATTAATAAAGTAGAACCTAGAACCTCAAATGTCCAATTATTTTTTAATACCTCATTATATGTTAAGAGATATTAACAATTAAAAAAGTCATTTTGTCTCTTTAATTATTAAAGGGATTCAATGTTGTACACATTCCAAATGCATGTGACATCATAACCGCTACCAACCTTACAGCTCATAAATCTCTGCTATATGTATTTATATATCAAAATATCAAATATTATTTACAGCTATTTCAATGAACAATAAAATTCCAATATTATATCTGCCTTAGCAGGGTTAAGTAAAATAAAAACTTATTATTCTTTGACTTGACTTGATTATTTCGACTACCAACAGGTACAGAACATTACCACAGCACTAACCTACTCAACAAATAACTGACGTTAAAATGCATTTCACGTCATACAAATATGGCCGACCATTCCTAGCGCTAAAACTACAATTCTTTATTTTACTACAATTTATTTTGGAAAATAGCTAGAAAATTTGTTTAGGTTCTAGAAAGCTAACAGTTGTGAAACTTACACTGCAAGACAATTTCTATAAACAAGTTTGTGACAATCTAGCAACTGTGATAAGATTTTATAATTTTTTTAAGAAAATAGGTCACAAAATGTTGAAATATGTTTGCCAAAAATTTTATTAGAATAATTTGACTTTGCATTTTCGATTTTCTCGTTAATTCGATATGGAATAATTTTACAGCAGAGTTGGAGAATAGCTGGCACACAATCTATTTTCTATCCCTGCTTTATAGCAAACGATTTTGCATGCAGTCGTACATCAGACCGTGACGAAAGATGGTTACTTAAGATGACTACGATAATCAATTATTTATAACTATTGAAAACAATAATAATATTTTTTATATTTTAATGATGAACATATTTGCTATTCGTAGAAATGAATTTTGCGGTTAGCTGCTAAATCGAAATCCTAATTATATGCTAATTGTGAAATTAACCGCAGTGTAGTTAAAATATTTTTAATTAGTGGTCAATTACGTCTGCTAAATATTTGAAGGAAGCCAATATCCTTAGCTATAATTAGGAAACCATTACATCCGCTAAATTGAGGTTTTGAATACACTGGTTATCTCTTAAAGAATTATCGAATATTTAGAAAAATTATTTAAAAAAAAAACAGTTTAGACAGAGTAATAAGAATTACATGTAAATTGAGGAAATTATTACTTTAGAAATGTTTTTTGGAAAAACATATAATGTGAAAACGAATCTTATATAGAAATTTTCAAATTCCGTTATATAGAAATTTAATTCCAGGATAGTTAAACCTATTCAAAGTGAAATTAGAATCCTTCGCATCCCCTAGAAAGTCCGCTGTGTTCGATTTGTATTAAACGTTTATATTTTTGTAAACAATTGTATGGTATATGGAATATTACAATACAAACAAAAAACAGATAACATAGCATATGATTATGTTCATCGTACGAGGTACGTAACTTTGTTATTCTTTGTGAATTAACTACATTCCGTACTCGTATATCTGTTGTGAAATTTTACGTATTTTATAGTATTTTAATATATGCATGTTTATTCAAATATCATATGATTATATTTATTTATCGTTAAACGTCAGATTTTTTGTGTTTTTAAGATTAAAGAAGGCAGGAGATGTGCTTTAATCAATCTTATTTATTTATTTCGCTAAACAATGTAAAAAATTTACATAACATAAACATTTTGTAGTATATATAATATTCATATTTGTTAAGCACTGTTATGTGTATTTAAGGTTTATCTAACATAACAAAAATTACTTGTTACGTAAATAATTTACCTAATATACAACGTATTGTGACCTATTTTTTGGTTTTATGAAAAATAAGTGTACCTTTATGGTCAATAGGAAAATCATACTTTCTAGGAACCTCTTTTTAAGAATTATAGAATTTTAAGAATTTGAGTATTTCACCATTTCTTTAATGATCTTTTTATAATGTTTACAAATATATAACGTGTTTGATTTTGATTTAAATATTGCCACCGATTTGGGGATCGAATTTAAAAGCACTGTAATCTGATGTTAAGCTATTATATAATAAAAGAAATTAATAATAACTGTGAAAAATGACATGTAATGTGTGTATTAGCAAAAAAACAATAAACCAAGGTTGTTATATATCCTTTGAAAAAACAATAAATTTATTTTAATATTATTACATATATAGAAAATATTTAATAATATTCTAAGTTAATAAGAAATAATATTAATATCTTACCTTTCACTTTCAGTAATACAGGAATGAATAATAATTGAAACTGATTTATTTTTTGAATGTTTTTAACAGATCTTGATGTTTTGGCTTGATGTTGTCGATCCTGCGCTGCACTGTTTTACACTGATACCGGCCAGGGATGTGTCCAATGTTATAAACATTATATCCGACCTGTTCAAACTTGTCAAGCATTGACTATAGTCGCTATGGTAGATAACACTGTTCAGATAAAACTTACACTATGATTACGCAGTTTTTAAAACAGTATTAGCTACTTAGCGAATGTGAGTTTTACTACGTTGTATTATCTAGATAAATTATTTAATCTATGATTAATAAAATCATTGTATAAGTTTATTAATTAAGGAAAAATTTATGTTGTTTGCTACACTTAAAATACTTGATTGCGGTTCTTATGCATTCTTAAACATTTCTTTATAAGAGTCGTTTCTTAATTCGATTAATAATCAATCGAGGGATTATTTTTAGACTTTGCAGCATAGTATATACTCTAGACACACTACGCTACTGCATAAATACGAGCCGTTTCGTTAATTTGAATAATTATAACGAAAAAAGGAATTCTTCACCCACTCAGAGTGACTGATACAATTTTCAATGACATTTAAATGCAAAGGACAATTTTGTAACGCAGCTCATAAATACAAACACGTTTTAGTGTTAATTCCATAACTTTAGAATTTTCAATTCTTGAAATTATTTATAAATCAAATTTTATTATTTTACGCCTTTATTGCAGCTACATTTCTTATTTTTCTTTAAAAGTATCGATAGAGCAAATTAATACCAAAATATCGCCTTATCAGAGGACTCAATTTTTGGAATATATTTTGGTATGGTTACAAAGATGTTTAAGCCGCTATATTTTGGGAAATATTAACAATTAAAATAGTCATTTATTCACTTTAATTTTTAAAGGGATCTAACGTTATAGAAAACTCAGATACATATAACATATCCTCCGCTAAGTCGCTATCTCTTTTATTCAACACAGTGTAAAAGAGATAGCATACTGTAACATACATACTTATATATATAACTAATAACTGATCTATGCGACAAGTTACGTCATAAAAATGGCCGACATCTGTAGCGCTAAAACTACAATTCAAATTTTAAATCGCTATATCTCCGTCAACATTTTGATATTTAATAAAATAAAAACGGCAATATATATTTATTAACATCAATTTCAATCAACAATTAAAAAATCGACCACTAAAAAATGAGGACACAAGCCCATTACTTTTTTAAATAAACTCTTGTTCAAGAGTTGATAGATTTCATAGATAAATTAAACCGTACTCTATTTCTGTAACTAGAACATCAACTAGGCCTTATTACTAGTTAATAGGAGATATAGTTCGTAAGTGGAAAGCTACTACCACACAATAACTGGATGCATTATTATAAAATGACTTACGCAACGTAATAATGGGGTCAGCTTAGGAGATTTAATAAATTAAATTAAGTTATTATATAAGATTAGGGCACATGTGTTGCAACTGCAATATCTACAACATCTACAACCGTAGAAGACATTGATTATCTGCTGGATTACATACTCTATAAACATATGTATGAAGTGTATGCGTTAATATTGGGCAGGGATTGAAAACCGTAAGATTTGAATGCTATTAACAATTGTACTACCTACAGAATTAATTTTATTTTCTTGTTTAAATACGAATAGTGGGTGAAAGACTAACTCCTATAAGATATTGAAGTCCTTAATGAAATATTTGCACTATCTTCAAATTGTTGCCCACTTCTGAGTTGGTATATAAGGCAATATGCAAATGCAGTAATGTTAGTATATCCGACGCACATGGGGCTATGACCTATGTCCTTTGTTGACTACAGAGGTATATTATATCAAACTATATTATCTGATTTTATACCAATTATCTATTTTAACATTTAAATAGCAATATCATACTACAAATTATTTTGTTTACTTGAACCATATTGTCGTTTTGTTGTATTTTAAAGAATTATATAAGAAAGAAAAAGATAATAAAATTTATCATTAAATAAATTTGTTATAAAATACATGAATTAAAATGTTATGAAATAAATAACCTTGAAAACACAAGTTTTATCAATAAATATTTTTACTAGGAAATAATGAAAAAGTATTTTTGCTTATTTATTTGACCTTTTGACATTTTAGTCAGACATGCATGACATCTATCACCTCCTATTTTATGAAACACGGCGTATATTTTATATGTTCGTAATTAAAAATAATTAATTGGTATGTTATGTAATTAAGTTAGACATTACAATCAGCGAAAGAAATCCGCATAAGAAATATAGGCAGTAATTTTCTTTTTTTGCCATTTTATAAGCAATGGTGTATTCTGTTTTTTTGTCTATCGTGAAAACTATAACTCTCACAAAAATTTTGTGAAGAGGTTATTTGTAGATAATCATATTGTCTACAACTTTTGTTAATACCTTTTTTTTGAAACTTTTATAATAAAAAAGTTATAGACAAAAATACTAAACTGCGTAGTTTAATTTCAGCTTCTTTTTAAAATAACTGATATTAGGTTATTTAATGTTTTTTAATTTTTAGTGGTCGATTTTTCAATTGTTGATTGAAATTGATGTTAATAAAAGTGTATTGGCGTGTCTATTTTATTGAATATCTAAATATTAACGGAGATATAGCAATTAAAAATTTGAATTGTAGTTTTAGCGCTAGAAATGGTCACCCATATTTGTATGACATGAAATACATTTTAACGTCAGTTATTTGTTGAGTAGGTCAGTGTTGTGGTAATGTTTTGTAGCTGTTGGTACTCAAACAATCCAGTCAAGTCAAAGAATAATAAATTTTTACTTTATTTAACCCTGTTAAGGCAGACATAATATTGAAATTTTATTGTTCCTTGAAATAACTGTAAATAATATTTGATATTTTGATATATAAATATATATAGCAGAGATTTATGATCTGTAAGGTTGGTAACCTTACACAAGGATTGTGATGTCACATGCATTTGGAGTTTGTACAACGTTGAATCCCTTTAATATTTAAAGAGACAAAATGACTTTTTTAATTGTTAATATCTCCTAACATATAAGGTTAACAGTTATTAACAGAGGTAAGTTATTAAAAAATAATTGAACATTTGAGGTTCTAGTAACCCACTTTATCAATATATAGTACACTTTTATAGAAATTAAGACATAGGACACAAGCCCATTGTATCAATATTTACCTAAAAGGAGGACTTTAAACTTGTGGCATCCAAGGCATACCCCCCTCACCCCTCCCTGCATAATTCCTCTATATTTTAACCATTCTTTATAGGCTTGTATTCTTTAAATTAGACTACTTATACCAAGGTATTTGTTTGTTAATATTTGCATTACAATATTTTTTGTTAATATTATCAAACACACAACGTCAAAGAAAAAGTGATAAAATAAGCCCTTTAGTTTGCATAGTTTTTTAGAAATCAAAAGACATGGTTTACAAACCCATTGAGCGTATTTTTCCGTAAATATTATTTTAGCATATAATTAAATAGACTTAAACAAGTGTAAACATGCTAATAAACCTGATCACACATTGCCGCGGCCGTGGTGGCGGTCGTCATGATCACGCTTATTGGTTTTTGTTTGCGTTTTAATATAATGAAACTCACACTATGTACCATATTCCCAAATATTACTTAGAAAGTCAACAAATATAGTTAGATAGGTACATAAAACGGGTTCGCCTTATCTGGCTTTGAGAATTAGAATATCCTAAAGTTATTTCATTATCAATATGCAAATGTTGTTTACCGCTTCTATGGTCTATATTACTTTAACGATGTGTGTGAATGTATTTAATTCAACGAAATTAATTAATTGCGTTGTTATAATTCCAGGAATTAATTTTAGTGGACTGTATTTGTTTGGTTATTGCATTAAATTATAATCATTTAAATTACTAAATAGAATAAATAAATTGAATACATTAAGAAATATATGAAAGAATAATTAAATAATCCCCTGTCATAGAAGCGTAGTAATATTCATTTTCAAAACTTATTTTTGCGGTTCCAACTCATTAAAAGTCAGTGGAAGAAAGCTTAAAATGTAGATACGTTATTCATCCTTTAGATTTTGATTCGCGTTTATAGTTACTTACATAAAACGATTTAAACATAAAAAAACATGTTTTTTTGATAATATTTAACCTGCTGTATAGTATCGCCATCTATATTTCGCGAATCAAAAATGGCCAAGTATCGTTTCACCTTAAGATAATTAGCCATATGCGTTTTGGAATCGATTAATAAATAAATGTTAAATTAATTATTGAGTTTTAATTGAGAGAACCTCAACAGATATAACCTAACGCTGCGTAGGACCTTTCCATCTGAACCAATTTAGCTCCAGTTACTTCAGTGAGATTCGAGATTTAAATTATATTCACTTTCGTTATTTGTTAATGTCAGGATTAATTAGGATTTACTAATATAAGAACAGTATACAAAGCATGTAACTCAATCTACTGTTATATTAAGAATATCGTCTGCAGGGTCGCGCCGTTTCCAAGGTACGTCACTGTCGAAATGGGCTACACCACACAGAGCAGACCAGCGTTGTTTATGTTAAGATAAGACTGAAGCAACACCAGGGTTGCAATGGGAGTCTTAAGACTGCAGAATCGGTAATTTTAATAAATGGATTGTACCACCGGCTTATAATTTTTAATTAGCAAATGATTTCATTACATAACTGTCTCCCTTTTTGTTTGTCTCACCCACTTATAGAATGAACAATAGTGCTTCACTCCAATCCAAATGAGTGAAGTGAGTATACCATAGACGGATTTCATTACGTCCTGAACAAGTTCTGTGTGACATGTCCACCACAATTGACTGGCAACTACTCGCGTTCGTCGTGATCCTATATTCCTCATATGTTATACTCCTACATAGGATGTCCCATTGTATTTTGTTTAACAATTTTCTATTGTTTTATATTCATTTGCATAGAGGATGAATCACTCATAGCAATTTACATATTGAACAAGTAAATGGATTTAATTATAAATAAATCTATTGTTGTGAAGCATATGAGTTTGTATGATTTAAAACAGCTACGTTAAAAATAAAAACATATTTGTTTATTGTAGATCTGCAATGGTAAGCATCATTAGGTTGGCATTACCGCAAAATTGATAAACAGATTATTCCTTAAAATAAAGTAAGGTTCTTTCTTTAATGAATTAATTATAAATTCATTGATAATTGTAGTTTTTACACGATTTTACTTCCTTAATTAGAGTGCATTATTTAAATATTATAATTAGTTTTTCCTTTTCTTTCAGGATGCGGAATATCTCTGTTTTGACTTTGCTAGCACTACTTCTACACCTATTAAACACAACATCGGGAAATTTAGACAAATGGCAATGCCCAAAAATAAACAGTACAAATTTATCACCTTCTGCAATACCAACAAAATGTTCCTGCGATTTTCCACACACTCTGCGATGCACAGGAGGTGATGATTCTCTTCAGGTAGCTGCTGCAAATTACTGTTTACCGAAATTTCATACAAACAACTTAAAGGTCATCTTCTTCTCAGATTATTTTGTCATCTTTAGCGACGCAGACTCGTCATTCTCGCGCCTCCGTTTCCCTTCTTGATTGCACGCTCCAAAATGTCACGTATTTAGGTCCTTTAGTACTGGATGATGAAGATATTGGACTTCATGGACTTGTTGTCTCTTCAGGGGAGATAAAAACTGTACATGGCGATGCCTTTGTTAGTTTAGCCAATCAGCTGCAAGCGCTGGGTAAGTTAAATGACGTTTTATCATCTAGAATTCTAGCAAAAAAATAATTCATGTTTCGTTTTTAGGCCTTCCTAATAACCAGCTTGATCAGGTTCCGGTGTACGCTCTCAGGGCCCTAAGAGGCTTGAATCGATTAGATTTGTCACACAACAAATTGACCAATCTCTCAGAGTTTGACTTCATGGTAATTTTATATTAACTATAATAAAATATATCTACTATAGCCACCACTTATAAATATTTTAATTTCAGAATTTAAAGAAGTTGACCTATTTGGAACTAAGTGATAATTCAATATCAGAAATAGCTGAAAATGCGTTTAAGGATTTAAATTTATTAACGATACTTTCTTTCCGAAAAAATAGACTATTAAGAAAGTCGTTAAATAATTTAAAGTACTTAAATAACTTAAAAGAACTTGACTTAAGTTTAAACAATTTGACGGGGCCATTAGAGGAAACATTTTTACCAATTTTGGAAAATATGAATGTTCTCCATTTAAATAAAAATAGATTTACAAGTGTCCGGAAAAATGCTTTGAAAGGTAGGAAAAAGTTCGTAGAAAACGTATTTGTTAAGTTTGGGAATTAAATGTTTTCCTCATTTTCAGGAGTACCATCATTAACAACACTAAGTCTTCGCTATAACGAGATCGACGTCTTAGAAGATAAGGCCTTCGCAGCTTTGCCTATGCTAAAGGAATTAGATTTGGGATATAATGGCATCGTCGCGATTTCTAACAATTCTTTATATGGACTCGCCAAACTAGAACGACTTGATCTAGCGCATAATTTCTTACGGTAATTTATTTAACTACTATTTAATCATTGTCTGCAATTTTCTTACAAACTCTTTCATCATTTTTAGAGCTCTAACAAGCGATTTACTATTTCCCCTTCCATCTCTTACTGAGTTGTTTTTGGAAGACAATGATATCTCAATCGTCAAGAATAATTCGCTGCTAAATCGAAACCTTCGCAGCTTTAGTTTAGGCAGTAAGTGAAAACTTCAAATTAAACGATTCCTTCGTATTTCTTTTATTAGTAAATGAAATTAACATGTTTCAGACAACCCGCTGAGTTGCGATTGCTCATTGGTTGCATTTTCAACTTGGTTAAGAAACGCACCATTTTTATCCGCTGATGATAAAAATTCTCCAGTTTGTGGTACTCCACCTAATCTAGAAGGTGGTATTCTTCTGGAGGTACCAATGAAAGATTTGAAATGTCACGAAGACGTTGGGGAAGTGCCAGCTCCAAGGCGCGTGGCACCCAGCATTGTTGGTCTTCCTATTTCCAGTGATGAGGTACTTATTCATCTTCTACTTTAATTTGGGTAGCAAATCGAATAATGAGTAATCTCTTCTACAGATTACCCTCAAATATTTCTCCTACGAAGAACCATTCGGTGTTGTGTTAACGTGGTCAATAGAAGACAAGAAGCTGCCATACTCATGCGATGCCATATTTATTTACGAAGAAACATCTGCAGTGGAGACGTTACTAGACGCGAATCCAGTGCATTGTGAAAGTAACGCCTTGGAGCATCCTCAGGAGTTGAAGATAAATGTACCAGGCAGCCGAGATCTTCAAAACAACCACCAATACAGATACTGCTTGGTCTTGATTCAAAGTTCGTTGACGGACGACGAGGAATTCGTTCTGGGATGCAGTGACGTCATCACTTTAAACAAACAAAACAACTACTCCGAGGAAGATGCAACAGATCTGAATATTGTCAACGTAAGTTCCACCGTCACAGAAGATGGTGAACTAAGTGTCAAAGTTGAAGCAACTGGAGAATCGCAGAGCATCTGTTTACTAGGTGTAGGTGTTTTCGCACAAGGGAGCTTAATAGCCAAAGGTGATTTCCAATGTGGATCTATTCTAAAGATGCAAGGGTTCCTAAATGGACCTTACACTGTATGTGTTGCTTCCAACAAGCATAAAATCCCTGGACCTTTTGCCAAATGTACGCCTGTTATTTTAAATTTACTAACGGAAAAACATATTGAAAAAATTGAAAATTTAAATATTTCTAATAATTTCTCTTCTAATGGTTTAGCGATGTCGCCGGTAATACCTAGTATAGCACTAGCTGTTATTTTAATAGCTGTTGTCGTTATTAGCTGGAGAGCTATTTTTGCTAGGAAGAATCAAAATACTACGCATCAGTGTTATGTATCTACTGTAAATAATCAACCTACAGTTAATCCGAGATATGTTAAGCTGGAGGCTACCACAACACTTTGAATCATTGAGAAATTGTGAAGATATTTTTCATTTTATAGGAAAATTGGTTACCAAATGTTGCGTTTGTTAGAGAGTCAGTTGAAGTTATGAAGTATGTCAAAGAGATAAATTGTCCTTTTCTACACCCCCTCTTTATAAAAGGAGTACATAAGTTCGTACCAACACACGAAATTCCGTATTTCCATTGTTTTGAAAATAATGAAAGTACTGTTACTAAAACCGCTGTAACTCATAAACTAATGACAAGAATGTCATGACGCATGTTTTACGCATAACGTTTGAGGCTTGGGACTATCTAAAAACCATTGGGATTTGTCAATTGTGGCGCCTTCTATTACTGTACCGGCCTTAAATTTATTTACCAAAAGAGTTATGTACAATGACTGTAATATATAATTAAGAATATAGGAAGATTGTTAATCTTGTATAGTTGAATTCACCATATATGTTAACGTGGAGAAAAATTTCTTAAATAGTTTTTTTTATTAATAACTACTCCCACAAAAGAATGTCCTAATTCTATTATAACTGCTTGAGATATTGTATAAATGAGTGATAACAAATTATTATGTTCAGCTTTAACCCAGTACGTGTAAAATAATTAATAGATTATTAATATTATTCATAAAATTAATTAGGTTTTTAACTTGGATGAGTTGCACCCAATATTAATATATTATTAATAAATTTGTGTGTGCTTAATAGTCGAATTTTGTATGTGCCATATGCAAATAATTTAGTTATATATATTATTGTATACATATTTTATTATATAAGAATAAATGTATAATATTTCATAAAAAATCTTTTTAATAGTTTTTAGTTAAGATTCGCACCAAAAATAAACACTATATGAACAACATAGAGAATATAATATATTAATAATTAACAAGTGTGTAAGTAAATAAATAAGTAAAATAAATATTTAGCTTTTAATTGAACGTTTTAATTGGTTTTCTCGAAGTATTAGTATTTGGTTTGTTTCTCAGTTAGTGTGTGTCTTCGTTAAATAAAGATATCTATTTTATGTTGGTTTGAATAAAAAATATTCTTTAAAATTTTGATTTTATTACTAAAAACTTTAAATTATATCCATTAAACCTAGTTTCTTTGAACCATTTCCGTTTCGCGGTATTACAAGTTATGATTTTATTTTTTATGAGCTATATAACCCTGTATACAGCAGTTATTTTGATGTTTATTTTTCAGTGCTACCCTTAACTGTTTCGGTATAGCTATTATGTCTGTGCCCATGGTCGGTCTCGACAAGGACTATAAACTGAGTCAATTACCATCCCTCTTGATTAAATATCCTGATTGCCAGTGGTTTCAGTACTGTATGAAAAACCCAAACTGCGATTTTTTTGTTCTATATTTCTTTAACTAAAGTTAATATGCTCATACTCGTATATGTGCTAGAAGAAAAATTATATTTAATGGCTTAATTTAGTAATAAGGATGTTTCAAAGATTCTCAAAAATTTCAGAGAAAGACTAACCCAATCTCTCTGCTATCTTGTGTCCTCATTTTTTAGTGGTTGATTTTTCAATTGTTGATTGAAATTGATGTTAATAAATGTGTATTGGCGTGTCTATTTTATTAAATATCTAAATGTTGACGGAGATATAGCAATTAAAAGTTTGAATTGTAGTTTTAGCGCTAGAAATGGTCGGCCATATTTGTATGACGTGAAATGCATTTTAATGTCAGTTATTTGTTGAGTAGGTCAGTGCTGTGGTAATGTTTTGTAGCTGTTGGTAGTCAAATAATCAAGTAAAGTCAAAGAATAATAAGTTTTTATTTTAGTTAACCCTGCTAAGGGAGATATAATATTGAAATTTGAAATAGCTGTAAATAATATTTGATATTTTGATATATAAATACATATAGAGATTTATGAGCTGTAAGGTTTACAGCGATTGTGATGTCACATGCATTTGTAATGTATACAACGTTGAATCCTTTTAATAATTGTTCCCTTACAAAATGACTTTTTTAATTGTTAATATCTCTTAACACATAAGGAGTTTTAAAAAAATAACATTTGAGGTTCTAGTAACCCACTTATTAAGATATAGTACACTTTTATAGAAATTTAGACATAGGACACAAGCCCATTTAAAGTTAGGTTACATTTTTAAATAACATTTTTCTCTCTATGCAGAACATAAAACATATTTTTAATCTCATAACTGAAATTTATATATATTTCAGTTATTTCTCTCAGAAATATGTATAAGATCATAATTCATGTCTGTTGTAAGTACTTGTACTTCAGTTTTTTCATAAGTCGACTTTAAGTAGGTTCGACCTAACAAATCATTTTGTTATCTTTTCACCAATGTTAAAAAATATTATAAAAAAAACTTATATACTACAATAAAAAGTACATATTTATATATTATATTTTTTAGGAAAACATAATCTAATTTGTTCAGCCACAAGAACTTCTTTGTACAATATAACAGGTCTCAGCACGCACTGTCACGTCCCAACTGGCAGCACTCATGTGTTCTCAAGGTTCTGAAGCACCCACCCATCCCCCTAGCCATCTATCCCACCCGCAACCCTGTGCCACCACCCTTGTTCTCGTTACCTCATTCCTGTTGTGAGCTTCCATTTTTAACGTACATGTATATATTCTACGAGCTGTTCGAGTCAGATATAACAATTTATCATCGATGTTTTTTATTGTAGTACGATATAAAATCATCGTGACGTTATAAAATCATAAAGGGAGATGCCAGCATACGTAAAGGAAAGAGACAGAGGAAGAATATAATATCACGCAAAATGCAAAACATTAATTAATAAATATACAGTAGACTTTCTTATAATGCGAATAACTACGTCACGTATTCTTACAATGCGCTTCGGATAGTGCGACGATATTCGATGACAAATTAAAAAACATAAGTCATGAAAAAATAAAAATCTCTCATCGTGACAAAGGTAAGGCGTTGAATATAGCACCCTGCTAATTTTGAAACTATGTTCCATTAATAAGATTCACAGTATTTATCAGATATAGTCTAAATCACGAGAGTTCGGAGGCGATTTATACTTAAAAGAGGTTACAAGGGCGGTATAAATCTAAAATACGATAATGAATTTTATCTTATTCGTTTCTGTATGTACATAGTAGAAAATAAGTGAGTCAGCGCTTTTTAGTTAGTTTATACCCCACAATTTGTTATAAGTATGAGTCGCCGCCGAACTCTCGTAATTTGAACTATATTATAACATATTTCAAAATAACACCACTTTCGGAACACTAAAGTTAGAACTTAAATGGATGTAAACGGTGATTTTAATAATACAGATTTGGAAGAGATTATAAAAATATAAAATGAAACTACCTAGTAAACATTTTGGAGCATTTTGGAGTCACTTTGACATCATATTGGAGATGCGTATGATTTTTTTGTCATGAAAGAGTTCATTTATAGTTCAGTATCTCACAATCGTTCTCAGATGACGGAACCACTCCACCTGTCGGTATACAAATGAATATAAAGTTGATGTGAACTATAATTGAAGTGCAATAGTAATAGAAACGTCACAAAAAGGGACACTTCACCAAATGTTTACTGGGTAGGAAGTGAGAGCTAGTTTCCATGTGTTTCTAAAGGTACTGTTGAAGTTTGTCATTCGCATTCCAGTACCGAACAACGTTTTTCCACATTGAATTTAACTGAACGATACGATGTATTATAGTGGAGGTACTTCAGTTTTTCGTTACGTTACATGTTCTTTCATTGGGTTGTAAAAGATCACGAAAAAAAAATCGTATTCCTTCCGGCATGTTGAAATTGAAAGGTGGTGAAATCTTCAATTACGGTTTATTTAAGGACCTCTGTACAAAGGATAATGTACCAAGATGGATAACACAATCAACTGTTGATATATGTTTGTAAAACTCAGTTAGTAAGTATTATGAAGGCTTAAGTGTATTTAAGATAAAATATTATCTTTTATGTGCATAATATTACCTGATATACCACACTTTGTGACCCATTCAATAGCTTTAAGAAAATAAATCTCCTTTTTTCAGTTTATCAATTTCTTGTTGGTGTTGTGTCCTTAACACAAGAAAAAACATTTAAAAGAAAGTGTCTTGACATTTCACAAGAATGGTGGGAATTATTTTATATCCAGTTGCTTTTTATTATTATGGTTTATAATAAAAAACTGTTAAAAAACGAGTAACGCTTCAGAATAGTTGAACATGAATTTTTATCGAAGAAAAAAGGAAAACTTTAAATTCTCTTTCCGTTGTCAGTCGGATCTTAAAATATAAAAATAGAAAAGAAAAAAAAAAAAGTGTTGGTTGGTTTCAAGTTAAAAGTTTTTTGTACGAGTATATATTGATTCAAAACAAAATTATAAACTTTTTCAATATACAATCTGTTATTTTGATAAAGTAACAATAAGTCACTGATGAGATAAAATAAAAAGTAGGGGAATCCCAGAAAAACTTAACTCACTACCACATATTCTAATATCACGGGTTTAATTTGTATATAGTTTAAATCAGATCATATTTGCATATCAAAAAAGCAATCATTTCCAGCAGAATTTTCAGGCATTCCAAAATATTATTTAAAGTCAATTCTAAGTTTTTAGTATACATATATATTACGGCTTATATTTTACATTTAAAAAATTTATTAAAGGTTGCATTTCATGTAAAAATTAAGTTTTATTTTCATACAAATATCTGCATATAATTATTACTGGACAGACTCTACTTCTTATGTATTGTCAGTTTGAATTTCAACTGATCTTTATCTTTCAACATATTATGCACCAATTCTTTCGGAATTCCGCACACGTTCTGCACTTTGAAAGTCTCAGAATATGCATCGCCTACATTACCTACACATCCGCAGGGAAGAGAGAACGATATATTGTATCCAGTCGTTTCATTCACGAAACTAATTGTGTAATAATACAGACTGGTTGCGTCACTACTTAATTGGCAGGCGAAGAACGTATACTCCTTAAAATTGTTACTAGTAACAACAAAAAACTCCTCAAAAGCTTCATAAAGATAAGCCCTGGAAAATAAATTATTGTCCGAAATTCGCACATTGTAAGAAACACCATTTTTCATTAACGATTTATGTTTTTCCTGCCAGTGTTCCTTGATATGGCAATAAGGTCCTTTCCATTTACAGGATGCTGTGCAGCTCATAGGACGAAAGAAACATTTCCGGATATGGCTCTCGCTGTTGTCCTGCGCTATTCTGCTTAAACACCCGAAGGCTGCGTGCCTGCACGGTAAAATTAACTTGGCAATTAATCCTTCCAAGGAAAAGTTTCTAGTGGCGGTAATCAGCTTCAAACATGTTGCGCAATGGGTGTTGCTTCTCACACATGAAGCGCACAAGCTATGACCTTGTGAACAGGTCTTTATAGGTGGTTCCATTACCATCTTGCAGAAACTACATTTTATGATTGATCCCAAAAAATCTAAATGTGAGAATGAGTTTCTAAATTGACTTTCTAGTTTAATGGCTATGAATTCTAACGCGTAGTTCCTTGCTTTAGTTATTGGGTCTTTACATGTTGGGCACTCGGTCACTCTTTGGGCACAACCTTGACATAAGGAATGACCTCTTAAACACATCCTTATAGGGGATTGCATCTTTCCACAACACACGTAACATTCCAACTCAAATAACACTGACTCTGGTCTAGCCGTGGTGTTAGCGGTATGTGTTCTAATTCCGTACAAAATCTTCCCAATATTTTCTCCTTTATTTGTCATTGAAGTACTATCGTCTGTTAATTTAGTAATTTTTATCTTACTTGAAATAATTCTAGACTGATTTGCATATACGTCAAATGCATCTAATAATTGGGCGTGTTCTACTAATGGTCCAACGTGTAGAAAATGCGTGATATCTATAAATATATCATCTTTAACATTTTTAAGAGTTAGCCAATAGATTTCATTAAAAATATAAGATGATTCATACTGCAGAAGCATTATCACAGGATTCTTTGGCGAAATTCTAATGATTTGTGTATTTTCTTGGCAGTTATCGACTATTTGATCAGGATGATTAATTTCTACGTGGCGGATAAGATCTTTTTCATCCACCAGTTGAACGCAAGGTCTAATACGACAATTAACAAGTCTAGGACGATTGGAACAAGAGTCTTCATGATGTTGAAGATCTAGAACTTTACCACGGAACCCACAGCCGTACTGACAGCTCTCATCAACGTCCCTAAAAGGAACAGGAAATGGTTTAGAAGACTCTTAAACAACACTGTTGATAGAGATTGGTTTACATCTTACTTACAAGAATATTGAGTTCAGGAAAGTAACTTCAACTTCACTACCATGGCACTCTGGAGAGTCGTAGCCACTTCTACCGTCGCCACAGTGTTGTTTACAGTGTGGACAAACTACATGGGTAGCTACACAGATCCTAAAAGGAGGTCTTATAATCTTTCTACATGCACTGCACTTTAAATTATTCAAGGAGTGATCCATGATTGACAGCAACGCACACACGCACGCACGACCGTATTTAACGAGTTTCCAATCAAGACTGAGGTGATTCAAACAATCGTTATCTTTGCCATTGACTGATAACGAGGCGCTTAATTGAATCTAATGCGATAAGCCATAATAGTTTGCTGATAATTATTAATCGGATATTGCAATAGATAGAAAATGTGTGTTTAGTGAATGTTATAGACAGGTACGGATTAAGGCATTGTGACGGTCTTGTCCTGTTATCTACTTCTTGTTCCAAATGCCATGTGTTTCATACATACCTACAATTTACCCCAGTAAACAATTTGGTGAAGTGCCCTATTTAGTGACGTTTCTCTCACTATTTCACTTCAATTATAGTTCGCATCAACTATATCTTCATTTGTATTCCGACAGGTGGAGTAATTTCGCCATCTGTAGCCGATAAAGTAGACATTTTATATGAAAAAATGTGAGAAACTAAACTATAAATGAACTCTTTTATGACAAAAAAATCATGACGCATCTTCAATATGATGTCAAAGTGACTCCAAAATGTTTACTGGGACCTTTGCCGTGAGGCCCCCCAATAGTCTATATTAAGGTATTGCGTTAATCCGGCACTGATTATAGATAATATATTCTTAGGTTTAACTTCCTGTATTTTTATTTGAGTTTTGCAACAAATGATATTTACAATGCGTCATATTTGTTTGATTTATTGCATTCTGTAAAACGAATAATTCGACTAAGCAAATTGTTTGGTTTGCAGTTTGAGGGAGGGGAGAGTTTCTATTTTAGCAGCTGTGATAATAAAGAATGTAGACTGCTACTATTTTTGACAAATTTTTGACCATGCTTGGGGCACACTTAAAAAGCCTATTTAGTAAAAAACTTAAAGGGATTTGTTCAAAATTGATCCCAAATCACAAATTTATAAATATGTGATAAATTCACACTGAATAAAAAGAATGCCATGGTTAAGTATTTATGTTTATAATAGAGTGCAAGCTTAGATTCATTTGAATTTGAATTTAAACTCAAATTTTGAATCATTTCTTCATACATATATTTCCTTTTCTATTACTTACACTTCTAAATATCTTAGAATTTGATTTGATTGGAGTCGGATGATTCTTTGTCGTCCTGATCCTGATTTTAATAAATGATAGAATTTGTATATGTTCAACAATTAAGTAAATCTCATTGTTACAATCAATGCTTTAACATTAAAACTTTCTACAAATGAATCTAACAAAACAAGATTTATACATTAAAAATAAAAGCTGATTTAATCGGTTCCGATTTAAAATCAAAGAATTTTCCAGCAAATATTCGTTAGAAAGAAAAAAAAAATGTTAAATGTTAAAAAATAAAATAAAATAAATATATTTGCATGAATGGTTTGACTTCGTTTCTTTATCGAAAGCTTTTAAAGATTATAAAAATAAAGCTCAACTTTTTAAAGTATATTCGAATTTTATTCAAAAGGAATACCATGTTTAACGGATATCCACACAATGCTTTATTCTTGTTCTTCTTCTTCTTTAGTATTTTCCGTGCAGGTACAAGGAAATGCATGACGATGCAGTGGAGCATAATAGAATTTCCCTGAATACAATAAAAATATTCTATCGTTTGAAAAATGGCAAATGGTATTGTACAGTACATACCCGTAAATCACATATTATGATTTTTGAAACCCTACTTTTATTTCAACCTTGTTTTTCTCGATATCATAGGTTAACATATGTTAAATAAATTAAATTAAAAAAAAATATTTGCAATAAAATACAGACTACCGTTTCGTCCGTGCATAACATGTTTTGTTTACTGAAAAATTATATCTAAAATGTAAACATTAAATGATAAAAAAACATTCTAGATTGCAATATTACGAAATGTATTTGTTAACATAGAAATGTAAATTCCGAATAAATTCGTTATTTTTTTAAACGAATAAATCATAATGGAATGTTTATCCTTCTTGCATACACACATTAATTGAAATTGAATTATAGAGAGTAATTACGATTTATAATTGTGTTAAACTCAAACATAATTATACCTAACAGCCTGTAAACTAATTAAAACATAAGCATTACTCTAATTAGTTGAAATCCATTGAATCCATTAAACAATTTATTCAACAGGTTTCAAACAATTAACAGTTGAATTAACATGACGAAGCTATTATCTGCATCAAACTATTAACTCTAAGCCATTAGTTGAATCCGATGCATTGTTATTGTTGAATTCTCTAGATTTGCAGAATTATTTGTCAAGTTTACATCGTAATTTTTTATATGAGCACTCAGAAGCCACTGTGGTTAAGTCACAACAAATATTGAGAAAATTAATTATCAGAACATTAACAGCCTTGAAAATGGATGGCGCTGGAGTGTTATGCCAATGGAGTGTTGGGGCAAGTGAAGTATTTATAACTTGTGTTATAATTATTATAAAGCTTCAATGAGTAGGAGGGTCGCGGTGGTGTCCGCAGAAGGGTCTGGTCGTGAGCCTGCTTGGAGCCGCCATCGGTGTAGATCTTGGTGGTAGTATTTGATGATATTATTATACAAAAGTACTTTCTGCTTCTTCCTCTCTTGACCTTCTCTCTTCATGTTTCATATTCCTCCTTTATTCTCACCGTTCCCTGTTTCTCTTTCCTTTTTACCTGTACCTCCGTCTCTCACCTCTTGTCATCCTTCTCTCCTCTCGACAAACCCACTATTAATATTTTCACTATCCTTCCTCCTTCCTCCCTTCTTCATTTTCATTTCTTCTGCCTTTTACCTCTATTACAGACCTAAACCATTTTGGTAGTAGTAAAAAATTAATATTCAGAAGCTATAAAAAGAAGGGGTAAATCCTTTAATAACTAAAAAGAATAATATTTATTCCATTAAAATTTACAAAAATCAAAAAATTAACTTAAGTTATAGGTGGTGCTCATGGAAAAACTATAATGGCCTTTTATTTGGATAACTAATTATAATTAATAAACAATAATCACAGATTAATATTAATAAGCTTGTTAATTAAAGAGTGGTTTAAAACAACACGATGTTATTATTGAAATATTAAGAACGAAGTAAATTTTCAGATTGCACCATCAAAATCAATTTCCACTGCTTTCTCCTTCCAATAAACAGAATTGATAATCTTCATAGACGATCCCCAGACATACTGGACCTAAGATAAGTTAATATTAGTTTTAACTTCTTGAAACTTCTCTCAGCAGATGCAATATATGTTTTCATATATGTATATGTTGAAATATTTAAAACTTTTTATAAATATTGAAAAATATTTGCAAAAACTTTATTTTGTCTTTAAATTCAACTCATAAATGCTTCTATTTACAAATTTAAATAAACGTAGATTGCAACTTAAATAAACCCAGAAAAAACTTAGTAATCTTAGTACCAATTATATCTAATCTCTAATTTAATATTAAATTACCTTTCTTTTCCATAAATTACCCACATAACGAGATATTTTTATAAGAAAAACCTAGCCACTCAGATGACAAAGAGTTGGGTGAAAAACTCAGAAGTGGGAGCACTGGTTGTCATACGTTCTTCAACATCAACGTTATATATACTACACAAAATCTCATTCCGCTAATGATTTCCTTCCTAATTTCATGGAACACGCTTCTCCCGAAGTAAATTCATGATAATTTATAACGTGATTGTGTATTGATTAGTTCAATTTGGTTCATCTCTAATCATGTTTCTTCTCTCTCACAAAACAAACAATATATATTTGTACCAGTTCTCTCACTATGTGTGGTTTAATCTGTGAGTCTACCGGCATCAGCATCAGTGTATGAACTATGTGAGTTGTTTGCTTTATCGAGTTCAACTCGAGTTCAATCAACGTGTAATTGATGTACAGCTACTAATGGTATTTCAAAATAAATAACGACTATTATGACTCTCGTATAGTTCTGTAGGATTGGAACATTTACTGATTGATAGACAGAGACAGGTAAACCAGAGACAAACAAGAATGAAGCTTTGTACAGCAAACGATAAATTCATTGTAAAATTTTGAATATTTTTTGTAGTAGTTTATTAATTGTATCTTACTTATTTTAATATTTATTTGTCTTGACTTTTATTCGTCATAGCCACCATCAAACATTTTTTATACATATTTTACAAATTTCTAAATATTTAAATAATTCACTAATTAATTTTGAATCACTTAACAAAAATTTAGTATTAACAGGAAAAGTTTTAATCACATTTAATATTTCACTATTGAATTTAGATCTTTCTAAACTATAATTTATGCTTTCAAATATAATATGATCTAAAGTTCCTTCTTCAACACATTGACATCTATCGTCGATGAGCTATACAAAATTAATCTTACTTATTTCAAAATCATATAGCATATAACATTAAAGTTGTTCCTTTAATTAACCCGCATCTATTAATTTAATTTACGTGACGTCGATTATAAAGGATATCATTATCTTATTATCCTGAAAATTTGAAGTCGATTGACCTTTTCGGACTGGAGATATATGTAATCAAATTTCGTTTCGTTTGCATTGGATTGAACGAGAGACAAATACATTTGACGTGTGGTTACACCATTTTTAAATAAAGAAGCAAATCGGTATATAGTCTATTAAAAATAGCTGAGAATAGGACCCAGTAAACAATTTGGTGAAGTGTCCTGTTTCGTGACGTTTCTATCACTATTGCACTTCAATTATAGTTCGCATCAACTTTATCTTCATTTGTATACCGACAGGTGGAGTGATTTAGTCATTTGTAGCCGATAAAATATGCAGAGGAACGACTGTGAGAAACTGAACTCTTTCATGACAAAAAAATCATACGCATCTTCAATATGATGGAACAGTTTTGTGCTATGTTTGCCAGTATTTATGGTGCCCCATATATATATGTAGTATAAGTTTTATAATTATGAACACGTTATCAAATAATTTTTGATGACAACCAACTCCCCAACTCAAAAACCTAGAAGCGTGGAGTCAAGCATAACTGGTCTCTTCTACTGCGCTGTAAAAAACTGTCTAATATTGAAAGGCGTCGTTAAAAAGTTACTTGTCTTGAACGATATTTTTCCCAATTAAAAAGCAATGCTTCATCAACACACGAAATTTAGATTAGATTATTTAATGGTACGAATGTCATGAAATTTTGAAATTATAATGGTTTGCCATTGGTGGTGCCATCTGTATGTCATCCTACGAACTTATTGCGTGACGTAGTAGACCATTTGTCTGTAATATCTTAATCCAATCCAGTTTGAGGCAGCGTCCAAAGAAAGTACTTATTTATCCATAAATGACATCCTGCGTAAAACTTTTAAAGAGTTTCTACATACACACTTCTAAATTGCTTTTTACAACAAAAATACAAAATACCATTACCATAACTCTTTCCATTACATACTAAAATTTAAGTACTGGTTCAGACTTTGCGCAGCGATGTATACGTACTCCGTTAAGCGGGCTATATAGACGGCTTTACCATCAACCCACACAAATAATGGCCTCCGCTACCACGAGAAGCAACGCTACGGTGTTTTCTTATTACAATGAACTCTAATCCGCCATGTATGCTCGCTGCTTGAAGCTAAGAAATAGAGCTCAGTGTTCAACCGCGGATAACTTCACCCGATACATGTATTGTATAAACCGCTAGTCTAATTTATAATTAGGTCATTAAATGGTTAACTGCGCATAATCCATAGCTGTAGATACCATACATACATTTAATTATGTAACGTGGATTATGATTTAGAGTGTAATAAGCACATTTAGGGGAATATTAAGGGCATCCATCATTTAAAATTATAGTATTTTAGCAGTGAAATCGCCCAAAAGATACCCGCATATCTTTAGATATTCCCTGTATATTAATATATGCTCCATAATGTGAAAATAACATTTTGTATATGTGTTGCTTATACATGAATTGAATAAACATGACTGTACATACTATGTACATGCAGCAATGTTAAAATATGCATATACATATGATATGCATTTAAGATGAATGTATATACCTTGGATGTAGTATTTTACTATTAAATAATATTTCAAATATAAATTAATCTTCATACGATTCCCCATTTTTAAATTTCAACTTATAATTGAAGAACAGACTTAAGTCATTTAAAAGTTTTTACATTTAGATGCTGTAATCCTATTTTAAAATCATTAGTAAAGTATTTTTATTTTTATTAAAATATAATGCAAGTCCAGTCTCGTCTAGTGGCCACCAAGTCCAATAAGGTCTAAAGTTCAAATCTAGCTAAAAGCTCTGTAGTGCTATAAAATAAAAACTTATCAGATAAAAGCCGTAAAAGAACTTAAAAAGCTCATATATACATGTTACTTGGCTTGCACTAGAAATGATAAAAAAGCACATTACATTAGAGATAATTTAAGTCACGAAAGTTTTTAAAGGATTAATGAAATAGTAAATTCTAAATGGCACAGTGACCGAGAGCGTTGGAGCTTCGTGCCAGACAGTTGTAAGACCAGCGTTATATTATTTGGGATTGGTTGTTGTCAATGTTTAATTAATTGTAACTAAGGTTTTTTTAGACTAAAAGTTTGAAGGGTGTTTTAAAATAAAGGATAAAGTGGATTCTTGTTTAGACAGTAAGAATTGTGTCTATTTTTTTGTGTTTACGATGAAAATTAACTGTAATGATAACTACACAGCTGCTGAAAAGGTTACCAAGCCCCTGATTTGAAACTTCCAATGTAACTAAAGTAAATCTTAAAGTTCTACAAAACCCTTTGATTTGTTGTTTATACATAAAAAGTTTCACTGTAGAGCATTCTACGTGTTCCTGACAGACAGACAGAGACGCTGAGTACAGTATTATTGACTTCGTTTCACGAAATACAAATTTAAACGAACAAGCTACTTGAATTCAAGTCTTTAATATATACACTCGTAATAAAAACTTTAAAGCTCTGTAACTTGATGATGCAAATTGAGCTTTATAGTCGTGGGTGATGTGCAAGGAGTTAACCGAAGGAGGTGAATGATGTAGATGGAGTTAGAGGTACGTTTCATAATCTACAACAGTGATGCATTCCCAGACTTCACCCTTAGTGCCTAGCATAACTTTAACCCCAGTTCAAGCAGAAGTGTCTGGTGAATCTCAAAGCTCAAACTAAAAGTTCAAAGCACAAATCGAATGGTTAAAGTGGAGGTATGTTGCAAGCTCTATAAACTATGTATGTTTTCTACGAATATGTTAATATTTTATATTTTGGCTTTATTTAGGAATATTATTTTATATAATTCACATTTTATTGATTGATTATAAGGTACTTAACATTATTTATGAAATATGACCCAGTTTCTCTGGCTTCTCGTTGATTGTGAAATGTAAACTGACAAAATGGCAATGAAACAATATTGGAACATAAAACACGCCAAGAATTTTATCTCCAGTCGCTTTGCTTTTACAGTAATCCACAATATACAAAAGTTTAAAATTAATGTGATTAGTTTAATATAGGTGAAGAGTTTATGCGATGTTTTAGTCAATTGAAATTGCCATAATTCTACCATAAACCCGACGAGGCGTTAATAAATGGGAAGGTACCCTTTACAACGTTACTCAAAGTTTAAATTATGTACTTGTTATTTATATTATACAATTTATTTATTGCTTAAGATAAAATTAAACACAGGTAGAATATTATTCGACTTTAAAACTAATGGTACGTCATTTAAATTGAATTTTCTCTTCCTATTTGAATACTGAAATTCCAATTAACATTGCCACGTCACATTTTCTTGAGTAAGAGTTAGTGCTGCCATCTTGCAATGTCTTTTTGAATAACTTCTATAATCGCATATCATTTATTATGTTAATGACTCGGTAGTTTGTGTAATGCGTCAATTTTTTGCACGAAATTAAAACTAATTCGATTTGTTTCATTTACATTTACCAGTGTTAGAGTTCCTATTACATATATGTAAAGAAATTATATTTATTTAGTTAGTACATAGCTCGTTTGTCGGTAAAGCAGTGACCATATACTTATGTACTCCATAGATTACGTTTGAGGAATAACGGCCAATTTTAATGTAGAAGCGATTTAATAATTGTGATGATAGTTAAGACGTGTGAATACGCATCGGATGAGCCTGTAATTTGCGCGTAAAGGCGTCACGCATTTTTGAGACTAATTTACAAGTCCCCCAGCAGTTGTAAACCATGTCTCAGACTGGCAGAAAGCAGAGGACGGTCTGCAACATTTTCTGAAATTAAAACGTCGTGGAAACACATTATAACGATATTTACATCTTTTTATTTTTTCAAACGATGACAGTTACAAGTATAATTTGAACTTCAACCTTCGTGTGTTTAGAATTATAGTCACAGTAATATTACTTTAAATAAAGAGGGTGAACTTTAGAGGAAATTACTTTTTTAATGGTCTATGCTACATCCACAAATTTATTCTTTATGATATATATATACATATATTCATTGAGTACTATGCCATGCTGCTTTTGACGTCATGTGATGTTCATTTTTCGCAGTATATACCAAATATTTTATACATAAGTAGACGTCTTTGAAAAATCGAAATTTGAAGTTGAATTGACCCAAACTAAATTATAATGCAGATAAACTTTTTATGAAATGACTCGATTATTTATAAAATTGTTAATTTCTATATTGTTGTCTCTTTTAAATAAACATAGATGATCATCTTATGAATCGTGCTATCTCTTTCTTTTTGATTCCAATAGTATTTTCGTTCAGCGTTCAGTGGCTGGCTGCATCGATCCGACGGGAACAGACGGGGTTTCCCTGTATTCCCTGTATTCCTGTATTCGTTCCCAGTTTGCCCAGGTTTTCTATTTGAATATATGTATGTCTATGAAGTTATACGAATAAGTTCAAAATTCAAATTTAAATATAACTTTCCAGTTGATATTTATTTGGATAGAACTTTAGTATATAACTTAAATAAACTTTTTAAAGAAAATATTTTGAAAAATTATTATACTCTGTTTTGTATACCAATAAGTAGAAAACAAAACAAATTCGAAACTATTTTAATATGAAGAAAACTGCATTTTATAAAGAAATGTTGAACCGTTTATTAAGAAAGTGGGACAAGTCTACTTTTAATTGGAAATTATTATGTTAGTTTTATCTCTTAACAGTCTGTAGTCTAATGAACTTATTTCGAAATAGACTTGACCTAGTTTCGCAATAAACAGTCCCAAGGCTCTGGTAATCATTTGTTGTCACATTTCTTGAAACCGTCAGCTTCTCCCACTGTGATGTAATGATGAGGTAAGTGTTTTTTTCTGTTGGTGGTAACACTGATTTGTTGTTAAGTGATGGATGAGAAAACAAAGTGACAATAATTAAGTTCCTAATACTCACTTCATTGTAAATCCAGAACATGACAATTTAAATTAAAACGAAGAATAAAGGGAACAAAGTCTATCTGTCTTTTCTGCAATGGTCTGTTATTAGATTAAGTAAAAATAATAATTCCTTCTTATCTTAGTTCACCGCTCTTATAAGTAGAAATCATTTACCTATCATTAATATTAATTTCTTTAAGACACCAGTTAAATGATGAATTAATTCCATTTAATTGAATTTCTAAACAAGAGCAAATATTTAAGTCCCTAAAAATTGTCCTTTTTGTGTCCTCTTGGACTTTTCTTTTATTTTATTTTAATTCAACTTTAATTTACTGCATCCCTTTTCATTTTTGAATTCTTTACAAGAAAATGAAAAGCTTCGTCAAAAGACGCTTCTAAGTTTTATCGTAAAATCAAGTTGCGTAGAGTACGTAAGAGGGATGAGAACGGTGTTGGAGTGAGAGGGGAGTGTAGTATTCAATTAAGAGACTCCAAACCTCCAAATAAAATAATTAAACACAAATATGACTTGAATTAACGCTTTATAATTGTATATACATTAAGTTTTAGAGCGACAATACTGTACCGTTGGAATCTTTATGTTGGCACGTGCTAGCGTTATTAACTGGAGTGTTTCCGGCTCTTGTATGGAGCGCTAAAGTAATAGACCAGTCAAATATGGTATTTAGACGATAATAATAAAATCGATAAATTAACAGAAATTAATTTTAATAAATACTATTTATGTGAAATGGTATACAGATCGAAAGTTTTTATGTTTGACTTCATACTGTGGTGTTTTCGGACTTGATTTTTAAACCACCGCTATATTTTCTGGGTTTGGGAGTTCGCTCAATTTAATTTATTATACGTTTCATATTTACACCTTCATGTCTCTACACTACAGTGCATACATGTTACTATTGAAAAAAGACAACAAGTGACAATTAAAGAACATGATGGCAGATGATTCGATTCACTGAATATAAAAACTACTAGATGAATATGTTCTAAGTTGTTAAAATAGTGTTTTAAACTAATGAAAATATTAACACACATAAAAGTTTGTCTTTTACATAAAGAAATAAGATCAGACACAAAGAAATAAAATATTTTATCAAGAAAAATTCTAAAGCTATTTATTCTAAAACGGTCTTCTAAATTTTTTAATTTATTTTAAAAGAAAGTCAAGGTCATGTTCGCATGAAGATATTTTATATAGTTATATATGATTTATTAAGTTTATATCAGTTAGGAATTTCAGCACTTTGAATTTTTTCTGAATTGTCTGAAAGCATTCATCTTCAAATTTTATAATCCTTAAAAAGGTTTCTTGATATAATATATTGTTGAAAACGATGTTTTTAAAAGTAAGTTTTATGAGTAGATTACAATATATAGTAGATTAGATAATATTATTTACGTACAGATTATTTTTGGATACATAAGAAAAACCTTAAATACACATAATTGTGTTGCGCAGGTTAGCTATAAATTTATGTTTTCTTACGTAATTTTTTATGTATGTTTTATGCTTTATGTAATTTTCTATATTAAACTAATATAGTGATTCCAATGACAGCTACATACTGAGACTCGACTATCTTAAAATAATTTTGTTTTTGCCTTAGAAAGATAGAGAGACATTAAACAAGCAGAGACAACGTTAACTATTTTGATCTAAGCAATACACACATTTAAAGTTTAGCGGATAATAAACTAGGTTTATAAAACGAAATTAGAAAAATTCTCATAGTTATATTAACATTTATTTTTACAACAGATGTTGTTTCATACCAGTCTAGTCAACGAACGAAAGCAAACGAAAAGAAATTTCCAGGCTGAGTCTAATGTTTGACTGGACTACAACAACATTTCGTTGTTCATGAGTAATTTTATTTCTTGGCAATGTGCTGGATGTGCTCTTTATGTTTCTGTGTAGCATCCTAACCCTTTCCCCCCCGCCTACTCTTTCTACAATACATACCATACAGGCAATCACTGCATCCTCCATGTAGAAACTCCGTTATCGTATGGGCATTACATTACCCCACCCTATCGCCACCCAGTTCCGGTCTACAGAGGCATCGTTAATTATATTACAGCACACAAATGTGTAATAATATTAACCCTGTTTTTACGAGCTTAACCAAAATTTAATGACGTTTTTTTAAAACATAAAACCTCGGTTGTTATCTTTACGTTGCCATTGCCTATGACAGCTTGGCAGCGTATAAACGCTAGGAATGTTCGTACGAATATGCAAATGTATTTTAGTGGTGTAATTCAGGCTTTATTATTTGTGTTATTATGAAGCAATTAACAACTAATATTATTAGAAACGCTATAGGGTATTGATGTCTACTGTGTTAAATCGTATCTCATATGTGTCCAAACCAAATCAAACAGATATCGAAAATTGTATTACAATTACGCGCTAAATATGTGACCATTATTAATATTACTCTGTTCAGAGCGTTTGAAGAGAGCAGATTCCAGTAGCACACGTTTTCCACATGTGACGTTTCACATGACGACATGTGTACGCAAATTGTTCGTATAATAAGTCGACGGTAAATAAAGTAATCGTAAGAAAGAGTACCAAGGTATTGCACCAACCCTAGATACAATCTACCCCTATGCATCGATGTACTTTAAAAGCACCTTCAGGGCATGTTTGCAGTGACGTCGTCAAGTGTTATGCAAATAAAGTTAGCTTTATAAATAACTCGACAGATATCAATTTCTTCTTGTAGAATTACTTGAACGTACTCACAGAAGAGTCACAGAGTTACGGTGTTCTATGTGTGTGTGTGTGGGACGATTATGTCAATGTTTGCTGTAAGAGCACGTAAACTTAAATAAAATATATATGTAAATTTATAAATACCAGATAATTTAAATGATGAAATATTGTGGCTATCTCCATACATTTTTAGTATTTTTTATTTGAAAAATTGAAATATGCATTTTAAGGAATAAAATAAATATTTTCGCCAAAAAATATGAAAATTTACTTTGGCATGAAATAAATACTTAATATATTGGAATATTGACAGAGATTTAGCAACTAAAATCTTCCATAGTTTTAACGCTACAGATGTCGGCCATATTTATGACGTAACATGTCGCACTATTAAGGGATAGGTCAATTATTTGTTATATGTATAAGAGTTTTGTGTTAAGTATGCTATGCTGTGTAAAAGAAATTGTAACTTAGCGGACCGGATGCTATAATCATACAGAAATTAAGCCATGGTTCGCAAGTCCATTAAAGCTTTACATTTCTATGTAACATTTAACAATTATAAAGTTATAATGAACAACAAATTGTAAAAACATATTTTAATACGTGTAAACAAATGATACTACACATGTTAAAACCTTCAGGCACAGGTAACACTAATTATCTAATTAATTAGCCCACTAACCGCTGTGTCAATATTATTGTCATGGTGTACATATTGTTTGTTTCATGGCGAATGCCGTAGCAATGTCGATATTTGATACAACGCTAAACTATTTTAACTAATTAATTAATAAAATGTTTGCTTTTATAATTAACATAATAAAATACTTACGTAATGTAAAACATTGTCACCAGTCACTCGCGACTGATTATCGATTTTATTTAAATTTGAAATTACGAGACCATAATCCAAAAATTGAAAATTTCCTATATGTAAGTTACAAGACAATAGAATTTTACGACTACGGTTTTAATTCAGTAATTCAATTCTAAAACTGTTTTAAAGATATACTAGCCAGATGCACAATTTTGCAATAGTTTATTATATAATAAGATTTATTGATAACCATTACATCTGGCAACACTTTTCGTCTTTTACAGTATCGTTTAGTTATAAATAAAGTTACGAGATCTAGCAATAGGTATAGATATAGAATGTATTTGTATTTGGCAGGTATAAAAGTGTTTGCTTCTTTAGGTATAAGTCGTACCACAGGTAGAAAATGAATCTTTGAATTAGCTAGCAAATATAAACCTTACACTGCAAGACATTTTACATCTCAAGCTAGCTACGCATCCCCAAACAACTTTTGAATCATATTGAAGTTCAACAACGTCCTTAATGTCAAGCCTGTATATAAAAATAATTGAATATGGGAAGGCACAGAAAGGACAATTTGATTATAGACTAGTAATCTGGATAAAGGTCTATATAGAAGATGTTTTAGACGATAAGGGATATGGCCAGCATACGTAATACATAGTTATCTATTCAGGGCAGTGATTTGATAATACTACTCCGAAAATAACCCTTCAGAAATATTTTTATCCTTTATTATTACAATACGTGAAAATTGTGTTATATTGAAGATTTTAGATTTTCTGATAAATTCTAAATTGATGTAATAAAGTTGTCAGTTAAATATATAACTTAAGCATCACTACTACCTACTCTTTTGTGAACAGTGCACACTTCCGAAATATGAAATATATAAATTTTATTAAATGTATATTAAAATGTAGTTTTCGAGTGAATCTGCACTTTCATGTTTCTTTTTCTTTAAAGTCGTATTTTAGTTATGATGTAACACCACAAACCTTATCGTTCCTCTTCCTGCACCTTGTCACGTCTTGTCGAAGTGCGTTTTATTATTTACCGAAACTTAACATAATTCTATTGCATTGCCATTAAATAAATTAAATAAGAAAAATTATATAATCTTGCATAAATAGTTTTATTAAGCCCAGAACATGTTAATGAATAACTTTTGTTATGTAAACTTCCATTATATCAACGTAAATAATGTTATGTAGCAGATAAACGTTTTCATTGTAAATATGTTTAGCGGGAGAAGCTAACCACGATCTGTGGACCAAGGAAGTCATTTAAAGCTTATCAAACTGTTAAATTAATCATTGAATACCATGTGAAATCAGTTTCAATAATTCTGTAGTTCTGTTACTACTATCAAATTATCTTGAAATACATTTATAGTACTCCCACCATGAAGATCTATAGATCAAAGACGTACACGCATATATAACTGACATATTATTCGTATATGTACCTTCCCACCTCCTTCCATTTCTTTATTATCTTCTAAGATCAATATTTTACAAAAAACATGTTTCCGTTTCTTCCCTTTTTCAAAAAATAAAAGCAACTTATTGAGGTAAATATTTCCCGAACATTTTATTGTGCTGCATTGACATTGGAAAATGATAAATCCAGTAATCCCACATATTGAAAAAAACATTCACGGTTTACCACGGGGATTTTATTACTTTCAAAAACGTGAATACATGGAAATGATGCGATACGATAGGATCCGAATCGAGCCGATTGTATTTGTAGCAAACGAACCAATTTATGACGACTTCCTAATAAAATGAAAAAAGGAAAATATGTATGCTACACTAGTGGAAAATAACTGATATTACTATTTCATCCTTTGAAGTTTTAATTGAAAATAAATCATTGTAGCAAGAGTAATACATACCAGTTTGTATTTAAAGGATAAATTTTATTTAAAAAATATTTTGTTTGTTTATATGAAGAGGCCATAGTAGATGATGGTTAGTTATTCCGAAATTTTGTTTAATTAGTTTAAATGAGGCGTAAGGTTTTAACTTTTTTATTTTTCACTTTTTTTATTTATTTATATTATTGTACAACATATTAAGTTTATTGTGTAAAAATTTGAAGTCGATTGGAGTAAAACTGTCAGAGATATAGAGTTTTAAGTCTTCACCTCTCTGGTCTGCTTTCATGTTACTTTAAAACTTTTAAATGCGGTCTCTTACACATAGCTTTTTCAGAGTCGGTACCCTCTCTAGCTCAAAATCTACTAGACCGACTCTTTTGAAATTTGGCACACTCTTTCCTTACATAAATGCCAAGGTAACGCTGTAGAGTTTTTCTTTTAATTTTAACGTATTTTAAAATAACAAAATTTCTGATTTTTTTCATGAAAAATCGGTATTTCGACTTTTAAGTGCTGTAAAAAATTGAAAATCAATAAAAAAAATAAAAACTTAACAGCGTTACCTGCAAAAACTTATCAACTAATGAAATCATTTTGGTTTTCTGATTTCAGAAAATCCAGTGATGAGTTAGGAGTGGCACCGCAATGTTACTTTTTTTTGTGACGCATTCGGAGATTCGCTGTCAATGCCTCATTTCTTGATATTTATTTATGAAAATTTCACAAAGTATTCTCCAAATATCATTTTATCATGTAGTAATTATAGAAATAATTATATATTAACTGTGTCGTCAGAAAACATTATTGAAAATATGCATCTTTTTGACCTTTAAAGGATTTAAACAAGCATTTAACCGTAAGTAGAAATAATAAGATTTAATATAGATCAGACTAATGTGTATATATAACTATTGTATTTATTTGATTAATGTTGGTTGCTTAGGATAAGTAATAAAAATTTTCTATAGGGTACAAAAAATCTAGCGATTCTTTATACCCAGTATACTGGAGCCTGCTCAAAATCCAGGAATATCCATGCTTTAAGTAGAACACCCATATATGATATAATCCAGTCTTAACAAATGAAGACAATACCGGCATTTGGACCCTCTTCAAACACATATGTAGAACACTTTTCCCCTAATCGACGGAATTTTGTGTAATTTCCAGAGGGATGGTTATGAGAGCGGGTGATAGAGGGGACGTACGATATATGTGTTGCTCTAAATTTCATCAATTTACATTCAAATTAGCTTCCAGAGATATTAAGCTCCATCGATCGCTGTTGGTATGAGGTAATCGTTAAAACCCATAGAACAAACATGCTACGAATGGCAAATGTAGACAATTTGCGTATCGTAGAGCCACAGACGTACTCGTAGATGAAGCGTAGCATCATCAGCAACATCAGGCAATACTACTACTAGTACTCGTAGACGTAGATGTAGAAGGAGGCGTAGCCAAAGCTCACAATAACAAATTGAATACAATTTATCTATACGCTTTAAGTTAACTGAGGATTTACGTGGAAGCTGACTAAATCTATGTTGGTGTCCACATTTAGTTGAACTTCGATTTATTTAAGATTTGTACTGACTATTTATAGCATGAAGCACGTGATAAGAATAAGATGGAGATTGTAAGAAGGGGGATAATTCTGTAACGTGAAAACATTTATTGTTTGGAGGAAAAAATCTAACAACAATAAATGTGAAACAATAAAGCTTTTCTTTTTAAAAAAAATGGAAATTTATTATTACTTTCATTGAATTGTTTTGCAGAAACACCAAAATGAAAATGAATGGAAACAAAATGGTCGTAGGCTACTGTAGCAATTGTATAGTAGATGAAAATAGTTCTTGAAACAGCACTTTCACTTGAATCGATCACACTTATCAGAAGCTTAAACAGAAAATGAAACGACTCTGTGTAAAAACCGACTGAAAGTGTACGATAGTCTATTAATGTACCCTGTCTCGCATGTGTACTATGGATTATCAGCAGTGGCATTACTCAGCGTGCGAATTTACCATATTAAGTATATAAACGTAAAATAGAAACAAAGTTAATAAGTTTATCGACTGTGGGATACAAAGTTGACAAGAATGGAATATAATAAATAAAATTCACTTACAGTTTGACTCAGCTGTTGCAACAAATTGTTTCTGACGCCATCTGTAATAAAATAAAATAAAATAATTAAAACATAGTTTTGAACAATTCGGCAAAAACTTAGTATTGCCTAATTTTATAACAATTGGTAAAGATGACTTCGTATAAGTAGCTTAAATATTATTTTAACAAATTAGAAATTGCTATATAGAGACTGTACTACTTGTAGTTTTTTTGTAAAAATCTTTTGTGTACCAATTTCTACCGTAAAAATGTAACCGTCCTTACAATATACATATTTATAGGTTATATTATTTCCGGACACCCTGCAACAATCTTATATTGTTTATTTGACAATCCTAGTAACAACACTAAAACGTTTTCAAAAAGTTTTTAGTTCTTTACCATATCATTATTATAGAGTTTCCATTCCCATTATTATATTTTCACTCCGGAAAAACTTTATATCCTCTTTTATGAGGCCATTTTCAATAACTTTCCTTACTTTCTCTATATAGGTCAATAGCTCCTCATAAATAAAACTTTATATCGGCAAATAAATTATCTAAAAACCATCATCTTTTTTTTGTACTTAGAGAAAAATCTGTTCAGAAAAATAAATAACGAAATTGTTGTAAAAAGTTGCTGATGGTTTTGTTTCTATACAGGATTTAAGCTCCTTATTATTTTAGCAACTTCCTAAAGCTTAGGAGTAGCACTTCAATTAAATTTGGCACACTTTTTAATATTTTGAATTTTAAAATCAGTGAAACGAAACTTTGCAAAAGTGGAACAGTGGCAGTATGTGCAGCTGGTGGTAAACAAGAATAAATAAAATTGATTGACTTGACGAAGGGGACGGAAAGGGGTAATAAATCTATTAAATTTGTGGCATAATACGTATATATAAAGGTTTACGTTTTACATAAATTTTCTAAGGTAAAAAAGTAATAAAATTACATACCAAAAGTTATTTTTCCACAGATGTTTTCTTATGTTAAGAAAGCTTTTTATGTAAAATTATATAACGCTACAGAAAGACTAATATGTTACATATTTAATTATTATATGTAAAAAGTTATTATTATGTTTTTAGGTAGGTAAAACATATTGCATGAAGGGGGAGGAGTACGGTTTCAACTTTTTTTAAATTTATTTATAATTTTGTACAACATATTAAGTTTATTGTGTAAAAATTTGAAGTCGATTGGAGTAAAACTGTCGGAGATATAGAGCTTTTAGTCTTCACCTCTGGTCTTTCGTGTTACTTTGGTTTCTCACACATAGGTTTTTCAGAGTCTGTGCCCTCTCTAGCTCAAAATCTACAGGACCGATTCTTTTGAAATTTTGCACACTCTTTCTTTACATAAATACCGAGGTAACGCTGTCGAATGTTTTTTTAATTTTAACGTATTTTAAAATAACAAAGTTTCGGATTTTTTACATGAAAACTCGACAGCGTTACCTGCAGAAACTTTTCAACTAATGAAATCATTTTGGTTTTTCGATTTCAGAAAATCTAGTGATGAGTTATGAGTGGCACCGCAATGGGCCTTTTTTTGTGACGTCAGCGAACATTCTTTGTTAATGTTAATTTTATCATGTAGTAATTATAGAAATAATTACATATTAACTGTGTCGTCAAAACAGTAGTAGGAGCGGGGTAGTATATCAACATATACTTTAATAACAATTTAAAAGATACGACCATTATAAAATAGTTGTCAATTCAATAAGATGTTGGACAATCTAAAGCTTTTCTTTAAACTTTAATGATGATGCTACCCCATAGAACTTCTGAATAGTTTGATTGAAGGAATATGGGACTACATCTCACACCTTAAGGCTTTTGAATCGAGACATTTATCATCCGAGTCCCAACACGATCAAACATGTAACACGATCCGCAACCGCGGTTTCCGCAACGACCGTAACATCGCTTAAATACGAAGACGTGAGCAGCTTCAACAAGACGTTGTGTTCCAAGCCGAGGCCCTACTCTTGTATTCCACACATATCTTAATACTCTCCAGGGCAAGAATGGAGGAGGCCGTCAATTTAACAAACGGATATTCACATCTAAACAAATCTCACGCCATTTTTATCTCAATTCTTCTTCTCTTTTCATTTCAGTGCTGTCATATTTTGGTATACGCAATATTAATATATGGTATGATAAAAATTATCTTAACTCTTAGCATTTCATAAAAATCTTTTGTAAAATATTGTGCGATGTTTGAAAATCTCTTTCGGTTTGAAATTGATCGACAAGGGGTTTTCAGATAGCCGGTAAAACAGTGATCATATACTCATGAACTCCATAGATGACGTTGTGAGGAATAACGGCTAACATAGTTGATATTTAGAGTTGACAGAACTCACTCACTCACTCACAATATGCTCTGTTAAGGTGAAATGATACTTGGCCATTTTTTCTAGCGAAATATAGATGGCGATACTATACAGCAGGTTAAATATTATCAAAAAAAACATGTTTCTTATGCTTAAATCGTTTTATGTAAGTAACTATAAACGCGAATCAAAATCTAAAGTTGCAATAGTTAGATGAATAACGTATCTACATGTTAAGCTTTCTTCCACTGACTTTTAATGAGTTGGAACCGCAAAAATAACTTTTGAAAATGAATATTGCTATATTTTCTAGTTAAATTCCAATCTATATTTTGCTAGAAAAAATGGTCAAGTATCGTTTTACCTTAAGTGATTATAAAATTAGATAAAAAGGAATTGACAATTTGAATAACAAACTTTATATGTCGTGTCTCTGATTTCAGGTAGGATAGTATGATTTAAGTTATTATAATGTGTATGTAAATTACTAAAATAAAAGTCTTTGATTTTAGAGCAACACATAAGTTTGATTAAAAATTTACAGCTCCTAATAAAATTGGAGATATTGTCTTATATATAGAATACACAACTAAACAACTCAACTAACATTCAGCTTTTAAAGAGCTTTAAAGCGTCTGGTTGAAGTTTGTATCACGAATGATACTATAGTGTCTTAAAATAGTTGTGTCTCCAGTATGTGTTTGCCCTAACGTTAAAATGTGATAGCCCTTTAAAATAAATGAATAAATAATATTATGTTACGCTTAAACAAATGTTAAAATAGAAATTGTGAACCTTTAACAATAAAATGTTTAATTATAAAATATCTCTTTACATGGCTTAACCCTACATGAGCTTACGGTTATATATTAAGTTTAAATATTACATATTTCCGCTTCCTTGTATTTTAAATAGTCCAATATGTTAAGACAAGTTGAATCCTTTAGGTTGAGACTTTATTATAACATTTTATATACCTATATTTACATTAGTAGATATATATAATCCAATATACTGACATTAAAATGAAAATATTAAACAAATCCTCTTTAAACCATATGAAAATATTGTACATAAGGACTTACAAAATTAAAATGGCTTATACCAGGAACGCAAAACTGAACGCCAGATGGTGGTTAACGTGAACGTAACATTGTGGTCCAGGTCTCGGTATCTCTGGTCCATACACTGTGTGTTGGTAGGTTATTTTAGGCATTAGGCAATAGTAGGTTTAGAAAATATTTATTTAAAATACACCAAAAAGAGAGGAATAAAAGTTAAACACAATATAAAAATCATTTTGAAATTTAATATGAGGATGTTATTAATAAAGCAAAATACAAAATGCTAAAGTAGAGATTGTTGCTTATCTTAATATATATAAATTACGTGTCAAATGTTTGTCCGAGTTTGTCCGCGATGGACTCCTAAACTACTTAACCGATTTTTATGAAATCGGTTAAGTAGTTTAGGAGTTTACATCCATTCCATTACATGATAGCTTACATCTCAATTTATAATTGCAATATTATCTTATTGCAAATTAATTATCTGTATATGACATATGACATCTGGCGACGATGATGGCGACATCTGTTGACTAGATTGAGTAAATATTCTGTTGACTAGATTGAGTAAATATTCAATAGATGGCGCTATGTAATGTAATATGACAAAAACGTTAGGCACAGCAACGCGTGGCCGGGACAGCTAGTCGTTCTATAGATTTATATATAAAGAGGAATCTACAAACTTTTGAAATCTGCGGACTTTGAAATCTTGAATTAATACGTATTAAAAGATACAATTTTAAAAGAGGCAGACTAAATTGGTCTCACAAATATCACCATTAATTTGTGGTTTCCAATTTAGAAATTCCCGCGTAATGTAAGAATTCACTCGTAAGTTCCACAAACTCTTAAGAGATGGCAGAGTGTAAATGTGTCGATTACGACACTTTCAAAGTGTCGTGATAACACCATCGTTACAAACTTCTTCATTTACTTTGATAACAATAAAGTGGGAATTAATAACAAATTTGGATTGGATTATACACGCTGTACGAAAACGACGTATCCACAGTATCACTATCTTATGGTACAGAGTGTTGTACCCCTTGGAGATGATGTTCGTTGGAAGAAAGTTTCTTAGAAGTTTAACAGCTTCAAAAACATAAAGCTGATAGCGGATTAAATTAACTTAAATATATTAGAAAAGGCCCTATTCTGCAGATCAACTTTGAATTGTTATCGACTGTGTTAATAATGGAATATATTTAGGATGATTGCTGTTAAAATGTTGCACTTAATAAGCTAGCAAGTATGAAATTTACATTGCAAGATAATTTCTATATAAGAAATAGAAAATTAATCTTAGAATTAGCATTTGGCTAGCTTACTAGCAGTAATTAATAACAATTGTGCTTTATTGTGCAATATTAAGGATTTCATTCACATAATAAACATAAGTGGAGAGTCTAGTTAAGATATCTACCTCAAAATAAATTATTTATTAGTTACGACTGTTTACCTCTTGTTAAATAAAAGAATGATTCAACAGCTTACCACAGAATAACCCTTTGTTGATAATCTCAAACATATTCCTTTAAGGCGATAAATATAACGACTCGGTAATTCTCATTAAGAACTAACTAAATTACATTTCATATATAGTAGCACACAAACGGTTTGAAGATAAGAACACAGATGGCGTTGGAAGCGGGAGAATGGGAAAATATAATCCAAGATAAAGTTTGTAAATCAAATTAATAAATCCATTAAAAATAGATATTCCTGTTTACTATGAAATCCTATAATTAGGTTTGTTGTGTTTTTTAACAATATTGTAATCTAATTTCGACAAAGAACACAAGAAGCCTAATGCTTTTTGACGGTTTTTCATCATTCTTAAGAGCCCTATACCTCTGATCAAATAATACAACATATCATAATATTTCCCCAAAGTTACAAGCCAATCGGAGTAAAACTCTGGGTAAGAGAGCATTTGGAAATTCGTCCTAATTAATTTTTAATCCCAATCGCGATCGCGATTTATCAAAAACTAATGCACCGATCCTATTGAAATTTTGCACACTTCTTCTAGATAGATTTGGCTAGTGATTGAACAAAGGTTTTTCTTTTTCTTTGTTCACAACTTATTTTAAAAGGCTATTGCGTAGTGGCGTAAAATTTAATTACCAAAAATTGTACTTTTTTGCATATAACGCTGATAAAATTTTTCTTTTATATATTTTGTAAGAATATAGTCTTTGTTTGAATATATTCCATGTTGATAAGTGGTTGCTTACCTTTACACTCCTTAGACATATCTTATATTGACGTATACACTATCAGTAGAGATGTCTGTGTGTGTATTATCAAAGTGTTCTACTTCTCCTATTTTTAATGCCAATTTGACCTACATATGTATTACAACATGTAAGGAAACATCCTAGACAAATATTAGATCTAAAATACTCATCCTCTATGGTATGGTATATCCCACGGTTCTTCTCGTATCTTCAAGGAATACGAAATAAGACGTCCTTGTTGGGGAACCACCGGTACTGATAAAACTACAATCTGACATACGATCGTGTTCGAAACGAGATCATTTTAAGACTTTATCTTTTATTTTTATTATTGGTAAATCTTTTATAGGTCGCTGGGTTGATTTGCTTGTAAGAGATAGAGATAGCTGATGCTGCAGACCGTATTTTCTTAAACAAAATGTCTCTGTGATGAGAGACGAAAATTCTGTTAAAAAATGACTCCAGATATTGACCTCAGACTTTTTCAGTCGGGTGTAGTCGCATTTGCAGACTTTAGGGGTCATTCAAAAGTTACGTCACCCAAATTTCAAAGACTTTTAATCCATACCATCTATACCTCCCATATACTGTTACGTTACACATTTTAAAAACATTTAAAATTAAAATAATAAAAATATTAAAAAAATAAAAACTAAAATAATTTAAAATTTCCCTGATAATTTCAGGTTTTCCAGTAAAGTTTTTCGTACTTTTCCCTAATCTCATTTTATCTCCTTGCCTTAGTTGGCGTTTAATAACTAATTAAATACGATTTATTACTCGTAAATAAAAAGTATCTTAAATTGAGTAAGACAAAAATAAGCTAATGACTAGTATAAAGTAGAACAAATTAATTCTTAATATTTAATAGAAAAAATTATTGATGATTTTTAAATTAATCATCAATAACTTGAATTTCAGCTAAAAGTTTAGCTTTTTTTGACGCCAAATATTACTTTCATTAGCTACACGTTAAATTTTCTGATTCATTTCATTTTGAATTTTAAATATAATATACTATATATGAAATAGTTGCCACAATCAAATTCCCAGATATTTCTTAAAATTCCCTGATGCTTCCATGATATTTCCACGTCTCTGGCCACCCTGTTATTTATCTTTTTGAAAGTTAAATTTTGATTATATGTGACATTACAAAAGTTATGACGTCATATGGTTGTCGAAAACGATTTGATTCGACTGTCAGACACATTTATGTATTCCGTGACTAGTAATGAAAATAATAACAATGTTTAATAGATATATATGGTACTTTACGACATATATGTCCTGTGTGCAGTAATTTGCAAGACAGTAGCAACGCCTGTTACCTTCAAACTTACAAAACAACATGCTAAGTCTAATAAATTATTTAAAGAATTCGGTAAACTTAACTTAGACATTTAACTTATTTTTAAACACAGTTGACTGATAATCGTATAAGTAGTAACTTGTTTATTAAGATAAAACTTTAAAAAGTCCTTGTTAAATATTCAAACAATGAAGGAATGAAAGAGATGGAAGTATGGTGTCTCTACTTCGGCATCTGCCTGCGCCAGAGCTAGTGCCAGTGTTGGTGACGCTTACGTTAACTAGACTTTCATGCAGACTAAATTATTCAGATCAGGAAACCAGACCAAAGCGGAATAGCTCTCTATGTCGTAAACTTTTCTTATGTCTCACACCCTTTTGATCGTGCCTACCAAGTTGTACAGGGATGAACTGAAAGATATCCTTTAAAGTCAAGTTAGTATCAAACCTTCTTTAATTTTTACCGAAATACTAGCTAAACTTAGCTATGGAGAGTGAATAGCATATATATCCTATAGATTAAAAGTGTGGCCAAAATGTGTGCGAGAGAGAAAGGTATATATTTCTATTTGTTCTCTATGCGCATGCGTCGAAAGTGACAGTTGTATATTGTATATAATAAATTTTAATATTCTATTAAGATATAATAAATATTAAATATGTAAAGAAATTATATTTCTTTAGTTGGTACAAAGCTCGTCTGTCGGTAAAGCAGTGACCGTTCAGTGAAAATATATACTCATGAACGCCATAGATCTTTATATCAAAATTTGTTGGGGCTTCAAATGATGGGTAAAGATTTTTCACTAAAGGAACAACAACGCTCGCATTGAATTAAGATAATTATATATTGATTATACGTTATTGTTTACAATTAAAAGTCCTGGGAACTAAGCTAAGTAGGGCCTAAGATTTCAAGTGAGATTGTGGATAACATTTTTCGAATTTTTGCTTACACACTGTAGTCGATAGCTATGCTTCTGTTTATTAGATAAACTTTGCAAAATAGGCGAGTACGGCTCTGTCAACGTGTGAAGGGTCTCATTTGAATTGTAATTTGTACTCCTGTTTTTTAAACTACACTTCGTTGTATATTGTACAATGTTTATTTCCTTTAAATATATTAACAGACATTGGGGACAAGAGGCGCTAAATTTAGTTATAACAGTACAAGATATACCAGCGCATCTGCCAGCGAAATCTACGACATCCTGTAAAATATGTACGGACGCCCGTGAAACGTTTATGAAAATTATTAAGACAAAAAGCAAATTAACGTTTCAATATTGCTAATAAACAACAAGCTTTTAATGGAGCTATTAATATTGATAGTAAAATTATTTTATGACCAATAAAACTAAATGAATAATAAATTTATAAATGCTTAAAAATAATAAAATGTAAACTACCCTCTAAAACGGCCATAAAGGGGTAGTAGAATGGTCTGATGAAATCCCGGAAGCATATTTCTGAATAAGATGACATCTACGAACTTTATAATTTATTTATGCATTTGATTTTAATGGAATGTTGGTGAGTACGATTTTTATTTTCTTATCCAGCTTTGCATTATATTAAGATATATTAAAGTTAAGGTTCATACCGTTATTTGGAAATCATTTTCAAACCGTTTCTTCAAGATATTATGGGGAAAAACTTGCTTTGATACGTTGGTTACAAACTGTACTTATCAAAACCGCCACAGCTGTCTTCTGAGCGCTGTACACACATAAGCGATTCCATGAATATAATGACAATGTAAACCAACGTTGAAATACCGGATATATCTTCTAATAAATCTGTTTCTCTACGTCCAAATGATAAAGAATCAGTTCCTCTTCTTTATGGGTTGCATCCCTTAGATATAAGGGAGAAATATAGTTCGCATGTATAACATGACTTTGTAACATATGAGTATATATTTTTTGTGTCGGAATATTATTCTTCTACCCTTAATACTATTCTATTGTCAGCTATGAAGATAGATACCTCGGTTGAAGATGTGTTTTATAAATATAATATATTGTCAAGGTGGTTTTAGTAAGGGTGCTAGTGGTATTCTTTTAGGGATTGTGTAGTACATTTAAAACTTAATAGAGAAAAACAATCCAATCCTTCTTAAGCACTCTAACTATAAAAGACTTAAGAAATACATGTTTTAGATTGTTGCCAACATGGGTTACTCTCTTATAAAATGTTCTATAATAATATTTTTTAAAAATACGCCTTTATTTTAAAACATGGCAAATATTATAACAAAAAGTGAGCTATTTATTTTGAGAGTGGATGGAATAATAATTTTACTTTTATGGGTATATTCACGGCCGATAAACCTAAATAATGTTGTCCTTACTTCAGTTATTATATTTTATGCGAGTTTCAAAAACCATGTACAAAAATATGTAGAATGGGCTTGTGCCCTCATTTTTTAGTGGTGATTTTTTCAATTGTTGATTGAAATTGATGCTAATGAATATGTATTGGCGTGTCTATTTTATTAAATATCTAAATGGTGACGGAGATATAGCAATTAAAAGTTTAAATTGTAGTTTTAGCGCTAGAAATGGTCGGCAATATTTGTATGACGTGAAATGCATTTTAACGTCAGTTATTTGTTGAGTAGGTCAGTGCTGTGGTAATGTTTTGTAGCTGTTGGTAGTCGAAATAATCAAGGCAAGTCAAGAATAATAAGTTTTTATTTTATTTACCCCTGCTAAGGCAGACATAATATTGAAATTTTATTGTTCCTTGAAATAGCTGTAAATAATATTTGATATTTTGATATCTAAATACATATAGCAGAGATATATGAGATCTAAGGTTGGTAACGGTTATGATGTCACATGCATTTGGAATGTGCACAACGTTGAATCCCTTTAATAGTTAAAGAGAAAAATGACTTTTTTAATTGTTAATATCTCCTGAAATATAAAGAGTTATTAAACATTAATTGAACATTTGAGGTTCTAGTAACCCACTTTATCAATATATAGTACACTTTTATAGAAATTAACACATAGGACACAAGCCCATTACTCTGCAAGTTAGATTTTGAATTGTTCTATTTTTGGCTACCTTGAACGTTGGACCAACAACAACTACATCGCTTAAGATTTCAGCAGTATTTTAAATTCATTTTATGATCATTCTATCCATTCACTCAATCTACACACAATAAGCCTTAGTATTAGCCGGATTCTTATTGGTGAATTTCGTTTGTTTATTTAAATTAGGGGTAAGTATTTTGTTTACGATTTATGCTAATACTGCGACCTATTTGTTGACGGAGGAATAAAACCCTTGCAAGAAGGAGATAAAATATGATAATTTGAAACATCTATTGCACTTTAAGGGATTAACATAACACCCCCAGGAAATTGAATGAGAAAATGGTTTTAAAAAAACGATGGTATTAAAGCAACTGGAAAATCAGCTGCTGAGATGATTTCACTATGTGATAGAAATGAATTTAATAGATGTCATTTGATTAGTATAAATCACAAATTGTTTTGTTTTAATTGGAGGCAACGTAGCTGGAGTTGTTAATATTTATTTGTCTTTACCTGGTTTAAAAGTAAACCAAGTCTTAAACTTTGCAGCCTGCTTCTACGACATACTAGGAGCAGAGCCATCTATTGAACAGTATACTCATAAGGAGTGTGCATGTATGGGGTAACCTGTTTAATGGTTTACCTGTAAAGGTAGACATTTCCGTCAAAACTGTCTGGTAAATCGTTACGAGTATATCCGGCAGGTAGGTAGGAAGGTAAATTGTATTTGATATAACTAGATTTATAGCACCTTGCCGTAAAATATGTCGTTAATGTAATTTTTTGAACTTGGTGTTAAAACTAATAGTTACAAACAAAATTACGTGTTTCTAAAGTGAGCTAAAACTGACATCTGTTAAATCTAAAGCTGAGGAGCTGATCTAGAGTAACTATTATCGACATCTTTATATGGGGAGTCACATATTTTGCGTGTCTTGAGCTTATAGCTACAACAAGGTCAATTCAGCTTTGATTCTAAGTCAACGGGCGCTGTGTGGTCCATAATCTTTTAACTACTCACATATAACGTATTCCCCCTTCCCAATAAATAAACAACCCATGAATTTTTTGACATAATAAATTTTATTTCGCGTGAAGCTTCTTTATATAAACCTTATTGATTTTGCATATAGACAAAAAAAAAGGGTGACATCATCTCGAAACGGGTGAATCTGTTGGATATAGACGACATTTTCCAACAAATATTCAAGGTTTTAAATAAATTGTTTTCCCAAAGGATCGTGGTATACTGTACCAACAATTTTCCCGGAAAAAAATAGGTTATTTTAAACGTGAATGACATTTTTTGATAAGAAACTTTAAAATATTTTATTTTCTGTCAAAATATATATAAAGGCTGACAGCAGCTAAGCTTGAAACATTATTCAATGTCCAGCGCTGAAAAGAAAATTCATATGAAGGAAACTTCATGGAAAACTATTGCATTTATTAAACATTCTCAACGATAAACGACTATTATTAAAATAAATGTATTTTAAAAGTTTGTTACACTTTAGAAAGTTTCATAAAGCTAAAGGTTAATGCTTAAAGCTCTTCCCCTTCCTATTTAGTACCCCTATATGGAGCTTAAAGTTAGTCACAGCTGCTTGATGATACAGTGTGTCGCGTCATTATCCCCCAACGCTAAACTCTATTTCCAAAACTTAAAAGTTTTATTGCAGCTACTTTTTAAAAACAAAATATAACGTTGTATACTAAAAATAATGTTTATAGGTATGCTATCGAAAGCTCTTTTAACTCTTTGAAGACAAAACGACACAGTGAAAGATTTTGAGTTTATTCTAAAACATTTTATGAATACAAAATACAAATTTTCATTTTAATAATTTTGAACTTCAATAAAAATCAAAATAGATGAAACACGGGGAAACTAAATCCTGTAAAGCTGCCTGTGTGAACTTTAGAAAGGGTGACAGGAAATCTAATAACGGATAAGGGTTCATATTGAAAATGGAATTTATAAATAAGAACACGTATAAGGCAAAGTGTCACCATCTGTAGTCGAGGAACGTAATTAGTATGCGGATGGCAAGTGCGTGTGTACTTGGAATATCTGACAGATTTGAAAATTGTTAAAAATAAATTTAATCAATATTTTCTGAAAGATAATTAGAATTTATAAGTTTAGTTAGTGTTACGTATGAATATGTGTTCCCTTATTCATGCTCTTAGTAGCACTTAGTACAATTCTATTGGTAAATCTTGTTCTTTTAATAATTTCTACATCATCTACTTTTCTACAACAAATGTAGAACACTGTAGAATACAAAATAATTACGACAGCTTAAATATAACACTAATGTATGCAAAAAGGTCCCCTTGGTAAAACTATGTACGAATTTATTAACCAGAATAATAAACAGTTAATAGTTTTATTAATCCCACTTCTGAAATATAACTTTCTTTGTTTAAAACAGACAAATATTAAAGTTGTTTCTACTTTCAGCGACTATTACTTAAAACAATTCCCTTAAATGTAACAATATACAAGTCTATATGATCTAATTTGCATATATATTCAGTCCAAAGAGCACTTAGTCTCTTGACAATTATCGTAAATGACTTTTATTAGAGATGATGATCTAGCTTACATTAAAGTTAACGCCTTACATTTTAACTGAAGCAACTATTCTTACTTCCATGTTTTTCTTGTTGTCGCAACTGTACACTAAAAGCTTTATAAAGAATGGGAAATACTTTTTTTTTTTTCGTTGTATTTTAATTGAAGATTTTATTTTGTTCGTAATTGAATGGTACAGCTATAGACCTCGACCTTCGCAGCATCTCAGCCTTACTGGTTCTCGTAGAGTTCCTAATCTTGATTTTATTTTAAAAGAGATATCACTGAAATGAAACTAACTTAAAAATGCTTTTACTTCTTTGAGAGAGAACAGGGTGTGTACAAAGATTTTATATAAGGAATTTATATATTTATTTTTTCGATGATTTTTTATGTAATTTTAAATAGTTTTTAATTTGTTGGCTAGTATAAAAATTACTTTAGGGAACATATACACTATGTATGTTATACTATAAGCAGAATTTTCAATGTTGATTTTTATTATTTTATAGTTAGAGGTCACCCACAAATTTCGTCACACAAAATTGTGATACAGCTATACAAACAATCGAATGCGTTTGATGAATTCACAGTTACACTTAAACGCTGCACCGATTACTCGAAAACCGTAACAAATAAGTTAAAATGTATGAAAACGAATCTTATATTCATTTAAGAAATATTTGTAGTCACTCTTTAACACCGTAAAGTAAAACTTTTTACTTAAAAATAAAAGTTATAAAAAAAAGGGTTAAAACTTTATTTAAAGAAAATATTTTTTGATAAATAAAATCAAATACAAAAGTAACTGATTGATAAAATTATTCGGAGCTGTGAAATGATTTTCGAAAAATAATTTCTAAACGTAATTAGAATTCCATTTATTAAAAAAACTTTTAAACCGTGACAGAGCAATCTGTTAAATAAGAGGAGTAGGGTGGATGTAAACCGGGTGTGGGGAATAAGTGAGGGGTTTTTTGCTAAGGAAATACAACTGCAGTTAGATAGCTTCGTTTTTAAATAGGTTAATTAGTTATTTGTGTAATGCATTAAAACTAAAGCTTCTTATTTTAATGCCATTGGAAGACGGGACTTTTATTTTTTATTTTAAAAAAGGAATTAAAATAACAGCTCTCTGTCAAACCTGTGATTGTCAAAGGGAAATGCTATTAAAACGATAGTACAAATAAAAGAAAATTAAAATGCTCGCGGAAGCTATTGTTCCTAGGAGAAAAGTTAATATGACTTTTTTTTATAGGAAATGTTCATATTTTTCTTCATATATACAAGTATATATATTTTATTCATAAAATCAAATAATCAACTTATTTTAGCACTGTAAAAAATTATGCGTACAACGGAAAGCATGCAAATTATTTGGAACATTAAAATAGAAGAAAAGGCTGGTAGTTCTATAAAATAAGACCTTCTTATGCTAAAAATTACTCGGTTTTATTTAAGTAAACAATTGCAGGAATGTAAGTTACCATCTATGTTTTGTGTTTAGCGGGTTCCTACTTATTAATCTATGTGTTTTACTGAAATCTTTTTGCAAGTCTCGTTTACTTAAAATATTACATGCATTTAGCGGAGGATTAAGAAACGTACCTAGTGTCATCATATTTTCTACTCTTATGCGACCGCCATCTTAATCCGTTTACATTAAAGCTTGTTAAAATACATTTTTCTTAAGAGACTAATGATTTTCGTAAAACTTTTCTTTGTCTAAGCCAAGGAAAACCTTTGGTGTAAATACACTTACAATTCCCATAAATTAAATATGTAAATATGATTTAATTTATAGAATAAATTATAAAAAGTTGTTCGCTCTTATTCTTCTTCTATTTGGAAAACTAAACGGTTTAACATCAATTAATACGTTGTAAAGCTAACTTCAGACTCATTTAAAATACAAAATAAATGTGTATTTTATATTCATCTTTTTTTTTCATTTCATTTTCTTTGTTAAAGCTTTTGTACAAGAATTTTTAAACTTTTAATCTTTTAGTGGCTTTTTACTTTTATAATTAACACCAAGGGAGATAACGTAATTTAGCAAAGATGATGCGAGACTATAAGATAAAATAAGACGGCGTGGCGTTTTGATATAAATAAGGACGAAGGACTTCTTAAAGTTGAAGGTTGAAGGCGTCGAAGAAAGGTGCCGTAATTCCAGAAGTTTTTACATTTAAACGACTTTAAATTTCCATGAATTTATTATTCAGATGGTTAGTTATTCCTCATTCAATAACTTTTTATAAGATTTTAGGCCAGGATTTGGTAGATGTGATATATATTTTTTTTGTGTAGTAGTACATTTGATTCTCGTATAACGCGGTTTTCTATTGTGCTAAAATATTTACATAATTTTAAAGAGAAAGTTTATTAAAAATATTAGTAAAATTCACATATTATACATTACCGAAAAATAATGTAAGCGGTTAAAAACATTACAATGTTTTTTCTCTTTAAATTTAATCTGCAGTTAATTTAACATAAAATTGAACTGTGTACAAAATAAAATTACTTGGCCACACCCATTCCATTTCGTATTTAATGTGTAGATCAAAGATTGGGAACCTAGATTTTTATATATTCCTTAGATTTTAACATGTACTTACGCTGTTAACAAAGATGTTTTCTACCCCTGTTCACACTTTATCATGAGAGATACATGCATCTTCGTACATAACGGATTTGGTGTTCTTTAAGTCTTCAATTTTATTGATATCGGGAAAACGGTATAGACATATTATATGTAGTTTTATTACCTCCACAATAGTGATAAACATTAAAGTAAAATCTTCATCTGATGATAAAATGTACTACTGAAAAATAATCGATTTCACTGTCCCTTTTCTCAGAAGGTTAAAAATGTACTTGATGGAAATATGTCTCGAGAAAGAAACCAGACAGATTAATTTAATTCCCCATGCTACCTAGGGACCTTGGCACCTAATTCTACGGGTCACATATTAACCCGATATCCACCCACATTATTTGATTAAAACTGTTCAAATAAATTTTCTAAATTAGCGGTTATTTTGGTAAAGGTGGTTGCGTAATTAAAAAAGAAATAAGCCACAAGTATATCAAGTATTTTTAATATAATTTTAGACTTATTAGAATCCCAGGACGCGGGTTGTTTAATCATGTTATGTGCGTGGTAGATAATTAGGACGTGACGGATAAAGGTTTTGCCTTCTGGTCATTTAAATTGTTGCTGGACCATTTTACAGCTTCTACTAGTAAAACCTAAATCAAAATATATCACGTGGAAAATTTATTCAATATAAAGTATTTCCTTGGAGCTATATGGAACGTGGAATAGTTTTAAGTCGGGGAGGTCCATTTGTAAGAAGGGAAGATATTTTTAAAGGGGATGAGACCTACGCATCTATGATCAGTTTACTACAGGATGGATAATGTGTTGGTAAAAATCTATTAATTTCAAATTTTTACACAATATACTTAATATGTTGTACAATAATATAAATTAATAAAAAAAAAATTATAAAAAAAAGTTGAGACCTTAACAACCTTCCCCCCTCCACCACTCATTAAATATACGTAGCGTGTTTAACGGGCTATTATGACAACAGAATGTACTACTACTGGGTATTCTGAATTGTATTTAATTTCTAATACAAAGCAATATGTATTAAACGAATTGTTTGTTTAATTTTCCGGTCTACTGCTCCTAAAATGAAAACCGTTAGACGCATTTCAATCAGTGAAAAGCATACAAAAGAATATTCTATTTGAAAAATTGATTCTTCACAGAAAAACAATCGTATTGATTAAAATAATTATTTCAAAAATGTTTATTTTACATAAAAAAAAGATTTTACGTTTTCAAGCTTGAACGGATTTAAATCAATCATAATTAGCAATTCAATTACTGGAGAATTTACAAAAAAAAAAACGACGATGAAAAGAAAACGAAAATACGAAAAGAAATATGTAAAAATCTTTAAAAGACAAAGTTACTACATTAACAATGTATCGAGAATAAATTATTTTAGGATATAAAAAAGAAATAAAATGGTGGTAATTGTGATGTATTCAAAATGGGGTTTCGTGTAGAAAGTTCGTTTGAACTGATGACGCCCTGATATTGATAGCTAGCCTGCTGTATCCCTACCTACTACGCTGCCACAGTGCTACTATTTACCTTACCACTGGCTGATTTAAGATATATGGCACAGAATGCTCATTCCAATAAACCGTCCTTCTTTAATTGTAATGATGTATATATTTTATGAATTTTGTCGCCCTTATCCCCTAAGCTCAACAATTTATTCTCACAGCCGACGAAAAGGGCCGGGCCTCACATGCACAGGCCTAAATCCATCTCTGTTGTTAAATGTACATACACAACCATTATTTGCTTATAGCATAACGTATAGCATGTCATACATTTCTATAAATACTTCAAATAACCTTCAACCCCATGTACTTCAACCCTTAAAAAAAGCTCACTACTCAACAACAGTAAAAGGACCAAAAAGGTCAACACAAAACATCTATCTGTATGGGAAAGGGATGTCAAGGACATAACATAAAAAATGAATATCAAGGATTCGTTTAAACAAAAAATTCTGTAAATGTAATCGAGTATCGCAAGCTTTAGCTTATGAACTTCGTATAATATATAATGTTCAGTACAAAATTAGCACAGAACATAAAATGTGTCTCTGTTGACATTCTAGTTTAATATTGTATTGTTGTCTCTGGTAGAAATCTTACTCAGGGCAACACAGCGACGTGTTGGGCAACACAACGACGACTGCTGTGCACGCTACAGCCGTTTGGCATTCGAGTCACTCGTGTTTTGGCTTTTGCACTGTCGTAGCATGTTTCGCAACCATTTTATATCATTAGAATTTGTGGTTAAATTTATATTAAAAAAGTGTAAAATAATTTTATCATTAAACAATTGAATAATTATTCAATCTACAAATACTCGCATGGTTTTATTTCGTACATGCGAAGCTGGTCCTTCGAGTCTTACAAAGCCGATCCTTCGAGTTTATTAACCGCGTGTGTTTTTCATTGTATTTTTGGCGTTTTATTACATTTGCCCCTTGGCGATTGCCATTGATTGGGTAAATGGGACGCTCTATTTTGGCGGATTCACGGAGGATTTGGATATTTTACAATTACATTTCCAGAAGCCTTACAAGCGAAGCTGGATATTTTACAATTACATTTCAAGAAGGTTTTAATTCGTAAATGCGAATCTACACTTCGAGAATTAAAACAAATTTGGGCTTACAAACCATTATTAACCGCGTGTGAATTCGTGGTGTTTTGAGGTTACATCTGTGTAGTAATCGGCACATGTGCAAGCTATTTCTTTACATTTACCCTATGGCGGCCTGGCAAGTCATCAATTGACATTGATTGGGTAATGTAACGCTTGATTTAAGCGGATTCACATATATTTTGGATACTACATGTTCACATTTCAAGAAAAATTGTTCAAGAAATTTATTATACGGAAAGGGGTGCAAGGAACCTAGAAGAGAGTAAAATACTTTTTTACTCATCAAGGTACAATTCTATTATCATTATCTACAAGTACCGATTTATTAAAAAATTGCTAAATTCCTGGATTAAGCTGGATTAGTTTTCTCATCCACGTTTCATCTAACATACAAGTACGAGTTTATCATCTAAGCAAGATGGAGGGGTTGAAGAGGCTTAAAACGGCGCGGACGACTGCAAAAGGTTCGATTTCAAGAATGGACAATTATGTCAGCGACGCAAGGGCCCTCGAATCCGGTACGGTGGAGCTGCTGGAGGCGAAAAAAGAAAAGTTGATGGCTACCTATCACACGTACGAGCTCACGCAATCCAGTATTTTAGAAATTGATGAACAGGATGATGAAGACATCGAGGATGTAGAAGAAAAATACTTTAATATTTTAGCTAAGTTAAATGCCAGCATCACCAAGTTGAAAGAAGTTAATAGGCCTACTTGTCCTAGCTTAGTGGCATCCAAGCTTCCAGCGGTGGAAATTCCAACCTTCGATGGCAAGGATATAACCAGGTTTAGGCCCTTTTATGAGCTCTTCCAAGCGGTCGTTCACAATAATGCATCACTGTCCGATGTACAGAGACTTTTTTATTTGAGGAAGTATCTCCTTGATGAGGCTCTTTCAATTATCATAAATTTGCCGCTTGTGAACAGCTCATATAAAGAGGCTCTTGATTTATTGTTAGCGCGGTATGAAAATAAGGCGCGATTAATTACTAATCATATAAATATATTACTTGATATTCCAAACATGCAGAAGGGTACTGCAATGGCAATAAGGGCTTTTTTATGTCAAGTTAAACAGCAATTACAAGCTTTAAAAAATCTTGATGAGCCTGTAGACAAATGGGATATGATTCTAATCTCAATATTATGTAGAAAGCTAGATTTATTAACTAGTCGCAATTTCCATATGGAAAGAAATGTAGACAAACTGCCTACTATGGCAGAATTTATATCATTTTTAGAAAAACGTGCGATTGCACTTGAGGATAGCTCACCATATAAAAGTATGTCAAATGACAAAAATTATAAAGAGTATTCGTACTCGAGAGTTTCCAATGTCACTACTCGCTACAATTTAGCATGTAGATATTGTAATATGGACCATCCCATTTTTAGATGTCCAAAATTTAAAATGGCTCCTTTAGAGTCGCGTAATTCATTTGTTCAAGAACATAAATTATGTTCGCTATGTTTAAAAGCCCATAGTGGCAGGTGCTCCCTTGAGAATAATTATAAATGTCATAAATGTAAAGGCATGCATAGCAAATTGTTATGTGATAAAACAGATGCTGGTTCGCTGGCTGGCAAGACAACTGAATCTCCAGTTGTAATGTGCTGTAGCAATGATAGCTTGGGGGGTACCATATTGCTGCCTACTATGAAGGTAAAAATTATTGATAATTTTGGTCGCGAGTTTCTAGTTCGTGCATTGCTTGATAGCGGTAGTCAAGCATCATTAGTGACTGCTGAACTCTTAAAAGAATTGCGTTTACGCACAAACACTCATCCTAGTAAAATTATTGGTATAGGCAATAAAGCCACAAAATTATATCACTCAGCAATTATAAACATACAGTCTAATTACGACAGAAATATTAATCACAAAGTGAATTGTCATGTAGTTGAATCTATCACTACGCATTTGCCTCAAATTTTTATTGACACATCCAAAGTTATTTTTCCCAAAAATATTAAGCTAGCTGATGAGCAGTATAATGTACCCTCGAAAATATCATTGCTATTGGGTGCGGATGTATATTTTGCCATTCTATTAGGTGGCTGTATTAAATTAAATAATGGCTCAGTTTTACAGAACACTACATTTGGATATGTAGTTGCAGGTAAACTGCATAATCAATTTAATTATAATGTTATTAATGAGCCAAAAATGTTTCAAAATCAAAATAATTATTCAAGTAATATTATAGTATCTAATTTTGCCATTTCTGACCATACAACACTTGAGAATGTTATGGGGCAATTTTGGATGACTGAGAAAGTCCCAGAAAAGACAGACAAGTTTACTGAGGAATATTTAAAGGCTGAACATATTTTTAAAAATTCAGTACTACTTGAAAATAATACTTTTACTGTAGATTTGCCATTAGTCAGCCCAGTAAATGAACTAGAATTGGGGGATTCTTTCTCAGTCGCCCTGCAAAGATTCTGTGTGTTAGAAAACAGATTTAAACGAAATCCTTCACTATTGAAGGTGTATAAAAAATTCATTGATCAGTATATAGAGATGGGACATGCCAGGGAAATAGACATAAATTCTTATGATGTTTATAATACTCCTAATTATTTTTTAGCGCATCATGCAGTTACAAACGATGATAGCAAAACTACTAAATTGCGTGTGGTCTTTGATGGAAGCATGCGTTCTAAAAATAAGATTTCTCTCAACGATGTTATGCTGAATGGTCCTGTGGTTCAAGGCGAGCTCTTCGATATTCTCCTACTGTTTAGAACTTATGTGTACACAATTGTCTGTGACATAGAAAAAATGTTCCGCTGTATTCTCACAAATGACACTTACAATGTCTTACAAAATATCTTATGGAGAGATGATCCAGGTAAGCCCATCAGTTGTTTGCAATTAAAAACTGTAACATATGGACTCAAATCTTCTACCTTTTTGGCCACACGATGTCTCATAGAACTTGCCCATCGCTACAAACATAAATATCCTCTCGCAGCGAGAGCAATGTGCCATAATACGTATGTTGATGATGTCATAGTTGGGTGCGATGACGTGGAAGAGTTATCTGAATTAAAGTCTCAATTAATTGGTTTGTTACAATTAGGTAATTTTAAATTACACAAATGGTCTTCCAATCATCCCCCAGTGCTCGACGACATCTCTAGTGATAAAAAATATATCAATGAATTGGACTTAAATAAATCAGCCATTATTAAAACATTAGGTCTAAAATACAATGTTATTTTAGATACATTTACCTTTAAATGTCCTAACACGAATAGTAACAATTTGAATACTAAAAGAAAAGTACTTAGTTTTATTAGGACTTTATTTGACCCGTTAGGATTGATTGGCCCTATAATTGTAGTTGCCAAGTTAATCATGCAAAAGCTTTGGTTTTTGAAAATAGATTGGGACACACCGCTGCCTGACAAACAATTACAGATGTGGGAAAAGTTCCTTAATGGTCTAAAGATAGCAGACAGCATTTCAATAGATCGAGTTATAAAGGAGGAAAATTTTGTCACTGCAGAATTAATAGGCTATGCAGACGCATCTATGAAGGCGTACGGGTGCTGCCTATATTTAAGAACCATTACAGCAAATGACAACGTAAAAACAAAATTAATTTGTGCCAAGTCTCGTGTGGCTCCACTAGGTAAGGTACTTACAATACCCCAACTAGAGCTAAATAGTGCAGTTTTGTTGGCACAACTTGCGGTTAGAGTTAGTAATTTACTCAAAACTAGATTGGAACATAGACTTTTCCTTTATTGTGATTCCAAAATAGTCCTTGCTTGGATTCAAGCGGACAAATTAAAAACCAATATCTATGTTAATAACAGAGTAAAGAAAATAACAGAGCTCACAGATAAATTCTCTTGGTACTATGTAAAATCAGCTGATAACCCAGCTGATATAATTTCTCGTGGTATAGAACCACAACACTTAAAAAATCAAAATCTTTGGTGGAACGGTCCCCAGTATCTATCCAATTCTCATTTTAAACATGATCATTATTTTGATTTAAATACAGTACTTCTATCAGACGATGAAGATAAAAACTGTAATGTTTGTAACATTGAAGTCGAACAAGCACCGTTAATGCTAGACTTGTTTAAAAAATTCTCCAATATCAATAAGCTACAGCGTGTATTAGCTTATGTGTATAGATTCTTTAATAATTGTAAAAAGGCAGTACACAGTTCAATTTGTTCTTATCTTACTATTTCTAAAAATAATATTTGTGGACATTTATCTCCACAAGAACTTCATAATTCTTTATTAATTATCATTCGCTCAGTTCAAAGGCAAATATTTTTTAAAGAAATAAAATGTCTCTTAGGTGGTATCATTATCAAGACCGGTATAGGTAATCTCCACCCTTTCATAGACAGCACTGGTTTAATTCGTGTTGGTGGCAGATTGCAAAATGCAGGCATTGCAAAAGATAAAATGCACCCAGTCATACTGCCAAAGGACAACAATATCACTTCTATCATAATCAAAAATGAGCACTTACGTTTGCTCCATGCTGGTGCTAGATTAGTACTCAGCTCCTTGTCTCAAAAGTTCTGGATTATCAATGGCATACGGGAGGTCAAAAAGGTACTATACAAATGTGTTATATGTTCACGATTGAAGGCTGAATCTGCTAAACAATTGATGGGTTCTTTGCCAGCTGACAGAGTTACAGCTACAAGACCATTTCAGCATGTAGGTGTAGATTTTTGTGGACCTTTTAACATAAAGATAGCTCGCATACGTAAACCATTGATTACAAAAGGTTACATTTCATTGTTTGTTTGCTTTTCTACAAAGGCCATACACATGGAAGTGGTTTCTGATTTAAGAACTGAAACATTCTTGGCATGTCTCAATCGTTTTATTTCTAGACGAGGCATGCCTACTAAAATTTATTGTGACAATGCTAAAACATTCAAGGGTGCTGCTAATGAATTAAAAGAGTTGTATAATTTACAGACTAATAAGTCTCATAGAAATAATGTTATAAGTTTTTGTAATAATCTATATATAAAATTTATGTTTATACCCAGTTATGCTCCTGAATTTGGTGGTATATGGGAAGCAGGGGTCAAAAGTGTGAAGCACCACCTTAAGAGAGTAGTGGGTAATTTGGCCTTAACTTATGAAGAATTAAATTCAGTTGTCATACAGATTGAAGGTGTGCTAAACTCAAGACCACTGCTTCCACTAAGCCCAAATGAATATAAGTATTTGACTCCAGCACATTTTCTAATTGGCACTGCTCTGATTGAATACCCTGAAGTCAATTTAACAGAGGTACCAGTCAATCGTCTTAAGTTTTGGAATATTGTTAAAAAACTAAAACAAGACTTTTGGCAAGCTTGGTCTAAGGATTATCTCACACAGCTTCAGAGCCGTCCCAAGTGGAAATATGCTAATGAGAACCTGAAAGAAGGTGATTTAGTTATTGTAAAGAATCTAAACTCACCCCCATTAAATTGGCCAATGGCCAGAATCACAAAGGTCTTTTTTGGTAAAGATGGAAAGGTGAGAGTGGCGGAAATAAAAATTGGTGATAAGATCTACAACAGACCCATCACAAAATTGTGTAGATTACCACTGAATTGATTGTTGTGTACATTATGCAATTGATAATGTATGCTAAAATGTTAATTACGTTTTCTGTTATCTTTAGAATAATTGTTATTTTGTTTTATTTTATATTATTCTCATACAATTATGTAGACTATCATAGATTTAAGAAGTTTGTAAATTTATGTAGCTCTATGTATTAATGTATTTTTATATATATTTTAAGTTGGTTGTGGGATCAGCTACGTTCTGCTGGCTGGTAATTTATGTTCAGTACAAAATTAGCACAGAACATAAAATGTGTCTCTGTTGACATTCTAGTTTAATATTGTATTGTTGTCTCTGGTAGAAATCTTACTCAGGGCAACACAGCGACGTGTTGGGCAACACAACGACGACTGCTGTGCACGCTACAGCCGTTTGGCATTCGAGTCACTCGTGTTTTGGCTTTTGCACTGTCGTAGCATGTTTCGCAACCATTTTATATCATTAGAATTTGTGGTTAAATTTATATTAAAAAAGTGTAAAATAATTTTATCATTAAACAATTGAATAATTATTCAATCTACAAATACTCGCATGGTTTTATTTCGTACATATAACAGTTTATAAAAAGCTCCTCGAAAGCTTAAGGATACTACCCCTTGTGTCCAATATATGTCAGTTCCTTTAAATTAGAGTGTTAATTTATTTTAATGATCATATAGTTTTAAGGTTGTTAATATTTAATGAACAATAAGAGCTTTCAAGCTGCAGGGTTTATAAAAAGCTTGTAAATAAACCCTAATTGGGGTAATTAGTTTGATGTGTTTAATGCGTGACTTAAAATAACAGCTTTAACGGAAATTTACTAAAGTTTAAAGTGGTGGGTAAAGTGAGCTTTTAATAATTTAGTGAAAGCGTTTTTTTATCGTACTGGGAAAGTAGGTTAAATGTGGTATTAATATTATATCAGTCTATTTCTGTCATATATTACTATATACGGTATAATTACAGCATCAAAAAATATTTGCTAAAGTAGTTCTCTATCATAAATCACGAAAGAAACATAAAATAGACAGCTCACGTAGACATTTAGAAAAGTTTTTCGAAAAGATAAAGAACAAGAAGAACACTTCTTAAAAACTTGATCCTATAACCCGGAAGTGTGACAGGAGATCGTAATTTTGGAACTAAAACATAAAAAAAAAGAAACACCTATGTAGTAAATTAAAATAGTTACTTGTATAGAATGGTCCATTTGTTCGTTTCTTTTTGAAGTAAGTGCTATTTCGAGATTTATTAAAAAATGACTGAGGTGTTAATTTGTCGTCACGCAGATGCGATTTGAAAAAATGTTAAGGACAACAATTTGCAAAGAACTAATACGCTTAAGGAATTCATTAGGTCAATTCATAAGATAGAGCAAAAAATAATCGACAATCTACTTTTTATAAAACGGAGTACGAGTTATACACTACACTGTGTGCAGTAAAAATTTTAGTTGATTTTTCCTTTACTCCTAGAGATTTGCGATGCCAGTCTATATTAGACATAAACTCGCAAAGTTTTGTGTACATGGAAGGCGGATCTTTAGGTATGTAGCAAACAGGAGAATCATTCCAAACTAATATAGATCGCTAAAGCGTGTTCGTTCTGAAGGAAAGGAAGTATGGTGGTAAACTGAACACTGTTCATCGCTGGCACGAGTGTTGCAATGTCACACCCACAATCTGAACGGGTACCCGAATTCATTCATCCAAACTGTGACCAGAGTGGTTCTCTTTTGAATGTTCAACTCTTTGGCCATCTTTATCATTGTCACGGCTCTCTTCAAGAAGATTCAAAGGAATCTAAAGGCGTAGTATATTCTTGACCTTCAATAAACAACTGCTTGTCCGCTGTGGCTAAAACTTTGCATGTACATTTCAAACGAGCACCACGGAAATTAAAATCTACGGTCTGTATATTTTTTGATCAAACATTTTATATGTATATCTTATTGGAAATATTATACCAAAGCGGATCAAAATATCGTACGTCATCTGAATAATTTACTTTAAATAAAATAACAACCTTAAATAAATACATCAAAGATTATTTCGTACTCCGATACGATACGTGCCGGATATTCACAGTAGTAAAAGTACGGAGAGCTTTTAGAAAGTCTCTTTATGAAATTGTAATCAATAGAGGGGAGATTCCCTGATCCGGGATTCGGAAACTTCTTATTCAAATATTTCATGACCCGTTTCTATAAATAAAATAAAAAGCCAGCCTTTATTTATATGAAAAAAATCTGTAGATACCTATTTTATCTTTGATGAATAAAATTGATACAAGAATTATAGATTAAATACATGGGGATGATTTGTATCAATTTGCTTAAGAGGTGTATTCACCAGCTTTAAGGGTGAACTTGTAAGGGTGTTTACTTTGACTTCTTAGAAAATAATATTTTTCTTTCTTCAGAAAAAAATTCAAACAACTTTAAGGGATGATTTTTAGGTTTACAAAAGCATGTACTTTCTTTAGAAACTTATTGTACGATATCTGTGAATATATTTTGATCTTAGCTCAAGATCTTTAGTAAAAGTAAAAGGTTTTCTACAGAAGTCATTGAAGGGGGGGAGGGGGGTTAAAGTTTCAACTTTTTTTAAAATTTATTTATATTATTGTACAACACATTAAGTTTATTGTGTAAAAATTTGAAGTCGATTGCAGTAAAACTGTCGAAGATATAGAGTTTTAAGTCTTCACCTCTCTGGTCTGCTTTCATGTTACTTTGAAACTTTAAAATGCGTCACACATAGTTTTTTCAGACTTAACATATTTTAAAATAACAAAGTTTCTGATTTTCTTCATGAAAAATCGGTATTTCGACTTTTAAGTGCTGTAAAAAATTGAAAAGTTAATATAAAAAGAAAAACTCGACAGCGTTATCTGCAGAAACTTATCAACTAATGAAATCATTTTGGTTTTTCGATTTCAGAAAATCCAGTGATGAGTTATGAGTGGCACCGCAATATTACTTTTTTTTGTGACGTCTGCTGAGATTGTCTGTCAATGCCCCATTTCTTAACATTTATTTATGAAAGTTTCACAAAGTATTCTTCAAATATCATTTTATCATGTAGTAATTACAGAAGTAATTATATATTAACTGTGTCATCAAAAAACATTATCGAAAATATGCTTCTTTTTCATTGTTTTGACCTTACCATGACAAGTTTTCCCTTTCTAGCACTCTTAGTTATCTCAAGGCAACTTCTATTTCTTAAATTGTCTTGATTAATATCTATTAATAGGTTTCCATACGTGCCCTTGACTCGTATCCCTTAATAGTAGATAAGTACATAAAATTTTATTTACTCTTTCATTATCATTAAATGTTATATAAAAGTGTCTATTTAATTTATACGTGGCATAACCTATTACATTTTCTAATGCCATGTTATCATCTACAGTCATTTTTAAGGTCATTACGTTGATTTATACCATGTAATTATCATCCCCTTATTAAAAGAATATGACCATTTCACATGAAACCAAACTCCGAGTATCCTCCCTTAAATTTATTACTTTTGGACATGGCATCCAAAATTATGGTTTAAGGTTATCTGTAACGTTGTACAAATGACTATACTTATAAAGCAAATAAATAAATCAGAGCTTTCTATTGAAGAGCTTAAAGCTTACAAAGTATTGGGGTTAAATTATCAGTATTCTATACAAGAATAAGGGGAGGTTTTAGTGTATCAATTTGTTGGTGGCATGAAAATATGTATCTCTGTTTAGAAATATCAAAAGATTTATAAAATCTGAGCTTTAAAAGCTTACTTAAAAGCTCTAGTAAATGAATCGGATAATGGAATACTTTTATGTGGTAGCAATTCTAAAAAGACGTAATTTTTAAGTCTTTTAACGTAAACGAATGATTTTATAATAGTGCGGCTTCATCAAAAGCAAATGAGATGTTCATTTTTTTACACAAAAGCTTTAGAAGCTCACGTTTGCAAAAGCTAGTAAACTCTGCAAGTAATTCATAATGGGTTTAGGTAAATATATTTTCCAACAATTAACTGAGGTCAGAAATCGACAGCCTATTCATTTACGTCATATGCAAAAAGTGTTTTATTGATATTTTACATAAATATTTGCTTGATGTAACAACTTAACACTATAATTCGTGACATGAATACCCCTACTTTAAACTAATACCACAGACAACAGCATAAATCTGCCGATGTTGAATTTTTCTCCGCTGCAGCTGTTCATTGTTTTGCTGTATGATGCCTAGATGCTATTGTTCAAGCGTCATTTTTGTAGTTTATGTTACCGGGGTGTTATTTTTTTGTTCGGGCATTTATTATTATTTGTTGCGTATTTTATTCCATATTCGCCGGATGCACGTCAGGTATAATATATTTATATTGTTTTTTGGTTTATGAAATATTGTTCCCATAGCTACAAGGTAACAAATCATATTATGTTGTATATTAGTTCATCTACATCCAGGGATTAACAACCTTTGATGAACTGTACTAACTTGAAAGGGAAATATAGTAGGTATTAGTTTAAGAATTTATTATTTACTAGGTAATATTTAAAGGATTTCAACAAACATTAAATCGTGGATAAAAATACCAAGGTTTAATGTGGGTCAGACTAATGTCTAGACATAACTATTGGATTTATTTGGGTAATGATAATTGCTTAGGATAAGGTTATTTGTAATACGATTCATTTTAGGTAAAATAATTTTCAATAGCATCAACTCGACAAAAAATTAAATTATATCGATGAATTCCTGATTGTGAATCTAAAGTCGGATTTACGTCTAAAAAATACTAAAATATTCTTCCAATTAAATTGGGCTGTGTAATACAGTCTTAATGATCATAGTAAGAAGAAATATAGGATGAGAATTGGCAACAATACGTGCTAAGTATTTACGATTATTGCTTTGAAACTTGAAGAAGCATTTATATACGAAACGAAGCAATTTTAAAAAGGAGAAAGGTTTTTCTTTTTTAAATGTTTCCCTGTTAGTAGATTCTATTATTGTATTTTCTTATCAAATGGAGACATTCGCGTATTTTTTGGATTTAACGCCTATTTTCGTTAATTTCTTTTCTTCTCGTTATTGTCGCATAATGTCGTTCAGAAAGCAGAGATTATCGGGACTTCATTTCCGGTGTTAGTTCTTTTGTTGAGAAATATTTTATATTTAAATTGTGTGATTACTTGAATAAAAATTAGCTCTCTCCGACTATAAAATCTTGCATTTACAGAGGTTACAATTTCAAGGTAAATTCAATAATTTGACGTTGAAGAGCGAAGTCTTTTGTATTAATTCTTTTTAAAATGAGTCTTCAAAACTATGTCCATTTTATTTAGCCAGCTAGTCGAAAAAAATGGTATTATTTCCAAGGTGAAAAATGCAATAATTCAATTAGCAAGAGTGAATCTCTGGCACTGCAGGAAATTGTATATCTGGGTTTCAAATGCGAATATATTCGAGTCAGAAGATACAAATACGAAACGAGAAAAACAGAAAGAAAAAACAAAAATAAAATTGAGAAAGTTATGCAAACAACGATATTGTAAAAGGGACAGGACATCCAAAGTACTGTGTGTTTGTATTTTATGAAAGTATATAGAAAAAAAAGGACAAATGAAATGGAATGTGAGAAAACTGGAAAAAATTGGGAAAACAATGAAGATGTTTATCAGTTTAGAAGATAAAACTTGATCCATTTTGATAAAAAAATGTTTTTATTTATTTTGATGAAATGCTTTTTGTTTTTTTACTCAAAATAAAAAAATAAATACCTCTCGCTAGGGGTAGCAAGCAACCAACCCCTATAGTCTGTATTGTATTCTGTTTTATTTTAAGGGTTTGCTACATTTAAATAAAAACCGCAAAGTCAGCTATTTAAACCGTGATGTTTTTAGCGGGCTTGGTGAAATAAAGGCAATTTATTTTCAACGGAATCTTAGTGCTCATTAAAAGGAGAATGATTTGCTAAGAAGTGATAAAATATTAAATCGTATTGGAAAATGCAAGCGAATGCAAAATGTATTTGTTCAGACCATGGTGAGTATTAGTATTTAATAGATATATATTTTACAGTGTTATAAGCTGACTGCTGTGTCTCCATGTTCGATCCCAGAAATAAAGTTGTATTTTGTGTTAAACTAAATTGTGAACTGCTAAACCTAAACAACTTGTCAACAACTAAAATAATAAAATTATAGAAACAAAAATGAAATTATCGTTAAAATGCAAAATCGGTTAATAACAATTGAGTCATTTATCGAACCTCGCATCTACGTTGCAATCACAGCAATTAGTGAAATTCAGTAGTTAATTGCACTGGTATCACAAGGGTTGCGTAACAACCACAGCCACAGTCATTACAGGGGGTGAGGGTGCAGACAGAGGGTAGCTTACTCGACATGTTAATTATTATAACATTTTGATAATGATAAATAATGAATATAAAGTTTAAAAAGAATTAATACATGGTATACATGGAGGTAATATTTATTTTATGTAAATTATGAACTCATTAAAATATGTAAAAATATTCAATTTTTGTAATTCAAAGGTTGAATAATTATACAGGTGTTTTTCAAGTCTTTTTAATTATTTTAGTAATCACCTTTATTTTCTGCATAATTAGTCATTTTTTTAAGCAAGAGTAGATATGCGTTTAAAACGCTTTAAAAATAATTCAATTATAAACCAGAGAAATTTATTAATTTCGTGTGAAATTTTATACAAATAATTTTTTTTCTTTATTATTTTACAATAACTAGGTCATTAACTACCATGACATGCTGTATTTTTCTCGGATGGCATCGTATATTTTTCTTTAATTGTATGTGTAAATATAAATGTGTCCATTCTTAATGACGTCAGTGCTTTCGATTATTCTGTCCAGGTGGTTGGATATATTCTATTTTGTAATTATTTGTTTTTTTGCAATTTTCTCACAGTGAACGCCTTTTCTTCCGGTTCCTATTCCACGTATTATTTGTATAAATACTATGCAAGCATGCAACTTCCTTTTTAAATGTATATACATGTAAATATACGAGTACAAATTCATTTCGATAAAAATATGTGTTGTGTTTTTAACATAATAAAAGTAAATATTTACTAACGACGTTCTCTACGTCCTCTACGCTACGTACCTACGTTCGTACTCACTGTGCTACGTAGTGCTACGCCTGATTTAAATAAACATTTCACAAAATGTAGTAAATATTTTCCTTTGATACATAAATGTTACATTGTTACACACAAATACATACATACGCTTTAGGTGTATATGTAAGAGTATATTGAAAAATGTAAATAAAATAAAATGAGAAAAAAATGAGTATTTTACATTTTATTAAATCATCTGAAGATGTAATAATTCATGTGAGAACTTAGATGTAGTCCACACTTGAGAAGAATATTTGTTGTCTCTTTCGCACTCATTTTAAAGGGCTATATTTGATAAAATTGGACTACTTAGATTCGCAAAAAGCTGTGGAAATTATTTTGTAAGTGTTGTAAGTGAGAATAGCAAATATGTACAAGAAATAATTTGGTAAAAGAAATTCTACGCCATTAAATCCTTTGACATATTTTGTTTCGTCATAATATTATTGTTTGTACCATTTTTATCCCACTACAGTTTAATCTTCCAATAGACACGATTGCTTTACAGTTTAGACATGTACAAGTCGTCAGCTTTGCCATCACGCAAAAGGGCAATAACATTATGAGTTTTTGGAACTTACTTAATTGATTTTAATATTTGTTATCGATACGTAGTCAAATATGTGTAACTACAAATGATTTTTATTAAGAAAGTGGTATTTTAAGAACACTTTTCATCTACCATCCATGTTCTACTGATTTCTAAGATTTCTAACTTATTTTCTAACACGTAAGTCAAGCGCATATCATCGTACGCGTCTTCAGAATTATTAGATTTCTTTACAAATTCGTTGATATCTAGAAAAACCTTTAAATCAAAAAAGTTTGTAGGCCTCTTACACTTCGTACGTGAAGAAAAACACGGAAATGTTTATTTTTCTTGGGTAACAGATTGTAAAACAAATATTTCCATGTGGCGAAGTGGAATTAATGTTTTACCGTTCTATGATTTCAAGACGTAAATCAGAATTACGGCTATTCTAACATTTGTTTTCAGCAAACAGCAAATCTCCTATTCACCGCTACCTCCCGCTTACATTCCTTCCCTGTATATAATATATTCTCAGAAAAAAATTCCATATTTCTTTGTTAAATATAAATTTCTATATTTGTATTGCAACAAAAGAAACGTTTGGAAATGTAATTTTGATTTGTAGCTCGACTTAAAGCCTCTGCAACATTTACGTGATGTATAGCACATGGGTATTATACATTCTCTCGTTAAAAGAGTAGTACAACGAAACTGTTCTGCCTCAGTTTTCTGGTGGATTGATTTTAATGAAAAATATGGAAAGAAACTGTTCCTATACTTATACATTTTATATGAAGAATCAAATTTATATTAAGAAATGAAAATTAAATAGAAATAAAATAAACTCAAAATGAGAGTAAAAGAAAATATGACTTGAAAACTGGAAAAATTTATCATATACTAGAATATATTTGTACTAGGTGTACTAGATACATTTTCTTGAACTGTACTGCGAAAACTTCTATATTCTTAAAGCTTCCATAATATAGTTTTTCGACTAGACAGATGTCCACGGCATGGAACGCATCGCAGCGGTCACTTGGGGTCATCTTGGGTCGACAAGGCAGAGAGCAAACGCCTCTAGACATAAAACGTGACGCCTGCAGTCTACATACTTGAAATATTAATATGTCACAATATAAGCAGACTACGCCTTAGAAATAATCTTACCCCGTTGCGATCACGAAGCTTTAACATTCAATACAATAGTTGACAACGTATTGTTACAGAAGTAGTTCATTATGGCATTGTTGTCTTAGAAAGCATCCTACGACGCATTTAAGCTATTGATCCGCTAGATAATGAATAGATAGTTCTATAAACTAAACTATATTAAAGTTTTCTTCAATGCTTTTGATTAATTTTACCCCCTTCCCACTTATATTGTATAATAGATATCAGGGACTGAAAATGAATGGTTTTGGTCGCCAAATTTAGAAAATTGGTAACAGACTACGTCCGACTATTGGAGAAGTAGATACGTTTTATCATAAGACCAAGCCTACTTTAATATATTTCTACGTAGTCATTTCACGTATCTCTATTATTAATTGACCAATTACCTATTATTATCTACCAATAATTTTAGTATCACAACTATACTGCGTACGTTCAACGGATAAATCAATCTATTTATAACTAATCGAAGTTTAAACCGCTTTAAATGAGTTCAAAATGAACCATTCCTTTCCTCCCCTAAAGGTGATTTGACCTGCAATTTATTTGACTAATTAACCACAACCCTGTAGTTTGAATTCCATCCCTAAAGGTGACGGTTTATTTATTAGACGTGATTTGATTGCTTCAACTGATTCTAACAATGTAGTTATTGATACGGTGGCCATTTTGAAATTGAACAAGTGGATTATATCTACTTGTAATGATGTCGTTATTAAAATACTTAATAGCACTGCTTCTGGTATAAGTGATGGAGTCGGTGGTGGGTGCGATGTAACGATGTCGCTGATAGGTGCAATGTCGTCGATGGGATGTCGCCGATGCGATGTCGCTGGTAGATGTGATAGTAACATCTAGCATTAATTGTAATATAATAATTGTGTGTTTTTGTAGGTTGGTATATTTTTTTATCATTTAGTGCCAGTCACAAGAGGGTCAGATATTTTCAAAGATTGACTTGGCATGGAATAATCCATACGCATAAAAAAAACAGACAGAATATGTAAAACAAGTTTTTAAAAATAATGAAGTTATTTGAATTAGCACTGGAATATTTCTAACAAATACATAGCTATGGCATAGTAGAGCTCTAAAAGCAAATCGTTTGAAATATTCATTTGTAGTTAGAATATTACATTAGTAGTAGCAAAAATTCGAAAAGTTGCTAAAAATATTTTTATTTAATAACTTTTTAAATATTTGAGATCAATTTGCTGAGTGAAATATGTGAAATATATCTCTCTACTCGTGATCAGTCAAACGTATCGTACGGTGTACCCTCCTACCTATGGATTTACATTAATTAAACATGTTTTAACATGTAGCCAGTACATATATTGGTTTCTGTTCGTAGCGAGTTGCCGTAGCAGCGTAGACACTGTACTATATAGAGTGGGGGTTTCCAGTTATTATCATGGATTAAAATAGATAATTTTCAAAACATACTTTTTAAGATAATTATATGTAGGATTCGTATGTTTAACATAGAAATTTTAACCGACAAAATCCAAAACTTCTATACCGCAATTAGTATTAAAAAAAATTCTACATATAAAGGACATAATAAAAAATATATATTTAAATTTTCAAGATAATAGTAAGAAAAGTAAACTCTTTGACAACATCTTTAAGAAACACTTGACTGTACTCAAGTATAACTTAAGTAAGTATTTTATAAATTTTAAATCAAAGTCCAAGAGCCGTGTGTTTGAAATCAATGGACAAATAGTTGGTATATTACGTTATAGTGATGTAATATAATGTAATATATCTGTATCAAACGAACGTGTTCTATCATAAAATCCAATTATTTTTACCTCATCTCTCACTAATACAAAACTTCATTCTGTTACAAACTGCATGTTAATTACTTACAACTTAGGTGTATGCAATATATATTATAGTATGCATTCCTCTGTAACATGAAATAAATTAGCAAAATTAATTGATAGGACAAATCACGTGACTACTGCTAGCAGTCAATCCAGCGAGGGAATGCATTCATACGTCACTTCCATAAACTCACGTTCAACTTATGACAGGTTGACATTTAAATCTTAAACATCAACTTGGTTATTAGTTGCGTATTATAGATGTTTTAAATTACTGTACTTAAACTTCCTATATTTTAATGTTCCAAGTGTATATTTATGATTTTATATGTTTGGTACTGAATTATACCGTGACGACATTTTTTTCATCGTTACTCGAACAATAAAAAAAAATATCGTAACGATAAAAAAAAATATCGTAACTGTTAAGTTTTATAAAAAACCTTTAGCTTTTTATAAGTGACGTCGCGTAAGACATTAATCGAGCGCGAAATTTATTATGTATTTTAATTATTTATATTTTATTCTAGTCCCACCACACTCCCAATGCCTATAGAATGTTGTCCAGTGTTCCATCTGTGACGTACATTTAAACCATTTATGTATTCTTTGTGCTAAAATATCGTAACGATAAAAAAAATATCGTATATATGTCAGTATATTATTAAATCGTCAGTGATAGGCCGACGTTAAATACATTAATTAAGAAGAAGAAGCAACGTTCAATTCATTTTACAATACATTGAATAGCGCTTTGAGGGGTACGTACTTATATTACATTCAAAATCTCGGCTATGATACCTCCTTGTGAAAGTTTGATTTTGCGTGGTAGGCTACCTATAGAAGACTTCAGTACTTCAGTACTTTAGAAAGATTCCATTTCATTTAAAGATTGAACCCACGTTCAGGTAAATATCAAGTTGATAAACCGACATCGCTCTATTTCAACTTGGGGATTCGTTTAGCGATAAACTCCCATACAGACCAATGATTCTTTACATCTAATATATGTTAAATCTCTTTGTACTACGTCTGTAGTCAACGTCCTAACCACGTTAGACTACATGAATTCAAAACGAATTCGACCTTTTTTAACCTTTTTAACCTCCTACCTGTGTTAGCTAGATTGACTGGGTTGGGCTAACTTTTATTTGAAATAGGATGAATGTATTTGATAAATGTAATATACTCTTTAAATATAAGTAGCTATGATATAAATAAAGTTTTGCTTGGTTAGTCGCTTGTTTTAATACCCTACATTTCTTGTATAATTATATATAAACATAACCGCAGTCCTGTGTTTAGGTTTGATAAATATAAGTTCGCCAAAGTAAACAGGGATGAAAAGGTACGTTCCTTATTTTGTGGTACGATGAAAGTTTTAAACAAATATGAAAATTTATTTTCGTGCTCCTGTAGGCTTGTTTTTTAATAATTTTATTTTATTATTATTATTATGTGAGGTATAATAAACAAGTATATTTAATAATTATTTATTCATGACACACTCTCATGGCGACTTAATGTAAAATAATGATATTGCCCAGTTGCTACCCTTCATCAACAAATTCATATGACTATTAGATAGAACGAACCTTCAAGCGATATGTGTTAAAATTTCATGACAGTCCGACCATTAGTTTACGAATTACAATAGATTTAGTGGCGCTACTTTTTAAATTTTGAAAAGATGGAAAAATCAGAATTTCGTTGCATTGCTCTTTAAGTGGGGGTAAGGTTTCAAAATATTTTTTTCTTAATTTATTTTTTAATTATTTATATTATTGTACAACATATTAAGTGTATTGTGTAAAAAATTTGAAGTCGATTAGAGTAAAACTGTCGGAGATATACAGTTTTAAGTCTTCACCTCTCTAGTCTGCTTTCGTGTTACTTTGAAACTTTTAAATGCGGTTTCTCACACTTAGCTTTTTCAGAGTCGGTGCCCTCTCTAGCTCAAAATCTACAGGACCGATTCTTTTAAAATTTTGCACATTCTTTCTTTACATAAATGCCGAGGTAACGCTGTCGAGTTTTTTTTAAATTTTAACGTATATTTTTAAATAACAAAGTTTCTGATTTTTTTCATGAAAAATCGGGTTTTCGACTTTTATGTGCTGTAAAAAATTGACAAATCAATAGAAAAAGATAAACTCGACAGCGTTACCTGCAGAAACTTATCAAGTAATGAAAGCATTTTGGTTTTTCGATTTCAGAAAATCCAGTGATGAGTTATGAGTGGCACCGCAATGTTACTTTTTTTTGTGACGTCTGCGGAGATTCGCTGTCAATACCTCATTTCTTGATATTTATTTATGAAAATTGCACAAAGTATTCTTCTAAAGTCATTTTATCATTATAAATTATAGAAATAATTATATATAAGCAGTGCCGTTGCTTTCCTTGAACGTGATATGTTACGTATCTTTTGTCTCTCTCTAACAGTAGTAGGTTTTATCGTCATGATCAAATAGAGAAGTACAAGTAAATTGGATCAATTTAAATGTAGGTACACACAAAAACATGGAGACAATTTGAAATAAAGTACAAAGCAATAAAATAACCTAATTATACTTGTACGGTAACATAAATACGAGTACGTGTGACCTTTACTTGATTTACAAAAGAAAATAAACAGGTCAGATGAATTTTAATGAGCTCCAGTTCCAGCTCTAGCTCCAGCGCTAGGTTAAAGCATAGGTCAACAATACTTGTTCTACGCCCTCTCTAATTAGCCATAACTCAATTGTACTTTGTCAGCACGTCCGGTGTACGGTATACCATGGTGTGCTCTAAAAGTGTTTGATAATGAACTAGATAGAACTAGAGTGTGAAAAGCCAAGGTTACGTTCTCTTGTTAAACAAACGAAACCTATATTACAGCAGCAATAAATAAATGATATGGTAATGGAATAACATTTACAGAATTCGAATTATTTTTATCATTGGTATATTTATGGTACTTCTAGTTACAAGGGAGGAGGGATTTAGGACAGGGAGATACTAGCTTATATAAAGGAAAGGAACAAAAGAGACTAAGGAGGAATAACAAGATTTAACATGACATTTTGAATAACAACATTAATAAATAAAGCGATTCTTTGAATTATTTCCCACTTCTGACTCATATTTCCCACTTCTGACTATATTGCCCACTTCTGACTCAGATTTCCCACTTCTGACTCATTACCTTCTCGACTCTAAATAGCTATGATTGTCATTTAAGTGAATCCTAACTATAAACCCCCTCTTAAATTTTAAATAAGCAATAGAAGTTCGCTAAAATGATATTTCTTTCATTTTTAATCAAGATTTAAATTCCCCGCCGTGTTTTTAGGTATGTATAAAGACCAAAATCTTATATGTACCTTCAATATTTCTTCGTACATGTTATATACGATCTGTTACACAATAAAGCGAGTTATCAAAACATTCTCCCCAAGTTTTCCTTTGGGTCGATGAAGACCCAAGATCTAAACCTGATAAGCAACTCTTTGTTTTATTTGTACTATTTTACTGCAGTATTTATACGTTTTACTACTATCTATTAATACTATCTTACAGTATCTAAACAATTTAGATGTTATATTTATCTCCACTACTTTACTTATACCCCCACCAGTTATGTTATCAATGAAATTATGTATAATACATGACCCTGCGACTAGTGACAACCAGAAAGTAAAGCTCACTAAACTAACGCTATGCCAAACATTAAATACAGTGGAATACGCCTACGGGAGGCAACCAGAATAGCTCAACAGGGGACTATGTAGTAGATAGAAGGACGATCCTCTTAAACATTTCTTATTGTCCAAGTTCTCCTTACCGTGCTGTGTAATCTACGGTCGTTGTGCTCATGTAGGGCGTACTGATAGGATTCTATGTAAACGTGATATTACATCGGAGGAGAAAACGTTACACATACACAATAAAATAAGTGTCACGGTATTCGAAATATCAGTGCTTTTTTAATGGTTTTAAATTTGAGATGAGCGACGTATTCAGAGCCGCATTATTATATTGAAGGCCCATGCACTACGAGTATTGGGGAACCCTTTCCTTTTGCTTACTTCTTATTTTTTTTGAGTCTAGTTCATTAGTGAGATATCTCAGAAAAATTGAAAATAAGTATGCAGTTATATGTACACTTGTCTAATTCAATATTCAAACAACTCATCAATACAATTAAGCAAAATAAATAGGTACAGAAGCTTATCGAATACCGTTGGAGTTCTTGTAACTCGAATATTGTTTTATTACATAAATTGTTTTAAAGGTTAGGAAGAGAATTTCTCTCCTTCAGTAAGAAGAGGTAATATCGATCTAATCACATATATTAACAATATTATTTTAAATGATAAATAAATGTAAAGAAATTATATTTATTAAATTGATACAGAGCTCATCTGTCGGTAAAACAGTGACTATATATTCCAGAACTCCATAGATGACGTTGTGAGGAATAACGGCCAACATAGTTGATATTTGGAGTTGACAGAATATTGTTAAGTTCTTATAAAATTATATAAAAAGGAATTAAACACAAAAATTTCATTTAAAATTTACAATTTCTAATAAAATTGGAGATATTGTCTTATATAAATATAAAAGACGAACTAAATGCTAAGGCATTTTAAATATAAACGTTTCACCATTTTAAAACCAGCTCGAGGAGTGATTGATAACTCTAAATGGACAAGAAAACATACTTAGTGGTTGAGATAGGGTTGAAGATGACAACGACAATGGACATGCTACAGAATTCAGTCTATTATAAAAGCAGTTGTCAATCTCGTGGAGATTTAAACTATAATGTGGTCCCATAGTCCTTTAGGACCTTCTACTGACTGATAACATATCTAGATTCTTTATACCAGGCAGTATAAAGTCCTATACAAATGCAAAACACTTGCGAAGGGAATTGTCTGGAAATAGGACATAATGGTTTTAGCATTTGATGCTTTAAAAAGGATATGTATTTTATCTTTTGTTAAAGTACTTTCTATATATATTTAAATAAGAGTTCTGTTTGAGTTAAAATATTGTTTTCTTGTCTTTTCCCGATGCTGAGTCCTATCACCGGCGACCTTCTATTATATCTACAATTTTTAAATATCGAGACCTTATATATGAGGCAAGATGCAGGGGAATGAAAGTGCCAAAGTAAAATTCTTCAGAAAACGAGTTTAAAGTTAAGATCGTATAGGCGTTTTTGTTCAGTAGGTTTTAGAATTCTATATAGTAAAATCTGTCCAAGTTTTCGCTTATATCTCTGTGCCACTAAATAATTTAGTACATCTTCTATCGTTTGCGCTCGTTATCTCAAAAAAAATATTTTAATTTTCCCAATCAGTTTAATTTTGATGACAAACAAACCCATCAACTAATAATTCATTAATTACGCAAGAATCCCTAAATGCAATTACATAAATTTAAGGGATATTTATTATGAAAAAGTTTACTTGTTACATAACATTTTTAGGTTGTATATAAATGCGCTTACTGATAGCAATAGTGACACTACCAAAAAAGCATACAGTATGTGAATATGCAATTCGAAAAATTCTTTAGGCAAGAGAGTTGAAAAACTTGTACTTAGAATACAATACAAAGTAATAAATGGAATAAAATTGGGCGACACTTTGCAAACAAAAGACAAAAGTTATAAAGTTTTTATGTAAGATTATATAATGTTACATATTAAATTAATACATTAGTAAAATTGTACTTTATTTGATGACAAAGTAACAGAATTATATTAAACTTCGATAAATAATAAAACGTAACTTTAGGTTAAGAAAAAGATTATTTAGGTAAATCTCGGTTGTGTAAAATTTGACATGTACTGAAGGAAATATCAGCGGGTAAGTATTGTAATATTCTAAGTCACTAATTTATTCGTTTCTCCGAATCCCTGGTTACAGAATTCCGAGTTGTTACGATAGGGTTGTGTCAGATCTCTGGATTACATCCCTGAAAACAAACACGAGCCCTTCGAAATACCACATAAGATCTTTCATAATAGGGTAAAGGGTAATAGCAAATACCATAATATCAAAAGTAGCTCTCTTACGCAGCAGTTTAGTATATACTTGTTGTTACAGCGATTCGTTGTACGGAAGGTCCTGTATCCTGTGTCCTGTGTCCTATGGCCTGGGTCAATCCCCTGTGACCTCTGTGATCCCCCAACCCTACTCTTTATTCAATTCGTCCCATTACTAACATTCAGATCCTGATGAGGACATTAAGTCCACTAGTTCTTACGAAGGATTCGTTTAGAAGAACATTTGTTGAATAAAATAAAGTGTTATAAATTTTCTTTAAAAGGACATTATTGCATTATCAAGAAATAGTTTAAAAATCGCTTGCAAAGTTAAAGAAAACGACATACAAACAACCATTATATAGTACAAATTACGAGAGTTCTAGAGAACTAAAAAGCACTGACTCACTTATTTTTATATAATGTATATAAAAACGATTAATATAAAATTTATTATCGTATTATAGATTTATAACGCTCTTATAACCTCTTTTAAGTATAAATCGCCGCCGAATGATCTTGATTTGGACTATAGCGAGTTTAGATTTATGATATGCATTGGTTTTCTTACTATACATAAGGAGTGAAGACTAATCCAGAAAATAAACGCAAAAGAAAGAATCAATTTTATCGGGGTTTGCGTCTTTACTTTTAGATGACGCTAATAATTTAATAAATACCTCGTTGTATATTTGGCAACACTGGCAACATCGCTTTTACCAAACACTATCACTTTTTAGACAGAGAGAGCGCGAAACTTTCCTGTTATTAAATATTCGTCTATTTCATAATGTTATATACAATTATGTAAAAAGTTACATAATTTTTCATTACGTTTTCAAATAACATAACAAATAATAACGGGTTTTGGTCTCTGCTTATATTTATATCATAAACTGGCTGACCTTTGGTTTCATTAGAACCGAACCCTCTAAACTTTCACAACTACTATCGGACGTTGCTATCAACCTCTTTGAGGACCACAGCTCTATATATAAAATGAGAATAAGTGTAATAAAAAATAATTATAAGAAAATTTATGAATATAAAACTATAATTAAATTTATTTGAATAAAATAACTCTCTGAAATACTTTCTGCTTTAACAGCCATCTCTGAAATTAGTAGAAGCTGAGTTATTGAGTTAAAGCCATTTATTTCTCAGGTTAATTAAATCCAATTCCTCTGCCGCAACGTAACTGTACAAATTAAATAACTTCTGCTGCTGCTCCGCTACAGAGGAAGGGTGACCATAAATATGTATACATTGGGGTAACGCACCCGTTTATTAAAACCACAAATTGTTTATTTATAAGAGGATCGTCAAATTGCGCAGTGGAGAAATACCCTAATATGACTAATACGTATCATACTAAAATAAAACAATGAACTTGTTTATCTAGCAGAGTATTTTTCAATTGTTGATTGAAATTGATATTAATAAATGTGTATTGGCGTATCTATTTTATTAAATAGCTAAATATTGACGGAGATATAGCAATTAAAAATTTGAATTATAGTTTTAGCGCTAGAAATGGTCGACCATATTTGTATGACGTGAAATGCATCTTCACGTCAGTTATATGTTGAGTAGGTCAGTGCTGTGGTAATGTTTTGTAGCTGTTGGTAGTCAAATAATCAAGTCAAATCAAAGAATAATAAGTTTTTATTTTATTTAACCCTGCTAAAGCATGCATAATATTTAAATTTTAATATTCCTTGAAATAGCTATAAATAATATTTGATATTTTGATATATAAATACATATAGCAGAGATTTATGAGCTGTAAGGTTGGTAACCTTACACAATGATTGTGATGTCACATGCACTTGGAATGTGTACAACGTTGAATCCTTTTAATAATTAAAGAGACAAAATGACTTTTTTAATTGTTAATATCTCTTAACATATAAGGAGTTATTAAAAAGAATTGAACATTTGAGGTTCTAGTAACCCACTTTATCAATATATAGAAATTAAGACATAAGACACAAGCCCATTTTAAGTTTTTTGAAAATTCAAAGAGTCTATTTTATAAGCTAATATTTTGGATATACGCTGTCTAATGATAATGATTATTTGCACAATATTGTTTAACATGATGCTGAATTCTATCACCAACAATCTTTTACTAGGTTTACAGTTTTCGTGGTGTCATGGACTCATGAATAGGTTCAACACCGCTGCCTAATAAGTCTATAATCGAATCCCGAAGACACAGTAGTGAGTGTCAAGTCTCAATGCTCAGTGCACTGTGTCGTCTCCCAAATCCTTTAGGAAAAAGAAAATTTTGATTTTAGAACATTAGTCATCAGTACGGGAGGCGTGTGATGGCACTCTTTTGAGTTCAGGGATGCCATTTATCCCGGTGATTGTCCCGGAGGACGTTCTTAGACGTCCCGGAACAAAAATGTGATTCGTTCCGCTTCCGCATAAATATTTAAACGTCATAAGGCAAATATATAGGTCCCGTAATTCCTGTAGAGAAGATTTTTGTGGAAACGACACAAACACAAATATTATTTAATTTTTCAGAACGTTCTTCGTGCACACCCAGTACATAAAATAATTCTATTTCATTTATAACGTAAAACGTGTCATCCTCTTGTTTCACATTATTTATTGTATATTTATAAAGTAATTATTTAAGATGTGAAAAGTTTTAAATTATCCAGAAAACCCAGAACGATAAATTACGTCAAATAGTGATTATATACCCTATCGCTCTACATTACATTATATTTTAAATTTTAAATTATTTTTTAATGAAAATTTCATGGTGTGTAATCCGGCCGACCTTTTCTAATTTAGAAATAAGTTTTCTTTTTTCTTTTAGCTCTGCTTTGGAATTTTTTTCATTACATTTGCTGTACGCTTCTATTTTAATATTGGGAAATTTATTGCTGGGGATTCTTAAATTATTGTGATGTGGAGGGAAATTTATGGATAGACCTTTTCTGCTGAATCGGTAGTTACAGAATCCAGCTTTAGAACACGTTCAATATTTCTAGACTTTAATCGCAATGCTAATGCACCTTCTCAGTAATTCACAAAATAAAATAGAATTGGGGTTCTTGGATGAATTAATAGTCATTGAATTTGCTACATTTGAAATGATGCAACCGTGATTGGGTTTGTGTCCTATGTCTTAATTTCTATAAAAGTGTACTATATATTGATAAAGTGGGTTACTAGAACCTCAAATGTTCCATTATGTTTTAATAACTCCTTATATGTTAAGAGATATTAACAATTAAAAAAGTCATTTTATCTCATTAATTATTAAAGGGATTCAACGTTGTACACATTCCAAATGCATGTCACATCACAACCGCTGCCAATCTTACAGATCATAAATCTCTGCTATATGTATTTATATATCAAAATATCAAATATTATTTACAAATATTTCAAGCAACAATAAAATTCCAATATTATGTCTGCCTTAGCAGGGTTAAACAAAATAAAAACTTATTATTCTTTGACTTGACTTGATTATTTCGACTACCAACAGCTACAAAACATTACCACAGCACTGACCTACTCAACAAATAACTGATGTTAAAATGCATTTCACGTCATACAAATATGACCGACCATTTCTAGCGCTAAAACTACAATTCAAACTTTTAATTGCTATATTTTCGTCAACATTTTGATATTTAATAAAATAGACACGCCAATACACATTTATTAACATCAATTTCAATCAACAATTGAAAAATCGACCACTAAAAAATGAGGACACATAAGTGTGTTCCACCCAACCAAAGTAAAAAAATTCGAAAAATTAAACAAATTTAAAAAAATCGTTAACTTAAAATCGTTAACTTAAAATCGTTAAAAATTAAATATTCGCTAGCTCTGTAATAATTTTTAAATAAATTTACCGCACGGTCCAGAAACCAATGGTACATACACATCAGTCACTCTGTGAAGATTTAAATATTTTAATCCAATAATTATTCCTAATTCTCTACCACGTATGTATAAATATTAAAATAGTATATGGGATCCCAATAATACAACATTTCAACTAGTTATTTCCCAAATATAATATATTTTTTCTTGTTGAATAAAATTACTTTTTATACCTATACTGTACAACCGTAATGGAACAATTTAAAAGCCATTAGAATCTTCTAGACTTGAGCAATAAAATGTTCCCGTGCCGTAACTGTTACAGACTTACTTCTGTTCTATTAAAACACAAAGGAATCAACCACAAAATAGTAAATTTAAAAGTAAAGCTATATTGAAAGCTTTTTTGTAATAAACTAACTAAAGAATAAAATTACTCCATTATGAGGTTTTTAACTTCATTGAATTAATCATAGTCTTCAATGGAAAACATGTTCTAAAATCTTTTTAAATTAACAAAAATATATTTTCAGACTGTCTTAGATTATTTTCCTGGACTTACAAGTATTTATATATACTATTGTTCTTTTTACAGTATTTTCACCAAACCTCAAGTTATCTACCACTATCTTAACTTTGGAATCCTTGTTTTTGTAAGTCGTTTTCTTATTTTAAAATAAAACTAAATCCCCCTATGAATTCACCCCCGTTACTGAGAGGGATGTGGCTCTGGTAATCACACGGTTCAACTACCCTACACTCCATGAGGATTTCGACGACGCTCTGCGGATTTACTTCCTTGTTACTTGGACTTGTACCCATTTATCAGTTTCTTTTACCAGATTTAAGTTTATTCAATTTCTGATGGGAAAATGATAACGAATAATAGTGCAGGGTTAGTTCGCTCTATTAAATAATTCAGGGAGATCGTTATTTTCTGAATATTAGTGGGATTTGATATTGCATCACTGCAGTTAGTCTTCAAAAATTCAATCAATTTAAATTGGTCATTAACATATTCCTTGAACTGGAATACTTAGTGCGTGAATATTATTCAATCAATACTGACCTACATAGAATTATTTCTGCATTCATATTGCATGTACTGATGATATGCAATTTAATTTGATTATAATAAGAAATACCATTAAATTCATTACGTATATGTCCTATAACTTAAGACCTGTTACTAATATTGGTAGTTCCTCCAGTGATAGCATACATAAAAGACGAAATGTATAATTGAAAAATATTTTGCTCTTACAGACAAGTCTCAAAAATTAAATTAAAAAAGAAAACTACCTAGTGCAAGTACCTTATAAATTATTTCTATATTAATTAGACAAAGCTAATAACTTATTGATTATATAAATTATCCTATTAATAATTATACAATCGTTGCAACACATTTTATAGAAGAGTAAATGAAATAATAAAAATAATAATTTAAAATAACTGAATATGGTCTGCAGATACACTTTACAGTTATGTACTAATTACAAAATTGTTTTCGCTGTTTAATTGTATATTTTACAAATATAAACTCATACCATTACATATTTTTAGAGCATGAACCAGTTGTGCTTACTGAAAATCAATATTTGTATTTGTAAATCAGAGTAAAATACTAAAAACAAGAATTTCAAAATATTTACCTAAATTTATATGAATATTTGTAATGTTTTCGCTTCAATGATAAATACTATAGGTCTGATAATTTAAAAAAATATAACTAATGAACAAAACATAATATTTAGGGCACTAGGACCCAGTTTAAATGCCTATTTGAAAGAGTCTTAACTTATTTTATATATTTAGTATGCAAAGCAGACTAAGTTCTAGGCGTTTTTAAATATTTAATGTAAAACAATTTTGTAATGGCTATGAAAAAATTACCTCCACCAAAGATAAACATACATGCTAAATATATTTATTGGACTTACCAAGAAGAATCTCTTCTGTAGCTTCTTCAGGTTCAAAAACAATATTGTTTCTAATCCAATATCAAATCCATATTAAGTAAAAGTGTCAATGGATTGAAACAAAAGTCTTTCTGGATTAAACACTTCACTAACACTTTCACTAAAAATTAAACAACACTCTATTTTAAACCCTATTCTGATCTTCTGATCACCTGCAGAAATATATTGGGATATCTGATCTATACAATAATCTATGTCAAGCATTTGATGATTTTAACATTTGATCAATGCCTTAGTCATTCAGCTATTGAATAATAATAATAATAAGCAATACAGAGTATTAGACTATCTACAAAAATGTGCCACAGGTTCCTCATATAGTGAAGTTTTTAAAAGTATTACAGAGAGATTGGAAAGACCTACTTGGCTAAGAGAATAACCTAACTTTCTGAGAGAAGGAAATTTATAAATTGAATGTATTCAAAGCATTCTAAATGTCTACAAATAGGGACATTGTTAAGTATTTAAACAGAAGTATGATTTATGAATATTAGAATCTAAACTATACAAAATATCCAGCTGTCTAGTTACTAATCAAAGCATAAACCCTGCGCTTGAGCTCATTACAGAAACCGATAACAGATGTGTGTCTTTGATAAAGGTTGGCACCTTAATTAATTAAATAACTGTATAACAAATTTAAAAACTAATTAACTAATTAACATAGTACCTGTATTTAAATATTTCACTACACTCTAAGTACGTTTAGCTGAGTCACAATATGTTAGGTTAGGCATTGTTTGATTAAATTTAATGTCAATAAGTTCAACACAATATTATTCGCGTTGGATTTACTTTCAAGTCTTTTAACACAATTGGAACACTTATTTACAACCTCTAATAATAATTAATTAATTGAAATTAGCACTACATGTAATTAGAAATATGATTTATACACTTCCACGTACGCAAAGAACTTGTTGTGCAACGTGTAGACCATTTCAGGCGTTGGTCATATTGGTAATCCACTGAACTGAAATTGTTAAACCGGAAATGGATCAGCTATAATAAGTTAATATATTTCTTAAGTTGTCAGTTATGATTTATGTTGCGTAATTAATACGTTGGTTGATTAGTGCTAAAATTATTTTATTGTGTATAATTAATAATTTTGCTTAAAAAAACTAACAGTAAGTGAAAAACAAGTAATGAACATGATAGTAATGCATACGGTTAATTAAAATATATTTAAGTTTGTTTTATAATTTTATTTGTAAAGTAATCGTTTACCATATAAGTCGTAAGGAGACGTGCCTGATGAGTAGCAACCTATCTAACAGTACAGTAAATTCATTTAGACTTTGGTTGACACAGGTTAATTTTAATAAACTTTTAATTAGTTGAATAATATATTCAAGTATTTAGTTTTATCAGGAAGTGTTTCGTTGTTGCATATTAGATCAGTTAATTTATAATTGATTGTATTAGTAGTGAAATATAATAGTGAGCGTGAGTAACTTTGATAAACAGATTCCAAAGACACATAGAATATTTTTACAGTTCTTCAAAACTTTAAATTAGGTTTGAGACTATAATTACATTTAAAATATCATTATTAATAAATTGATAATTATATTATTATAATAAATTAATAGGCACATGCTTGTTTAATTTATTATAACATTATAATTATTCTATTTTATAAAACTAACCTAACTCTCAGTGGCTTAATAAAAGTGTTTGGACAAACTATATCGGAATTGAACTAGTGTTTACATTTGCATTTGATTATAATATATAATGAATACTTGTGAGATGTTGCCTCGGTTTGTGAATTTAAATAATTAAAACATATTTGCAACAATTTCTCTAATAGAAAAAAGATTTTCTCTTTGTATTGTTCTGAAGATGCAATTTTTGTTTTTGTAGTAACTTGTACACCATATTTTCTCAGTAATCTTTTGAACACAAATTTAACGCTTGCCTTCAACATTCTTATTAAATCAGAAAGATCATTTTGTTCTAATATCTATACTGATAGATCTCTTATCACACATATATAAATCTCTATTCTCCAGTAATATAAGCAGTCACAAGTATTCATTATATTATCATTTTAAAAAGCAATAAGAATTGAATGTGTTAAGTGCAGTGTGTGCTATTGATGGCTAAGATGCGACGATTTTTGACTCCAGCTGGTGAGTGAATTTCATTATTTCTATTACTTTCTATATACTCTCTTGTATTGAACCATTTTATTTGCATTATTTATAATAGAATGGCATATTTACTATTATTTTAATACTGCCTTATGTTGTTGAACCTCTTGCTGAGATCTTTCACTCTGTCTTAGGTATTCATAAATATATATTCTGAGTAACATAAAAACTTGAATTAGTCGAGTGATATTATTTTGTATATTATGATAATTTATTTATACAATATCTTCAGATATTATTTTTATTTTATTTTGTTTGTTGCTTTTGTCACTGCTGTTACAAATCTAATAATTTGTTTTTGTATATGTGCTTGATAGTGACAATGCTATAATTTTTATTAGAAATGGGCTTGTAATGTCATATAAAAATATATTCTAAAGTCTTGATAGTCATTTTTATCAATATATGGTACAGTTTTATAGAAATAATAATGTACACAAGTCCATTTGACTCTATAAGTGAAAAATCTTTCTGTAGGTTCGGATGCACATAAATATAATATTCTACAACATTCAGTAGTAGTTGGAGAGGGTGGTATAGCTTTGGGAAAGAGAGTGGATAGTGTTTTTTGTTTATCTGTATCCACCGACAACACAAAGACTGATTTTTAATTTAGTGATTGCGGTTTTGTTTTGTTTTGCAGCACAACGAGAGTAACTATTTATTTTTGGCTAAAAACGTTTTTTATCAAATTATAGTTTGGATCTTTATGGAACATTTTAGACCTATATTAGTTTATCAATAAAAGAGATATATAGATTCTTATTCTGCATTGTACCTACAAATAAACCATCGCATTCTTCAGACTCAGATACATTTTATCTCCGTCAGCATTTATTATTAAAGTGTAACGTAATAAAATATAAAACCAATCGATAATACTTAACTCAGATTCAAGCAAGTACCGTTACCAGTAAAGAAGCTTATTGCAATTTATTTTTAAGAGCATCTGCAGCCGCCACATCACGGCACTTGTTTTCTAAACTTTTTTATAGTAGTTCGAATCCTAATGCGATAGACTTCATCAAACTAAGTAAAATTTAATAGCATTTTATATAAAAAAATGATCTTAAAAAAATGGTGAATGGATTATATTTGATAAAATTTCAAACGAGTTTAATTTTTTTCTGAAAAGTAATATCCGTTCAACAATTTAAAATTATTATCGCTTCGTAGTTTATTGTTAAATGACAATCATAGTTGTTAAGAGGCAAAAAGGTGACGACTCAGAAGTGGGTAACAATTTCGTAAAATATCAACAACTCTTTATTTTTATTTGACTTTGTTTTCTTTTATAAATGGACAATGCATGTACAGAACTTCGCTTGAAGAGAAAATTTTGATTTTTGAGTTGATACTGCCTTGCTTTTATATTTTTATTTTTAATTTCTTATGCTATTATATTCTATCTATTCTATTATATCATCCTAAATGAATGATGTAAAACTCAAGTAGAAAATGTTGCTATTCGAAGCAACCTGAAGTATATTCATGACACTAAAAGTGTAATGCTCGCAGCGTACACCTTCCCACCCTACTTCTTTTCTCATCCATAATTAATACGACAAATTGAATTGAAGACATTGAATTTGATGGTCTGTGGACGCTTACCTTTATAGGTAGCGCTAATATATTAAACATTTTAATGGTTGAGTTTGATATTTCAAGTCAATACTATAGTTAGTAATATCTATATTAGTTTGCGTCATCTGCGGGAAATAAATTTTAAGTGTTAGCAAAATATAATCATGTAATAATTTGGGTTGCAAAGCCCTGACTACAAAGCACTAAGTATTGCTTTAGACTTTATCTTTTATATAGACATTCCACGTAATATTTATGAAAATGATTGAAGTACGCGAGTACCCTTAGGGATATAAGGGTATTATAACCTTTGACCTCCAGACATGTTCAAGGACATTGAAAACATAAGTTTGATTGAATGAAGAGTGAGGGAAGTGACAGGATATTGATAAACTTTCGTTGGGGGATAAGATAATATAATAAAGACGCACCCCGCTAAATACAGGACGTTTATGACACCTTACATCCGTATAATATTTTACCTAAGCGAAACTTAATCATATATAATCAGAAAGGGTTTAAATAAGGATATTTTAATACTATTTAAAAATGCCTTCTTAAGATTCAATAAGCATTAAGAAGTTTTATAATTAATTTAATAAACAAAGAGATAGATTTATAATCATCATTCCTAAACATTGTAGTTTAGGTAACTTTTGTTATGTTAGATAACGTTAACGATAACGTGTTAGGCGGCAGATCTTTGCGAGGCTCTTGTTCTTTGTGTAATTTATGTAAATTGAAAGTAAGCATTTTTGATGATGATTGACGAGAAATGCAAGAGATATAAATAAATAAATGTAGAGTTGTAAAATTTTATACTGGAAGATTTATAAAAGTTATTAAGACGACAAATATTAATAATGATAAACTAAGGTACATGAATGTCTCAAAAGATATACGCAGTGATTCTAGTGGGATTTCTAAAGCGCAATATTCAAATACATATATAGTAATGAATTTTTCTACTTGGGTTATTCGGCGAAGGTGCTCCACCCCATAAGGCTGCCTCTGTTAGATAACTCTTAAATACAAGTAATTGTGTTTAACAAGTGGTAATGACTAGATATTCAAAGTTAGTTTTGCGGTAAACATGAGCGTCCGTGGGTGGACATTTGGGGGCTAAGTAATTAACATTTCCTGAAAATATTTGCAGGGCATTGACAAGTTTTTCAGTTCTACAATTGTATTTCCTTACAATTACCAATCGCTAATTGGTTTGTGAGGAAGAAATTCAGTGAGTTCTGCCATTGACAATGAAATCCTAATATCATTAGCATTAACAAGGCAACATATTTTAAAAAAAAACCCAAGGAGTTTAAAGGACAAAAAATGTACAAAATTAATCACACCACTTGAAAACGAAACATGGTCTACATTTTTCATTAAATACGAAACGCCATAAACTAAAATATGCGTAATAGCTAATATGAATTTAGCATTCTAAATATTTGTAGACTTTCCAAAGCCCCTAAACGTAAAACTAGGATGCAGAGGCCTTGTCCTATTGGTTTTTTGATTTTTAGGAAATTATTTTCTTTTATCAGTCCAGTTTCCACTACTTTCCAGTTTCCACTACTTTCCAGTTTCCACTACTTTCCAGTTTCCACTACTTTTTACAATGTTGTGTGTGCTTTCTTTTATTTAGAGTCTGAGGCGATTTCAACTATTTCAGTTATTTTATTTTGGATAAATTTGGTTCATTAAGTTTATTTCAGTTAGAAACTCTAGAACCACATCAGTTTGATGTTATATTTTGTGTTTTATTTCTAAAGTTGAAAATACAATAAGTTATATACAAATAAATTTTAAATACTTTGTACGCCTGTAATAAATGGGACTACTCAGACTGTCTGCTCAAATAAAGAAATTAAAATCATTAAGCCTCCATTTAACGAGTAGCAAACAAATATGCTTTGTAAATAATGATATAACAGTCTGGACTATCTAAAAATCTGGGTTTATAATATTTATCAAAAATCGTTGTGTGTCTGAGTATTACAAATCGGCGAAACAGCCGTTTTATTTTAATTAAAGGCCCTAAATTATTATCACAGTAAATTTGACTTAATAGAAATTTGAAATGGAGACTCCGCTAAATATTTAACTTGGTAATTTACTAAAAAATACAGTGTGGAGTGTAGCGGAAATAGAATTACATATATTTACTTTTCCCGCTTTGCAAAGTTATGACCCCCTTTACTATTGGTGTATATTTAAGAGGACTTCGTTTTAGGAAGACATACTCAAAGTATTTATGTCTCAAAACTATAAAAATATAACAGCCTTTATCATCAGGAACTATGTAATAACATAATGTAAAAATTGGAAAAGTAAATCGGCTATCACCCAGTATAGCACCTCATAAATTTCCACCCCCATAGAAATAAATGACTATCAGTGATATACTTTTCTTTTTTTCTTTTTCATTTCATTTTCAGTGTTTTATGAGAAATGGTGTATAACATTTTATGTTATGTGATATAGAATTATTTTTAAAAGGATCAAAATGGTCAAGGGTTCGTATTTAGCTACCCGATCTTATCCGATCGTAAACGAAGTGCGTAATATACTTTATAGCATTACATATCATGATAACTCAAAATATTGTAGTAGGGTATGTGGTATATTATAACTGGATCAGATTTTCTTAAGTTAGACCCTATAGTATATATATATATATATATATATATATATATATATATATATATATATATATATATATATATATATATATATATATATATATATATATATATATATACTAAACTAGAAAGAATTAGTTAATTTTTTAGAAAATGCTAAATCGTTCGTAATTAAAATTACTATATACATTTTTATAAAGAGAAAATTAAACGAAAACTTTTTTTAAAAAAATGTTTTTCGTCTTGCGGTACCTCTTGCACTAGGATAACATCTATGACGTATACGTAACACATTGTAACTTAAATTGGATGGAAAAAATCTTTTGTTTCTTTTTATGATTCAAGGTTAAAATCATAGTTGACACTTATCAGTTTTATAGCTGTACTGTTACTAGATTGGCTGCAGCTATAAATCGAACGGATGCTTTTATGTACCCTAATAAAATAAATGTTAGCAAGTATCGTCGTTATTACTGATTGAGTTTGGTAATTGGTTTGGTGATTTTTATCCGCTGAGAAAATATAATATTTTTTCATCGGGACCGAAAGATGGAAATTGTGGACACTAGAATAAGGAAATTTGTCAAGAGTCAACAGGAAAGACTCCAACAAATGGATATTCTCGAAAAAATGAAATTTCGCCGCAGAAAGTGGCGCGAGAAATAAACAACAATGTTTCGCCGCGAGGAATGAAAATTTCTCCGTAAAGAAATAATATTTCGCCGAGAAAAATAAAATTTCGCCGCAAAAAAAAAAGTTTCGCTGCGGGAAAAAAATATTTCGCTGCGGGAAAAAAATATTTCGCTGCTAAAGAACATATTGCGCCAAGAAAAAGAAAATTTCGCCGCGGAAAATAAAAGTTTCGCCGCTAAAAACGAAATTTCGCCGGTAATAATTGTTATTTTCACATTTTCGAATGTTTTATATAAGTATGACTGTTTGGGGAGTTTGGACCTTATAGAGATCTATAGGCTGGCTAGGGCGTATCTGCGATCTGTCGGCGGTATCCAAGTTCTCGAACGGCAAGTGTCGCTCAGTTCCTTTCAATAGCTTAGGGTGCGCACAATTTGTTATGAAGGACCTTTTTGTTATTAACTAATTAATAACAATTTTTTATTTATATCAAAAGACACAGCAAAACATCAGAACTTTTTTAGATTACATTTATTTTAAAACTACACTATTGAATTACATATAAATTGATTAGATATTTAAATTGATTAAAATACTAGTTACGACACTAAGTAAATGTAACTCGCGGTTTTAGTTATGTATAATAATATGTGTAATTATTATTTTTTGTATATGCACTAATAGGTTAAAGCGTGCGTTACGTTCCAGGTTTGAGTTAATAAGAAAGAATCGGGAACATTTACATAGTGTGGAACCCTAGAGAGGTGACTCATATAAACAAAGGATGTTTACATAAGAAATAGTATCGTTTGCCCAAAGCGAGAAGTATATATGTGTGTATAAAAACAAATAGGCATAAAATATAAATGAATTAAAACATAGAAATCTTAAAACTAACATTAATTAAAAATAAAGGCAAGATATTGATATATAAATATAAATATTGTATGCGTTTATGAACATTCTCCCGGGCGTTGAAATTGGGATATGTTATCAAAGTTTCAATTAATGTTCGATTGGTAATGGAGCAAGATGTCGCACTAGACGTTTTAATTCGCCTTTGATTGTTTTTATAGTGGCTAGACGAGCCGTTAAATCATCACTGACACTCACTTTCACAATACGACCCAACATCCAGTGTGATGGAGGTAGATTAGGTTCTTTGATTAAAACCAAACTTCCGGGCTGCGGTACAACACCTGTAGAAGTTTTCCATTTGGAAAGTTGATTGCAGTGTCCAAGATAATCATTCGACCAGCGTTTCCAGAAGTTTTGAATGCAGTCCTGAAGTTGTGTGAAGCGCTGCATTCTGCTAAGATTGATTGGAGCGTCCTCTGCAGGAGCGATGCTAGTAAGCTGCCGTCCTATTAGCAGGTGTCCAGGTGTGATGGGAACTAGGTCGTTAGGATCATTGGAGGCGGGGTAAAGAGGGCGAGAATTGAGTATTGCCTCTATTTGGGTTAGCAATGTGTAAGTGTCTTCGAAAGTAAAGTGATTATTTTGTATAACACGTTTAAGATGTGCTTTTGTGGACTTGATGTTACTCTCCCACAAACCTCCCCAACTAGGCGAGTATGGTGGAATGAACTTCCATGTAATGGTTAAATCAGAAGCCACAGTTTCAATTGTTTTTGCATTATTTCCATCCGATAAAAATTTACCTAAGGCCCGGCTGGCGCCAACAAAGTTTGTGCCGTTATCAGAATAAATAATATTAGGTTTGCCTCTGCGCGATATGAATCGATTCAGAGCAGCTAAGAAGCACTGAGTCGTAAGTTCAGTAACCAATTCTAAATGTATAGCCTTTGTTGCGAAGCAGATAAATAAGCAAATGTAAGATTTTAATAGTTTACTACCTCGGCCATATTTGTTTCTGACCATAATAGGGCCAGCATAATCGACGCCGGTGTCTTTGAACGGAAAATCCAAAGAAACTCTTGCAAATGGAAGAGAACCCATTTTTGGTGATGGAAAACGCGGTTTTTGTCTGAAACATGTCACACAGCGATGTACGATGTTTTTTGCTAACGAAATGCCTTTAATGGGCCAATATTGGTCCCTTATGCTGAATAATAATTTTTGAGGGCCTGGATGAAATAATCTCAGGTGTTCCTTCTCCATTATCAGCGTTGTTAATTTGTGTTTGTTGTGTAGAACAATAGGATGCCGTCTGTGAAATTCGAAATTTGAATATTTTAGTCTGCCACCTACTCTAATGATGTCGTTATCGTCGAGAAAGGGATTGAGACAAAGCAATGTGCTTTTATTTGCTAAAGGTACGTTACACTTTAGAGCTTTTAATTCAGACGCAAAATGTTCTTTTTGTGCTAACTTCACAAGAAGTTGCATTGAATCTTGTAATTCTGTAACCGTTAAAATGCCGTTTGCCTTATTTTGTTTGTTTCTACAGTTGTGTATAAAACGTAGGCAATACGCGGTGACTCTATTGAGAGTTCTTAAGCTTGAAAATGTATCAAATATAGGATTTGATTTGGTTATGGAATGATTCGACAATATAATTGATTTATATTGCTCGTTATTAGCAAACTTTCTTTCAAGTGACAGAAAGCGTTTAGTAGTGGCCGTCTTGGAACCTCCTAGCATTGATGCAGGCAATTTTAGTGGTAAAGTTACTACAAATCTACCATCGGAATCGCGAGTGGTAGTTTTATTGAAATGTTCTTGACACGCCTGTTCCTCTATCGTTAAAGAACTACATTCCTTAACAGACTCAATTTCCCAAAACTTGGACATTTGAGTTTGTAAAGATGCGTGGTAACAATGAGCATTGTTGTTGTTAGTATTAACTTTATAGTTGGTAACTATCCAACCCAAGGAGGTACGTTGCAAATTTAATCGATTATTAAAAAGCTTTGTATTGCCAACACGTAGGAGTTTCCAAAATATATCGGCACCCAATAATAAATCCACCGATTGTGGTTTATTAAAACTAGGATCCGCTAGTTTTATATTAGAGGGTATTGCTAAATTGTTAATATCCAATGTAGTGTGTGGAATATTATCAGTTATTTTGTCTATTATGAGACAGTTTACAAATGTTTTGTAATTTGTATTTGCAGAATGTAAAGCGATTTTTACCTGCTTATTTATTTTAGTTTCCGAATTACCGATTCCCGAAATTACCACGTGCGATTGTTTGGTAGGAATATTTAATTTGCTAATTAAACGTTTGGTAATGAAACTAGTTTGACTACGATTGTCAAGAAGTGCGCGAGCGATAATTGGTTTACCGTCTTTATCAAGAATGCTTAACAAAGCGGTAAAAGCATTACTTGATTTGTCCGATTGACCTGCGCAGTAGAGGTGTTAGAAGGGCTAGCTGTAGGAACAGAAGTATCCGAATCTTCTGTTTCAATATGTAGCAATGAATGGTGTTTTTTGTTGCTTTGCAGTGTTTAAATGTGTTGTATGGTAAAGCGGTTTTTACCCAAAAAGTTTTAAAATATTTTACAATAAGTGTAAAATACAGAATTCTTACGATCTATGAGTCGCAATCAAAACGTTTTTAGAATGTTTTACAATCGGTGTAAAATACAGAATTCCTACGATCTATGAGTCGTATTCAAAACGCTTTAAAATGTTTCACAATCAGTGTAAAAAACATAGAATTCCTACGAACTACGAGTCGTAATTAAAACGATTTAAAATGTATTACAACACTGCAAGACACCGAATTTTTACGATCTATGAGTCGTAATTAAAAATGCAATGACTGGTGTTTCTTTTTGCAAGTATTGCAACTGTATTTTGAATTACAGCTGTTAGTAGTGTGACCTTTGCGTAAGCAATTTAGGCACAGCTGTCTTTTTCGGATCTCGTCGATTCGAGTCCTTACGTTAAGTTTTAAAAAATTATTACAATGTCCAATAATGTGATCTTTATTGCAAAGCAGGCATTTGTCGCGTTGTGAAACTAAAAGGGATTTATGAAGTCTCGAGTTGTGGGTAAAGTTAGAATCACAATTGTGTTCATCTAATTTATTTTCATCTTCTGTCAATTCTATCATTTGAGCGTGAATTTTATCAATAGAAGAAATTTGTGGTTGCCATTGTTTATAACAAATTTTTATTTCTTCCACATCGTACGTGGATGAATCTGCTATATCAATATTTTTATTTGCCTGGCTGCATTGTATTAATGTTAATTTAATACGATGTCTTTTTGTATTTGAAGTTTTTAACGACATTGTGAATGGAGCTTTAAATAATTTTTACGAACTCTTTTTAAATGTATATTTAAAAATGATTTAATGTATATATTATTGTTAGAAATAATATGAGTTGTGGGCTATTACGTAACAGACGTAATACGAACCCTGTGTTCGATAACACACAAATAGGTTAGTTTGAATGTATATTCAAACGTTTACAATGGTATATATGCCCTACCCAGTCATAGTCCAGTAGTAGAACGTTAAATGACTGAAGTATAAACGGCAAAAGTTGTGTCCAAATAACACGAAATACGAGCTCTAAAAATAGTCATAGCCTAGTAAGGCGTTAAATGACTAGATTAAACGAGGCAAGAGGATGTGTCCAAATAACACGAAATACGTTGCTCTTAAACAGAACAGTCATAGTCTAGTAGTGACGTTAAATGACTGGAATATACGAGCGAACGGCTTATCAAATTCAACGGAACTCACATAAACAATAATAAATTATGTGAGACGCATGAATGACGTAATGAATGTTAAAAATATTCATTGATGGCCAAACACCTTGAAATAATGCATTAACAACTAAAACGTAATATATGTAAAAGTGTATAAAAATAAAATGTAAATGAAAAACCCAAAATAGAGATAATATTAAGGATAGGTGGAAATTATAAGAATAATGTTCAGGAATACCTTGACCACCACTGGCGTGTGAAGTTCTTTGTTCGAAGCTGATCCCAAAATGGCTGCAACTTGCTGCGTAGTTTTTGATGAAAATTGGGCGCAAAAATGAGGTTTTTTGCTGGTATGTTCACCTTGCTGATGAATATCCGGTTCGAAGAAGGACCAAAATGTTTGGGGAGTTTGGACCTTATAGAGATCTATAGGCTGGCTAGGGCGTATCTGCGATCTGTCGGCGGTATCCAAGTTCTCGAACGGCAAGTGTCGCTCAGTTCCTTTCAATAGCTTAGGGTGCGCACAATTTGTTATGAAGGACCTTTTTGTTATTAACTAATTAATAACAATTTTTTATTTATATCAAAAGACACAGCAAAACATCAGAACTTTTTTAGATTACATTTATTTTAAAACTACACTATTGAATTACATATAAATTGATTAGATATTTAAATTGATTAAAATACTAGTTACGACACTAAGTAAATGTAACTCGCGGTTTTAGTTATGTATAATAATATGTGTAATTATTATTTTTTGTATATGCACTAATAGGTTAAAGCGTGCGTTACGTTCCAGGTTTGAGTTAATAAGAAAGAATCGGGAACATTTACATAGTGTGGAACCCTAGAGAGGTGACTCATATAAACAAAGGATGTTTACATAAGAAATAGTATCGTTTGCCCAAAGCGAGAAGTATATATGTGTGTATAAAAACAAATAGGCATAAAATATAAATGAATTAAAACATAGAAATCTTAAAACTAACATTAATTAAAAATAAAGGCAAGATATTGATATATAAATATAAATATTGTATGCGTTTATGAACAATGACTTTGGAAATGATTTGCATCAATCCGGATTATCAGGCATGTCAAATTATCAAGCTTTAACTGAACTGAGTGATTCAATTTACGTACTACTTTGTAGAACTCTTAATCAACACAATGCTTTTAAAATAGTAACCTCATCACACGAAATACTCCTACAAAACTAGGACAAAAATAAAATATTTAAATATTTCAAATCCTTTATAAATCTTCTTGAAAATAAACTTAAAATAATTCAAGTCGTCTACACGAGCAAGCTTTAACTGTGATGGTATTGGTACAACCCACATCCGGTAGTTCTAGCATATTTGTTTCATTAGTCAAGAGTATAGTAGAAGAAGAACAAGAAGAAGAACGACCAGGAAGTGTTCCTCTTGTTGTTATATCCGTTTTACAATCTATGCTAAGATTTGTAGAATAATATGTTACTTACTTGTTCTTATAGTAAGCTCAGTCGTGCAGCTAATGTTCTAAACATTAGTAGATGGCACTGTATGGTAATGTCACAAACAGGAAATAGATAGATTATAAATTACTTCACACCTCGCGGAGTCATGAACTACAGAAAACCACTCAGAATGGAATATATTTGAATGCTGGATTATGTGGATGTAACATTTAGAATATATGTAAAGATAATTATATTATTATATATGGTAATGTTTCTTAGCTCAGATTTGTGATAAATTAATTAGTTGGTGAAATGGATTCCGCGGCTAATTTATTTAAATGTAATCATCTAATGAATGTTCTTATTTGGGCGAACACATATTCATTGTGCCATTTCATCGCAAGGTTATATGCAATACCGTACTGTCTTAATAAGTTTGCTGATTTGTTGATTTTAATTATAATTTTAGAGTATGTGTCTTTTATATTTTCTACATTAAATCTTTGCCCCAAAAAAACAAATGTTAGCGGCGAAAAAACATATTTTAGCGGCAAAAAATAAAAATAAAAATTGAAAATACATACTCAAGCGACGAAAAAAGAAATTTTTGAGCGAAAAAACAAATTTTAGCGACGAAAAAGCAATTTTCGCAGCGGAAAAAACAAATTTTAGAAAAAAAATAAAAATAAAAATTGAAAATACAAATTTAAGAGGCGAAAAAAGAATGAATTTTCACGGCGAAAAAACCAATTTTTGTTGCGAAAAATAATATTGTTTTGAAATAAAATTATAAATGTGCATACTATACTCTATACACATGCTAAATAGTGTCATTGAAATGTGATGGGAAATTATTGAATATTATATCAAATATTAGTTCAAATAATTGATTTTCTTGAATGGAAATTGTTTATCTAAAGTCCTACCACAAGAACACAACATCAACTATTACACTTGTATCGAGAAAACTCAATGTTAAAATTCCAAATATCTTTCGTCAAAACTGAGGAACACATACCGGAACTTCAGTATTTTCCCTTTATGATTTTGTGCTGTCTCCCTTAAACAATTTTAGTCAGTTATCTAATTTTACACTCTACCATAAGATAGTTTATTTTAGTGACACCAAAATATTTAGTTATTCCTACTTAATTATTATAATAACTCTTTTGAATAAGACTGCAGAACATCGTATCTGTTCTGTTCATACTACTCTATCTCTCTGCTACATTTCAGCAGAGCACATGTAAGCGGAAGTCTCTACAGCTTCTGTTCATAGTTTTGTAACGATATGCATACTCGTATATAACCTGTCTAAAAGGAAAACATTTGCAGTATTATGTAAAATTATTACAACGCAGTCCAGTACAGCGGATGCAAACCATATGCTTGGTCTCTAATGCTGTTAGAAATTTACAAAAGTTAATTTTATGCTAAGTAAAATTCACATTTGATTGAGGTTGTAAAAATGTCTACTATAACTGAATATACATTTAAAAATTACATGAAAAGAATAGAATTCTGTAATTACGAAATGAAAAAGTTTACAACCCCTGAAATACAACGTAATATCACTAAAAACTTTAAAGTTTTAATTAATATTATGCAACATATGCATGCACATACAAACCTAGATGTACTATCACTAAAAATAATAATTCTGCAACAGAGATGTACAAAGTGTAGAATATATATCAGGAGTATAACTAAATTACTCAGGTAAATGACATTTGCGGTAGTGTAATGTTGTTTTTGCAAGAGGTTTCTGCGGATACTTTCAGAACTCTAAAAAGCTCCGGAAATTATTTATAGTACAAATTATTATAGAGTTTTCCTTTTGAGATGGAAATATTATTATAGGAATGAGGTTGTATACATGATCGACTTGTTTTAAAGGCATCTTTTATGTTTTAATTGAGTTTAAAATTCAGAATTAAATGAAATAATCGAATGCAAACATTTCCATAGAATCCCACATACTTTAAGTTTGTTTAATTTTTTTTATTGTTATATTTATATTTAAAAAATCATCTTGTTACATTTTATACGTTCCTGCTAAACACAGTTACGTGTATTTAAGGTGACAATTTTACCTAATATACATCGTTTTGTGACTTATTCTACTGCATTGAATAATAAATCCTTCCTTTTGCATCAGTATATTTTTGTTGTGTTAAATAAACCTAAACTATACGTAAACCTTACCTAATATATATTGACAAAAATCTAAGCAAAATGATTAAACTATAAAATTATTTGTGATACTAGTAATAAAAACTTAAAATTTGGACACCTGCTATTTCAAAATAATAAATTTCAACAGAGAAAATAAAATATACAACTTGACGACAGTATTACTGTCGTACTTTTTGACAATGACACTAACAATATTAGTAAGCTATTAAAATTTTTACAGAACACAAAATAAATAAATAAAATTTAATAATGCAATTAAATATCCTAAAATTAAATAGCTTGTCGGAAGCTAGCAAATATCTACCTTACTTTGCAAGACAATTTCTATATGAGAAATATAAAATAAACTTTGGAATTAACTTATCACAAGCTAGACAATTTTCCACCTGTGTATAAGTTTATCTTTATAATCAGACGACGAGTAATTCGTTCTTAATCACTTTTCTACACAAAAAACTGCAATGCAGTTTAACGAAAAACAAAAAACAAAAGAAAACGAAAACATAAACAACTGTCCGTTAAGATGTAAAAGCTCTCACGTTGAAAATAATTTAATGTAATGGATCACCCTCTTAATTACTTCAATCTAAAGAGAATACAATTCGTTCTCGCTGTAAAATGTTTGGTAATTAAAAGCTTTAACAGAGAACGTAGACGGGTGATTTGGTTGGGTGGGGAGGGTGTGAGGGTGACAGGGTGTAGACTACGACGAGAGGATACATTAACGTATTGTACACATCAACTGCAGGATATTGTTACAGACATTATGGCGAAGGAGGAGGAGAAGAGAAGCGAGAGAGGATCTGTTCAAATTATTTATTACATTATATATTATTTTAAAAAGGATTATAAATTATATACAAGTTGTACATAGATAAATTTTGAAGTAGTTTAATCCAGTATATGCATTTACTGTATCTAAGCTGAATAATGTGTTTTAAAACTTTATTGTCCCGCCTCTTGAACGAGATCACTAGCGCTCCGCTACGACATCAACCGACTGAATGGCGCGCTTTTTAAAAAAGGAAGTTATGCTGCCGCACCCCGTATAAACTAACGATCGGATTGTCATGAAACTTGAACACATATCGTTACAAGGTTATTACTATCTATAAATTGGATTGGATTTGTCAATAATAGCGCCATCTATATCTATATTTAGTGATGTGTTATATTTCGAAATATCATAAAATAAAATATATTATTACATCGTATACATACAGAAATAACTAAAGCATGTAATGTTTAAAATATATCAAAAATTTACGATAAAATATCTAACAAAAAAGTTAACTAAAAATGTTATAAAACTGCAGTAAAATAACTTTTTACATTATCTGTAATAGGACGATGTACATGTAAAAAAGAACAAGTAAAAAACATTACTTTGAAAAACTTCAAAGTTAAATTTCTTGCAAAGGAAAATTGATCTTGTTTTAAAACTTAACACATTTAATATATGATGACAATTGAAAAATATCAAATAACACGAGCATTATATTAGTTTAGTTTAAAAACTTATAAACGTTAGAATATTTGTATAACTTTTACTTGAAGCAACACAGTAGATTCACAATTTATTTATTGATAATTAATTTTTTTTATGAATATTTAATACGTTAGAAAGAGAAGACATATATACGATTAAATTCTTCTAACATCACAAGTATATATTTCTTTACCATAATTAGACTTTAATGATAATGTTACAACAAAATTATATAAAAAAAGAAAACAACTAGTAAACGATATCTTTTGTAAAATATTTAGATAATGCATAAGTGCTGCACCTAGCGGCTGTTAAGAGAACATGAACGTTAGTATCATTAACAGGGTAGTTTGTACATCATGAAACTAAACATTTATGAGTACGAGCAGGGGTATAACAACCCTCTGGGCATTTCTATTATACTTTCAAGTAAAATAAATTACCAGAGCAATTAGGAGGTGTATATAAAAACTGTATACAATTAAATCTGTTCAAGGAAGTTTAATTAATTAGTGCACTGATTGGTTGTTATGTTTTTCCAGAAGATAGTAAAATAATTATGACTCAGACTATAACATTATTGCTATCTAGATGTAACTTCTGTGATTTGATAAATGAAAGCACGTGTTTTGTGGTTAAAGATGTGTGTTCTTTTTTATTACTTGGAATAAACACAGTGAGATGTTGGTTACCGCCAAAGATCTGCGATTTGATGTTGTAATGAGCTTGTGTCCTCATTTTTTAGTGGTCGATTTTTCAATTGTTGATTGAAATTGATGTTAATAAATGTGTATTGACGTGTCTATTTTATTAAATATCTAAATGTTGACGGAGATATAGCAATTAAAAGTTTGAATTGTAGTTTTAGCGCTAGAAATGGTCGGCCATATTTGTATGACGTGAAATGCATTTTAACGTCAGTTATTTGTTGAGTAGGTCAGTGCTGTGGTAATGTTTTGTAGCTGTTGGTAGTCAAATAATCAAGTCAAGTCAAAGAATAATAAGTTTTTGTTTTATTTAACCTTTCTAAGGCAAACATAATATTGGAATTTTATTGTTCCTTGGAATAGCTGTAAATAATATTTGATATTTTGATTTATAAATACATATAGCAGAGATTTATGAGCTGTAAGGTTGGCAGCGGTTGTACAACGTTCAATCCCTTTAATAATTAAAGAAGCAAAATGACTTTTTTAATTGTTAATATCTCCTAATATACAAGGAGTTATTAAAAAATAATTGGACATTTGAGGTTCTAGTAACCCACTTTATCAATGTATTGTACACTTTTATATAAATTAAGACATAGGACCCTTTGAGAACTCCTGGACTAATCAATAAATTCCCTCGATTTCAAATCGCATTAGTACGATTCTATACCAACTTAAAAAAAATATTATTCTTAAATGAAGACAAAAGACTTTTGTTTAAACCCGAGTTTAGTTGATTAAATATTCTTATCACAAACTCTTAAGTAGTCAGTTATCTTTTTCTTCTATCATTAAAATCTCATCTTATTATATCAAACTTCAATCTATTGTGAATATTTTTGTATAAAAAGTTAAAATGATAAAACAAAAAAAAAAAAAAAACAAAAAAAATTGTTATAATTCCCATTTGAAAGAATTCTTCCAGTACATAAATTCTTTATTCCCATTTTTATGTCTGGAATGAAATACAGTGGAACGTAGTAACGGCCTGGAACGAATGGTTGGAATAAAAACGTTGAAACAGTAAAAAAAAGATCGTTTCTTACAATATATTAATTCATTTTGTGGTTACGCTATTCGAACATGTGACGTCACTGTTAATTAATGTATATCTGTCAATATTTAAAAATAATATTGTGAAATGAATCTTATGGATACCTATCATAAGAATCATACGCTTATAGAAAAACCAATTCTGTCTTAAAACAGTTACGTCTTCAGTGTGTGGCAGCCTTTAGTGTTTTTAGATAATCTAGCTCATGCATTTTAATATAACTAAATTAAATACTTCGATATTTTAAATACGTACGATAATAAAGTGAGCTTTTTATTTTATTTTTTAATTCATGTTTTTTAATTATAAATAAATTAAAAATTTAAAGAAGTGTCTTCTTCTTAGTTTACATGATACAAAAAACAAAATAAAATAAAGAAAAAGTAAGAAGAAAAAAAAAGTATTTTTAAAAGTAAAATTGAGAAAAACAGCGGAAATTGTTTTACGTTAAGTTGTTTATTAAAAATGGAAATTTTAAGTATAATGGTGTAAGAATATAAGCAAAATAAAACATAAAAAAGCTCCTTTGTTATAAGAATGTGTTACATAGTACATATATATTTATTTATATAACACACCAATTTTTTTACCGGTAGCTACACTATTCAATAAAACACATTGTAATATTTATATTTTTAATAAGTCCTGTCAGCCTTGGTGTACTTTAATTAAATGTACTTTGTTTATTGTACATTTATTTAGTTCACTTCACTCGTTGCTTTAAGCGTTAGAATAAATAATCATAAAAAGCTGCGGTTAAAGCTCTATTAGTAAATTATAGGAGCTTTTATAAAGCTCTACTCTACCCAAGGTCTAAGTGATTTTATTTATAAATGTGTTATTATATATTGTTATGTAAGAGTGGTCACACACTTGGAACAAATTTGTCTTCAGATATATCTATATTTGTATCTTTCTACAACAATGCTAAAATTGTCTTAAGATAGTTCGCTATTGACAATCGCTGGCAAAATCTAACAAAGGGTCTAAAAAACAGTAAATTCTTTCCCAATTTATTCCTCGCAATGGCTAAGGCCACTCCTGCCTTTACCAGAGATATATGTTAAAACAATGCCATTTTCATGTATTTTTGGAGGACTCCTGCGTGTAAAATATGTTCACTTTTATGATAAGTATCTCGTTTCACAGCTGATCAAGTTAAAGACACTTAAATTAACATAATATTTAATTTTCCTCAAATTATACAGAAAAGTGAACTACCCTAAGACAGTTGTATCTCCAGGTGCGAAACCGCTCTAAGTGCATCAAAATCTTTTATTACAGCTGTCGTACATAATAAATAAATAGCAAATAAATTAAAACACATAATTTTCCTGAGCAATCAATTTTAAATCAATTAATAGCAAGTCTTGTTAGGGTGTCACCGTCGTTAGAACTCAGTGAATAAATATCGTGTCTAAAGAACAAACAAGGTAATCAAGCAGAGTGTGTTCCGATCCCTTTAATTAAGGCGGAACTCATTAACGATTCACCAGCAAGCAAATTCACAGATTTCTGTAAATCTAGGAACATGATTATCTACGTGCGCGTAAGAGAATTTTGAGCCAGGGGCGTACCGTTTAATTTTATTAAGGTTGAAACATAATTTGAGATCATTACTATATATGAAATTTGAATTTCGCGCCCCGCTCTTTAGAATATATATATATATATATATATATATATATATATATATATATCTTAAGGCATTCATGTACCTTACTTTATCATCATTAATATTTATCGTTTTTGTGCTTGTTAACTTTTATAAAACTTCCAATATAAAATTTTATTTCTCGTCAATTATCATCAAAAATATTTACTTACAATTTACAAATTATACAAAGAACAAGTGACTCGCAAAGATCTGCTGCTCCGGGGCCTCGCCAAGATCTGCCACCCCGGTGCCTCGCAAAGTTCTGCCGCCCGGGGTATCGCAATCCCTAAGGCCGCTCCTGCTTGTAATTACAATAATTTAACTTTAAAAATAATGAATATAATAATTAACAATACGTAAATATATAAATTTAATTAAAAACGTGAACAATTATACATATGTAGCCTACGTCACTGAAATTTTAATATTTATCTACGCGTGTGAAAGAGAAAGGAGAGCAAGGAGAGGAGGGGGAGTCTGTATTGAAGCTTTGGTGATATTATTGTACATAATTACTTGTAATTACAAAGTATAAGCTCAGGTAAAGATATTGCGTTTTGTATACAGAACATGAACACCATGAACAAGACCACCCCAAGCCCATGTATTTATTATTAATACTAGATAAAGGGATGGAGGGTTGGAGGGTTAGGTTGTGTGTTGCCACGAGTAATGTTGTTTTAGTGTTAATTAATTTAATTATCATATTAATTATATATGTACATGTACACTTATAGTAAACTTACTGAAACTATATTTAATTTGGGGGTTGATACTTGTATGTACCCTGTTTATACTGCATATATTTGCTGTATCTTGATGGAATAAGGGAGAACATATCAGGGTAGTTTGTCGATGTTTGGAATTATAGATTGATTCTGTGTTTTGTTTAAAAAATATATCATAATACTCATTCTCGTTTTAATAAATATTTCGTTGTAAATTTGGCAACAGCGGCAACATCGCTTTTGACAACTAATAGCACTTTCTCTTCGTGCTGTTTTTATAATGGTATATATTGTCATGTAAAATGTTATAGGCGTTGTATACAGTGACGCTATGTTTACAGTTGTATGTGTGTTTAAAAACAGGTGCAAGTATGATCGTATCAGACAGATCTGATTATGTGAAACAGCCATAACACTAATGCTTTCCATCATCTTTTCATATTTAATTAATAATCTTAATTTAGATCTACGTTTCTATTATAATCAAGGTCATCACGAATTTAAAACATTATCAGACTGTCTGTGGCTGTGATTTTGATGTTTCACTTTGCTTCTGCTCTTTCCACACTCCAAATAGCTCCCATTTGACAGATAGTGTGTTGGTTGTTGGTTGGTTGCATAATTTGCGCCAACATTTCAGTAATTTATAGTCTGGCAGGTGGCGTCGTGCAGCAATTTATAGCTACTGCTTTTATGCAATGTCCGTCCGTGTTTGTTCGTTTCCCACAGTTACTATGTTTTGCTATTTCTATGTTAGAGTCTATTAATATCTGTAAACATTTATTTTATCGTAGTATTTGTGGATTTAAAGAGTTTTAAATAAATGTTTCGTACAATTTTTTTAAGTTGTCAATATTTTTAAAGACTTGACAGCTTAGGAAAAGTTTAAGTCTTTTGTAGACTTTTAAGACTCCTCAAAGTTTGTTCTGAATATGTTGAGATTATTTTGCAACATTCAACTTTCTAGCTTTATGTATTAATATAAATATTTAAGAAGAAATATAAAAAATATCAATTTATAAAATAATCATCTCGATGTTTTATGATTTTACTTTAAAAATGAGACAAGCGTTAATTGAATTTGCCATTAAAGGGTGCCCCAAAATTAAAGTACAAGATAATTACTATTAAAATGATAATATTAAAATGGGCCTCACAGTGCCCATTATCTGAGTCCGACACTAGTCGCTGCATATATCGATCAATCAAGGAACTAGTGAGACCTTATTACAATTACGAGTATCTAAAAAATAATTAACTTTAAAATTAATTAGAAATAAACCAATAACACAAATATTTAAATTAAGATCTCGCTACTAGTACATCACTAACAAATATTTGAACGAAATACGTCTATAACAATTAACAAGAAATTCTAATTATTATTTAATTTACTTTTTAATTAAAAACTAAAATCCGTAAAAATGAAGAAAATAAAAAATAATTGTATATTTTTTAATATGGAGGAAAATATGCAGTGAAACAATTAGATGTTATGGTCTGGAGGTTTTAATTTTCCTAAAATGTTATTAGGTGTTTATTTTTGTGACCCTTTTTTTAAATTTTTTTAATAAATCATTTAATATTCCAATGTAACACTGTGGAAACATTGTAATTTTTTTAATTATAATATTTTAAACTAAGGCAATTTCACTTAATTGAGTAAGGAAAATATTTTTTTAGGAAAACTCTTTAAGAAAATGATGCTTAATTAAAATTCTGTGCTATAGTATGGTGTAATTTGTGTGGAAATTTAACCGCTGGTGCTAGCGCTGCTTGGGAACCTAACGAATCATTTTCTTTTCCTTGTAGTTACTGAAATATACTTAAATGCTTTGTTTAAATTATATACCTAATTTAAAAATTCGTCGAGTATATAATGAGGAATAAAAAAGGGGAAGGGAAGGAACTAAATAAGCGGTTAAGTTACAGTTAAGAAAGAGTAGTTGTTGTTTTTTAATATTTATAAACAATATATACATTTATAAACATTTGTAATACATAATTTATAGTCTATAAATACGAGTATGGGTGTTTAAAAGAAAGAAATTAAATTAGATTCATTGATAAGATCAATAACGTTATTAAAACATTCTGTGCTTTTAAATATTTGCTTATCCTATCATATATCCTATTTTAAATGGATCTATGAAATAATTTTCACTTATGTTACTTAATTTCCTTTTACCATTTCCTGCTATTCTACATAGTCGTTAAGGATACAATATCCTTGCTTAATATCCTTCAGACTATATTTACGCAGTTACTAATTCTTTGTAATGGTTAATAAAACGTTTTCTTAAATATGTTTTTAAGCAGTTCTCTGCTTAGAGCTTTTATGCTTTCCATTCTTTGCAAATAACGACGCATTTTATTTATGCGTCGTGCGTGTCACGGCTACACAGCGTCTCCGTCTATGAATGCGACGCATTCCACACATTTTATTAAAACACGACAAAAAATTGTTGAGTTTCTAGAGCCCTGGATGACAGTTTACAGGATTGTCATGTATCTGTACTATCTGTATTTTTATGCGTTGGTAACACTAGTGAGACTCCAACATGCGATGTTCAACATTCATATTTATCAAACCAAACCAATGCGACATTCTTATATATGCCGATGATGCGATCGTGTCGAATGTGTTCAAAGTTAATAATTTTTTTTTAAAAACTAGAGAAATGAAAATTGGAAATTTTTAGGAACATAATAAGAATCGCTCAGAAGCCAGAAATTTTCTAATTTATATAGTTAATAATGGAGTAAATAATATTCTTTTTATAGTTATTGAAGTTATTTTTAAGTAATAAAATATTAAGTTCTTTTTTTACAACTTGATTGATTTTTTGTTCTTAATCGTATTGGGTTCCGGAAAACTCTTAAAATAATTAAGGAAACGTAATGAGTTTTCCATTTAATATTACAAATCGTTTATTTACTTACTTATTATTATTAAGTACTTTCAAAAGCAGCTCAGACAGTGAGTGAAGTAGTTAACAAGAACAAGCTCGTATTTCTACCTCTCTTTGTTTTTGTATTTTATAACATCGTCGTCTACATAGTGTAATGGAAATAACAATATTAGTTCCATAATATCTTTCTCGGTTTTTATCGAGAAAAACATATACACACAAAAGAATAAATAAAGCTAATAATATTATTGGACATACAACGTACTTGTAATGTAGCACGAGGCATTAACAAGGACGTTACGTTACAACCGTTACAACCCTTATAGATATATATTAGTACGATTTAATGAGATATTAAATAAAATAATGGGTTGTCATTTTGTTACTTGTCTCTTTGTTGTATCCACAGCGGTACTTGTGTTTGTCATTGTTTGGAACAATGAGTTTCCAGTGGAAACACAACCAAGCTGGTTTTCTTGTGTCTCATTTTCATGGAAAGCTATATAAGCAGCTGTCATAATGTTGTTACTAATTTACTGGAATAATACGCAAAAACAATGCTGTCTGTTTGTGTATTTATATGTATATGTATATGTGAGATTGAGAAATGAACATCGTAGTACTGTAGATACATATATTACAAATAAGTTTGAAAACTGTGTGAGTTATGAAGAGTGGTATTATGATTACATAAAAATTGTAATTGTCTTAAAGGCAATAATAGCTATTTGTAGTTGAAAGTAATTAATATTATTTCTAATAGACAGAGATGTGCGCTTTTCAAATACAAATACAAAATAGTAAATACCTATATCTTTTAAGAGTATAGAATTTTATATTTTATTTGAAAACTTTTACAAACTTATTTCCTATTTAGAAAATACAAAATACTTTTTTTATTTTTGTTACTTCATAATGTTAATCAGTAAATATTATTTTTTGAATATAAACTTAAAACCCCACTAACATTAGCACCATCTATATTCTAAAAGTATCTGCACAATTGTCTTAATAATTCTGATTTAAGATGATAGATGTGTCTATTATTTTGTTATCCTTGCTGTTACCCCCACCATAAGACATCTGATTTTCGTTCACCTAAATTTGTTTATCATATTCTCTCGTTCATTGTTTGTTTAATTACAAGACAATCACTCCACTACATTCCTTACTGAAATATATATACATAAATATATATTATTTTACCTACTACCCCCACATGCAACATCCAACATTTATATATTTTCAAGTATAAGTTGACATTATTTAAACATGAGTGTACTAAATGTGTTGTACTTTTAACGCACAGACTAGTGCGACATAAACATGCGACACTAATAAAACCATTAAAATTCTAGGTAGTATTTTTATGAAACAAAAATGTTTAAAACGAAGTCGGTCTTTATTAAAGAAAATTCTCATAATTATTAAAAAAAAAACATTTATATTAGTAACATAAAGAGTATTCTATTTTTTCAAAAGTATTTTTAAAATATGTATTTTGTATTTAAATGCTTTTGAAAAGCATTTGTGTCATCTCTGCTAATAGAAATTATAAGATTTTCATTTGACTGCCTCCTCTATATAATATCCTTGTGTGAATAAACAATCCAAACAAAGCAACGAAACTATTCTCTCAAAAATGATTTATTTGAAATAGAATGTGACAAAGCTATACGGGTACTCACGGAGACCCAAACGTTTAAGTATCCTGGTCCAGCTCCATTTACAGAACGAACTCCTTCTGCTGCTCCTGAGAGGTACGCCTTAATATCCGACCCGTTGTATTTCAATAACCTGTCCACTTCAGTAAATCTCACTTTTAGTTATATCTCTTTGAGTTTAGTGATTTTATCCTTGTCAAAATCATCGCTTCCTATTTCACATGTAATCTAAACCTCCCATTCTTCTTTATCACATGATATGAAATGGTCAGAGGAAAGGAAGACGTGACAGTTCTGGGTTGAAGTCAAGCAACCATTGTTTTTCTTTTTTCAATTTGTAAAGGATCAAATATCTCTCAGCTTTATAATAAGAGAATGATTAAAACATTTTTAACATTGTTAGAATAAAGGAGTATGTGATATAAATTGTTTTACTTTCTGAGACAGAGCTCGTTTAAGCTTAGGACGTTCCGGCCTTGATAGCGAAGTCTGCAACAATCTAAATTTTGATGGCAGTATAAGCCAAAGCTTAATAAATATATAAAAAACCCGATTCCCAACTACAAATCAAAATAAAATGAAAACGTAATATGTACATAACAGAAAAGTCTTAAAATAAATCATGAAAATGTAACGACGGTAATTAGCTTTCATTTCGTGTTAAAAATGAACGGTTTTTCATTTAATTTGGTAGAGCAGCTGTTAGAAATGAAATTTATTAGATTATTTTTAAGTTAAAAAATAAATATTTTTTATTATGAGTATGTTTCTAATAATATCACGTATAAATATATATGTATACAAAGTTTTCTAAGACGTATGATGAAGGTTATTCTAATAATATATTCGTACTCTTGTTGCTGATAGAAAATAAAGTTACAATAGACTAGATTAAAATCGGACACTATGCTACTATTTTTAGTGGTCGATTTATCAATTGTTGATTGAAATTGATGTTAATAAATGTGTATTGGCGTGTCTATTTTATTAAATATCTAAATGTTGATGGAGATATAGCAATTAAAAATTGTAATTGTGCTGTGGTAATGTTTTGTAGCTAAAGAATAATAAGTTTGTATTTTATTTATCCCTGTTACGGCAGACGTAATATTGGAATTTTGTTGTTCCTTGAAATAGCTGTAAATAATATTTGATATTTTGATATATAAATACATATAGCAGAGATTTATGAGATGTAAAGTTGGTAAACAGTAAACTTGCCACAGTTCTATCTTGAATATGCTATCTCTTTTACGCTGTGTTGTATAAAAGAGTTAGCAACTAGCGGCTGTGATGTCACATGCAGTTGGAATGTTGTCCAACGTTGAATCCCTTTAATAATTAAAAAGAAAAAAATGACTTTTTTAATTGTTTATATCTCCTGAAATATAAGGAGTTATTAAAAAATAATTGGACATTTAAGGTTCTAGTAACCCACTTTATAGAAATCAAGACATAGGACACAAGCTCATTAAAACTGTTTAATTATGAATGTAATTTATGAAATTTATGAATGACCGCTTATATCATAACAAAATATAATCTGCAAAAAAGAACTTTGTATTTAAAATGACACAATTCACTAGAAATACGTTTCCAACGTTTACATTTATTTGAATTTTCTGCTGCGAAGTCTATGTGGACTGTAGGCTCAATATTCATATACGTTTAGCTAGAGAGCGAACAGAATTTTAATGATTAATTACGAAAAAGATATGATATAATAACCTCTGGAGCGAAGATACGATAGAAATGAAAAATTCTTAGGGTATGTGAACGTAATACATAAATATAACAGAAGCAAGGACTGTGAACGTACTGGCAGAGTGTTCCATATCAGAAGTGGGTGACATACAGTCAATACGCAACGAATGATCTGGATCCTGTCGTCCCTATCCCAGGGAACTGAAATATTATAGGGATAGTCTTCATCCGGCTGGAAAACTCCAAGAATTCACAGATGTACGAGTACAACGAGCACGGACAACTGGGAAATGGTGGTCTAGGCATCCACTAAACCCCCTTCCCCTCATTCCCTTCGCATCCATCATTCACAACGCACGGAAACCATGCAGACGAACCCTTATAATTTGGAGTGGCGGCTATCAGACTAAAACCCCTACCAATAACCTTCTTCCCCCTTGACACCCCGATGACATTTTTAACGTAAATAGGGAGGGTGGTTACTGTGGTTATACGCGCTATTTAATATTTCTCAGAAATTTTATATTTACATTTTTTATATAAAAAAGTAACGTCTGAGATATACGAGAAATAAACACTCACTGAATTGACAACAGTTATTATATTAAATTAAATATTACAATGTTGCTTGTATACCGATTTCCTTTCTAATAAAGCTCCATCAAATTAAATACTCATTGCTTTGAAAATAATTTCTAATTCAATTTTTGTTTTCTTACAGATCTAATGCAAATCATCAAGAGAAGAATATTTGCTGAGTTTTGACTGTAAGTTTGAAAATAATTATTATTTCAATATTTTTATAAAACAAGTTTTTAACTTTGTTCGATCTACTTGTTAGTAACAGTGTCACCTTTTCTTGGGGAAATTCCCCCTTATACCACATGTAGACATTTTAGAACAAAAATAGAATTTTTAGTTCTTTAAAGAAGCATATACACGAGTATATCTATCTATTTGCATGAAAGTACGAACTTACACAATCAACACACCCGAAAAACATTTTCCACCATTTTATTTTCATCTGGTAAATTTCCCTAGAGATCAACGAATTTTCCTACCTGTGCTATATTAATTTTCCACGCATTCCATAGCATTCTATTTCCATCTATACATTTTGCATATACGCTTCTATACCTCTAGATAAAATTACGAATACTTCTAATTATCGACTTTCCACAATGCTTTTGCATCATTTTCCTTAAATTTAATATAAGTTCCACAACTCTGGGTAAAGTTACATAGAAATTTAACGAATAAAAACAAAAAGAAACTGAAACTAAAGCAGTAAGTTTTATTGACGGTGGTAAAGTGAGGTGAAGGAGTGAGAGGGGTGTCTTTATCGGTTGGTAGGATCGTTGTCGCAAGGTGCAACTGCTTTGCTAACGAGATTGCATAACTAGAGATTTAACAAACGATAGTACAATGAATTTAAAGCGCCCCTGTAGGCATTTAACAGTACGTAGCATTGTGCTACGCTGTTGCGTTGTTTATTTAAAGCTCTCTAAGCTCAAATTAAAGCACAGCTTTTATTTTACTTTCGTGAATTACATTTGGTCTAGACATACTTAACATAAGATGTACATGTCGTACGAAAAACCATTAACTAAAAGCCTAATTTAGTAATGTGCAGCACAAACGGGTTGTAACAGTGCAGAATTGTATTCTAACATCACCTGGAGGCCATTTCTACTTCTACCAAGTTAAACAAAAATTACCACACATCCTCTAAAAACAAAACGTAAACTCTTGTATTATTTAACGTAATTGGTTATACTTATTTACCAAAGTTTAGCCTAATTCTGTTACATTTAATATAAAATAAACCTAAGATTACATAACTGCTTTTAGACGACACTTTCAAGACTCCCGGTCAACAGGTACTGTGATATTTTTTGAATTAAAGAAGGAATTGAAGGAAAGATGATGTTTGTATTTCACAAGCATGAGAACTAAATTAATACATCTATTTACACTTACATCCTTCTACAAATTTATTTCTCTTGCTAATTATACGCTGTTCAATATGTCTGCCTTTACGAGTCAAAGCTTAATTGATATACTCGTAAGCTTTGCATATAGTAGTTACTAGGTTGCATTTTGTGTCACACTTGCTACTAACACATCCTGTATATTAAGGGTATATTTACAATAAGAGAATTATATTATTACGTTGTACATCATATAACGTATATCAAAAATTAGTCCAAACATACGAATAGAATAGAACATACGAGTAAAGTATATTATTCATAGTAATTCTAGGTAGAACTCTCAAAAATATAATATTCTCCTTTCTGACAAACAAATTTAATGCTTGATTTAAAAGAGCAGTTTTCCACACCGGAAAATTTGCGCCGGTCGTATATCATTCGAAGAAAATTGCTCGATTGCTCGTACTAATATTTAAAGCGACTTTTTACGAAGAGAATCAAAATTTATTTGCAAAATACTTATGTATAGAATTAAATAAATTTCCATCAACGTTTAATATAATTAATAATTATTATTTTTAACACGAATTGTGTAAAATAAATATTTAAAAAGCATCTACGGTGAAAAATTTATGTCTCTAGTAAAAGCTGGCGGCATAAAATAGCGTAGAAGCTATTCATGGTGCAGGAACAAGAAAGTTTGGGCAAGTTTACATGTGTTCTAATTTGCCATGTGAATGCAGTAGTATTAAAGCATATCAAATGTCGACAAAATAAAAACTTAACTTCTTAATTATCTAAGTTTTGAAAAACTTATCTAAAATTGTGTTAAGTTTTCTTTACAATTATAAATGCACCATTCAATATAAAACCACGTATTCAGATGCACCTGTATATCAATCGTTCCTCTTAACTATATTAGTCCTTCGGGAGACGTAAACCAGCTTAGTGTACATCCTGTTTTCCACAGAGACTGTAGTAGATCCTTCCACCCACTGAGTTCCATCGAGTTCCAGATGTTTCTCGTAGTAGAAGATATTAATTACTCAAATTAAATACTAAATATTCAAAGTTACTATTTATCTAAACATACGATACAAGTAATAAAATATCAGGTTTCTGAAAATTTATATTTTAGATTTAATTTATTAGAACGAATCGTAATGGAGTTGGCAAATATTTAATTGAGTTTTGTTGGAATGGAATTTTACTTTAATCAATAAATTATTTGGTGTACATAGCTTAAATAAAGGCAGCTGTACACTGAAGACACGACAAATGTCTTGTTTTAAGGGGTTACATGGGTTTCGTGTGTTAAAAATTTTTTTTTTTTTTTTTTTTGCTTATTAATTTCTACAACATCTCAAGAATATTATACTAAATTTTCAAGTCGATCCGAATAATAGTTTCGGAGATACAGCCTTTGGAAGGTGTGCGCTCCAAGTCAGTTTCATTGTTACTCAAAAGTTTAAACGCGTTTTTCTGGGAACCGTGTTTTCAAAGTCGGTTGTCAAATTTTCTCGAAAACTACTCAACCGATCTTGATGAAATTTTACACAGGTGTTTGAGATACAATTTACTCGTGCTTGACGGAAGGATTTCTTTTTTTTTCAATTGCAACTATTTTAAAAAAAACAAAATGTCAAGCAAATTTACCTAAATTTTCATTTTTTTGTAAAAATGTCTGCCAAAATTCCAATTTTTATTTATTTTTTTTTTCCTTCCGTCAAGCACGAGTTTATGGTCTTACCTAAAACACTTATTTTTGTTTCTTCATTTTAGATAATCCTGTCACGAGTTATGCTGACAACGCGGACGCACCTTTTTTTCGAGGCGTCACCGGAAATGACGTCACAATAGAAGAGTTTTAATTTTTTTTTTTTGAAAATTTCAGAAATTATTCTTTAAATATGTATCTATAAGACAGAAAAAAGTTTGAATTAAATAATTAATTTTTTACATAGAAAAAAAAATATTGAAAATAGGCCTTTTTTTACCCGACGAAACCCATGTAACCCCTTAAAACTGTTACGACACACTGCGTCTCTGTCTGATTAATAGTAGGGCGTTGCTCTTTCTCGCTCTTATATATTTTTAACAGTTAGCAACCTTTATTTTCAGTCACTAATATATAAACACTATCGTCTATAAATCAAAGGACCTCTTTTTCTGACCCCTTTCTTAAATTCCTTTACATATCCTACAATTGAACAAAATTGTTTAAACAAATTCATTCATTCAACTAAAAGTAATTTGCGGTTGTGTTTCGATCAGCAAGCTATCAAAAAGTATTTTGATTAATATAGTTATCATGCAGTAGTATCTTAAGGTGAAACGATACTTGGCCATTTTTTCTCGCGAAATGATAAATGGTAACATTTCTAAGGGTTTGTCATAAATTTTCTAACCTTTATTATGGTTCTTAAACTTACGCTTAAGACTTAAAAATATATAGAGTATAAAAATTGGAATTTAACTAGAAAATATAGCAATATTAATTTTCAAAAGTAATTTTTGCGATTCCACCTCATTAAAAGTCAGTGGAAGAAAGCTTAAAATGTAGATACGTTATTCATCTAACTAATTGCAGCTTTAGAATTTGATTCGCGTTTATAGTTACTTACGTAAAACGATTTAAACATAAAAAAACATGGTTTTTTTGATAATATTTAACCTATATCCATCTAGCATATATTTCGCTAGAAAAAATGGCCAAGTATCGTTTCACCTTAAAGTAGTAGTATTGTATTTTAAATAATAAATTAAAGAAGTCATTGATACTCACCACTCATCATCATTAATTTTTGTAACAAGTTTTCACAGTGTATGAAATCCTTATCTGATTTTGGTAGGACATCATTAGAAACTGTATCTCCTGCGTTATCCTGTAGGATATATATACAGAAATACAGGATATATATATGTGACAGCCCAGACGTAATGGAGACAGCTATTGTTCAACTTATTAGTGTTGATAACCCCAAGCCGCAAGGGCTTCAAGCTTGCAGGCTTCTATATTTAAGGGCTCCCAGACTATTAGGCTAGTGCTAGCGTATCGAGTAAGCCCTATTATAGAAGTATGGTTAAACTATCGCTAGAATTGTAGCAGAACTGAAACAATAGTAGTAAAGGGAACAATACTTGACAAAGTTAGATGAATAGGTCCGCATGTATGTAATTGTATGTAATGATATGTATTATGTATTATTGGTGAATGAACAGATTATAGTGTTATCTGCAAACGTTAAGTATCACCAAGCGTTTCTCATTAGTTTGTTATTCATTTATAAATTCTAACTTATTTCCATACTTATATAAGTGTATTTAAAGTGGATGAATGTTATAATTAAACATAAGGTTCGTTTTATCACACATAAAAGCGCTGGAAATTTTCTCTCTCTATTCATATAAATATATATAAGACAATATCTCCAATTTTATTAGGAATTGTAAATTTTTAATCATGTGTTGCTTCTGATATCAAAGTTTATTTTAGTAATTTACATACACATTATAATAATTCAACTGTTTAACTTAATCATACTATCCTACCTGAAATCAAAGACACGACATTTAAAGTTTATTAATTAACTTGTCAATGGACTTGTGTCCTATGTCTTAATTTCTATAAAAGTGTACCTCAAATGTTCAATTATTTTTTAATAACTCCTTATATGTTAAGACATATTAACAATTAAAAAAGTCATTTTGTCTCTTTAATTATTAAAGGGATTACATCACAACCGCTGCCAACCTTACAGCTCATAAATCTCTGCTATATGTATTTATAAATCAAAATATCAAATATTATTTACAGCTATTTCAATGAATAATAAAATTCCAATATTATGTCTGCTTTAGCAGGGTTAAATAAAATAAAAACTTATTATTCTTTGACTTGACTTGGTTATTTGACTACCAACAGCTACAAAATAATACCACAGCACTGACCTACTAACAAATAACTGACGTTAAAATGCATTTCTAAAACTACAATTCAAACTTTTAATATTTTATTTAATAAAATAGACACATATAATTTCTTTACATATATTTATTTAGCTACAAAAATAAAAAGAATGTTACATCAGCCTTTAAAAGATAATATTCTTATAAGATCTTTGGTAAGCCCTTTATAAAACATAATATCAGTGTTCAATTTCTGTAAAGATACAAGAAAATAGCATTATCCTTCTAACATAGTTTTCATTTTATCTCAACTCAAGTATAATGTTAGATCCTTGCACACCTCTGTTCCAATAACAATGGCAATAAGAGGTCCTTTTTCTTTCTATTCGTCAGGTCGTGTAATCTGTTCTGCCGTGAGAGAAGGATTTACGTTGTCAGAATGAAAACAACACGGGGATTTTGTTTCACGTATTTGTTACTAGTTTTTGTTCTAATCATAACTAAGGATGTTTCTTTCATATAAAATTATTATACAGGTATAAATGATATTTTCTCCACGTTTGTAAAAGTTATTTCTCAACTTCCGTCCACGCCGGAAGCTTGAAACATATCTACGTTTTGTATATGTGATGAAAACGGTTACAAAATTAACAAGAGTACTCAGAGGCGGATTAAGTGGTGAGCGTAAGAGAGCGACAGCTATCGTTGTTGTGTAAATCCTTTCTAGCGCCCTCTATGAGCTTGCTTCATTACTGAAATTACTATTAATGTACTTAAGTTAAGTTGTACTTCTTAAAACATAAACATTTTAGATTTCTTAACATAAAAAGCGTATCTGATTCTAATTACCTATGACATTACTCAATAACTTTGTAAGGTAAGGACATATAGATAACACCACCATTGACAAATCCATATGCAGGAGAGAATGGGAAAAATAGAAAAAAGTAACTACAATAAAAGATATAAAAGGTTATGGGAAAATAATGTGCCTCAGTACCTTATAGAAAAAGATATAAAACACATAAGAAGAACAGCAAGGTTTAGATTGGGAAATGAGGAAAAAGGAAACAGATACTGGGAAAAGAGTGAGGAAAGAAAGTGTAGAGTGTGCGGAGCGGAGGACGAAACACTGGAGCACATTAAGTTTGAGTGTAAGGAAAAAGTAGCGAACGAAAGGAACATTGGCCAGCTATTAAAGGGAGGCAGTGAAGGAAAGAGGTGGATGGCGGAAATAGTAAGAAGGAAAGAAAAAACAGAAGAATAAATAAGCTGATGGCTGGGTTGCACAAGGAACAGGAAGAGAAAGGAAGTACTAAAAGAGGCAATGAAGGGAAGCAGGAGAAAGAAAGAAGTAACGAGGAAACAGTTAAACTTCAGCCCAGAAAAATAGACTAGGGAATAGACTAGTACAGAAGGATGACTAGGGAAAATGAAGGAAGAGGGTCAAGAGAAGAAGAAGCAGAAAGTACGGTTGGAGATAAAAGTTTGCATGGGGAACATGAAGAGAGAGGGTCAAGAGAAGAAGAAGCAGAAAGCACTTTTTGGAAGTACTAAAAGTCTAGAATAATTTTAATTAATTTTAAGTTTTAATAAATAAATAAAGTCTAGTTTTAAGAAAATAATTAGTTTTAAATAAAATTAGTAAGTTTAGTTTTTAAGGCTGAATTGTTAAGATAGGAATGAAATGTATTAAGAAATAGAATACGGTAGATTGTAAAGCCGAAAGGCACACACAATTAACAATAAATAAAAAATATGATTTTTAGATAGTACCAATCTTCAAATAAAACTTGTCAAAATTTCACAACAATCCAACCATTAGTTTATGAGTTAAAGTAGTTTTAGTGCTTTATCAACACACGAAATTCATATTTTTATATTCTATAAAAAATTATTCTATAGATAAAATCTAAACTATAGTAATAATTAATAATAAAATTTAGGAATACTACAGAAATACTCTTTTAAAAGTGATTCGTAAAATGTTCCACTCATATAAATCAGATCTGTTCGATCACGATCATTGTTCGCAAGACTCAGGAATACGACCCCTGTATCCATATTTTGTGTTTGGTGGAATTATATTTGACTAGGATCAAACAAATAGGAACTAATCTTCTCAATGGGTCTTTGTGCCTCCCCTTAAACTTCTGGCATATAAACCAGTTACTTCTGATTATAAGTCGTAGTAATTATATATACCTAATATATAACAAAAAGGTTAATTAACTGAATTTAAATTATTACATAAAATAATTAAGTCGCTTCAAAGCCAACACAACAGAAATGAAAACCTACAAAGCTTCGAGAAAAACTGAAAAGCAATTACAAAAGACGAGCCCTAATCCAAATCCTTCTTCAATAACCCTTGAAGGGAACAATAGACAGACAGTCCTTGATGGAGAACGAATATTCAACTTGAAAAGGAAAATTTAATGAATTACAGACTAGGGAATAATTACACAATGCGTTGTATATATGAAAATATATCTAAATGTTACATAACATAATGTCTTTAAGAATAACTAGACCTAAAGCAGGAGATTGGGATATTAGGAAGATCACAAGGTTCAGTTTATGAAATAAGGAGGGAGGTAGCAAGTGTTAGAAGGAGAAAGAGATAGTATGTAGAATCTATAAGGAAGAGGAGAAAAAAATGGAGCATCTTACACTTGATTTTAGGACTTGTATTAACAACTAGACTGAACCAAAAAATAGAGAAATTGTTATATCAAAACTCAATATTTGAAGTTGTCTCACTAATGAACTGGACGCTAGATACATTTAAGATTTTCGTTTGGTCTTCAAAGAAATAATTTTAACAATTCTGATTATGACATATCACTTTTATTTTTCTTTTATTTAAACTTACATTTCACTTAGTTCATTAATCATAACACTTAACCTGATGACGTTGTTCATTTACCTGTAACACACATTAGGTGTGAGTGAGATACAACATACTGATATTGAGAGGGGTGTATATGTGTGTGAGCGAGAGAGCTACAGTAATACTATAAACATCGTTATGTTAATATTAAGAGTGACTCGTGTAAACATCGGGCGTTCACTTAACTATGCCACAGGGGGTAATTGTAATTAAGGTTGTCAATCGAAATGCCAAGATTTGTACTTAGTCGCTGCGGGGTAAGAACAGGGCGGGGGCAGCGGGGGGCTGTGTAAACAAATTATTGTGTGCATAGAAGAGAGAAGGGCTGTGGGGTAAAGTGCTTTTGTAAAGATGTGACAGAAATTACTAAGTAGCAGTCACGATTTGAAATGCCCTTGCTTTTATTTACTTCATAAGTCGTTGTTTTTGTCATATTGTCATATGTCAATAGTATTGTGAAATTTTTTTAACTAAATATTTGGTAATTTATGTTGCAGCATTCAGAACCACCGTTGCTTTTACCTTGCAGGGACCACTATATTGAAAATCAAAAAATCAATTGTATGTAGTCACAATTTCCCGCCAAAATAAATTGTATCTACTTGCAATTTTTTAGTTTTCTCTCTGTGATGCGTTGTAGCATATGCAGCATGTGCTTCGAAGGGGTTATATTTGGAGCTAATTTAAAAAAATCTAAATTCTGGTTTCCAAATAATGCTACTTTGATAATGCACCAGCTATAAATTTGATATGTATTTAGATCTAATGTGACGTTCTATATTTCTTAGTATTTAAAAGGAGTTACCTGACACTTCCAAATCTTAAAAAGGGGCGCTAGCAGAATCTCTATCAGACAGTTCAACGACTTAAAGTTGTTCTTACTTTAATAATAATAAACTAATACATATAATAATTTTGTCCATTTTAGAAAATTAACATTTAGGCTTACGTAAGGGTCATATTCAACCAACAATAACTCTCGAATTATGCAACTCAGAGCAATGATTTTGGTATCGTTTTGTAGATAATATCTCTCTATATCAAAAAATTGTAACAATAATGTGCCAGATTTTAAGATATGTAAGAAAAATAGACAAATTTTGGACTAAAATTCGCATAAATCATTTTTTTATTGACATTTTTGATTTGAAAGTTAAAAAAATGATTTTATTACTTGATAGGTGGTATAATTACCTTTAAAATATTCTTTTTTTCATATAAGTAGGACCTTCAGATCCAGAGAAATCGATATTTTTAGGAAGAGTCGTCTAAAATAAAAAATTAAAATTAAAAATTAATAACATGTCCTTAAATTAAAGGTACCCATTAAACAATTTGGTGAAGTGTCCTTTTTTGTAACTTCATTTGTATTCCGACACGTGGAGTGAAAATAGACATTTCATATGAACGACTGTGAGAAACTGAAGTCTTTCATGACAAAAAAATCATACGCATCTTTCATATGTTGGCAAAGTGACTTCAAAATGTTTACTTGGTAGTCGGGCCAGTAGGACACCCTGTATAATATTGAACTAATTATATAACAAGTTATAATTAGCAATTAGTAAAACCTACTTATTCCTGATACAAGTTTACTGTATTAATAAGTAAGTAAATCATATTCTAAATAATTTTTAATTAAAGAAATATAAATCTATCCAATTAAAGGTACCTTAATTTATCACAACGGTTGACAACGAGATTTATGTCACATGTAATTTAAATACACTCCATCTGAGTTAAAATATTCTCCAAATGAAATTATATATATATTTTTAACAAAAGATTTATCACTTCAAGCTTTCAAAACGTCGGAAAATATATACATAAAGTACCTACAGTATTTTCAGCAAAAGAAGAAGAATTAATGAAAATATTTTCAAGTTTGGTGTTTATTGTTGAACGGATAAACAACACTACGCTGTAAGACATCTTAGACACTTCATTTGGCAAAGGAACCACTTTATTTTCCTGAAGGACCAATATCATAAACCGTATACATATTTCAATTCTCTCATAACCAACCAAAGTATTTTTATTTTGCTGTCACCGTAACTCCAGGGGTTAAGTTAATGACGTAGAGTTGAGTTAAATCTCTCCTTCCCTTCCTCACCCATCCTTTGGGGTACCACTAACCACTCTCTAGGGCTGGTTAACTCATCCATCTAAGGAAAGGAGTTTACAAGACATTATAGGTAGGAAGAGTGGGGCAGGGTGGGACGAGTGGTGGGAATGTGATACCCAGAGTTTTGAGATTGGATTTAGAAGCTAGGTGAGAAGCTGCGAGAAGTGATATAAGAAACTCTTATCATGTCAAGTATGTAATGCTGATAACAAACTATGTGGTAAATTGATATTTAATCATGATAGACGTGTAACGTTCAAAACACACACACACACACTCGTGTATATAACATAATATATCATGGGTTATTCTATTAAGTTTAATATTTACTAGAGCTTTAAATAATTATATTTTAATACTACGCTTGACAAGTTTTTCATATTAACAAGATGAGTATACAATGTAGGTCAATTTGTGCACTATCCTAAGCAGGGGCGGCTTTAGCCATTTAGATATTTATAATATGTAAATTGTAAGTAAGTATTTTTGATGATAATTGACGAGAAATAAAATTTTATATTGGAAGTTTTATAAAAGTTAACAAGCACAAAGACGACAAATATTAATAATGATAAACTAAGGCAAATGAATGCCTTAAAAGATATACGCAGTGATTCTAGTGGGATTTCTAAAGAGGGAGGCGCGAGATTCAAATAGATATATAGTAATGGATTTTTCTACTTGGGTTGTTGCCCCGGGCGGTTGCCACCCCCTAAGTCCGCCTCTGAAAGTGGTATTTGACAAGTTTGTGTGTATTAAAATTAATGTGTATTATTATTATAAAATTGGGTTTGGATGCATTGATAAATTATCTGTGTATTAAATTAGATAACGGATACAACTTTACATATATATTCAACTCAAATTTCGGTTGTTTTGGAGATATGTTGTTAAAGAACTAGACGATCAAAAGACGAGTTGGTTTTGTTTTAATCAACCAGCTTTCAGACAAAACTGTCTTACGGCACTAAGTTAAACTAGTAATTTTTCCTTTTTCTACAGTAATTTCTTTTTAAGAACCGAAGGGTTATTTCATCTGCTTTAATATTTATCAGTACACTATTTTACCTTTGTAGACCCTGTATAAAGACCCCAATGTAGGAGTAATATCAAACACAAATATAGTACAATAGTACGTGTTAACGCATATGCGTGCATCCAAGTTTTTCCGAATCTATACAACATGATAGAGATCACTTTGCGATGCATTCATTCTGAAATATGTGAACTAAATTATAAATACGTACGTGAAATACATACAGTGATGTATTAATAAACATTATCCTCATTAGTCCTATCATTATGAAGTATTCAAATGCAACTACGCCCTACTAAAACGTTACTGTCCTACTGATATTTCAACTTAATGCAAATTTCTGAGCGTACCAATATTATCATCTGTTAATATTCACCATTAACCTAATTTTTTCATCAAATAAATTTTTCCCTATATTTTCAAAATAAATATCTAATACATTTTGAAGTAAAATAGAAGATGTCTTTGAGACTTAAGCCTGCTGTACTAAATATACTCTCTCTATGGTAATTATCATTTGCTTATAGCACAATTTCAATGGCTCGACTATGCCACAATCCATCTCTTTCAAAGCACAAAATCCAAAGCGTAGAAAAGATTGATATATGCTATAATTCTACTGACAAAAGTACTCCAGCTTATTCGCACGTTTGATAAAAATAGAAAGGATATACTCGTCGTTTGCCTTTGCCTTTGCCTACTGAAATATATTTGCTATTCATTATTGAATTAGATGCAAATACAATCAAAGTGCTTAATACGTATTTTGTTGCCATTAAGTATTCATCAATAGCAACAACACTCATTGAATCCAGAGCGAGAGTGTTATCGTAATCGTTAGCGCTCGTTTAGAGCGTATAGGTAATCAGCTTTGAGAGAGTGTTAATAGAAGCTTTTGAGACTAGACAACAGGAAGAAGCTTTGTAGCTTATATTTCAGTATGTAAAGACATCTATAACGAAGTAATCTACAGTCTTGGTTTGTCATATTAAAACATCGCTTAAGATTTATGTGTTGCAGCACACTCTGGTGATAATTATGGCAACCTTCAGATGTAGCTATTTGTAAATATTTATAATCTTTTGCGCATATTATATATTAAATTATTTAAAGCATTCCGCAAGGCACATTCTTTTTACAATAAATCATTTCTTGAATTCTAATTAAACTTAAACTAGTGACATCTATTTCTTCCTTTTTGCGTGCTACTCTTTCTGTCCTCTACTTAACCATCTTCATAAAACTATTTCTTATTTATCTATTTTTTAATAAAATACAACCGGATATTTTGTTACCGTCTTTGAAAGTATGAAATATAATATCTTTATCTATAAATGACCACAATTTTTAAAGAAAAAAACATTTTTCAAGTTTTAAATAGTATTTAGAAGCATAATTTAATAACTAAAGAGATTTTTCATAATTTATAAAACATAGTCGTTTATCGTTACTAACATTATTCTCATATTTATGCTTCTTTGAATTTTATCACTGTGCAAGCAGCGAGCACAAAATTGTCCTATGACTTTTCAATTTGCTATGAAACGTATACCAGTACCCAGACTGAAAACAAAACTGTTTTCCATAGCGTGGTTTAATGTTAGAACTAAAATAATGTTTTTTCATATATCTATCTCCTTTGTTCTCATATGCGTAGACATAAGTGCTTCTCGCTTACTCATTGATAGATGTTAACGACAAAATTGCACTACGAGGTGTTAAAACTAACTGTCGCTGAAGTTTCCACGACTAAAATGTCTTAAAAGAATAAAACTACCCCGAAATTATTTATGTATTGTTCCATAAATATATTTTCACAAAGTTAGCATTTCGTATTATAATATTACCGCAGCCAAAAGTATATAAAAACAAATATATGGCATATAACCTATTATATACCAAAATACATATTTAAAGAGAATATTTTAAAACACATACAAAAAGAAAATAATGAATATTTGTACATGTAAAACAACTTTTCTTTAGCGAGCTTTTTGTTCAATTTGTTTTTTAGTAAACGTTTATTTTCCAGTTTATTACCCTTATTAGTCAAATAAAAATAACGAAATGATTGTCGTATATACGCCTCTGTAACATATATAATGAAATAAAAGGTCAAAAGAAAAGAACGAAAAGCTGAAATGTAGACAAAATTATTATTAAATTTGTGATGTAAATGTTAATCTGTATTTAACAAGGTTTCCGGCCTACGGAAGCTGAAAAAATATATATAATAATCAACAGAGTATCTTGGGTATATAATGTTTTTATGTTATGATAAGATCGCCACCCACATTAAGTAAAAATAGATCTTTCAGTGTAACCGACTTTATTTTAATTAAATTAACGCCTTTGTTGAACTGGTTATAGAATAACGCCTTCTTATCACATTACACAAGGGTATAATTTTTTTTACAAAAAAAAACACTATTAAGGAGGTATAGGACGTTAACGTCAATGATGAAAACGTTGTGAAATTTAGAGGGTCGATACAAATAGTTAAAATACATGCTGTCTTAAAATTTTAGAGACCTAGGGTTCATAGATTTCTTTTTATACATGATTAAAAATAGTCATTTTCCATGCAAATCATAATTTTTAGCTCAATTTCACATAATATAACTTTTAACTATTAAAAAATGGTGACACGGCTTTCAAAAACTAAGTGTATATAAAATAATCTTTTCTGTAACTATTGCAAAGAGAAAATTATCAAAAGGATAACTATATACGAAATTATTTAAATAAAACCATTAAGAAACAGTAAGTGTAGGTTATAAGCTGGCAACGTTGCAAATGCTAATTTGAGCGGGAAATTCAAAATCGGAATAAATATTATATAAAATATAACAATTTATTTGTCAAAAAACCAAATCACGCATGCGTCAACACACGTAAATTTACAGCGTTGCCAAATTTATTATTCCTTTTTCAAAATATTTAATTTGAATTTAAATTGAATTAATATAAATTTGATATTAATTATAGGTAATTTTTCATTTATTAAATTTATAAAACTATTATATGCATAAAAAAATCATTTTAAAAAGCTAAAAGCAGTTTAATAGGGAATTGAAAAATTCGTTTTCAAACGTACAGTCCCAATATTTGCTCGTCGTTAATGTACTTCGTATTTTGCATTTCGTATTACCGAGTGATAAGCTTTTAGTATTGACGGTATGTCCTGTACTTCCTTAAACACACACGCAAATAATTTTTAATCCTCTGAATACACTGTTATTAATATATATTGCTTTCGATTTTTCTTCTGTCCTTTATTTAGTTGTATCTCTCCCGAGGAGTATATTTTAAATATTTTTACATGTATTTATGACATAATTAAATTAAATTAATATAGATTGATATCTACGTACACCGGAGATGCATCTATAGTGGAAAGTTTAATAGGAAAATGAAATTGTATCCGTCATAGATTTTATTCCATTGGTACTAGGGGACATGCACGTCATTTACCTCTACCTGGTGTCAGAAATTTAGATTAAAAATGAATATGGTTGATCCCGTTGACTCATTATAGAAGGCCGTGCCTAAGCTTCACTAACGTTAAACACCCGTTTTAGTCCAATGTTTAACTTGATTAACTAGACATAATTTAAACACACGTTCAAATATTTAGATATAGTTTATATCAGGCTTTTATCTGAGATCTGGTAAACGATGGTAATAAAATAAATAGAGCTAGAGTTAACGCTAGTACCCAAGGCAGTGATGCTAAATTATTTATTTCAATGAATTTTGCATTTCAAACTTGCTAGCTTGCTTTAAGCTGATTTCTACTCTTCAAGATTGAAATTGTAGCGCAGTTACATAACTTGCTATCTATTAATATTCTAAAATGAAATCAAATCAAGCAGACTAAATTAAATCTATAAACCGTACTTTGCTCTTCACTGCTTAAATATTTAAGGCTGTCCAATGTTTTCATTCCACCCACTTAATATATTTAGAGAGAGCGAAAAAGAGAGACGTTGTTTTTCTATGGTACAGGATTCCCCATTAGAGCATCTCAAGTCACAAAGTGGAAAGGATCGGAAAATTGCTGAATGATTAATGATACATTAGAAAGAAAAACGAAAATGGGAAATTAAAAATCAAGTAAAATAAGTAAATAAAACCGTAAATTAATTATAAATGACTACTTACTCATTTCCTGTTTGTAAATTACTTGCTCACTGTTTTTAATGTTTCCGTTTTTAACTTCCGTTGTTGTTTTCTTCTTGATTCGTATATATAAGAAGCACTTTTAAACACAGAAATAAATAATTTAAGACATTGTCTGTATGCAATGTTTTAAAAAAAAAAATTATAAAATTTTATCCATTTACAATTGATTTACAATGTTTTCGTTATACGAGTTGCTGGCATGTGCGAGTGGTGAGTAACTCGCATGAGATTTACTGACCACTGACTTCAGCATATAATATAATTCACAGCAGCTACTCACGACCATGTGTTTGGTCTATGTCAGTAGAGCTGTTTTATAAGGCCAGTAGCTGCCTACTGTCAGGTCAGCAACTCGCACAATATAACTAATGCTTTAGACAAGTTTATTAACGTTATTTCTGTTTGTTCGGTGTGCTAAATTGGTTGTTACAGTATCTTTCGTTCTCCAACTAATTTATTATTAAAAGAAATACATACTAGATCCATCCTAAAGACGAACAAATTAAAAAGTTTCACTTCAGCATTGCATATGTAAACTAAATACTCTTTCTTTTCATGTTTTCAATAATATTCACGGGTTCAAATAATAAGATTCAAATAATTACATCATAAAAATCATAATTTCATCTAAAATAAAATAAGAATAGATTTTTGTATTATTTCTCGATAATTTTACTTCAAATAAAATTTGGCATTTTTACATAACTTAAATATATATACACAAACTTACAGATAACTACAAATAACTTATATCTAACATATTAAATACATTTCTTTTATATTTTTATATTACCAATACTTATAATATTTACAAAATTTAATTATTTAGTAATATTTTAAAATAATAAATAATTTAATAAACGAAATAATCCTGACGTGAAGCCAGTGAAAATTTAAAATATTGCTATGCGAAACATGAAGTTTATTTCTGAAGTTTATTATTATTATTATATAAAATAATGATCGAATTGTTATGAAATTTTGACGTATCAGTATGGATTTGTCAATTGCGGTTTCAGGGTGTTATATAAGTACCAAAAATACAAATTTAAATATTAAATACTTTAAAAGTAAAGTGTTACATAATTTAAATGATTTATTTTTTGATTGTATGTGTATTTAATAATTGTACAACTAAGCCATGTTTCTGATTATTAAATAATTTGATATATATATATATATATATATGGACGCTGTTATGCATTCATGTGTCAAGCGCCAAAATATTAAAAATTGAGTTAAGCACGAAATGTTGTTTCTAATACAATAAATAAAAATATTTTTTATGAACTATGTCATACAAAAATTTGCATTCGATGTAAAAGCTTAAACTTATTATTACAATATCTCAATGCAGAATTCTCGTTTTGCAAAAATGGTTCATCCGCCTAAAGCATTAGGAAACACATTAGACTTCGCCATTGATCCTGATGATGAAGATGAGAATCAGTAATAATAAATCAAAAAGAGCACTAAAAAATAATATTACCTTAAATAAATAAAAAATAATAATTTTTATTCACGATTTTCATATTATTATTTAGAAATTTATTGATGAGAAATTTGTTATAACTTCCGTTTCAATGTTAGAATATATTAATATCACTTAAAAACTATTGATGTAATTTTGATAAAAAGTTCGTATGTCACTGTTGATAAATTTAATAAAAGAATAATTCCAATAAAAATCCAATTCTAATTTGTGAAGTATAAACCTTAAATTATTTTATTAATATAAATAGTCCATAAGTTAATTTGCTTTTATGTGTCAAGAGACTTTGAAACATTTTTACAAATTTAATTAAGCATATTGAATTTTGTAATAATATTTTTTTATATTTTATCAGTTATTCTTTAAATTCATGATATTCCAATGAATAATTCATGAATATCTGTAATAGTTCTAATATTTACTTGCTTATATGATAAAAATAATTCTAATTATTCTTATCTGAACAATTTGAATTAGAAAAACTAGAATGTTAATTTTCTCAAATCCCAGTATCTGGCGCTTGACACATGAATGCATAACAGCGTCCATATAATAATGTAACTTAACATATATACACATTATATTTAGATACATAGATACATATACTTTAAATAACAGATACTTAATAAAATGAATTTATGAATCACTAAATGTACTTATCAGCGGTTACATTTTATTAATACAAAATATTAGATTAAGCACCTTGTCCATTAAACATAATATAATTTATATACTTTTTATATATTTTATATATATATTTATGTGATATTGCTTAAAATGGATTACTTGTATATATCGTATATACACCTACTATATACCTAAAGATTGTATACATATGGGTATATATTGTATTGTATTGTATAAAGGTTTTATTTTTGGTAAAAGCTGTCATCTATTTTGTAGCTGTATTTTTCTGAAAATAAAACTTCGATGTTTAAGATTATTGTTTACTTTTTGTTATTTATAAAATTTAGGCCTAATTTTATTCAAAAAATATTTGTATTCATTTTTAATAAACAAAAAAGAAAATCAAATTCTATATTTTGATTTTTTTATAAACAGTATGTTAATTTTATATTTTTTATAGAGTTTTAATTACAGAACATAATATCGGGTTGTGTATCAAACCTCACTTATTTGTCATGGTACGATACTGCTCTAAACATTTGAGCTATTTATCAAATGGAATGGCACATTCATATAATATTATGCCCATGACAAACTAAATACATTTTTCACCTTAATCCACAAAAAATATAATTCTCATATTGATTAGATGTTTTATTGCAAATATTTTCTTTATATTCAAAGATGTCTTTCTATATAAAATTGTTTGTTTGTTTATCTAATGCATATTAAGTTAGTAATCGCATTACACTTTAAAATAACGAAAACTATTGATTAAGTTATTAGTGGTAATAACAATTGATTATTACTTTTATGGCTAACGCAATGGAACCAAATTTCTTTAATGAATCAATATCAAATTCATTGTTAACTCTAGTTCGTACTTTGAATTCAGTACGAACTCCATACGAATTCGAATTCGCTACTCTCTAATAATAAATCTAAAGATTTGATTTATATATGGATCTACGTCGATATCTTTAAACAGTAAAATAATATCAATACATTTAACAACAGCTATAGATCACATTTTACACGTAATTGTTTCTTACAACGGTGTGATACCGACCTAACGTTAAGACGACTATCACATTACGTCTACTAATACCATAAAGTTACATTTATGAACATTCAAACAGAAATTTTTTTGACAGATGATTTTTTTTTCTATTTTACCTAATTTATACATTAATGTGTTTTTTTTTTAAATTTTTCTATGAGTATATTATATCTGGTACATTTTCAAAATTACATTTTATTGCATTGGTTTATTTTTATTTATTTATATTGATTGTAACACGCTGAAAGAGAATCATTGTATTTATATTTATTTGATATTTATTTGTTTATTTATTTTTATTGTTTGTTTTGAAACTAATATTTAGCTTTATAAATATTTATTTGATTTATTATAAAATAACAAAGAATATTTCAAATAAAGTTGAAATAACAAATATATACATTATTTTTTTCGTATCAAAAGCGTTAATATGTTATATTATTTGGCGTTGGTGATAGAAAATGAATCTGTATTCGAAAAGAAAAAATATTTTTAAAATGCCAGAAAAATATTCATTTATATTGAAAGGTAATACATGTTATGTAACCGTAACATAACAATACAATATTATATTAACCTAAAAAAGATGATGTAAAAGGTAAATTTAAATATCATTTCCACCGTACTAAAACCCTAATAATATTTACAATGTATCAAATTTCATAATTGATTCAAAAGTAATTTTTGCACAAAATAACAAATTATTTAGTTCATTATACCAAGCTAAAATAAACTTTTAAATTGAAAGTAATTTGATATTTAAAAAATAACGAACAATGTTAATTAAATATTGAACATACAAAGGACCCTTAAAATAAGGGTCTAACACTAACCAATTCCATGAAATATCTAAATAAAGCTAATTTATGAACGAAACGCCTCTTCAAAGGACTACGAACTAGCCAGGATATGTTAGTACCTAATAGCTGAGGGCTTTATTTAAATACAATAGTCCTTGTACTATCCTTGTAATATCGTAATAACAAAATCCTTCTGTTGTTTCATTAAGAGGTACTGGTACATCAATTGAGTACAGCTAGCTGTCTTGTTAGAGTCCTTTTTGGTTACAAAGGACACATGACATTGTACTCTCATTCAATAACATATACTAGGACACTTCACAGGACTCGATGGAAATTGCTTTGAAGCTCAAATGTTACGTAGCATGCAGTGTGGCATTAGTAGCAGTGGTCCGGTGGTATTAAAGGGGGTTTAAATTTAAGCACAGGGTAAAGTAACTCACCCTCTACTTATTAGGCGAATAGAACTAATGTAGACAAAGCGATTAGTGACTTTGATACAAGCAAATACCATATTAGTACCACGTATGGTTTTCCGGAAAATTTCTAAATGACAGAATCTAAGAAATTGATATTGTAAACATTGTTGAAAGTTTTGAATCTCCATTAATTTTCATTAAAGTGCTCAACTTTACAGTGGTGAAGTTCAGTGTCTATCAGATACACATATTAGGATTGGGACAGGAAATTGCGTCCTCTATCACACAAGTAAGAAGATATTGCAAAAGAAATTGATTTTAGTCGCCATTTTTTCAAGATGGAGGTTTAAATTATTAAAATTGAGGCTGGTACAACGATAAAATTTATATGAATATACAGAGTGTTTGTTTTATATGAGATTATACAAATTGATTCGCCCTTATTGGAAAACCCTATACATGTATATACTGTCTCATTGCACTAGCCTTAGCACCATCTATTGCGGGATAAATATACACAAATGCCCTTAAACAACTGATTTAACTTAGACTTAAGAATATTGAATAAATCAGCAATGTGGCGCAAGCAAACGACCAGTACATACTCGTGATTCAAGTAGCCTTAGCTTGACAGTTAGACATCTAAATCGAATCAGACTGACGGTGACAGAGAACTGACGGTGAGCCACTGGTTTCATTGGCACGTTTGTTTATAAGTCTATAAGATATTTTGTGTTGTCTAAACAATGCCTAACATCTGATAGCAAACAAGAATCTGATTACATTATGTAGCAATGTAAAAATACAGCAATGGCAAGAAATGGATTCCAAAGGACGGTGCTACAGTCTTCGCAGACGCATCCTGTTAACACCGCCTTTTTGATTGAGAAACCGAAATTTATAACAGCAGTAGCCATGAATAGATCATTCTTGTTGTCGGGATATAAAGTATAAGAAGAAGCAGAACAATATTAGGGGCGATAAAAGGTTACGTGCCTAGGAAGCCCGAGAAACTATATATTAAAAAAAAAACAAAAATCTGACAGTACGATCTTTTCATATTATTAGCCTTCACAAATCTAGTATTTTTGGTTTAATTATAGTATATTTAGTAGACATCCCTCTTAAAGAAAATGTAGAACATGTGTGCTCATTCGTTAGTGAGAATTCAACTAATTACTAGAGTTAGAATAGGTTTTAATTAATATTTTAGAAACGTGTAATTAGTTTTTAATGAATACTCCTATTAAGAGGAACATACCATAATGGCGACACTTTAATCATATAGTGAATATGGCAAATACAAAAGACTCGAATATATATTTCATATCTAGTATAAACCTATATAATTAGAAACTCTAATTCTTACTTATAATCAAGCTTGATGAAAATAACAACCCTCGAAAATTATGAAGTACATAATTATTAAATAAATATAATCTAATTAAAATAACGCGCGCAAGACTAAGTCATAATAAAGTTTTACGATTGATTTCTCATCTAATAAATAAATAATTAGTGATTGTAACAGCATATAATTAATTTTGAAGTTGTATAAGTCCACCACCCCGCCACATAATTGAATTCATTTCTCATTTCTATCAAGTAAGAAATTTATTTATCTTTTTCTGTTTCTTGACGCGGCTATTAGTCTAGACTAATACTGTGAATGATGAGGCCAAAAATCTTTACAAAACAATTAATCAATTGAGTGGAACTAAGTGATTGATAGCCTATACTCTGTATATTAAAGTTTTGTGTCCACTAGACAGGAAGTTTCAACTTTGACTTTTAGATACTAGTTTGATAACATTGTTTAAATTTAAGTGGTTAAAGTTAAGTTAAATCTTTAAAAAGCATATATTTATTCGTCATAGATATTTAAGAGTTTTTTAATATCTTGAAATAATAAATTATATTTAATTTTATGCATTTTTATCTGTTCCACGCGAAATCAATTGCATTTATTGAAACAGTTATCTTTTCTTATGTTGTGACAGGTGTTCTTTAGAATTTTTAATCAAAATCAACTATTAAAAAGAATAAATAAAAAAGCATTCTATAAACAAATTGATAGTTATTTCTAAAATGCATTTTTTAATAGAAAGATTTTTAGACATCGAAAAAATCGTATGCATTAAATAATATTGTCTAAAAACAAACAAAAAATAATAAATAAATAAAAAAATAATAATTACTTTCAAAAATGTATTAATAATAAATATGTTGCAATAATAATAATATCATCTACATATTATACAATATTAATTGTTTTACAAAACTAATAAAAAAAAGAACAAAATAACAATAAATAAAATGGCTAAACATTAGTTTCATACATGATAAATATATAATAATATCGATTCGACTGACTTATTTTGTATTATATATAATATTTATTATATCATTTATTTTTTATTTTAACTACAAACATTTATTAAATGTAATAGTTAGATTTTTTTATGTATACTGTAACACGCAGAATTGTAAAATTCTATCTATATATGTATTTAGTTTTACGCTCAAATCTTATGCTTATTTTTTATTAATCTGTTTTATAAATTCACATGTATTAATATTATATTGATTGTTTTGATTTTTACAAAAACAAAGTTAAATAAATATTGAAGTTAACGAAATATCAATTATTATAAAATTATTACAGTCTCAAAAAAAAAGAACTCATTCGTATTTAGTATGTACGTTACATTTTGTACTTAATATGTGGATATATTTTGTACTACGTGTACAATTTCATTGTGAAACGTTGTAAAGCACGATGCACGGTGTCCCAAGCTTAGAGCTTTACATAAGGGTTGTTATAAGTGCAAGAACTTTAACTTAAACCCTAAAACAGATATTTGCAAACTTGTTACAAAACTAAAACTTTTTCTGTTAATTATAAAAATAATTTGAACCGTTTTCCTTCATTTTTCATATATATTTAAAAAAAAGTTTTTTATAGTTTACTAAAAAGTTTTTCTTCTTTATTTTACATTAAAAAGATTTCATCATTAAAAAACTATATAATTTATTTAAAACTTTAATTTATTTCAAAGCAAAAACTTATCGAAGCTTTTATGTAATGATATAAAGTTACTTTAAAAAAAAGCTCAGGATATTTTAATGTACACCAGGATTTAAAGCTTTTTCAAAGTTAAATAAATATACGAATGTATTTTGTGTGAAGTAGTGGTTGCGTATTTCTAAATAAATGTTTGTTATATGTGAATATATTTGTTTAAAAGTGTTTGTACACTTTTATTTATGAACGAATAGACGGTGTTGTGTTTATTTCTATGTATATGTAGAATACTTTCTAAAAATTATATGAGAAAGTGTATTTTGAATCTTCTGTATTTGTATTTTTCTTTCTTTCTTTACTTCTATAATAATAGATATTTCGTAATCAACTAATCAAATGAGGACTATACACTTTTAAAGTGATATAGATCACTTTCTCATAGTGATATAGATCTCATTCCTAGACTCGTAACTTCAAATTTAAAATGAGATTTTACTTTTAATTGTATAGTCAAAATCATAATTATAAATAAATATAATATAAACAAATGAATGAAACAATATTTTGTTAATTGCTAACTAAATCAAATTCCTCTATCTCTCGTATAAAATATATTATTGGTAACACTATAATTTATCACACAGTCAAAAATGTTAATTATCTATATATTTAATTATATTATTTATATCATACTTTATATGGTACATAATATTTACAAATATTTCAAATAATATTGAATACATTTATAATGAAAGCGTCAATCTTCCTTTATTAACTATGTGAAATAGTTAATTTCATAAATTTTCTTTTTTTAAATTAATATATAAAATTTTTTACCTTTTTTTTACATTAATTTTATATTAATTTCGTAATTAAAGTCTATCACTCATCATATGAGTTTATTAAACAACTTTATTTTCAGACTTTTATAAAAATATTAAATCAAAAAAATCTAATAATGATTATTCAATGAAAAACTTAATTATATTTAAACATCGTTGGGAAATAACATCCAGAAATATTACTAAACAAATTACAGGGTGTCTCAAAATTACAAAAACTTTTTAGTTTCATACAAATAATGTTTAAATAATTTGAAACACCTTGTAAATCGTAGTCAGTGCCCCCATTCACAAATTTTAAATAAAGCCAAATTGTAACTTATATAAACCCAGACCCTTTGGGCGTTTTTTCGGTGGTATAGCAGTTCCAGTATGACTATAAATTACCTTTATTTTTAGGTGTCACGCGCAAACAAATTATATCTAGTCACAATTGCATCACAGCCTATATGAAATCTGCCTACCGTTTCGATAAATTACCAAAAGTCCCAGACAATGAGATATTTTTATGAAAAAATACCTATCCACCCGGATTACAGTCAAAAAACTCAGATGTGGGTGGATAGAGTCAGAAGTGGGAGCACTGATCGTAATAATTAATTTAAATTCTAGATTTCTAATTAAATAAAACTGATTACATCAGATACCTATATAATTATTATAGCACAGCGACTGGAAGTAATAACAATTAATATTATTTACTCGTAATTATTCTAATAATGATATATTCGAGTTTTCTCTTAAATTAAAGCATAGTTTCGTTTTCGATAATTAATATTTCTAATAAAACGCACTAATTAATAACTAATTATAACATTTGGTAAGTAATTAAAGCTTTAAATGATAAAATTATATTAATTTAATTAAGTTGCGAAATGCACTTGCTAATTGCCGCTGCTTTACTAGTCGTACAAGTGTGTGTGTGTGTATTTGTCTGTGTGTGTGTAGTAATAATGATATGTTTTTTGACTTAGTCAAAAATATTATTAAAACAAATATTTGGTTTTATTTGGCAATGAAAATAATTACAGGTAAGAAGTTTCGAAAACCCCGCGTAAAAGTAAAAATGAAATTATTTTTAAACAAAATATACATTAAATGATAAACAGAATGAGAAACAATCGTAAATGATAATAATTAATGATTACAAACATTGGAAAGGTTTTCCAACAATAATGTTTAACTTTCTCTTTTTGAAATTATCCAGGGAATTTCGTTTTCCTTAATTGGGATAATTATAATAAAGGAAATAATCATTATTCATTTTAAACATAAAATATCTTCACATTAAAATTTAATTATCTCGTATTTATATCTATGGAGTTGAGTTGGAAAATGTAGGATGAACTTTTACCATAAATTAAGTCACCCTCTTTGACTATAACGCGACTGCCATCCGTCCCACCTGAATTTATTTATAATAAATGTACTTATAACACTTAATTCCTATTTATCTGTATATTGTGTTGAAATATTTTCATTTTTAATCCAATTTACACAAAATAGCTTTGCCCTAACTATTTCAAAATTTTGATAAATAGTTAAAAACTTGTAGTGACCCTATTGCTGTCATAGGGTGTGATTTCCACTCACAAGCTTGATCCAAATTCTGAGCTTCTTCGTCTGTCGATATGCTTCAAATAAGTCTCCGAGTATATGCTCTTGGAGCGGTCTTCGTACCGCAACGAAGACCTTCTGTGCATCGCATCCAACTCGTCGAGGTTACTCGGAGATCGACGGCACAAACTGCAGAACGCACACTGCAGGGTGTTCTTGAAAGCTTCCCTGAAATCCCGATTGAAGTAGGCATAAATCAATGGGTTCAACGTAGAATTGAAATACCCGATCCAGAAAACCATGGCCACCACGATGGTAGGACAGTTGCAGTGTGTTCCGCACAACGATGTTATGGTGTACCACAAGAAGAAGGGCAGCCAACACAAGATGAAGGTTCCCATGATGATACCAAGCGTGCGCGCTGCTTTGTGCTCTCGTTTCATCTTGACGATGTTGCGATCTTTAGTGGGGGTGTGCTGGAATTGTTCGTTGTTGATTTCATGGAGCGTTAACGTCTTACTGGACCCTCCAGATGTTGACAACACTTCCCCGTTAGTATTGTTGCCGTATTCACGGCTGTTTCGATGCATCAACATCGCATTTCCGTGTCTGGTGTGCAGCTGCTTCTCTTGTTTATTAGCTTCCTTGAAAATTTGCAGATACGTGTAAATCATGATCGCGCAGGGAATCCAGAAGGACACTGAACTGGAGATCACGGCATAGATCCTGTTAACGCGGAATTCGCACTCTGTAGGATCAAGCTCGCGTACTAATCGGTTTTCTTCTGTGGTGTACCAACCGCAGAAGATTGGGAGGAAGGACAAGAGAGCAGGAGCAACCCAGGTGCTGAGGATCATCACCGCCACAACACGTTTAGTCATGTTGATGGGATATTTCAATGGCTTGACGATGGCGTAGTAACGGTCCACTGAAATACAGCAGAGATGGAGAATCGATGCTGTGGAGAAGTAGACGTCCATGCTGTTCCAAACGTCACACATAAACGGGCCGAAAACCCATTCCCCAGTTAACTGTACACTGAAGTTGAACACCATGACAATCATGGCGATCATGATGTCAGCAATGGCGAGCGAGACGACAAAATAGTTTGTTATCACTCTCAGCTTCCGGTGTCGCATTACAGATACTATCACTAGAAGGTTACCGAAAATAGCAGCGATTATTATTACTATCATTATTGAAGACTTGGCAACAACGCCCACCACGTCGATCCAGCCCTGTTCACCATCATCTGATGATTTTAAACCAACCGTTTGATTTGTATCAGTGTACGAAATTATGGAAGTATTTGTTGGTCCGAAATGTTGGCTTTGGCTGGGAGCCATTACCGATATACTGTTCGACGCCATCTTTTATTTATTATTATATTTTATTTTTAATATAATTTACACTAGATATTTATATAATTTATATACAGGCACATTTATATTAACACGTTTTTGTAAATTTAAATTTGTCACTATCATGTTGGCTAATATTGTTTATTCACTAGTGTTTCTTTATTGCTTGATTTAATTACGTTTTAATTAATAATCTATCTTCTCACTATTTACTTTTAAATTGTGTCTTGATTTCAAGTTATGGTCGATTTATCTATAGATGATTTCTTGAAGAAGAAGAAAAGGGCTAGAGCATCGCTTTGAAGTCCACATTCTGCAAGAAAAAAAAATATTTTAGAAACTTAAAAAAAAGTAATATGTATACTAGTAATTAAAACAATCAAATTCCGATAACCACAATTACGTATTTTTAAGGTTTATCTAACATAAGAAAAGTTACTTGTTATGTAAAGTATGCTACCTACAATATAACGCTTGTTAATAAATTAATTTCCTTCACATAAATATAAAGATAAAGATCCTTTTAGATGTCATATTACTAGGTTTTGATTAAGTAAAATATTACAAGAAAAATGCCATCTCTGGTTTAAAATAGTACTAAAGCGATGATATACTTATAATATTTTATTTTATTTATGAAGTATTGATATTATGAATTTGGTAAACAAAGATAATAAAACAGTTCTCTTCAGCTTCTCTGAGTCTGGTTACATTAAAAATCGTCTGTTTTAGTTGTTATCTTTATCAATATACTTGTATAGTAGTTTTATAGAAATTAAGATATGGTTTTCAACCTAATCTTTTAAGCATTGTCGTGAATTCTACTTGGTTGTAAATAAATATCGGTACAAACATATGAAGACGGCATCATAAATACTGTTAACATTATAGGAGGTCTTCAGTGATAGGAGCATCGAAAAAAAGATACGTTAAATAATTAAGAAAAATGGAAAAATATTTCTAGTGTAGTGTCATCATAAATTGTATATATTTATACACGTAGTACATTGAAGTTGAATGTGTGTGTGTATTTTGTAATAGTATTAGTTAACTAAACACATCCGGTTGTTAATAGAAAATCCTCTTGAATTGTAACGTCAGCGCCTGTCAAGATAAACGTTCATTGTTTTTAATTACTTAACTCTCGCCAAGCAATAAAACGTTACAATGCTACACTTACACAATGAAAAGTATTTCACAACAAAATTCTTTTAGTGAAATTAAACATTTTAGTGAAAGGTGAAATATTTGAACACTGAGTTGAAGAAGGGTTACTGCATAGGAATATTGCTACTCTAAAAACTAGAAGGCTTTTACAGATTGGTTAAGTTTTTAGAAATATTGGAGACATATATTACGAAATGGATTAAGTAGAGAATAGGATAAAGATGTACAACAGTGAGAGAGGATAAAGAAGGAGGAGATCTCCTCCACATCGATGTGAGATACGATAAGATATACCTAGAATAAACCGATTTAGGTTAGGAAACGGAGAAAGGGAAACAAATATTGGAGAGTGGATGAAGAGAAAGAGCATGTAGGATATGTAGAGAGGAAGAAGGAGAAGAACAACTGCAGCACATGAGGAACAGGCACAGGCAGATGGTGGAAAGTAGAAGGAGTCTATAGGAATGATTTCTTATGTAGAGAGAAGAAAGAAAATGGATGGCGGAAGTAAGAAAGGAGAAAGAGAAAACAGAGAAGAAGAGGTACAAGCAACACTGGTACGAAATGAAGTTAATTATATCTTAATCTTTGTTAAATTAGAAAATTAAATGTGAAATAAATGTAAGGAGATTGTAAAGTCAACGAGGCATTTGAATATCTATAACTAAATCTAGATATTCAAATAGTTCAATTCAGCCAGGTTTAAAATGTAACGCAATGTAACACTTTCATTCGCTTGTAGTGAGCTAGCAAATGTGATAGAGCAATGTAAGATAATTTCTACATGAGAAATAGAAAAGAAGAACCTTTCACTACAAAACATTTTTCTACATGGACAGGATGACTAAGTTAAGACGTAATTCAGTTATATAGATACATTTCCCTCTCTAATGCTTATTATCATATCATTTAAATATTTACTTATAGTTTTGAATATTTAATCTAAAACAAACTAACCAACATCACAACCTCCTCCTCCCCCACCCTCTACCTAAAACTTAGTGCTCCATCTTTTGGGCAACAGCATTAATTAAGGTTAATCTGTTTCTGCTTCTCCTAATACATGAGACACGTCTTAATATATGATTATAATAAACTTGTCCACAATTTCCTCGTCCTCTTTGTCGCCATCCTGCTGCTCATCCTTGTCCACATCTTCACGGATGCTCCACACACACAAAACATCAACATTAGGTACTTGTGCAACAATATTTCATGTCATTAGATATGGAGGTTAATTCCTAAGGAAAATCACCCTCAAAAAGGGGTTGGAATCCGTAAAGGTGATAGTGTATGTTTGTAAAGGGGGTGTATCTTTTAAGGGTATTTGGTATTTCATACTACTGCCCCATAAATAACCCTTTTCTTAGACATTTTCGAGAGTATTATGATATTAAAGCTGGAGAGTTATTTATTCTCTGTGACGTCACATAATTTCCTTAAGATAACATGGTTAAAGGATACTTACTCGAGTTGAGTTGAGTTGATTCACGTTCTCAGAATACGACCAACCCTTTGTAAAGGACTAGAGTTACTTACTCGTACTTCGACGCCCTTCAACTACCGTTATTTTGTTCAGTTCAAGTGGCGCTGGGGTTTCTTTGTTTCGGGTTATTATTTGTTTGGGGTGTTTATCTTCGTATTTATTTATGTTATCATTTATTAGTTCCTTAATTTTTGTTTTATTTGTTAACGTCGCACACATTTTTCATTTTAATAAATATTAATTTGATGTCGACCATTAAAATAACTAGAAATAATGAAAACGTATTGGAGGAAACGTTCTTGTAAGAATGAGAGGAGGTGGTTATCATTTTTACTCATTTTATTTTGAATTAGTGTGGAGAGTTTCTTAGTTTCTTATACAATCTAGTATAATATAAAGAGTCATCCATAAATTACGTCACTCAAACTTTATGATTTTTTAACCCCCCTCCCCGTCCCCATTGTCACAGATTGCGCACCTATATATATTTGAAAAAAAAAAGCAATTTCTTTTAGTCTTATTTTGTTATTTTATTCAAGATTATTTTCTTTTTTTGGATGATAAATTTTAGATTAGATGTGATTTCACGAAGCTCATGAACGCCCTCTTTGTCACGTCTTGTCACATTTTTTGGAACTGCTTCTCCTCCTTTTGACTGTAGTGAAATTATTCGATTGCCCTCAAATAATATTAAGTACATTTTGTGTCTTTCATTTATTGATTTGAGAGCAGTGAATTTAGTAATTCGCTTTCTCTTTATTAATTAATTTATAGTTAAATTATTGATATCAATTTATAGTATTTTTGTGTTATTCCCAAGCCTTCTCAAACCTTTTCGGACCGTCGTTCACTTTGTAAAACATACATTAAATTTTTGGACTGCATCAAAAAGGTAGAACGCCAAAAATATATTGGTTTTGGAAAAAATATTTTTCATAATCTTCAATAATCAATTAAGCGCCTATTATGAATATATTATACTTAACTAAACTTGTAAACTAACTTGTTGTTAAGAACTGTAGAGGCTTAAGAAACGAGAAATAAAAATAAAATACCTTCCCGGGAATTCCCGACAATTCCTTACTACAAATAAGTATTATTAGATAATAAATTTACACGATTTAACCACTAGATACTGTTTATAAACACAGTGGTACCAACATAACCATCTGCGTGAGACAATGCTACCAACATAAGTAGATATACTCCGAAGAATTTATTAAGAAAAATAAATGTATTGCAGAGTGAATGTTGAAAGTCATTTTTTAGAATTAGCATTTTAATGAAATGGTTTTTATATTAAATTAAAGAGTACTTCCCGCATGGCGTCGCGACGTGAGAGTAAGTATTATCTCTTGGTACATGTCCTGAAAGAAGCTGCATACTGTGAATTGTGTTACGCAAGAATAACCAGTGCCGAACTAAGAAGAATTAGGTTAAGACCAGATGTGAAATGATATATTAAAAAATGCATATTTAGCATGCTGTAAATAAAGTGTTATACAGAAGAGGAAAGTTTTTACTGATTCTTAGATTATTTGGCAAGCGTTTGTACTATTCTACAATATTATTTTTCTCAGTGTATGGAGTACAGTCTCCAAGAAAAATTACATACTATCCTATATGGAATGCACGTAATTTTTCCCTACGATTGTCACTTATCATAAAAGAGCCAATACTCATGAATTAACAAAAAAATAAGGAGCTTGCAATCAGGTGAAATCAGATGGTAGATTAGGGCCCAAATTTTTGGCCAAACTCTTACTCTAATATTGCCTTAATTCGGATCTGGAAACCATTCCTACTAAATTAGTATGGGGTAGTCGGGAACACAGCGATGGTTAAAGGGAAAAAGTAATTCCATCGTTGTCTTGGATACGAAAACTGGAGATTTATAACAGGAAGCCATTTAAAGTCCCCCCTTTCCATTTACCAAGGCAAGCCGCCTCTTTCTCCCATCTTACTTACTCGCAGTATTTCGTTTTGTACGAGACTAAAGTTTACTGCCATTGTCGAGTTCTACTTGTTACTTGTTACTTGTCGTGCACCGTCCTGTTGCCAGGTGCTGTGACATTATTTTTGGATAAATCTTTACAAAATAAAGATTTTGATCTTGATTTAGTACAAAAGAAATAGGGCAAATGTTCGCTAAGGCAGTATTACTTGCTCATTGAGTCTGGGAGAAAAATTCTTTAGGTATCTTAACTTTTTTGAATAACACTGTAAAAATTTAAAATAATTTTTACCTTTTACGCAGATTATTATTCTTTGCTATGAGTCATAATATCAGTGTAGCATATTGGCCAAATTTACATACATTGCCTTTACGAGATACGAGATTTTACATCCACAATTGGAACACTGCAATTTAAATAAAAACCTAGTTTTTAATAATTTTGTAGAAATGCATTGCAAAGACAATCTCTCTCTCCCTCTCTCTGCATTGTTTGAGTATTATTTTATGACCAATATCTTGATTTACTATTAATAAATATTTGTTTAACTGTGACATCCAGAGTTTTTGTAATAAATTTTATTATTTTCCTGGCACAATAAGTAAATAACGTTAATCCTGGCTTAAGCCCGTCTCCCCGTTGTTTAGTTATAGATTTATGTTATTTATTATCAACAAGTGAGGGATATAAACCTCCATGTTATTCTAAATACAACATAAACATGAAATCTGTTGCTACTACCGGGGAATATTAGCAACTCCAGGAAAACTAAGATGATAAAACAAGGAACGCAGATAAAATTAATCAATTTATGCAAATTATTAGGAGATGCTACATTGGTTTAAGTCGAAACATTCAATAAACTGCCAGATGATGCTAAATTGTTGAATAATTTACATTAATGGATTCTGCCGTTTGTCAAAAACTTTGGATATTGATGAATAGAAGGAATAATTAGGTTTTAGAGTTGAAATCGTTACAAATATTACCTTATCTTAACCCTCACGGTTTTGATATTTAATTTACTGTTTTTATTTAATATTGTAATCTAGATTTCAGGTTTTTCGTTTAAGCATTCCTTTTCACATTTGTGTTTTAATTTAAGTTTAGTAAATTTAGTTGGTGCGTATGCATCGTTAGTAATATAAATTTTGACAGTTCGACAAAATTGTATGTGAAATAATTAAAATTGCTATTTTGAATAACAATTAGAAATAGAAATTGTTTTCACTTGTATATTTTTCAAAAACTGACATTAAACTTCTTTTAAAAGTAAATCCTACTGCATTTTGACAGATTGTCACATTTTGGAGGTTATAATGTAATATAGCTTTTCTTAATTTAAAACATTGGACCTTGTAAGGTTCTAAAAAACTAAGAAAATTTATAAAATAAATTAAATTGAAAATGGTACTGTGAATGACTACGCGTATTGCCATATGCCAAACAATTTAAATTAAATACACTAGTATGATATTCATTTGTTTATTAATGGTATTCTTTCAGTGTTGAATTTTTCATTTATTTACCTGTCTGGTGAAGTGGGTGTGTCGTTAGAAGGTCCAAATCCCTTTGTTCTTTTCCTGGAAATTAAGAAAAATCTTTTAGATACCTTTGATATAAATAAATTATCATTTGTACTTAAGAAGAAACCAGACCAGCTTTGATCTACTAAATTTAAATATAAGGATTAAGTGGAAAGCTGAGTAAGGTAGAAAATTTTTAAAATCAAAACTGTGTTTTGAAATTTATTAATGCATTGGAAATTTAACATTTTTTTAAATGATAAATGTGGTTTTCCATTTTTGTTAAAACTCGGAAAACAATTAAAAAAGAATAACTTTGTAGTTCATCGACACAACCCTTTTCTTTTGTGTGATTTTTTCCTTTTAAATATAACATTTCTTAACGAGCGACATTTTCTTCTTTTCCTATAGAAATAATTGATTTATTATTACTAATAAATAATAAAGTCTGCAATTCATAAAATTCTTCCGCATCGGAGAATTAACAGCACAAGACATTTTAACAATTGAATCATCAAATCGTTGATGTTTAACATTTTCTTACAAATGTACATTTTATATTTCCATCTGTAAAAGGAAAATGAAAATACATTTCCATTGTAATACTGCTGATGATAAAAAGCTTGTTAACATTTATTTATTTTATTGTTGATTTTCCTCCACAAAATTTTCATATTTTTAATTGCTTTCATTCAGACAAGTAATAAATTTAAAAATAAAATTAAGGGGAAACACAAGACAAGACATTTCATTCTGTGATACAGAGATGTCACTAGTGTAGCATGTCGTTCTTCGTTTTCTTATATTCGTTAATTAATATACTCTCTTTATGTTGCGAGATAAAAGAAATAAAAGATGTCTGAGAATGTATTCAATAAAACTTTCCGGTTCCTTTATTTATTATTAAAGGAAATCGTATTAAATTAGCTTAAGACATATTATAAAAGGTCTTCTAATGAACCCGTTACACATAGTTATGTATATGTAACGTTTAGTTAACATAAAAATGATTACTTTTATTAATAAATGCTTTGTTAACTTCTTTCTTTGGTTTCTTATTGAAGGAATGGTATTTCAAAATTGGCAACACTCTGAAAATATTGTAAAATTATTTCCAATTTCCCCGCTTTGTAGGTAAAAGCTTATTTTATAAAAAATACGGATTATTATTTATTTTAATTTTATTGTTAGTTAGTAAAGAGAATATTTGTTCAATAACTACTAAACAAGATCATTATCAATAAACAATATTACCAATATCATAATTTTATATTTATTAGTTTCATGTTCACCCATAAAAACATGATCCCAGTCGAATTTCCTAATTAATTCACTTAATTAACGTTATTATTATTTGATTACATTGTTATCAACAAGCGCTCGAATAGTTATTGCTTCTCCGTGATGAAAATTATCGATCGAGAGCTTGTGAAAACGTACAAATAGAAAATACATGCTTTCCCAGCAAATACACACTACGCACTAACATCTAGGAAAAGAAAATGGGTGAAACTTGGGGGAAACGACGCTGACATATTATTTTCTAATCATTTGGAAAATATAACTAATGTGTATCAAATTCACAAAAGAGGAGGAGCTTTAGCTCGCCCGGGTCATCATTTTGATATTATGGGCGGCAAACTTTATTTAATTATATGATTGTGTGTTTATTTCATCATTTAGTTGGAGAGTTAGATGATTTATGCGACTAGAGGAAAATCATAAGAGTTTTCATACTATTTATGCTTCAAAATTCAAGTAAAAGGGCTGTCAAATAGGACTATATATCATTGACAGATTACAGCGGTTAAATTTCCTTTGTTTCGCTTCAAATGTAATGAGTAAGCTCAATAACGATTACCAATATAATACCAATACCAATTACCAATAAAAGAAATAGTTATTTTCAAAACACATGTCATTGTTCGATCTGTTCTGGATTTATAAAACGTTTATCTTGATAAGTGGAGATAACCAACCGGTATTTAGTTTCGAATACATAACAATACTCTTAATTAATTTATCTCCTAACATATCATAATATCATCTGATTAAAACTGGTTTAAGACGGAATAAAAAGATATAAATTACAGCGTTAATTAATTTCATGACTTATTCATTAAAAGCGTGTAACATTGCATCATGTAATTTATTTTTCGTTTCATTTTTATTACAATAAACAGTATTTTGTATCATCATTTCTATTTATACGTTTTATGTCGAGATACTTAGTGGTCCATCCATTTAAATATGGATGCTGCTTTGTTCTGTTGACAGTAAAATAATTGCTACATACTTTTTAATTAAACTTATATTTACATTTCATTTATTTTCTCTTAACACTTAAACTATTCAAAATATTATAAATTTTCATCCTCCACCTCATGTGATCTCCTTCTTTTTTCTATTTTTTTATTTCCGCTACTTATTTTTATCATTCATTCTTCTCCATACTGCAGTTATCCACCTCCACTTTCCTGCTTTCAATAATTCCTCTTCAACAAATCGCTCTTTCTCTTACTTAATCTTTAAAAATATCAATATAATATCGCAAGATTATCCATTTACGTCAAATTTGCAAAATTTCGCGCAACTCATAACGATTTGAACCGGCTATATTATGGCTAAGAAAATTTCAATTTATTTTTTAATTAATTTAAAACAAATATATTTGAGGCAAATTACTGCAGTAGACTTTGACGTGCGTAGAAATAATAAATATATTACAAATGCGTAAAAGAGAGCGAGAAAGAGAGAATTATTAAATTTAATTACATACGTCACGCATTTATGACATCAGTTTCAATATGCAGGCAGATGCATTTTAGTAATTGATTAATAAAATAATAAAAAAACGATTAGGAACATTGACGAAAAAAAGTTCAAAGTTCAATTAAACTAAACGAGAGTGCGAGACACAAATAATTTTAATAATTTATAAGTATGAAACGAATTTAAACTGTTGTCAACCAAACGGCCATTGACATTAGATGGCCAATTAGCGGCACGTCTTGGTCTGAAGAGAATTTGTCTCAAGTTTGCGCATTAGCAACCATTTTATATGGTATCTAATATTTCTATTATAATAACATTTTATCCATAATATATATTTCACATTTACATAATATTTTGTTAATAAAATTATCTTCTACAAAAGAATTTTCTATTTTCCTAGTAGTGTTGAATTTTTAAAATATTACTCCAAGTTTTATCTGATTACAATTTAATTAAAAAATAATAAAATTCCACATTTAAAACAAAAGCCAAACCTTTTATACGGTTTTTTGCATCGTAACAAACAAACAAAACAAACAATTACTGCACTAGAAAAAATCTTTTATTACAAAAGAAAGCAATAGAGCTAGGAGCCCTAAGTTTATGTGAATATTTCCATCGTATTTATTTTTTGTTTTTAAAAATAAAATCATGTTCACTACTCTGCTCATATTATGTTGGCCGGGTGGGTTGCATGCAGCAATGTGGTAATAATCCGTATACATTGATGCAGAGCTGGTAAACCTTTTCTGGAATAATTCACGGTCTAACCTGACTAGAACCCTATCAGGTTTACATGGTAAGGCCCTCGTAAGGCAGCAGCGTTTGTATATACTTCACAATTACTTTCCCCATATTATTGGTGACCATTTTTATATATCTGTTAATTATTTAACTCTGAAGTACAAACTGTTGACATCCCTGTTACGCGTACTATAGGTTTAACATCTCTGCACTAATGCATGAAACATGTACTGGGTTTCGTTCATTTATTTGTCTCTGTGTTTGTTTTATCGTTAAATTACTTTGGAACCTTTGAAACCCATTGTATTTCGTTTTAGTACAATTAGTACATACTTTTCATGTATATATAAGAGGATATTATATTATAGTACATTTGAAAACTGTCACAGCAATAGTCGATGACCCCTCTGGCTATCAGACAGACTATATGGGTTCCTTTTACATAATATTTTAGTTCATATAAATATTTTTTGTCAAAGGTTCTCTGAAATAAATCCAGTATATATAGAGTTTACTAGTAGTATTTGATTAATAGAAAAGTTATTTTTGTTTTGTATAGCTTGAAATAAAACTCATTTTTTTTTTTAAATAAATATAACACACAACTACCTTAATCCTGCGCTAAAAATGCACCTCTTAAGATTCTGTTACGTAAACAAGTTAATTACAAAAAAATACAATTCGACAAATTATAAAAGGAAAAATGAAAGCTCATTGATTTATTAAAGCTCGATTCTACTTTTCTCCTTCCATCAGAATGATCCTTTGCTAGGATTCACTCAGTCGAATTGTCTTTCTTGTTTTACTATTTATTTTTTTCATGAAAGTTTGGGAAAGCTGCCGTTATTTCTTCTTCTTCTTTTTCCTTCTTGTTTTTTTTTGTGCTGCACTAAACGAATCTGAAGCTTTAAATGATTAAATGATTCGAAAGCAAATTGAATTGTTAACGCATCGTTTGTTTTAAACAATAGTAAGACTGTCCTTTGGAAAATGAATGTCCTGTGTGGTGAACAATCGTGGAAAACAATTGGCTAACTGATATTTAAATTACGTGAAGTCTGGTATTAGGTTGTTTGAAAATAAAAGACTTTTAAGCTCTTTGTTGAAGGTATACCATTGAAATTAGTTTTAGAAGGTTACGGGAATGATGACAATTTAAGAGTCTTAAAATTTTGGTGACCTAGGTTTCATAGCTTTTTTTAATAGATAATTTTCATAACGATACCCGTTTAAGAAAGTAATTAAATAAAATTAAGCACTCAGTAAAGGCATATAAAATATATATATATATATATATATATATATATATATATATATATATATATACAGGGTGTCCCAGAAATCGACGTCAAGCCGGAAGTGGGTCATAGCCCAAGGCATAATAATTATCAGAAAAATATTAAAAAAATTCTAAGTTGAATATTTTAAAAATTATTGGTATTTAAAAAAAATTGAGAAAATCTGCGACACTGCGACAGCCTTTTTCACTCCTGTTGCTGCAAATCTTAACTTTTTCCAAAAAAATTTTTGTTGTGTGATCTTGAATAATTTTTCTATAAACTCTTGTCTAAAATGTAAAGCCAACTGCTCCAGCTTAGAAGATATTGACACTTTTTTCCAACCAAATTTTCAAGATAAATTCTTCGCCAAACTTTGAGTGAAAAATGTACTGTGCGAGTTTGGCAAGTAACATTAAAAGTTGACGCACTTAATAAGGATTCCAAAATGGTATGACACTTGCTAGAATATTTCTTAAATTTTGGACAATTTCTTCTTTTGCAAAGTAACCCAGATTTTAACCAATTTTTCTTACTAACTTAAAAATGATTATAGTGTACCCAAAGCTTTTCTAAAGGCCGATATATATATATATATAATATATATAAACAAATCAACGTAACGAGTAACGCGTCACGAATTAATTTCCATAGTACCATAGCTAACAAAGTTTCACAAACAAATACCGCATTTAATAATAAATATAATTTTAATCTCCTTATAATAAATGCTGTGCAAACATTTGTAAAATATACTTACATTTAACTTACAAAAGAATATGTTTATTTAACGTTCACCTACAAAATAAATTGTAGAAGCAATCATTAAATTTATAACGCACTTTAAAAGTTATTGCGGTTTAATCACATTACATATTACAATAACAGTTAAACGTTAAATAAAGTCATTTCAGATTTTTTTTCATTTCTTTTTTCAATACAAACACATAAAGTTTTATGATATACAATTATTTAACTTCAATTTAATGGAGTTTATACTACGTACTTGCTCGAACCCGCTACTTACCCCTAGTTCTACCTACAATACAATAAGAGTTATACAATTTATTTAATGCAATTACTATTTCCTTTTTTATTCGTAATAATCTTTATGTCTTAAGTTAACATTAATAAAATGAAATGGTAGCACAGTGTAACTTGAAAGAATTATGTTTTTTTTTATTTTCTTGAACTATAAATATGTAAGTAAGTTTACAATGATAGCCTTTTTAGTCGTTCTGCTGTTTTATGCCTTAAATTTAATACAATTACAATTTAACCTCAAAATAATTTATTTCGTAGAAGAAAAGTTGCTAGCAATACGTTTGTTCAGAAATTCTATATTTATAGACTATTTCTATTACTTTTACGTCTATAAAACTAGATATAAAACCAATATACAGTAATCCATGATGCTTTTAAAGACCAGCAAACTTATTCTAGAGCTTTCACACTGTTTTCATAATTGTCTCCAACCTATGCAAATATATAAGCTTAATTGCACTGGACTATAGTCAGTAGAATGAAAAAACACTGAAGTAATAATATTGAAATATATCAACGAATAAAGTCATTACGATTTTATTCACCGTATAAAATTAAATCTCAATTACTTAACTAAATTCATGGTATCATTCCATGTACTTTATTAAAAAAATCTCATTTCAACTTAAGTGCTATAGTACTTAGTAGTCAAGTAGTAAAATAATACTACGATATTTTCTTTAGCTTTATAGCGTAGTGTTTCTACGGTTCAATACGTATCTCTACTCTACGTTACGTTGTGCTACGTACCGTGCTACGCTTCCCCCTCCACTTCGTCAATACAGCTACGAAATCGTTACCAATTCAATGGAAAAGTCAGTAATTACATTTAGATCTATGTATGTACTTTTATTTCGATTTATAGCTGAATTGTAAAAATACAAGTGGTACAAAAGAAGAAGAGAAAAATGAATAGAAAGAAAAATTAGTTAATTAAAGTTGTATACAAGTTGAATGCTGAGAGGAAAATGGAGCACGGTCGGATCAGAAAATACTAATAGCGGTTGTGATGTTGGATCTTTTGAAATTCTATTTGCTGCTAGCTTATAAACTGCAATCTGTTTAAAGTAATTCATTTGTCAATAACTATGCACTTTAATGTGTGTGATTTAAACAACTGTTAAACCATAATTAGAAATACCAGGGTTTATGATGATGTTTCAGATGAAAAATGAAAATGAATTTAGTGATATTTGTTCAGAATAAAGTTTTATTTGTACTGTGGAATAATTATTATATTGTAGTTGAAGGAGTTTTCAATAAAGTGTAAAAGTTTAGCGATCTTAGAATCGCTCATTTCTTTTAAGTTTGTTTATTGTAAAGTAAAGATGTGTTTTTGTAGGTACTGAATATTATGATTTGATAAACAAAGTTTTATTAGATAATGTAAAAGTTATATATATATATATATATATATATATATATATATATGTATATATATGTATATATATATATATATATATGTATATATATATATATATACATATAATTCGAATATAAGTCCCAAGATTTTCAGGTATGCAGAATAATGTTCATCCAACATTCCCTTCCGCAGTTGACAAGCGAATATTAAAGTCCCTTAGGAATAATGTTCTGACCCTTTTTTAGTCCTATTGCATTAGAATTCTGCTGACAGCTTAGGAATTCCTACCATCTTTGTAAAACTTTCTATTTTATTAAGAGGATATATACATACAACTACCACCATAAAAAAGAAAAGGTAAAATTTTCAATAAAGGAACCCTTACCTTTGTTGGTGCATATCTAAAGGGGTAGTTTAGTAAATTGTATTTTAGTTATCATAGTAAAATCGTTATAAATGCTAAATTAAGCATGTATTCGATCTGATGATAATGCTCTTTAGTTGGCTAGGTGAAGTTCTAGTCACGCGTACATTTCAATTCTAACATTTCACAAGTTGGAGCAACACACAGAAAATCAATTTTAGTTCAAATTGATTCCCTATCTGTCACAGGAGTCGCTTTTATTCAACAGTGAGCAGTCGTTGCGCCATCTATAGCTCATAAAAGAGACATTCCCTATGAACAACTGAATAGAAAACAAACGCGATTATGACAAAAACCTCAGTAATGAATAAAACCTCAAAATGTTCACTGGGTTTCTTCCTGTCTTCTCTATCCAACATATAATTTAAATCATTGTAGTTACCTCAGTACAGGCAATAGGATTATTACAAGCAACAATTTCAAGAAGGCGTACAATTATCGTTCCTAAAATAGTGTGCGCCCCTGATATATTGTACAAAAAGTCTATAAAACATAATTTTACGCTTCTTTCACTTTAATCTCTTTCTGTCATAACTAAGAAGTCGTTCGTTCTATTGATAACACAAAACACTGTGTCATCTTTCAAGAACTAAGAAATGAAAAACCAACAAAAACCTTTAAAGCTTTCTGTCATCCTTTGTGAAAATAAACACGTACACAAAGTAAACCGTTGATATATTTAACATTTCCTCATCAAATTTGTAGTTGAGAAAATGCATATTCATAAATAAATCGCTAGTTTCTTGCAACAACGTCATAACGCTAACAAAAAACAGTGACTTGCTGTTTTAGAAAATTCATTGTGAACGATACATAAATTTATTTTCATAAATAATAATAACAAGGTTCTGAAATTAGTTTTAAAAGTATATGGAAAGAGTGAGATAGCTATATTATGAATAAGATAGCATCTGTTACAATTTAGATGATATTAAATCCAACCGAATGACACTTGATAAAAACAGTTGCTAAATTGGCAACACCTGCTAACCAATAAATAGAAAATATCTTGACATGTTTTTGCAATGTATGAGCTGTCATGTTAAAATTGTCCTCTGCTTTTATTCTGACAAACATTATGCATTTGTATCTGTATATATATTAGTTCACATAAATAATATAAATATTTACTACTTCAAGTAATTGTTTAAGCACTGTAGCAAATGTAACACTTTATAATAGCTCTTAAGATAATGTTTTTTGACGACACAGTTAATACATAATTATTTCTATAATTACTGCATGATAAAATAACATTTGAAAAATACTTTGTGAAATTTTCATAAATAAATGTCAAAAAATGAGGCATTGACAGCGAATCTCCGCAGACGTCATAAAAAAAGTAACATTGCGGTGCCACTCATAACTCATCACTAGATTTTCTGAAATCGAAAGACCAAAATGATTTCATTAGTTGATAAGTTTCTGCAGGTAACGCTGTCGAGTTTTTCTTTTTTTTATTCATTTTTAAATTTTTTACAGCACTTAAAGTCAAAATACCGATTTTTCATAAAGAAAATCAGAAACTTTGTTATTATAAAATACGTTAAAATAAAAAAATGAAAAAAAAACTCGAAAGCATTACCTCGGCATTTATGTAAAGAGAGAGTGTGCAAAATTTCAAAAGAATCGGTCCAGTAGATTTCGAGCAAGAGAAGGCACCGTCTCTGAAAAAGGTATGTGTGAGAAAGAAGAAGAGAGGTGAAGACTTAAAATTCTATATCTCCCACAGTTTTACTCCAATCGACTTCAAATTTTTACACAATAAACTTAATATGTTGTACAATAATATAAATAAATAAAATAAAAATTAAAATGAAGAAAGGTGAAACCTTAACCTTCCCCCCTCCCCCTTAATCAACGTCGAACTTATTTCAATCATGAATACCTCATTTACTAAAAACTTTTATAAGAAACAGTAAAAGAAAATAGAAAAAAACATAATCATAAATGTATTTTAGTATAAACCATTTTATAATATTTCCGCCTGAACACTTGCACACGTAGACACACGTAGACACACGTAGCACGTCTGTATTATCCATACCACTGCATCGTAGCGATCGTAGCCGTGTGGTACCGTAGTTTGTAGACATGCTACAACTAAGTAATAAATACTCGCTGCGCTCCAGTTACTGCTACGTGCATCGTACTAACTTCCATGCAGTATTTCCCTCCTCCTGCCACCCCTCCTACCCAACCCACTCTCTTGTTACAATACACTTACACGGTACATACACAACGGAAGCTTTTGAAGCCGTTGTATCCTCCAGCTACGCTGTATAGTAATTCTTCATTGCATTGTAATGTAGTCTTGTAACTGACATTAAGAAAACTACGATAAATGAGTCACAATATGTTGTTTAATATAGTCTCGTACAGCGAATCCCCCACCATCTAGCTCGGAGCCATGACTTTTTTTTATTGACAAATAAAACCTCATCCTTAACTTGCAATTTCGATACGATTTTATATGAAAATAAGAACGAGTTATATTAATATCACAAACCAACAAATGTATGTTATGAATTCATAAAGTTTTGTAGCAATTATTAAAACAAATTACTTTGATGAAGCTGATATTCATGTAACTTAATTTATAAAGCAAACTTTGAAGAACATGATTTTGTAAATGACAGTTAATATATAAGATTTCAACAAGAAGAAATTAGTAAAAGCACTTTCAGATTATTCAAATTCAAACTTGATTCATAACTTTCGTTGAGAACCTAATAAATACAAGCACAATAGAGATACCAACATAGAAGAGTAATTCAATAATACTAGAAACTAATAACGACTGTAATAAATACTAAAACAGTATATTAAGCTGCTATTTTCAGCTTCCTCTTGTTCCTGCCTAATGTATCATAATACCAACACAACGAAACAAGTCAGGAAACAAACCAGATAATAGAATGTTAATTTTGTCTTTGTGTCATTATTTTGTCAGTTACAGTTGTATATTTTATGTTATTATGAAAGTTCTTGAGTTGACGGTAAAGTTATTCTGTTGGTACTTGTTTAACTTTTGTGACAACTATCATATCCTGATGAGTCTTGTTGGAACATCATAAAGCTCACACCCTTACTTATAGTTACCCTAAGAATGGAAAACTTATTAAGTCTGTATATGTTAGGAAATGTTAATCTTTATATTACTACTCCTGTATACCAGATTTTCTTTCCGTTATAAACCAACGTGAGATTTGTGTATTTAATTATAGTATATAACAGATCCATAAGCGCCAAGAGGAGGAGGTGCATTTCGCATCGCACAATTCGCATAATTCGCACTATTCGCCGAATTCGCTTCATTTGCATTATTCGCACAATTCGCACAATTCACACTATTCGCACTAATCGCACAATTCGCACAATTCGCACAATTCGCGCAATTCACACAATTCGCATCATTCGCATCATTCACACAATTCACACAATTCGCACCATTCACACAATTCGCATCATTCACACAATTCGCACAATTCACACAATTTGCACAATTCGCACAATTCACACTATTCGCACTAATCGCACAATTCGCACCATTCACACAATTCGCATAATTTGCACCATTCGCACTACTTGCAATTTTTTTCTCTACGAAATAGGCATTTTCAAAAACATTGACGAATCCGTTTTCAAGCTGTATAAAGTTCAGTTACATATAAGAATAAAAGAATAGAAACATACACCGGGAACATTATAATATATAATACTAGATAATTATTTGATGTGGTGAAATATCCAAGAACTTGTAAATATAAACCGCAAACGTAGTAAATACTATTTAAAGAAAAATATCTGGAAGTAGCAGCCGTGGTATGATAGGGCAATATTTCACGGTTTTTGTCGTATGTCCTTTCATCCCTTTTTTCCACCGATATGAAATACGATATAGATATGATACTCCTGAAACTTTGCGTTGGTTTTACCCCTTCACCACTCTACTTTCTACCCTTTCACATCAAAACATTTGGGAGTTTGCTTTGGTTCGGTCAGTTTTGGACTAGATACAAATATAGTCTATAAGACTATATCATAAAGGCATAAAATATTATATACTATACTATATAAAACGTATATAAGAGAACGAGTATATATAGAAAACCACCCCTCTATACAGAACATCCCTTAAATATTAGAGACATAACCTAACGTAACGGAAGTCGAACTAAAAAATAAAATATAAAAATATTTCGATATAAAGCTACCCCAAGACGAAGACCAAAACGGGGAACGGAGACCGGGAATGTAATTCGGTGGAAAATATTTGTTAAAATGTGGAGAATTTTTTATTGGTATGATTTGATTATACATTTCATAGCCCATAAGTTTTTGTTGGTATTTTTCTTAAAAATAAAATTTTATATCTTTATGTACTCTATTACATACACTCATATGTATTATCGTACGAGTACATAGAAAGAATGTTAAGTCTTACATATACATATAAGATGAAGAGCTTAAGTTAATATCTGAGACGTACCAGCAAAAGTTATTGCTTTTTAAGTAGACACCGTATAACGAGTTAATGAGTCACAGTATCTTCTAATTTTTGTTTTTGCAAGTTCACGATCAGACCCGCCCTGGTCCTTGTCAGGGCCTGATCGGGCCGTTGCTTTTCTCGGGTAATATCTCTACTATACTCTCTCAAGAAATTCAATCCATAGAGCAATTACCGACCTCTACTTAATTTAAAATCTATATCCCATAAGCGCCGTCATACCCATTCGATTAATTAAAGAGTTAACCCGGTATAAATATTTATAAGATCCTAAACTAAACGAAAAACTAATTTACATTTCCAATAACGAAATATATATTCTAAAACGTCATACTTGTAAATTGGGTAACCAAACCAAACGTGTTGGGAATTGGGAAATCCCATTTATGCATGTATGGATAAAGTAACACCGATTGAAAAGCTACAAAGAAAACTCTTGAAACGTTCTTGAATAGTGTTTATTTAATACAGAGATTTATCAGCATTATTTTCTCCGAGGTTTTCTTATTTTTTTTTTTTTCTTTTCGTCATTTTATTTTGTTCATTGATTTAAATTTAAAAAAATTACTTTGAACATTGAATGAAAATAAAGTTAACCAGATGAAAATAGCAAGAAAATGTAAAGGTAACATTTCTGAAGGTTCATATAATAAACTACTCGTTAAGCATAAAACGTAAAGTTATGTAGTACTTTACGTAATATCTTTTACCTAACGTTTCATTATTTACCGAAGTTTAACATGATTCTGTTATATAGTTAATAAAAAAATGCGAAAGACGTTGAAAATCTTTTACTAATATATAAATTTATTAAGTAATACTATATAATCTTGCGTAAAAAGATTAAAATGCAAATTAATATTGCCTTGTGAACCATGACTTAATTTTTTAGGTATTTATTTCACCTAAAACCTTTATTTCAATCAAAAATTAAAAAAACAACCCCTAAAAATGAGGAACTTATTAGGAAAATATATTTGTAAATATATAAATAAGTTTTCATGTGAGAAAAAGGTAATAAGCGAAAATAATATTGGGCAGTTATTAAAGGGAAGAGGTGGATGGCGGAGATAGAGAAAAGGAACAAGGAAAGAAAAAGTAATGGCAGAGTAGAAACAGGATGGAAAGTGGCAGGAGGAGCGAAGCAGTAGCAGTAACAGTTTTGTTTTTATTTTTATAAGGATACATATATTTTTTGTTTGGAAGGAGTGAGAATGTTTAGATTTAATAAGGATCAAAAATTGAATTAAGCACAATGACATGTAAATAAATGAGTTAAGGCACAAGAATGTAGTACCACTTGGCAAAAACACTATTTACAATATATTTGTAAATATCCGCGTGATGTAACGTGCTAAATTTGTCGCTATAAGTTAATAGATTTGGACTTGTATCAAGCTGTCAAAAATCCATCAAACCTTCATGATGCAACTAATAGTTCATCTGACAGAACTACAAAACTTGGCATTATTATAATATCTCTAAAACTCACAAACATACTTGTAATATCAGCAGTTTATTTTCAATGCCACGTCAACACTTGTACGATGCACCAACATGCACTTATAACATAGTTCATGACGTCATTATTGCTGACATTGTACAATTAAGTTATTGCCAATTAGAGAGACGCCGCCAAGTCTTGTTGACATTATGCAGATGAAGAACATCATTAGTAGATATTTGACCTGGTTCTTATTCTTCTTCTTATTCTTATTGCTCGTTGTTATACGGAATAATTAATTTTGTCCATTGTAGGTCGTTTAAAGGAACACATTACGTTTGTCTTACATGCATTAGACAAGCCATTCCGTTCACATTATTAAAGATAAAGGAATGATATATATACACTCGTATCTAAGCAGTATATTTACATAATTATCTTAAAAAACACAACGTATTTGAACGTTACGTTAAGCACAGTTACGTTTATAAATTATGGTTTTTCTAACATAACAAAAGTTACCTACTGAGTAAACGATTTTACCCAAAATACAACGTTTTGTGTACAATATATTATAACAATTATAGTACTACTTCTTAAGTAGATCGTTTTGAGGATTATATTATTTTTTATTTATTCATTTAATGTGTGTGTCGTTAGATTTCACATTCTTTCAATATTTAACATTTTTAATAATTCTAACTATATTTTCTAGCTTCCTACTCGGCATTGTTTCTTTTTCTTTACTACTTCTTCTTGGCTCTATCTCCACCATCCACCTCTTGTCTTCCTTATCTCCTCTCCGTAAATCCTCTATTTTCTGAACTGAAGTTTAACTGTTTCTAGTGTACCCTTCACTCTCTTTTCCCGCTCCTTCTCTCTATCTCCGCAATCCACCTCTTCCCTTCACTGCCTCCTTTTAATAGGTGCGCAAAGTTCTTTTCAGTTTTTACTGTTTTCTCTAAGTAGATCGTTCTGGGGATTATATCATCTTAAGAAGTTCTTTTTAAGGATTTAGGGTAAAAAAGTATTTACTTAATATTATAAGGTTTCACTTAATATTACATGAATTCTCAAAACAAACTTTTTGCAAGTTTCATCCTCATATATTCCAAAGTACCTAACCGAATAGTTAGACTGTCTTAAGACAATGGACTTGTGTCCTCATTTTTTAGTGTGCGATTTTTCAATTGTTGATTGAAATTATTGTTAATAAATGTGTATTGGCCTGTCTATTTTATTAAATATCTAAATGTTGACGGAGATATAGCAATTAAAAGTTTGAATTGTAGTTTTAGCGATAGAAATGGTCGGCCATATTTGTATGACGTGAAATGCATTTTAACGTCAGTTATTTGTTGAGTAGGTCAGTGCTGTGGTAATGTTTTGTAGCTGTTGGTAGTCAAATAATCAAGTCAAGTCAAAGAATAATAAGTTTTTATTTAATTTAACCCTGTTAAGGCAGACATAATATTGAAATTTTATTGTTCCTTGAAATAGCTGTAAATAATATTTGATATTTTGATACATAAATATATATAGCAGAGCTTGGTAACCTTACACAAGGATTGTGATGTCACATGCACTGGGAATGTGTACAACGTTGAATCCCTTTAATAATTAAAGAGACAAAATAACTTTTTTAATTGTTAATATCTCTTAACATATAAGGAGTTTTTAAAAAATAATTAAACATTTGAGGTTCTAGTAACCCACTTTATCAATATATAGTACACTTTTATAGAAATTAAGACATAGGACCCATTACGTCTCCAGTCTTGTAAATCTTACTTAAAAACTCCCTTCTAAAATTGTCAAACAGACTGAATTACCGCTGTAAAAAATTAACAACTCATAATATGAATAAAAGCCATACGATTTCAAAATCAATTAAATAAAAATTATAAGCAGTTACAGAGTGAGAGAAAAATATAAAAATCAATTAAAATAAAAGGGATAAAAAGTAGGTGAATATGTCACTTAATAGTTTATTAACTTGTAGTCAATTACTACCCTCACAAAAGGTCATTAGTGTTTGAAAAATAATTTCATAAAACCTGAAAATAATGTTCCGTTTATTTTATGGGAATTTTCATGTATTTAATGGTTGGTTATAAATTTCATAAAATAATAAACAAACCGTACAAAATATGTATGTAATATGATAAAACCTACCCCTGTAACAACGATATACAGACGTGTATAAATAAGGGCGGTTTGTTTGTAAGGGTTGAACATTTATTTAACAAGGTAAACGCAATCAACGGATTTAATATAAAAATATATCACACGGTTTAATCAAATTATAAAACAATCAGGTTGCAGCCGTAAACACGGCAGGCGTTAAACGCTGGATACAGTTAATACATTAAGCGGGTTATCTGTTTGAATTGTCAGGCGTATATTACATAACATTAGCTAATTTCTCACCAGTCCAGTTGATTACTGAGATATCTCCGAATTTGTTATATGTAGAATTGTACTCTATCGGATTCGATACTGACATAACTCAACTTGTGGAATACCGCTGGAATTTTTGAAACTAGAATATTGTTTTCGTCGTTATCTCAAAACTCAATATTCGGAAATGTTTCACTAATGAACTAGATTGATGTTATGGCCTTTAAAGAATTTTTATTAAGAGTAGATTCATTCCTAGAGATTCCTAATAGACTGTAAATTTGTAGGAGTGGCATTGTTTTTGCCAAATATTATTTTTATTAGATTATTTTCGCCAAAAAGTTGAGTATTTTGTTTATTGTCCATCAACTGCTGCGTCTGCTAAAAGATGTTTCAGCAAGTTAAAACTTATCTTAAGTACAGTAGGTCTCATAATTGTCTAAGTGGATTAAAATATTCTTTGTAATTCGAAAATTTGCTGCTTTTAAAGCAAGAAACATCTGTATTGCTTAATAATAATATCGTCGTTTCTCATGTAGAAATATGACGCTGGAATTAGCTTGTAGCACGCTATGAAGTTGAACCTTGTACACTGCGTTACAATTTCTATGTTAGAGGTAGAAATTATAACAAGCTTGCATTTGCAAGACAATTTTCTATCTGGATCTTAAACCGCTTTCATTGTAATAATAACTTGACAATAATAATTTTGTAAATAATAATACGTAACCTTACGTTTTCTGTTTAATGGGTTTGTTCTTTTATGTCTACAAGAGTGAAAAACACTTACATTTTTAAAAATATTATTTAATTATGTTTTTCCATTAACATTCTCGCATTAATTAACGCATGCTATGAAGTATGCTATTAAATTTAATACAACTGCTCTTCGGCTGGCCTATTCTGACTCCCCTTTGCTCTCCCCCTCCCTCTCCCTGTAGTACACCAACGCCAAACCACATAGCGTATGTATCTTTGTAATTAAAATACCGAAACCCACAGCTTGATCTAAATATTTAATATTTGGCGTTTAAACCCAAATGTTACAGCATTATGTTTACAATACTAGTGTATATTGTGTTTGTATTTGTGTGTGTGTGAATTGATCACACGCATACAAACAAATCAATTGTTCTAGCGTGATTATAGCAAACGACTGATGAAAGGAAAACCGACAATTTGTCTGCAACAATGTAAACCATATTGTGCAGTGATTTGTTGAATGATTGGTAATGATGAAAGTTGAACAGCGCGAACGTTTACTTGAATATTGCGTTTAGGGGGGCTGAAACACACCCTCCGATTGATTCTGTAGCTGTATGTTGAAGCAGAGGACCTCCAGTTTTATTAGAGCCCATAATAAGGTTAAAAACTTCCGAAATAGTAAAATGGATCTTTTTAAAAAAAGGTATACGGATAATACTTAAAGGGGGGGTAAGGTTTCAACTGACTTAATTTATTTATATTATTGTACAATATATTAAGTTTATTGTGTAAAAATTTGAAGTCGATTGACGTAAAACTGTCGGAGATATAGAGTTTCAAATCTTCACCTCTCTGTCTGCTTTCGTGTTACTTTGAAACTTTTGAATGCGGTTTCTCACACTTAGCTTTTTCAGAGTCGGTGCCCTTTCTAGCTCAAAATATACTGGACCGATTCTTTTGAAATTTTGCACACTCTTTCTTTACATACATGCCGAGGTAACGCAGTCGAGTTTATTTTTATTTTTTAATTTTAACGTATTTTAAAATAACAAAGTTTCTGATTCTTTTCATGAAAAATCGATATTTTGATTTTTAAGTGCTGTAAAAAACTGAAAAATCAATACAAAAAGAAAAACTTGACAGCGTTACCTGCAGAAACTTGTGTTTTCGATTTCAGAAAATCCAGTGATGAGTTATGAGTGGCACCATAATGTTACTTTTTTTGTGACGTCTGCGGAGACATTCTTGACATTTATTTATGAAAATTTCACAAAATATTCTTCAAATGTCATTTTACCATGTAGTAATTATAGAAATAATTTTATATTAACTGTGTCGTCAAAAAACATTAACGAAAATATGCTTTTTTTATATCGTTTTGACCTTACCCTGTATACACATTCTTGTTTTGCACGCTTACCTTAACTTACAAAATAAAACAAATATATTTTCAACATAAGTAGCATTCTTGATTCTTCAAGTTTTCCTTACAGCGCCAGCGTCGCCCTTTCCTTTAATAAAAGCAGTGATTGTCTTTGAAGTTAACTTTTAATTTCTTTCTTTTTTTAACGACACGCCCATTTCTTAAACTTCAAAGACTTGTTCACAGTTCCTGATTAAATGAACCGTTAAAATGATAATGAGTAACTCTCTTAATAAAGCGTCAAAATACAAGAACAAACTAATTATGCAAATGTTCCATTATTTTAAAATATATTTTAAGAAGTGTCAGGATATTAAGTAAAGGCAAGTTTGTTTTCTTAAGGAAATGGTTAACAAAGAAAATATTTTATTCAGATTTAATGAAAATGATGTTTTTTTAAAGGGAGAGGAAATTCATTTATTTTGTTTGAAATGTAAAGTACAACACCAACGTAGTTAATTTAAGAGTGCAATGTATTATTTCTTCCAATGCGAAATTTTATTATCCGCGGCGAAATTTCGTTTTCTCGTTTCGTTAAATATAAAATTATATTATTTTTTTTCGTTATTTTTAAATTCAAAATGTAATCTACTTAACTTTTTAATATAGTTTTAAAATATCCAAACATAAACTAGAATTTTATTTACTTAGAAATAATCAAAACTATGTAATCTATTGATAACATACAAAACATTAATTTACAAATGGATTAGTACATAAATCAACCGTAATGTGGCACTGGCGGTTGAGTAGCACATCTGCAAATATTAGGTTAAAGATAGTCAATAGATAATACCCGAAACCAGTGGCCCGGCCAGGCTGTTTGGATTTATGGCTTCTAATTCAATGTAGTAGCTGGTAATATTTTGATGGAGTGGGGAAATGGATGTAGAGGGGATAATTTGAATACCCATACATATACAGAGACATTTTAGACACCAAGTAATTTATATTTAAGTAACCAGCGATTTTGGTCGGTAATATCTGGTCGAAAGTTATGATATTTAGTTGTATTGAGATGATGAAAATGTTTCAGTTTACCTAATTAAGGAAATTTAGTTGATTATTAAGATATAGCCAGTAGCAGAGGGTTGTAATTGGTGTGTTTCTGGTGATCTCTTTGATTGAGGTTGATGTAAGTGGTGTTTGTAATGTGAAATTATCATTAATGATAAAGTTTATCATTAACAAAAACATTAATTAAGTTATTGAGTAGTCTATTTTATTAAATTTCAGGCACCTAATCTACGTAAATTAGGTTCAAGGTTATTAAAACAAGTAAGGCACACTTTTGATGCACGGGTGTAGGTATGTACCGCGGTGAGAGTTACAGTGTCCTCTCAATGAATTGGAGTTGTTTCGCATAAATACAATTAATCATGGGAGGATATTCTAATTTGGTGTTTATCAATTCATCACTGTATTGAAAAAGGTTATACGTCCGTATAATATGATGTTACATTAATGTAGAAGCTTCACTAGAAGCCGTACTATCACTACGGTCTTGCATGGTAGAAACGTTCCCCACTCCCGTCCTAATGCTTGTTTTTTATGATGTTTAACATTAGGTGGGTCCTGCTCCTATGGGGTTGGCTGGCCAAGTTGCTAACGGCGGTGAAACAACACCACAGAGATACAGAAAGAAAGGGACACACATACGTATAGACACAGCGAAAGATAGAGACAGATACAGAGAGGGGGGAAAGAGAGGGTCGGCATCGAAAACCAATGTATGAAACTTTGTTTAATTAAGTAATAAATTACAAAACCAATGTGGTCTTGAAAGTTTTCCCATTAATTTAATGGAACATTTGTTACAACATTCAGTTTTCAAACAGTTGTGAAATTCACTAAATATTATTTTAACTGTATTCATTCGTAAATCTAATAACGACTTGGCCACTTAATTGGCCAAGTTATTAGTTGGGCACTTGAAACAGGGTCGAGCACTGTTGCCAGTGATCGGAAACGGGTGAAAATATAATAATTGTTATCGATGTACGCTTTCGAATATTCTTTATTACCCTACAAACAATTTTTCCAAATCTCGTACGAATCTTATACGATTCTTATACGATTCGCTTCAATCCGTTCGAATCTTATACGATTCTAATACGAATCCTATACGAATCTTGTCAACATTGTTTGTAGGGTAGTAACATGTTGGAAACTATTCTTCTTTTATCAAATATCATACGGAATTTGGAGAAAAGAAGTCCGTCAGGAATAGAGCCCTTGGTTTCATTCTATCCACTGTAAATTTAATTCTACAGTTGGTTCACATCTGAGCTCAAGTTTCTATTTTCTCACGGCGTGGCGTCTATTTAGTTTTCCCCACGGGATGGTTAATTCACCATTGTTTATTATGGTGTATCCATACAACATAGGTAACTTCAAGGTATGAGTATTTGTTATGAGAGTTAAGTATGCACTTAAAATATTAATGAATTAAATATGATATAACAACTACTCGTTAAAAGTTTTAATTTATGTTTAAACGGTAGAACACCTGTTTTAACTGCAGAATAATACTAAGACAAACAAAAACAAGTTAACAGTCGTTTTGTTTCTGTAAGCTTATTTATAAATCTATATAGTCTAAGTACCCAGAGCCACAGACCTTCGCCATTTTAGCAAAGGTAAAATGTAGTTTATATATTATATATATATGACTGTAATATATTCTGTAACTATCGTTCATAGGCAAGAAGGTTGAATAAACTAAAGCCAAATAAATTTCACTTGAATTTAATAAATGTTAAAACATAATAAATAAATATTTGTACCACTGAAATCATCATGATAGTTACATAAACTACTCCTTGAATTCATAGAGCACATTCAAAGTATCCCTGAGTGTGACTGTGCAATTTCAATGACAACATTTTCGCTAATCTATTTGTAAATGTTTTGCTTGTTTTATTTTTAGCTTCCTATTTAAAATAAGCACAACACTATACTATACAACGCAGGCAGATGATTCAGTGTGTTGAAAGTCAGATATTTATGTTGAAAATATTTATACTACAAACAAACAGCGTAAAAAATATAAATATGAAGAAATTCGAGAGTAGTGTCGTAAAGATAATAATTAATTGCTCTTAATAGCGTTATTTAATTAGGAGTTACAGAACATCAAACTTTGTGTAATGGAATGTTAATTTGTACATTATGAAATATTTTACAAATACAGAAATAAATGAAATACAAAATATAGCTCTTGTTAAGAGACACTTAAAATTATAGCTCTTATTGAATATTATTATGGATAAGATTTGTCAATTCACGCCAACAATTTATTTGATTAATAAAATGTCAAGTCAGAAGTGGGATTCGAACCTACAATTCCTTATTTAGTACATAGTGGCTTGGCTATCTAATAGATATTTTATCTTTATTGCGAGCCATGCGGACGCTTACCATAATTATGATATACTGGTGACATCACGGTGGACTAAGATGTCTTCCCCAAATTGAAACACAAGCAAATACCATAATTTATATTTAGAAACATGTCCAAATGTTACAGGCCATGACGTAACAATAGGATTAATTTAATTTATGCAAGTAGACCCTTTGTCTTAGTTATTGGTATTATCCTTCCTTCATTTGCGGCCTGCATCTCATAGTCCGAACATAAAGCGACGATTATGTACTGGCTACGTGTTAGGTCATCATAAATTATAATTTCCTTGCGGTTCACCTATTGGTCGCCTTAATCCTCTCTCACATACACATTTACTTGGTTTACAGAGAAACACACAACTCAACCCCCTCACCCCCGTGACGACTTAACTATACATTTCTACGTCTGCTATTGTAGCCTATATTTTCCGTTACGAATTCTGTTTGCGCGGGGGGGGGGGAGGAACGCTCTGGGTCACCGTCACCATTGTTCTTAAACACCACGAGTAATACCATATGCAAAGCGTTCTGTATATTTTGTAGTCCGATTGAAGGTAACTAAGTACAAATGACTATTGGTATACGGACCTAGGCTAGTTTATCGCAAAGTGAGAAGTAGAACAAATATGGTAATTGCGAACATTAGACGGTTTTATAAGTAGCTTAACTTTGTTTAAAATAGTGCAGTCTAATGTTAAACAGATACAAAATTTATAAAATATATATTTTAATATGCTCGAAGGAGGTAGTACCGGATTATCTCAGAGAAAGGAGTAGGAGTATAGAGAGGAGAAGGAAAACAAATACCAGGAAGAAGAAGAGAGGATGTAGAATATGTATGGAGGAATCAGAGAGGTTATAACATGGAAGAGTGAGTTTATATATAAAGTAGAAAATAGAATTGAAAGGATGAATGATGTATAGGGAAGGAGGGAAAGAATAAGAAAGACATATAAAGAAAAGAGGAATGAGAAAAGAAAACACTACCATGCGAATTAACAAAGAAGAGGAGTAGATAAGGAATGAATAATAGTAATAGCAGGATAGTTAGAAAAAGGAAAAGGATGTAACATAAAGAGTGATCGACAGAGTGATCGGCGGCCTTAGGGGGTGGAAAGCAGGGCAACCGCTCGGGGCCTTGCATTCTCGCGCAACAACCAAAGTACATTTATGTATTTGAATCTCGCGAGTCGCGAGTTTTCTTTGTCAGTTTCGCATAAGTTTACGTTAGATTAGACCCTGAGATAAGTTAGATAATAAAAAGGAGGTGTCTAAATAATTTCGTCTTAAAAACAAAGCAAATATAAAAATAGAATCTACATTTTTTTGGTTAAATATATTTTAATCATAAAAACCAATTCAAGGGTAGCATCACCTACACAATAGGGTGTACCCACCCTTAAAGATAACAAGATAAAGGTAACAGGAATGTTCATGTACACCCTTCGACATAAGATGTAATGTCGCGTCGGTACACAGTTTCTTTCTTTACTCAAGGGGTGGAATGGGGGCAAGGGGAGGGTCTTAACAAACCCTCAGGAACTGTAAGATATCATTTATTGTCACAGGAATCATGTAGAAGCAGGTTTTTGTCTGTATCTCATACAAAGACCTGTCAAAACTGTCGCCTAAAGCTGATTTTGTTACATTTTTTTACTGGTGAATAACAAGCACTGCCTTAAGCTTAAATGTGTGTGAATTTTATTTTAGGGGTGACTTAACCGTCAGTTGCTCTACATTTTGCTTAACAGCTGACTCAGCTTTACTCAAAAATAACGTTTTCGTATTTCATAAATAATTGAGTTTCATATTAAAAATCTAAATCTAAATGAAATTGTTGAAATTAATTAATACGGAATTGAAAATCTTATTAAATACTCGTATAATAATAATTAATCTTTTACAAGACAAGCGCAAATGTTGATAGTATTGAAATGTTACTTAAATAAATATGAACTTTTGAAAACACTTTTTTATGTTTCAGATGAGGACAACCATTTGTTCCTGTACCTGAGTCAAATCGTAAGTGAATTTATAATATTTATTACTTATCAAATCTCTCCCAAATCTTTTATTGGAAAGATGCTAGTGTATTGGTTTTTTTGACATTATTTATACTACCATGGTATATATCTTTACGAAACCAAAATCAAATTTGAATAAAGGTACCACCGCAATTTTGGTAAAATAGGAACCTGACTTTCATCTTAGGCAATCGGGTAAAATTAAACCGGAATTCTTCTTGAAACATACGCTGTACTAGCATTTCGAAGACAGATGAAAAGAGTTTATTTTATTAACTTTATTTAACTCTTATCACCATTTATGATTATACAATGCATATACTCATTAATTAAGATAACGATACAACAACTGGATCCAGAAAATATAGCGCAGATTCGGTTATAGAACATAAATATTAAAATGTATTGAAAGTGATAGTTTGAATAAAATCGTAATGTGCTTTCTGGACTGCGCGATGGCAAAGCTGATAATTTGTGTACATCTAAACTGTAAACCGATCATGCTTATTAAAAGGTTAGACAGCGAATGAAATCGCAGAGAGAATCGCTCTTCTACAAGATGAAGTTGCAATTATATCTGTCTCCAACTTCACCAAAATAATCCATTACAGTTTATACTTGAAGTAAAAACAAAAAAAAACCAGCAAAAAGTCTAAAATGTGAGTGAAATAAACTTTATTACCAACATCACGATAATAGCAGTTCTTTACTTTTAATGACATAGGCAACACAAAAATAGAAAGAGATTGAATACGATATAAATAGAGAAAACGCTAAAAGCTCCCAGAAGTTCTAAATTGTGTGGAGTAGAACGGAGTCAAGGGAGTGGAGTCCCTGTTTTATCATTGCATCATTAAATATTAACCCGTTTTGTCTGTATACATGGTTATTTATTTTATCACCTTAATAACTTGACCAACATGATAAAATGACAACAATTAAGGAACACCGGCCACCTAACCAGAAAACAGACACTGTAAATTATATTTACGTGAAATATTACGTCTGCATGTTTTTGGTAAAAAAAAAGGTAAATCTTTCCATAACGTGGTCAAAAGTCGCACTAGTGTGTACCAGGTTTCAAATTTCCAATATTCAAAATAAGTTTTTTTTATATGCAGAATCGTAAACTTTTTTACTAGTTTTATTTAATAGTTGGGTTGCATGTGTCAATATATGTATATAAAATTGTTTCCCCTAAAATCCAGCTTTGACCCCAATACTTTATTGCCTATGTTACTACCTATACTAGACAAGTTTTAGTGTCATAAAACCCTCAATAAAATGGCGAGAAAGTGCACCCCTAAAGAACGTAGAAACCCGAAACGAAATACGCAAGTTCCTTTTTTCTTACAACAAGCATATTTTTCACTTTAGGTTTATGATACATTTTATTTATATTATTCTTAATAAATATAAATACTTAGAGTACTACGTTGACAGTCCACGCTGTTTAGGAAAAGTATAAGGTACTCAGTTGCCCTTGGGACTAATAAGGTATAAGGGAAAAGAGGGAATAAGGTCTGACACGAAAAATAAGAAAAATCGTTTTGTATATAGTACAAAAAGTACAATTCCTTAAGACTGTTAAATTAGTCAGGGTTGTAACAATATCCTTTGCTTTTAAATCAAAACACAGACTTTAAGGCCATGTCTTGAATTATTATTTTTTTATATTTCTATAATTTCAACAGCTAGGTGATATCTCGCATTAATTAATTGTAAAATAATAATTGTGATTTAGAATCGCTCAATTAATGAAACATAATTAAAAAAAACTCTCTACCTAAAAAAATTGATATGTACAAAGCAAGCCCTTATCGTTCGATATGTACGTGGTTTATATTCTATTAGTTTACCAACCCTTCCATAAATATAAGGGTTGCGGTTTAATATTTATCTTCCACGCACTATCTCTATATACACATCATAAATTTAGCGAATAGAAATTCCGGAAACAGATATGCAGGAAAACTTCCTGTACATAAACATGTCAATCTCAATTTCAAAATATAATACATAAATGTTCGAAAAATATTTACTGTTACTTGTTTCACTTGTTCATAGCTTCATGACCCTGTAGTGGATTAAGTCATCATAACATGGCAGTAATTTAAATGTCACTTTGTATTATGTTTATTAAGAGTAATGTCTTAAGATGTTCCGAATGCGCTAGTTAGGACAGTGACGGATTACTAGCTAGACGCTAAAACTTTTGCTTCGCTCCTGACGAAGTTTTCATAGCGACTGAATTCTCGTAAACTGTACTACCAATAGGCTAGTGTCCAATGTCTTAATTTCTATAAAACTGTACTCTATATTGATAAAGTGGGTTACTAGAACCTCAAATGTTCAATTATTTTTTAATAACTCCTTATATGTTAGGAGATATTAACAATTAAAAAAGTCATTTTGTCTCTTTAATTATTAAAGGGATTCAACGTTGTACACATTCCAACTGCATGTGACATCACAAGTGCCAGTCGCTATCTCTTTTATACAACACAGCGTAAAAGAGAAAGCATATTCAAGGTAGAACTCTGATAAGTTTACAGGGTGCCAACCTTACAGCTCATAAATCTCTGCTATATGTATTTATATATCAAAATATCAAATATTATTTACTGCTATTTCAAGAAACAATCAAATTTCAATATTATGTCTGCCGTAACAGGGTCAAAAAAAATGAAAACTTATTATTCTTTGACTTGACTTGATTATTTCGACTACCAACAGCTACAGAACAATACCACAGCACTGACCTACTCAACAAGTAACTGACGTTAAAATGCATTTCACGTCATACAAATACAATTTAAAAATTGCTATATCTCCGTCAACATTTAGATATTTAATAAAATAGAAACGCCAATACAATACACATTTATTTACATCAATTTCAATAAACAATTGAAAAATCGACCACTAAAAAATGAGGACACACGCTCATTAACATCCGTTCATTTGCTTCGGAGTAAGGCAATAGCATTGATGGCTGCATATACTTTGCAAATTATCAATAGATGTCGTACAGATATTTAACAGTGACGTATATAGTCAAAATAACATGAATCCAAGGCCAACCAAACGAAGACACAGATGTCTGTTATCAAGCTTCAACGCTCTCAGCCCCTATGTTCATTCAACTTGACAAAATAATGCTTTTACGATTGCTTTTACAAATTACATTTCCATCAATGTTTTCAATTATAATTTTAAATAGCGAGTGGCATTTCTACTTCACTTAAATTCTCGTTCGCTTTATAAACCATGGTTATGGACTAAACAGATTCTAATGAGATTTCTGATCAGGGTTTGACGAGCCCCTGTGCTAGGTGTTAAGACTTAGGGGATTGCTTTACATTCAGACATGGGGGGTTGATGTTATAAGGGTGTGAGAAGAACCGTGCGATGTTTTGTTCGAGTCGTGTTTTGTGGTTAGTGCTAACAGCCTTTTTTTGGTGTGTTAATGATTCTGACATTTACAAATACTCACACTTTCTTAACCTCAAAAAAAGCTAGCACGCACATTTACGTGCTGACAAAAAATTGAATATTTTAGATCATCATTCATTGTGTAATAATATTTTGCACAATATTCATCATATAAATGTTCGCTAACGATGAATAATTGTTTGCAAATAACAGTTGTTTTGTGACGAAAGAAGATTTTGTTAGTTCTGCATGTTTTTAAGTAACAACATAACATAAAGAGAATTTGTTTTTTTATGGCTTATATACCCGTACTATGACGCTTGAATTCATTGCACCAATATGATTTTTCCATCCAGAAACAAAAATCTAATCTTCTATATCTAAATATTTACCATAAGAAACTGTTAGGATTCTCTGAATTAAAAGTCCAATCGAATATGTATATTGATGTATGTATGTATGACTTTAGGGGGTGGCAAGCAGAGCAACCGCCCGAGCCTCGTTCTTGAAGGGGCCTCGCATTCTCGCACAACAACCCAAGTAGAAAAATTCATTACTATATATCTATTTGAATCTCGCGCCTCGTTCTTTAGAAATTCCACTAAAATCACGCGTATCAGGCTTTCATGTGCCTTAGTTTATCATAATTAATATTTGTCGTCTTTGTGCTTGTTAACTTTTATAAATCTTTTATTATAAATTTAATTTTATTTCTCGTCAATTATCATCAAAAATACTTACTTACAATTTACATAAATTATACAAAGAATAAGTGCCTCGCAATGGCTAAAGCCGCCCTGCGTTTACTGGTCCATAAATCTTCTGTTCCTGTGCAGGATATCATCGCTAATCCTGGGTTGAAGTCATAGCTACGTACTGTGTGAGTTTCATAGGCCAAATAGCTCTAAGAACTCAATAATTTGGATCGTATAAGATTTAAAAACGAAATAATAATAGACGACAACATTAGTAAAACTATATTAAAAATTATAATAATAATAAATATACTTTAATAGCTTTGCAAATAAAATCAAACGAACAGAAATTGCAACTCATTTAACAGCTAATTAATTAAATTAGTACTTATCATTTACAAATTTATATAATATGAATAAATGGTCTTTGTTATTAAAATATCCTTTAATATAAATTTAAACACATCGCAAATTTACTACAGAAATTTTACCAGGCGTTGTTTGAAAGATTACACACAGATTCTATGCATGTGACGTCACCTCAGTTCAAGCATTCATCGTATACGGAGGGAATCAACTATATATTAAGCCGAATTAGTGAATCTACTTCGTATTCGTATAATATGTAATTTATAACCACGGTCTGTGTTGATTAAACAATACCGCGGCATCACTTTATCCAATTTCCGAGCCGTGATAACCATCCTGTCAGTGTTTCGGCTACTTAACAGATCACACTGTGGGCGTAAGCCAAATCATACGGAGGGGGGAGTATGAAGCGAGCGTTAGATGAGTGTTTGCAATTCAGATAAAATTTATTCTAATTGATCTCATTCATTCATACTATCTTTTATTACTCAACTATTCAAGCTGGGATAATAATTTCCACGTTTTTTTGTTCATTCACTTTTTTCCTGTAGAATAACTAAGTTCATATATGTATATGTTACTAGTGCATACTCCGATGTCTATTAAAGAAGAATTCATAAATGTATTATTAATTCAATAATCATAGACTATAATACATTTACCCTTGGGTTTTTACGACTTTAGCTCTCGAGTAAAGTTGTGTAAGATATATTTATGTTATGTGTAGCGTTATTATGTATATTATCGTATATATATATATATATATATATATATATATATATATATATATATATATATATACTCGATGGTGTTTGTTGAGTGTATTACTGTATCTACCATCAGCTCTCAAACTTTTAGACACCGCACCCCACATTTAAGTAAAGAATGAATTAAGTGTGCGAATAGATTTTTTTTTAAGACATATCGCAAAACAGAATAATTTCTAACTTTAAGGATAAACTCATTTTATAAGTATTCTAAAAACGTTTAATCCTTAAAATGGAGTTGTTAACCTTTTATAATTCAAAACCAGTGCTAGACGCAAATAAGTAGCAACAAATTGGGATTGATTAAGAAAAATACAAAAACGTGGAAAACTTCTTATCAGAGGAACAGAAAATTTGAGAAAGCCATCTTCAGACTACGAACAGGACATACGAGGTTAACGCATCGACATTTAATGAGTAAAACAACAGCTCCGCAGTGCAGCAACTGTCAGACGCAAATAACAGTCCATCGTCTACTAGTAACCTGCCCACAATATCAAACTTAACGCACAAAACACAGCATCAGTGGTGAACTAAAAGACCTCCTTTCAGACAAACCAGCAGAAATCGCCTCAAATTCTAAAATCAAGCTAGAAAGAAAGTACGATTATGTAAACGAGTATGTACTTTGAAAAAGAAATTGAATTTACAAAAAAATTGTTTTTTAAACCACCAATTCATGAAGTAACGCTCTTACCTTACTATAGTAAAGTAATTTGTCGACCTCAAAATTTAAAAAATAATTTAAACTGACGAGCTAAATCCTTTTTTTTAAATTTAAATAAATGTAGAAGAGACGACAGACACGATTCGTCTCAAATCAAATAGTTTTCAGTCGTGTAGGTGCATTGGGCTTGTCTTTACTTCTTATTATACACGTTGTATTCTTTTGCAAATGAGTCTGCGAACCGTAGTTTAGGGACCACTGATATACACCATAAAAGTACCTGTGTTTTTTTTATTTATTTACATGTGTAGAATACGTTTCTATGTACGAGTACATACAAAACATTTGTGGTTTTTTTGTGTTGAATTCGTTGCAGTAACAGCAGACGCGATGCAGCAAGAATGTCCACCGCATGAGAACGCTGCTTGTATATTACTCCTATATTGTTAAGTGTTTTTGTGCTTAATAAAAAGTAATATTATTAGTACACTGTTAAATATTCTTACTATTAACACTGCACAAATAAAAAGTGTACAATTTTCGCACATATTTTTTTATGAGAGCTTTTATAAACTCTTTCACAAACATTGAAGCAGGATATTGCGATTCCAGCTACTACATTTTACTTTTAGAACTAATTTTATTTAACATTTGGTAAAACCGACATAATACCTCTCTCAATCAGAGGAAGAAAGCAGTATATTATTGTATTACAACAATATCAATTTATATTTTGTTTAATTCTTATACATCTTCTATCTAAAGCATCTAGATCCATCACTGGATACAACAAAACATATTTTTCTCTATTTCCAATAAATTTGACCTTTGTTTTTGTTTGTTCTGTAATTCTAACTGAACCTGACGTCATAATAAACTTATGAAATAGATCCCTGTGTACAATTATGTTACATTCCTTGTCAATATCCATTTGAAATGATTATTTATTGTTGTAAATTGATCTGACCATTGAATATCGCGTAGGGTGGCCACCCCTATGTGTTAGTAAACATTAGTATCATAATAAAAAAAGGAATAAAAACATGCCCCAGGGTAAGGGTGAGAGAAGCACCAAAAGCATCCCCTTGGCTCCTAATCAATGGCCGGAAAATAAAAGAGTTTAGCGGAGCGATGTTTTCTGACAGAGAACATCTTCGTTAGGGTGGAAATAAATATACCTACATCCCTTGGAATCAATAACAGTTCCAGGTAAATTATTAGATTTCATTAACTAGTAATTGTATTTAATAGTCAATGTAATTACTTGGTGTGATATGTATTGTATAGTGCTTAAAACAAGTTGCAATAGATATTAAATTACAGTTATTGATAAAGTCAGTAAGGTTTTTCAGGTACTTCTTGTTTACAAATTCGTGGCTTCACTGTTACTAATTTGTTATCAGTACTTAATATTGTGTAAAGGAACGTATAAGACAAAATTCACCATCTTATCGTGTATTTATATGGCTGTCATCACTGGCGTAGCTAGGTATGGGCCAGTCGGTGCTGGGCACCGGGGCCTTCAAGCTCAGGGGGACCCTGACCAGCGAACCTCGTATTGTACTAGCTAAAAAATCTCCCACCTTTGGAATGTAAATAAAATAGGTTGCAACACGATTTTAAGGTAGTACTGTCGGTCAGAGAGTTACCGTTTAATATTTTCCAAAATTTGGCATATTATAATAAGATCTCATTAAATTTTAGAAAAATTGCGGAGAATCTGTAAAAATATATTGAACTTTGAATTTTTTAATTTAACATTGAGGTTTATGAGAAATCACAGTTTTTATTTCATTTTATAAAAAGAACAGTTTAGATTTAGATTTATCGAAGATAGACCATTGCTGTGAGGTATGCAGTAATTACCGGTGGCCGTATTCCTGAGTCTTGCGAACAATGATCGTGATCGAACAGATCTGATTTACAAGAGTGAAACATTTTATGAATTACTCTTATATATATACGACTTGATAAAACCTAAACAGTTTAGTTAGGGCCCCAGTTTCTATTTGCACCGGGGCCTTTGGTTACCTAGCTACGCCACTGGCTGTCATAACCTCTTTTAAGCAGGAGTCCCCGTAAATCTTTCGTAATTTGAACTACTGTAAGAAATAATAAAATAATTGAGAAGAATATGCAAAGCATATAAACATATGTCTACAAAGAACAAAATTCAATAGTGAAATATTAGATGTGATTAAAACTTTCCCTGGTAATACTAAATTTTTGTTTAGTGTTTCAAAATATTTGGTGAATTATTTAAATATTTAGAAATTTGTAAAATTTGTAAATTGTAAAATATGTATGAAAAATGTTTGATGGTGCCTATGACGAATAAAAGTCAAGGCAAATAAATAAATAAATATAAAAAAAAACAATGGGACTGGTTGCATTAATGTACCTACTGCTAACAGTATTTTCTATCGATTGGGTGTATATATTAAGACAAATTTAACAGTGTATTATGATTTTTATTGTTTTACGCTGCAATTTATTTATAATTGAATTTAATCTCTCTCCTGGAATAACAATGAACTTGACATTTGCGATATCCGTTATTTTAATACCTTAACTAATAACTGTTATGACAAATCTCTCTTTAGTCTGAGCGCGCACTGAAAACAAGATTGATTGCCTAGATTGAAAACAGATTGGATCCATCCCCCCTTTAGTCTTTGTACACCACTGTGTATGTTTACACATAATATTCATTTACAAAAATAATAAATCACATTCAAATATTAAAAAAAATATCATTGAATTTTTGTTATTAATATAGATAACTTATAAATGTTGAATTTTATAGCTCAGACGTTATAGCTTCAGAGATGAAGCTATAATATACTTATTACAACTTGTAGCTTTATTCTTCCAATTTACACGCGTTAGAGATCAATTGGTTGAACATCTGGGGGTTGAATGCATTTTTTATAACGTCCCAGGTGACTGACAGCATTTACTCCACGTTAGTTCGTAAAAACATCACTAGATGTCAGGAGGAATGGTATTGTCAGATAATCGATAGATTAAAGCTCTGGATATATATATATACATACACATTGTTTTTTGAATATGGACCTTGAATCGCCTAGATTGCTATATAAAGCCATCTTCAAGTGCGTAAATTATTTATTATCCAATATTATTCACATTAAGTTTATGTTAAAATTAAGTTAAAAGTCGAAAGGTAAAATAGACTTCTGATTAGTGGTTTTGTTCACTTTCAAAACGAAAAAAAATAAAATATATATATATATACGCAGTGTAATTAATATTCGATTAATACAAGCTATATATCAAACCGTAAATAACGAATTAAGATTAATCTTTAGATAATACTTGTATTAAATTAATTTTTAAGGTCATTTTAATCTACGAGTATATACAGGCTCGTTGTAGTTTTTAATTTTCTCAATTCATGCAACACTTTCATTATCTGAAAATTGCTCAAGAAGGTCATTTAATAATTATACGTGAACTCACAAAATTTGATTAGATATAAAATGCCATCGTGTTAGGACGTAATTTATTACTTTATTACTTAGTTAAAAAAACTTTAATAGAAGCAAACAATCGTCATCAATTGGTAATTTATATGTTAGTCAATGGGCAGGCGAACTACGCACTCGCTGAAGCACTCAATTGGCAACACTATTAACAAATCCGTATGATTTTTAGATAGTACCAACCTTAAGACGATATGTGTTAAAATTTCATGACATTCCGATAATTAGTTTACAAGTTACAGTAGTTTTAGTTACGCTACTTTTTTTATATATAATTTTTCGGGCTTCCTAGGCACGTAGCCTTTTATCGCACTTAATAATGTTCTGCTTTAACTTTAATTTTACTTTAATTAAATTTTGTATCCCGACAACAAGAATGATCTGTTCATAGCCACTGCTGTTATAAATTTCGGTTTCTCAATGACGCTACTTTCTAAACAATGGAAATATTTGTGTGTTGATAAAGCATAATTGGTTTTTAATAAGAAATGGGTTATCAACTGATAGTGATATACTTAGGTCGCCCTCATCTTGTCCTGGTCCATAACCTTTGGGTATCGTAGCTCTGAATTATGTTATCGCTAGGCCTCCATTGTGTTCGCAGACAAATATCGCGAGCATTATCAAATTGTTAATATTACAACCATACATATGTAAGTATAGCAAGCTTAGCTAAAAACAACATGACGATCCATCCGTGTTTTCACAATAAAATAGCCTATATGACGGAAATACGTCATCAAAAATACACAGAACTAGGAAACACGCAAGCTTAATAAAAAAATTAATTATTAATCCACTTACTGCTGACAGCAATCTAGTTATTAAACAATAAATTATAATTAGGATTCTGGAAGTGAATGTTGATGTCTTAACATACAGTATGGTATGCGAGTTCACGTCCGCCGAATCACACGCACAATGTGACCTTCAACCCGACCTGATGACGTGTCATATCACCAATATCCCTTAATCCTGATAATGGGAAGTAGAATACAGTGAGAATGGGTACAGACACAAAAACTCAGCATTTAGGGTCTTATTCCGTAAAGTATTTCCACCGGTGGAAAAATTTCATCGTTGTAAAATGACGTCACAAAAGCGATGATTTTTTATCTGGTATTCTGTAAGAAATTTCCATCGATTTTATTTTTGTCGCTGGAAAAAAATCGATGAGGTCGGATTTAGCGGTGATTTTAAAATTTTCCATCGCTGTATTTTTTAGAACTGTCAAACAATTTGAATTTCAGTACAAATTTTTTAATACACAGTATATGTATAGTCATATGAATATACAAATATAAATATATCAGAAAGTGAGGTTATGTTGCTTGTCAATTGACTTAAACAATTGACATGTATTCGTACTTGTCAAGTGTTTGAATTTTTAAATATTTGAATATTCTGAATGCCGTGATTGGTCAAATATTTTTAAAATTGATGACGTCTTTAAATACGTCACTATACTTTTTCACCGCTGTATATTATAAGGGCGATGGAAATTTCATACAGAATACCACTTTAGATATTTTAAATACAGCGATTTCCACTGCTGAAAAAATAAGGTCAATTTTTTGAAAAGTTACAGAATAATTGCCTTAGTGATTGCTGGATTGCTTTATATACAAAATAAGAAATTAATTTTATTTTACATTAGAAAAGTGTTATTAAGTCAATTCAATATAGTTTCGAGTTTTAAAAATGTCAATAAATATTTGTTATCGCTCTTTGGCATTGCTTTCATTGCATTGTTCGTAATATTGGCAGAGGCGCATTCATCCGTAGGCGCACTAAGATAGACCACTACCAACACAATTCTAAATAAATACAATTAAATGTGTTTTGAGATAAAAAGAATTAAGGGCCCTTTTAATATATACCCTGATTCGTCACTGTTCATCGGCATTATTGGCACGTGTACTACCTGTCATCGATTCGTCACAATGATTACATAATCGTCATGTACACTCTTATACAATCGTTCACTTAAAGTTCTCGGAACTAATTTATCACGAAAATGTTAGAATGAACGTTTCTTAAGGTTAAAACGTAACAAACCGAACGCTGCCTGTACGACTCGGCTGCATTGAACTTGCACTTGTATCGCTTTGAATGCCAGATTAAAATTATCAGGAAAATAACACGGTTGTCGCTGACATGCTTGATAGACATGCCTGTTTTTAGCTAAAACAATAAATAAAATATGAACTGTTAAATCATTGCTATTTAACACTTATAATTAGTGAAATAGTTCTTTGCTGTAACCAATTGACGATATTTAACAAGGACGTAAACGAGAATGAAAATAAATTTTATTTATAAAATGTTTTCCCTATGTAGAACGCACAGCTCAATTATATTTCTCATAGTGTAAAAAATCTCTTGCAGTTACCAGCTTTATGACCTATAATTTTACTGACTGACGTAAATTAAAAAAATCTAACAAAAAAAAGTGTTTATTTACTAAAATATAATATCAATAAATGTATAAATTAATAAAACAAAAAGTTAGTCGTCATTTGGATTGTTTCAAGGTCATTCCAATCGGATATGACTTTAGCTTCAGGCGAGAATTAAGAAGAATTTACGTTCTGTAATAATTTAATGTTAGATTATAGACGCATTTATAAGAATTATATGAATACATCATAAATTATATATTTTATTAGTTATTGATATCTGTTATACATATTAAGCGTGCCGCTGTATTAACATTCTAAAAGAAGAGATAAAATATTTTCGGTATTAATTTAAGCAATTTAATTAGCAGTCTTATAAAATAGTCTGTACACATAGGCGTACGAAGCGAGTGGTAAGCGAGGGAATCATCGCATAACCCAGTAAATTGACTTATAGTCCAGTTTCAAGCTTGCTATAAGCTAAAGCCTGGCGAAGTTTTTAATCTTGCTAGCTGGTTTATTATTCCCGAGTGGTGACCGGGTGTGAAAGAATAGTCCCAATGTTGCTCATGCATGTCGTAAGAGGCGACTAAAATGGGTACCCAGTGCCTGGGGGCATAGCCGGGCACTGGTCCTCCAGGCTGGGGCTTGGCCATGGTGCTAACAACTCCACCCCGTGTAAAAAACCTTGTTACGAAATCTCAAGTAATTAAATCATTCGGAAAAAATTCTTGAGAAGGCCAGGGCCCACCCAGGGCTGTCGAGCCACTGAAGAAGAAGAAGAAGCTAGTTTATTATTCCGCGTACGCCAATGTCTGTATGTATTTCAATTTACAAGTTAATAACCATTCTTCAAAGATATTCAATTTGCTTTTAGAAATGAAGATACAATGTATTTCTTTTGATGTTTCAAAGCTTATTAAATTCTACTTCTCTAATAATACAATTAGAAGAGTCTCTTACAAAAATATATCCACTTAAACTCAATTGGGTGTTGCTGATTTGTATTTAATGAAGAATACAATCAAAATGCGGATTTAATTACACAAATAAAAGAAATGCAAAATGAAGTCGTATTTATTTTATTGTAATTAAATAAGATGACTTATCCTTTCTTAATAAGCAAGCTGCTTTTCATCCGGTTTATGTTAACAAGCACATTTAATTAAGACACAGCTCTTCGTTTTAACGACATGTAGTCAAATTGTTAACGACATCGATTTTAAGAAACAGAGAAGTGTTATAAAGTTGTTAGAAAATGAAATTGTATTTTAAGGTCAACTATTTCGAGAGAAAAGATACCCTACAACGCGGTTACCGTGTTAACCGAAGCATGAAATTAGCACATGTATGGTACAAAAGACATTCGGTTTATGGCAGACTGCACTGTACAAGACACAATGGAATTAAAATATATAAAAGGGTCACAAAGGTGACACAAAGAAAGCACAGATTTCCAATCCATAATCTTCAAGACAAATCTAAAATACATGTACGTTTGATATAATATTTCATTCTAGATTTCATCGATCTGGATTCAAGCATTCTTTCTTTTAACTCTGTACCATTCATATCACTAATGACTTACATTGTTAAAATACATATTACAAATTGAATTACTAAAATTTTAATTCATCGATACAGAATTTTACTCATGTCAATATAACTTTATCATCCCCTCCCTAATCTCATAAGACATTACAGTCCACGAACTAATCTAACTCCAACGGTTTTCCTTAAGGATATCTTTATCCTTTATCAATATAGAACAAGCAAAACCTTAGGGGATTCCTTCCCTATGCTGACCAACAAATATCTACGGGTGGTATTTTACCCTTTCCGTAATGTTCAACTCCATCGAACGCTTTTACAAGTAACATTACTTCCACGCCATTGAACCTGTTAGCAGTAATAAGGCTGCAGGCCAAAGAACGAATTGAATTGGGTCTTTTGTGGGTACGACATTACTGGTTGGTTATCCACCGTGATAGTGATATCCTTAAGCCAACAAAGGACGTTAATATAATAAGCAGCTTACGTTGCATTGAAAGATAATCCCACTTCTGATATTAGTAAATGATGTTTCTACGGTAAAAGAAATTAATCGACTAAATATAATTAATTATTTTTCTTTAATTGATATTGAAAATAATATAAGAGGATCATTGTATAAAAATAATTGATTGAATATATAATAGTTTTAAAATAGATTCGAATACGAATCGATCAAGATTCATGTTTTATTGTTTAGTGAGAAAATATTGTAATAAAACAAAATTAAATTTTATAATCAATACTTATTTATCAAAGAAAAGCACTTAAGATTTTAAAATGTATTCAATCTAGGTTAATTAGATCAGCGGTTTCTAGAACCGGTAATTTGCTAAAACTAAGTACTCGTACAGCATCTCAGCGTCATACTGTGCAGTATTAGCAACTTTCAAAGTATTATTGACAGCTGCTGTTCACCCTCCTAAACACCACGAAGGAGAGGGAGGTGACATGCATTATTGAACGTAATACACTCATGCCTAAATTAAGTATTATCAAAGTGCATTGCATGTAATATACATCAGCTAATATATTGTAAGTTGCAATAGTCCTTTATAAGCTTATATTTAACGACTCAAGTTGAAACTAACGAGATAGTGCAAGCTATGGTTTGCCAAACTAAAATGGCCAAGAAGATTAATGACAATGACCTCAAGACTAAGAATGAATCATACTGGAGCTCCGAAACATCTAGCAAGAAACAAAATCATTCCAAACTCTAAATGCGAATGTGGTGAAGAGGAGGCGGATCCTGACCACATTCTGTGGCAATGTAAAAATACAGCAATGGCAAGAAATTGACTCCAAAGGGCGGTGCTACAGACTTCGCAGACGCTTCCTGTTTGATTGAGAAACCGAAATTTATAACAGCAGTAGCCATGAATAGATCATTCTTGTTGCTTGGATATAAAGAATAAGTAGAATCAGAATAATATTATGGGCGATAAAAGGATACGTGCCTAGGAAGCCTGAGAAACTATATATAAAAAATAAATTTAAAAAAGCGAGACAGTGAAGTCGACGTTAACCAAAATAAATTTAAAAAAAAGAAGAGAAATAGATACATAGAATAAAAACAACAGAATTTTTAAATAGTTCTATTTATTTTATTAAACAGAAATTGTATATTGTGGTTATTTACCTCACCCCCATTTTCCAACCCCATTTTAAATTGTTATTGTGTTTCATTTCGCGCTAACCAACAATCCAATTCCATTTTACATTACCATTTATTTGTTTGCTGTTATTATATTTTCCAACACCCATTTTCAATACAATGTAACTCACTAAATTCCATCGTTTCATTCGTAGATATCGAATAAGAGCGAAGGGTGAAGGGGTGGGTGTACAGGATATGAACCATGTACACGACACAGTTTAGTCCCACGCTGGACAAATACAATACTAAGATCAATTTATTTTATTGACTTTTAATACAATGTTCCTATTCAGTCTTTGTGGCACCCAATTTAATAAACGACGTATTTCACAAAGAAAAGTTTTGCCAAGATTGCTAACGATGCTTCTTAAATATTTAGCACACAGAGAAACTACCCAATTGATGGGTTATATCAGAAACTAAACCAGAAACTGAATTATCAACTGACTTGAATAAACTTATATTAATGCAGTAATCAACTTATCGAACTTAAAAGCTCTCTAAAGTTTGGAAAGCTCTATATTATAGTGTCATAGTTTGTTCCGGTTATTACTTGGCACAGAAACGTGCTAGTTGTCCTTTATGTTACTAGTTCCAACAAAGGACATTGAATTTAACGCGGTCATCTATTGCTTCGTGCAAAGTTTAAAGCCATTTCTGTCCCATCTCATGAACTATTTACGTAGAAGATGTTGCAATGTCTTAGGCGACTTCTAAGTAATGGCATGAATTCTTTATAATGCAGCTTTACAATGTTGGGCCAAAAATAACATTTTTAAAACTTAATTACATATAAAAGTATTTCAAAACACAATATATTATTTCTTATAGAGCTTTATGTTAGAGCTTTTTGAATTTATTTTTATTTAACGAAATATTTACGTAGGCGTGTATGTTTATGCGTGGGAGTGCGTATAAATATTTTGTTGAAACATTTTAAAGTCTTCATCTCAAAATACATCAAATATCCTTTGGTTGTTACATTTAGATAATACCTAACGTTTTGTATCAAAATATTATATATAAAGCTTTCAAAAAGCTTCAAGTACGGCCCCACAAGCTAAGCCTTACTCGCCGTCTGTTTCTAATCCGACTCGGGGTTTAACATTGTTTAAAATACATGAATGAGCTTTTAATAAATATTATTAGACATATCATTTGTAATTTTAATATGAGTGTATCCCTCCTAAAACAACATGTATATTCACGTATACATAGATATTTGCAAAAAAATTTGTTGTTAATTAAGGCCGACTGCGGAATTTACAATAAGGACTGCACATGGCGCTACTTACTCATTACTCATATTCGTCCGCCGTAGAACAAGTGTTAGCTCTTCTTTCAGGTTTCTTTTAACACTTAAAATAAATAAAAAAATTATTAAATTATTAATAATAAATATATAATAATTATTTTTAATAATAAAATTATTTTAACATAAAATTTAATTTGGTATCTCAATACTTAAGATACTCGCCGCACAGACAATGCTGTAATATGTCTGAGAAATATAAAGCAGATATTTGCAAGCAGGAAAACCTTATGGAATTAATCAGTAAAACGAATTTCATCTCTTTATTTTAAGGTAGTTGTATCGTGGAATGACTTTTCAAAGGATTTTAATAAAACTTCATTTAATTGCTCTTTAATTAATTATAAGACATATTGACCTCAGGTCGATTAAAATTTACCACTCCATTATTGAGAAAAACGATATTAAAGTTTTGTTATTTTAACACAGGCTCTTATGGGAAATAGTAATTTCAATGTTATTTTTATCGAATAAAATAAAAACGATTTAAAGGAATTCAATAAAAATTTAATATATTATAGAAACAGTAGTTATTAATCACATAAAAAAAAATGGAAATTATTGTCCACGCCATTACAGAAATAAAATTTTGTAAACATTGAAAATTTTTATAAAATCAAGAAATGACTGTGTATGTGTATGTACGTGTATGTACGTGTAGATACTATTTACATGTAGTGAGAACAGTGAGACTGTACTTTCACAAAAGTTTTTAACGAGACTATTTGACACTAACGTTTCAGCTACATTATAATTTTAGGTTGCTGAGTTATACTTTTGAGCATGACTATCACGATACAACTACCTTAAGTACCCATACTCGTGTCTATAAGTTGTAAATGTTTATAAATGTAAATATTCTTTTAAGTGCTAATAAATTTTGAAAGTAGTTGCATTCAAATAGATATTAAAAAAAAAATTTGGTATCTAAAACCAGAAGCCAGAAGAAATTGTAAGGATCAATCTATCTTGTTTCGTGTATCAAATTTATGTTTGATAATTTATTATTAAAATGCAATAATATATGTTTCCGTTAAAGTAAAGTATTTTTGGTTTTTTCCCAACAACAGTCGTGAATATATTTTTAACATAATTTAAATACGTGACAGTAACACATTCATTGATAGTTAACAATGACAATTTAACCAGCTCATGACAATACCGTTGCTATTCGGTACCAATGCTAACAATTTTCCAGCTCCATGTGCTAGACAAGACTTTAGTTGAAAACACAGAAGTTATGTGAACATAAACTAACACCAACAAAAGCAAGAAAACGAACATGACTGTCGCAGTAATTGCCACGTCATCGAATGGCTGACTATGTCCAAGTTATATAGAGAACTGTAGAGCTTTTAGAGCTTTTACCATCCAGAAACTTAGCCGTACAAGTTGACAGTCTTTTGTGTTACTTTGTAGTTTGATTGACTTTTAATAGAAGATGTTATTAGTAACTTTAACAGTTCGAAATATTTTATACGACGGTTCGAGTTGGAACAGACAACGAACATACAACGGACAACAGACAACGAGCAAAAAACTTTAATAGTACTTTGAAGTTTTGTACTATTTTTAACTGTAATTGCTATAGCCATGTAATATAATAGCGCTACTTGAAAAAGAAAAAAAACGAAGCGACGTTCGAAGTATTTAATGATTTATTAGCGTGTAGTTTATTTTATTTACTTTATTACAAATATTCCTTATTAGATTCAGTGGCGTAGATTAGATTTCTATTTGATACGCGTTATACTCTGCTAATTGACTATGGGCTATAATAACAAGGAACAGTGGCGTAGCTACTGAAATAATAAAAAAGTATGCCGGAATACTGTCTGCTAAATATAGTAAAATACATGTCGGTAAAAACATGCTTATAATCTAAAATTCAGAAAATTCATTCCATTATTTAAAGACTTCTAAGCGACTGGAAAAGCTATCATACTTGTCACTATTATCTATAGAGGTAGAACATTTAGAAAAACTGAAATCGTCTTCAGCTATGAATGATTTAATAAATAAGTTCGTCGAACAAAAGACAAGAAAAGTGTAAATTTGATTTGAATTGTTTGGCTAGCTTAGTTCCTAGGAGTATTGATTGTAATAACGTATAATCAATATATAATTATTTTAATTGAATGCGAGCGTTTTTGTTCCTTTTGTGAAAACACCCATCATTTGAGCCCCCCAACAAATTTTGATACAGGGCCCGTCTAAGGCACGCTACGGCACTGACAAGGAGCTACCTAAACAACTTTTAACAAATTTAATAAAATGTAATAGTGTAATAATCAGTATATAAATTATTTCCTAAAATAGTGTTGATTTTTGTAATATTTAAGATGCTTTATCGTCCTCCTAAGATGCAAATATCAAAAATTTGAACTCATAGAATCATAGGTTTAACCTTACATTTTAATAATTTATTATCTCTGCTTATTTTCGATTAAGAATGTAAGTACAAAATAAGGAATACTGCGCCATGTTTTTCAACCATTTCACTCAATAAAGTAACTCGCCTGTAATGGAAATCTTAATTACTCTGGCAAAGGGTTTTTATCTCTTAGATAACACAAATTAACTCCGCCTATCTTGTGTTTTGAAGTCGTCAATTTAGATTGAAAACAAAAATTCTTTCTTCCAAAATTTCAAAACTTTCTTCTGTGTCTAACCTATTAATAACTTTAAATAAGGGCTCTGCATTAAATATAAGGCATGCGCGATTATAAATGTTTAAACAATTTGTTAATAAACAAAATACTAATGAATAATTTACCGGAAAGAATTCAAGCAATACCATCACTTGATTTAACAAAACTAAAAGTTTAATTAATGTAATCCACAAAACTAAAAGCATAAAACCGAATTAACTAAAAACAATTCCATTTAAAACAAGTTTGTACTTGAAATAACTAATTATCCCCTCCCACTTACGGGTAGGCTCCAACCAGACGTTTAGAACAGATTCACTGCATTGGGTTGACGAGTATGATAGCGTTCATCATAATACGATTGTCGTTTTGTCTCTCACAAAACAAATACACACACAAAACATACACATATGTGTACATATATTCACTTAACAATTTTCATTCGCTTTCCACTATTAGAGTTACTCGTGTAAACAATTTTAAACTAGTTCTCTACAATCTAGCATCTGTCATTGTAGGTAGTATGTAGATACAGTCATAAAGTTTCAATGGAGAGTTGAAACAGGTGCTGCTAGTCCATAGTAGACGTGATAGTTACATATAAAATACAGAACCTTCTAGATCAAAACTTTTTAATTGGAACAAAATTTTGTTTTACGTGTTCTGTATACTGTAATTAACAAATCCGTTAATTTTTAATGATCCTCAGACAGGGAATCACCGTTAGTACTAATACAATTCTCTTAAGCGGGGGGTAAGGTTTCAACTCTTTTATTTATTTATTTATATTATTGTACAACATATTAGGTTTATTGTGTAAAAATGTGAAATCGATTATAGTAAAACTGTCGGAGATATATAGTTTTAAGTCTTCACCTCTCTGGTCTGGTTCGTGTTACTTTGAAACTTTTACATTCGGTTTCTCACACAGTATTAACGTATCAACGTAACAATTTTAACGTATTTTAAAATAATGAAGTTTCTGATTTTTTTCATGAAAAATCGGTATTTTGAATTTTAAGTGCTGTAAAAAATTGAAAAATCAATAAGAAAAAAGAAAAACTCGACAACGTCACCTGCAGAAACTTATCAACTAATGAAATCAATTTGTTTTTTTTTATTTCAGAAAATCCAGTGATGAGTTATGAGTGGCACCGCAATTCGCTGTCAATGGCTCATTTCTTACAAAATATTCTTCAAATGTTATTTTATCATGTAGTAATTATAGAAATAATTATATATTAACTATGTCGTCAAAAGAAATTATCGAAAATATGCTTCTTTTTCATCGTTTTGACCTTATCCTTACCCCTTAAATCATCTTTTCTTTACAGTTTTACTGTTTATTTATATTGCATTTTTATTAATTTTAGAATATGTCTAATTTCTAGAGAGCTAGTTTTTTGTTTTCGCAATTGTTGCCAACCTCTGTATCATTCACGCTACTCTACATATAGTAATGTTTCCCGGTTCGACGCTTTTGTTCTACCCTGGTTCTTCTACTTCACATATCGTACAGTGTTTTTGATAACATTGTTCTGTCCAAGCATCTAGAGCGGCAATGTCAATGCTTGTACGCTGTAGAGGACTCGTCCTCGTAGCAGGACTTGGACAATATCATCCTCAGACTAACAGAGCGACGTAGCATGGAGTTTCGTCGCAGTTCCAATACTAGAACACCTTTAGGCGATATATAGTTTGCATTTCCATAGAACAAAGGATGCATTGTATTTGAGATATATGCATACACTAACAAGCAGCTACCCTTAAAGCTATAACCACTCTTCATTTGAAATTTAAATTTTATAAAAACTTTATATACATATTGATATTGAAATTTACATATGGAAACTTTGTTATTTGTTTTTGTCTTCTAATTACTTATCATTATTATCATCTTCGCGCTAAATTCCATGTAGAGCGTTGGCCCAATTAAGATTCTTACTATTGGCCTTCTTATTCCAAGTCATATCTATTCTCTTCAGGTCCTCCTTGCCTATTGCCTAATCCTCTTATATTATAATGTTCCAAGTGAAAGTTTATTTGTTTATATGGCGCAATTTGTATGGTGGCTCGAAAACGGCCCCGCGCATTTTCTTGAAAATTGCCTACTTCGTAAAGAAAAAAATTCTAAGACTTTTGGCGTCCTCGGATTTTCCCCTGACTCTTCTGGAAATACGTAATTTCTGAAAAACTAAAAAAAAAATTTTACTTTTTGCTCTATAACTTTTAATTCTTAAAAGATAGAAAGTTTAAATTTGGCATGTGTTCTTCAAAATTTAAAGAACACTAAATACTCTCAGGCATTGTGACGTCTAATGAAGTAGTATATTTATATAGGCGACCTTCTGTAATTTTGCGGAGTTTATATTTTATATAAAATACTGGCATAGTATACATATAGGTCGTATAATATTATGCAGAATTAAATGTCATATTTTATATAGGTTACGTAGTTTAGTTATAGAGTTTTAAAGCGGATAGACTAGAAACGTTTTTAAGACGATAAAAGTAGTCTTTTGAAATAAAAGTAAGTACATTCACAATATTCAGGTTATGAAAAGTCATACACTGTCATATAAAAACAAGTTTCACTAATTTTATTTAACAATAATCTTGACTAAAAATTAGGTTACAAATCGCTAACCTGTTGTTTAAAAAGTAAGGCAGATGGATATGATCCTGGCGAGTGGAAGCACGAACCACTTCCTCCTTTTTATTTTGTATATATTTCTTTAAGAAAACATTTAAAATATTCCATAAAATTGGTTTTGATAAAGTCTATCTTTCTTAAACTCTATTTCTCATTATATCTGCCTACAATTTCATCCTTTGATATTTTACCATTATACACATTTTCCAACATGGTTTTATGTATGTAAAGTTTTACCCTTCAGGCTGAATAAAGTCCAAGCTTCCTGTTATGTAATGTATGCCAGCAGCTACCACCTATCAGCTACGAAAGCTTCGAGCTTTCAAGCTTTCAGGCACCGTTATGAGAGTTTCGATAAAATATGAGACTCAAGTGGTCTGGGTGCAAGAAAATCCATAATCATCTAGATACGGCTCACACCAAACACCAACACCAGCACCACTGCAGCAGCAAAGCACAGCACCACGCGCTGGTTTAAAAGTTTTTAAATCTGTGTAAACTTTGAAGTATAGTATAGTATATTATAGTATGAAGGAAATGACCCGCGGTGCTGTGTAACGTCTGATAAAGCTCTTAGTTGATATATTAAGCGAAGATTAAAAGGAAAATCAAAATTATGGGACAGCTTTCATTTTATGATGATAGGAAATGCCGTGGTTTTCTCGTATGAAGCTAAGAATTTTCCCAGTAAACAATATTATTAAATAGGAAAAAGAGAAAGGAGTATTACGAAAGGAATGGAATGGCGACAGATGAGGCAGAGAGAAGAACAGGAGAAGGCACAAGTGTGGAACAGGAGCTAAGGAGAAGAGACAGGGAGATACAGCAACAGGAAAGAATGGAAAAAATCGAGAAGAGCAATTACAACACAAGATATAAAAAGATTTGGGAGAGAGAGATACCACATTACTTAAGAGAAAAAGACACAAAAAAACATGAGAAGGATTCCCAGATTTAGATTGGGAAACGAGGAGAAAGGAAACAGATACTAGGCAAATAGGGATAAAGAATGTGTAGAGTGTGCGGAACGGAGATTGAAACATGGGGGCACATTAATTTTTCATGTCAGAAAAAAGTAATGAGCGAGAAGAATATTGTGCAGTTATTAAAGGGAGGCAGTGAAGGAAAGAGGTGGATGGCGGAGATAGAGAAAAAGAACGAGGAAAGAAAAGTAACGCCAGAGCAGAAGTGATTTTAATCTGAAGTGACAAAGAGACAAAGAAGAGAAGAGTTGAGGAAACGGTGACAATGAAGGAGGACTATGGAAAATGAAGGGAGAGGGTCAAGAAAAGAAGAAGCAAAAAAATACTTTTGGAAATAGAAAGGTCTAAAATAGTTTTAAGTTTAATTTCAAGTTGAAGTTCTATGAAATGTATTAAGGATGTAGATAATAAATAAATATTATTACATAGGAATAAAATCTGACTTGAATTTGTATTGTACTGAGTTTAAAGAGAAAACTTGACTCAACAAAGAATTCATTATTAGTAAAGAATCTCAGTTAAATTTTATTTTATGTTTTCCTGGGTTAAATAAAAGACATATCGAATTGTCTATTTATGAATTTGACTGTACAACCTAGCAGATGTACCATTTTAACCATCATTTAAGATTTAATTAATTTTTTGAATAAATTTCACCGAGATCTTTTACGATTTATATGTTTTTATATATAATATTATACTTTAAATTAAATTCTTACATAGTGGTATTACATTTTTATCATTTTTTATAAGAAGGTTTGCTTTTTTCTTTTTTAAACAGCTATTGACACTATCTATATGATAGAAAAGTATCACAGGAATGACACATATTATTTGAGAAATCTTAAGCAATAGTTTTGCAAAGTTTGGTTCCAATAAATAAAAAAAAATTAAGTTAAATAATTGCGTCGTTGCTGATTTAATAAAATATACTAATTCGCCTCTGTACAAACTTCTTAATTCAATTTAGAATGTAAGAAGTTTAAATTTTATTAGCTAATAAAAGTGACTCTTTTATTTATAAAACATAATTTACTTTAATTACGCAATTCAATTATGTATGTCAAGTGGAAAATGAGAATTTTGTTTCATAAAATAAAATAATATATCAACATCTCTTGTGACCTAATAAAAACGTTTAAATCAGCGTAGAATTAACATCTCGACAAGATTCTTGAAACTACAGAGACCGATATATCATCACCAAGGTTTCGGTCGTAATAATTCACAACAAGCATCAGCCATTTTGAAAAATATATAAATATAAAAAAAATTAAATAAAAAAACACATCTGACACCATTAAAAAATATGAAAAAGTAAACCACAATATTTAATAACTATATCGGAGCGTATTCGATTTATATTTTACCTCCCTTATTTTTACACCCTTCTCTCTCACTCTAGCACCCTGTGGTTACAGATATATGGATTTGCATTTATAGTATCAGGACTTTTCGACATAGAGACTACTGCCTAAGGGAATCAGCATTTGAATATATTTATTGGACAAGTAAATAAAATTTTATATAGTGGAGTACTTTTTTTTACCTTCTATATGGTATTTTACATTAAAATTACTTTCGAATTGGAAAAGATATAGGGTATTCATTTTTAACATCTTATTTAAATATTTTATTTTACGATTTTTGTATACTGATGAGATATTGAATTATGTATGTACATATAAGAAATATGTCTTGAGGTATATCTTGATGTACAGCACCACTTAAGTGGCTAAAATATGAACTACATGAAAGCTGAGAAAGCACTGCTTGCTTACGACAAGCGTATTTGAATATAAACACATATTACGTAATAAAACTTGTTTATTTAACTACGTTTTGTTATCGAGCACGCGTTATCTGTAGCTCTATCAAGACTACGATTGATTTCGAATGTGTTCTATGCACCGACAACGAGCAAGCTAAATAAAATTTGATTACTACAGCTTAAACTATGAAGCAGTATATGTAAGTAATACCCCTTCCCTTCATTTCCTCTAACACAAAAACTGCCCTTATGTACATAACAAAAAACCATTCATGCACATGTGATATTGTACACAAAGCAGTCGAAAATGATTTGAAATGATACATATTTAATTCCGAGTTAAAAACCCGTAACATACGTAATGTATCAGCTATGTAAAAATAAAACAATTGTGTTTAATGGAATCATACAAGCATTAAACTGAAACTAATAAAACAAAATTGGATTTTCATTTAGCTGAAAGCTTTTCATGTTACATTTCCGTTGGATAAACATGTTTATTTCGGAATATTTGTTTTAAATGTACCTATACATATATACATACATATTGTAAATATGAACATATTAACAGAAAGCTTTATATGTATATACACTATATATTTATTTACTATATATTTTAATGTCTAACTACTATAGAGTATATATTATTTTATTTCTATCAAATTTATTTACATTGGAATTGAATACACTTTGATATTTGTTTTTTAAATTAATGAAAAATAAATATTAGATTTATTTGAATAAATATATATGTAGACACTTACTGGTTAATTTTGGAACACACATTTTACTCCTTTAAGCAGCAAAATGTTACCAAACTCATTTATTTCAACATATTTGTCAAATTACAAATTATTTATTGTTTTGTGACAAATTCATTTATATTTGCGCCACCAGGGACCTCTTTCATCAACCAGATTACAGCTGGTCACAATCCCTTCTCCTTTTGCTGGCCTATATAAGTGACTGCGCTGTTATCAGTGTTTGCTGCTCTTACTAATTTGTTACTATTCAGTGCTACTTTGCTACTTTATTAATATCTACTCTATCTATTTTGTTACTATTTATTTGCTACTTTGTTATATTTTAAGTGTTAATTATTGTTATTATTATTAAAACTTGTGAATTTCATATGATCAAATAAACAAGTGAATTGTTATATTAAATTTAAGTGAAGATCTTTAATTTCCTGTGCTTGCCCTTCAAGAATTCTCAACCAAGCGTAGTGCTGAAAATACGCACGATCCTGCTTATTAACACTTACAATGCATTGATTTTCAAAATTAATCTAAATATACATTTACTTAGACTTAAATTAATAGATTAATACATATATAAAGTAGAGCATCTGTAGGTTTCTTTTTAACTGAGTGTTATTTTGATATTGACAACACTGATGCGCTTGACATATTGACAGATACGTAGTGTCTAATCTCAGCTGTGAAAGCCATTTTAAAGACCTTTAAATAATAAACCAATTAAATAATATTTTCAGGTAGCATTTTAAAGTTTTAAGCAAATACTAAATCGTAATAAAGATAACAGTGTTTATCAGTGCCATTCTAAAATAATAAGGATAAGGTTTTATTTGTTCTCTTGAATAGTTATTAATTTTACGTTCTACTATACATCCTTTCGAAATCTCCAACTACTTCACTGGTTTATAATTAATAAACTGAAGATCCAATATTTAAAGTGCCCCAGTTCCATATCCCATCTAATTTCAATACGAACCGCGAAAGTTCACAGGGAACACAATGCATAAACTTCACGTAAATAATTATGTAAATATTATTCGAGTTATTGAATAAATTACAACTTTGTTCAATGAAAATTAAAAAATAAATAAATAGGAAAACATCTTATTAAAATTTATAATAAAAAAAAAATAAAACTAAAAATATATCAGAAGTTGGAAAAGTCATTTATATTATAAATTAAAATGAAATGAAATAAAATGAAATACTGCTTTTCTTATTCAGCAACTTGTAATGTCTGTCAGAAAGTTTTAATTACATTACTCTGTATTGAAATACAAAACATAATTAGAAAATAAATAAAGGAAATTACTGAATTAAGATAAATGTACTTTGCTGACTGAATTTGTTTTATTTTATCAATTAGATGAGTTATAGAAATTTTAAGAATAACTGATGAGCAAAGTAATGCTGCTTTATATAAATGTCAAATATTCTATTTTACAGTCCTAGTTCCAGAGGTTTAATTTGAACTTTAAAAGTTGAAATGGAATTGTAAAAAATTATACAATATTACATATTAATTTAATTTATTAGTAAAATAATTTTTATATCAGACTAAATTAAACTGCGTTTAATACTAGAGATTAGATTATATTTGTTTAGTTAGGGGCAATTCGATACAAAAAAAGCATATTTTCGATAATGTTTTTTGACGACCCAGTTAATATATAAATATTTCTATAATTACTACATCATAATATAACATTTAAAGAATACTGTGTAAAATTTTCATAAATAAATATCAAGAAATGAGGCATTGACAGCGAATCTTCGTAGACGTGACAAAAAAAGTAACATTGCGGTGACACGGTTAAGTATTTTTTAAATCTATATGTACTTAATACCGTCTCCACGAGTTTTTAATCCGAGCATTCAAGTACAACATTAAAATTCAAAATAGAAAATAAAATGGCGAGTAATATAATAAAGCCAGTCATTAATAATGAACTTTCAGCTTTCATGTGAAACAGCAATTAGTATTTAAAATGTAACGCATTAATTAAATTGTTATGTATTATATGTTTTTATTGTTCTCAGGGAGTGGCTTAGCCGATTTGACGGCTTATCTCTTATCAGTGTTGTTATCAAACCAGATACAACACGAAAACTTACGCACACGACATCTACCCTCTAAGAAACCCTACCTTGGTATAAAAATAACTTGACTTTTGTTCGATTATGTCTTTCATTTAATTTATTTAGAACGCGTTTATATTTTTAGGGTTCTAATCTAATTATGTAATAGTTAAAAATAAATCTATACGATTTATAAAGTAGCTGTAGTCACTACGTTCACGCATGCGCAGTTTATAGCATCTTAGGTAAACCACTTTTAATTTATGTCATAATCCATATAGCTTACATTGGCTTAGAAATTTTAGTTTATACTATAGATTTCCGGTAAACATAATTAAGAATATTTAAATTACGTAAAAGATATTAACAGAATACAACTCTATTTAATGTTAAAAACCTCTTTACTAAGTGATATTGTTGTCCCAATTCAATTTGAAAAAAAAATGTATTTATTTTCAAAATAAAAATCTTACCTCCTATATATAAAGATGTCAGAAATACTTAAAACTGCGAGATCTGTAACAAATTAATTTTATTATTAATTATAAATATAACTTGACATAAGAAATAAATTAGAATCATAAAAATACGCTGTCGATTTTTTTTTTAATTTTAACGTATTTTAAAATAACAAAATTTCTGACATTTTTCATGAAAAATCGGTAATAATAAAAAAGATAAACTCGACAGGGTTTCCTGCAGAAACTTATCACCTAATGAAATCATTTTAGTTTTTTGAATTCAGAAAATCCAGTGATGAGTTATGAGTGGCACCGTAATGAAACTTTTTTTTTGTGACTTCTGCGGAGATTCGCTGTCAATGCCTCATTTTTTGAAATTTATTTATGAAAATTTCACAAAGTATTCTTTAAATGTTATTTTATCATGTAGTAATTATGGAAATATTTATATATTAACTGTGTCGTCAAAAAACATGCTGAATAAAGGTCAGATTATATTTGTTAAGTAGCGGGAATTTCTAAAAATAAATTTAAAAATAGAGTGTAGTGAAATAAACATTACATATTTTGTATTTGTTGTTTTGTAATCTTTCTACACACTGTAACCAAAACCACTGTACCATTTATTAGAAGGAAGTAACAGTGTACAAATAACTAAATCAAATCTTTTCTTGTCCAAAATAATTTTTCATTACAAGTTTTTGAAGTATATAAGTAAACTTTTTGCAAGTTTTTTTGATTTTCAATTTTCTATCAAATGGTGTCAAGAGATATAGGTCAATTTTATTACGTTATGTTACGTGATTCTACTGCAATAAGTTAGTTTAGGGCTTCACTGTACGGGCTACAGAGTTAGGAGAGATATTGGCGATTCCCTGACGGTTTGTCGATTTTTATTTAGTTTAACTTTGACGGTGATATACATCCATAACGTACGACACCGGTATTTTTGCCCGTGACCATGATGCTCCTTCAGGAGTCTAGCACATTAGTTGATAATCTAGGATATCGTACGATATATCCGAAACTTGATATTTGATCGAGTTTATTACGTTTCCTGTTACTTTGGTAAATTGGTTTTGTGTTATTTTAACGTATAAGTATCATTGAATATATCTTTAGTAGTCGTATATATAAAATACGAGTATACATCAAATTTATGTACGGATTTTATAATAACAAAGTTATTGCATTCGTAAAATTACCAAAAGTTACAATGAAATTATCAATTGTTTGTTTTATGTATGTTATATTACTAATAATAATAATTGCCTTCACTGGTAATTGTTATTTAACATTTAAATATAACAATTAAATGTATTCTTTATTAATTAAAATCCTAATAAAATGTAATGGATGGAGCTCCTAAGCAAGTTAATGTATCAAACATTGTTGACACTGAGAAAGGCAAAGGAATCAATAAATTTGGAAATTGAGATGAAAGTGAAATTACCTTCATATGAAATTTTTAATATAATCAAAAAATTAAACTTCAATTTGAAAAATCAAGATTTCATTAACAGAAGTTAGTTAAAAGGAAGAGATTATTTTATGTTTCATCCAAATTTAAGTAAGAAAAGATGGTTTAGAAATGACTCCCGCAAAATTATATCAACTATAATCAGAATCAAAAGTAATCATTGTAAAACTCCAGCTCACCTGTACGAAATTAATATTAAATCCGACGATAGATGTCAATAGTGATATATTAGATGTGATTAAAACTTTTCCTGTTAATACTAAATTTTTGTTAAGTGATTCAAAATTAATTAGTGAATTATTTCAATATTTAGAAATTTGTAAAATATAATTATAAAATGTTAAATATGTATAATAATGTTAGATTGTGGATATGACGAATAAAAGTCAAGGCAAATAAATAAATAAATAAAACAATAAATACAATAAGAATTCTAACAGTACCTTAAAGATAATAACATCAATGATAACCAAAATGGAATACTTCCGAAGAAGAATATTTAAGACAACTCTTGTTCGATTTGATTTCATGATCTTTCGCAGGAACAGCTTCGACAGAGCAATACTTACTGATGACTTTTCAAAATGTATAATGCTTTCCGGTAAAAACACAACATCAAAGTACAATTATAGAAGCTATGGTAGATGATCTAGCCCAGAATGCAGAGCTGTATGAGTTTCTCAGAATGATGTAATGGATAAAATGATTGAACTGATTCATTTATGATATTTATGTAAATAACTGGTTATGTAAGATATAAATAATATTTATTACATATAATTTACAACAAGAAACCTGAATCTTTTCCCTTCGCTTACTTTTCCAAGAGTAATAACATTGTGCATAGGTTGGTGTCCTTTATAACAATGCGACATCCCTTGTAGATCAATAGCGAACACATTTTCATGGTTTTTCTACTTATTCGATACGCATACACCCACATGGGTGAGTCTATAGGTTAACTACCCCATAAATAACCCCAATAAGTCTTTCCAAACCGATTCAAATCTATTCCCGCAGTATTTTATGGCTATATTTAAAGATCTAGTCGAATTGGATATGTTTCTTGAACACGCCTAAAGTTGACCATTATTCTACCTATATTTCTAAATGTCAGATACATTTGAATCCTTTTTATAAAATTGGTGAACCACAATAAAGAGTAAAAACGTTTTTCTTTTGTGATAGTGGAATAGATTTTATAATAAAACACAAGCAGATATTTAGCGAGTATTAAAAAAATGTTTAAAACTATTTATGAAACCGGTTTCGAACCATCATACAAATTTGGCGAACAAATATATAAGAAAATAAAGGAACAAACATATACTTACAACATTATAATATCCACCGAGATAGATTACATTTAATCGACGTGAAAAGCTGTCTAGAGATACAAATCTTTAGCATTAGAAATTAACCCTAAGACTTGCAACCCCTTAGAAGAAGTACGTCTTCAATTACAGCACCAGACGTTTGGCTCTCGTCTCACATTACTCCTCTTAAACCACCCCTTTAACATAAATATGTCAGTATAGGGTTGCCGCGAAATATAATCCCCTGTTTATAACATTCAAAGCGTACGTGGTTTTACTTTCTGATTTCTTAACCCTTAAATATAAAGCTTCATATTAAAAATGTATGGGTAGTTAACTTTAAACACTATTTATAGGTACTAAATTATTAATTCGAACCAAATGGACACGGCTACCACCCTATCTTCTTGTATAATCCTCCCCCGCCCCCGCCATCCCCAAACATTGTTTATGAAGTAGTAGGAAGGTGTAAGTGTGTTTGAAATCTGTAAATATTTGTATTTAAGTAAAGCACTTGGTATAAGTCTTGACAGCTTTGGGTAAAAGCTCATTGTGGTGTCCATTGCATTGTGGGGGATAATGGGTTCAATATGGGAACGTTAAAGTGTTTATTTATGGCTTGAATAATGCGTAGCCGGAAGTGTACACTGTCAATATCAGCTGTACGTCGATTTGTAAATATAAAGTGTTTCAATAATATCTGACACATCGAAAGCTCTGACACAATCTGGGCCGGTAAATGGAAAGAGTGCCTGCGTAAAAACAATTTAACAATTGTCAACATTAAAAACGAAAATGTTTACCAAAAAACATGTAAACAATCGTATATTCATGATATCATAATATCTTATAAGCTTTGATTCATTCTTATGCAAAGTAAACAGTAAAAGCTCCTTAAAGCTCTGTTTGGAGTGGTGGTGCTTTTAAGGGTGAGTGGTGTGGTATGTTGGTATAGGTATCCGTCGAGTATTATTTTCGTAGTATATAAAAAACATTGATGGAAACTGAGAAGGCTTAGAAGTAACCGAATGTAAGAAAAATAAACATTCGTACAGAGAGAGAGAAATGATTCCATCTAAATTTACAATAATAAAAAAATTGATGGGGAGATGATATATTAAATGAGAAAAATATAAAAGAAGAAAGTAATTTTCTTTGAGTTATTAAAAAGACCATAAAAAATAAATTAATTGAACAATTATATTGTTTACTGAAAATTTAAATACATAAAATGCTAAGGATGTTTGTTGTAGGAATAAAATTGACAAAAATGAGCTGTGTATAGGCTGCGGTAACAATTTAAATATTTGGGGAAGATGATATTGAGTGATAAGAAGAAAGAAGACGGGCAATAAGGGATATATATATAGAAAGAAATTGTACTGTAAGAAGTATAGGTAAAGAATAAGCTAGGAAAAACAGAAATAAAAGAGGCACAGTGATGTAAGAAGAAAAAATCAGTGTAAATAAGAAGATGGAAGACACTGAAGTACGTATAGAAGAATATATATAGAAATTCTACAGTTTCTAATGTACTATTATTTATAACATGTATTACTGTTCAGGGCTCAGGGTTATTTTATGATATTCATGATGGGGTCTACTGCTATGTTGTCATCTCGCTCCATCCTATTTCATTTCAGCGTTCTTTCCCTGTTGGAACGTATGATATCTAAGTTAGTCACGTTTAAGTGAGCCGCACCGGCAACATCTTATTTTCATAGTATAACTATTACAGCATCTAATATGCTATAATCCAGAATTTACGTCATTTTACCCGCTACGATTTATATGTTGGACACCATTGCTCTCTTAACAATTCCACCTCTATATAAAAGAATCATCATTAAAGAATATTAATTCAATATACGAGTAAGTTTCATTAAACAAGTATATTCCTTTATTAAATTTATGATAATAATTTAAAAACTTTGAAAGGCTAATTGAATTTTTCTATAGAAACTTTTTTAATAACAACTCCTCCTTCATATAGATAGCATTTGTACGTTCCGTCATATTATGGTATTCTATCTCTATGTTGGTAATTGTAAAATTAATTAAGAAACGTAGAACAGAATTAAACGGTTCATCGCTTGTATTTGAATTTGAATAGAGAATTAGATTAATTCTGTATTTATATAATGTATTTTATAACGAAATATTTCCTAGTCAAATATTATTCGAATCACGCTTGTAAATTTCTTGTTTATTTTTTTTTTTTTTATTTAATTTATTTAACGTCGGCCTATTTCCGATGCTGAGTCCTATCACCGACGACCTCCTACAATGTTGGCAGTATTTATGGTGTCGTGGCCTCATATATGTGGGCTACACCACTGCCTTTATATTGTACGATTATGTTTGACCATAATCAATATAAGTTCATAATAACCAAACCCAGAAAATATATATCTGGTCCGGGGATCGAACCCGAAGACACAGCAGTCGGCGTCAAGCATCAATGCTCTCGCCCACTGTGTCGTCTTCTTGTTTATTGTTACCATTAAACTCTTGTTTAATTATCAAATTTAAATTAATTACTTATTCCCTTATTTTGTTTTGACAGCGTTACGATTTCTGGAGAAACACTTATCCAGAAAATAATTTTATTTTGAGCAGTGCTTCAAATGGAATATTTTATACGTAATTTGCTATATAGAATTCTACTCTTATCATAAATTAATTTATTTAAAATGAAAATTACTGTGAAACCTTCAATAACGCGTTAGAGGAGAGTCTGTTTTATGTAAAGAAAAATCAGACGCCAATCAGTGTAAGTTTCACAAAAACCGCATTATAAAAAAAAAAACCATCACAATATCGCACTATAACTCGCACTATAAAATCCCATATTATAGAAGAGTCTACTATACATAAATTTAACTAAATCCGTGTAGTAAGTAATTGAACACAAATGTCTTAAAACAGATTTCATTCTAAAGCTTTAAGTTCTTTGATCTTGTCAAATAAAAAGCTTTCGTAGAATTTTCAACGGCCTTCGGGTTACTACGCTTTTACTCTATATACACATAAACACACATACACACATTCTATAAATAAACTTGTATACTATCGTAAACACCTATTTACAACAGATTATCTCAACAAATACCTCCCATAAAGACGCATTGTGTTCAAAGTTTACTCAACTTTACGTAACTTTATATTATGCAGAGTGTAAACGGATCATAGTGCTGACAACTACTTGAAAGCTGTAACGTGAGCTTTAAGCTGCGAGTCATAGATAATGTAACAACTTAACGTTAATAGTGATATTTTGTTTCCGGTAAATGTTTGTGAACTTTAATTAATTAAAAGTGTGTTTAATTATTACATTTAAAAATAATTTAGTATTTCCCATATGTTTCTCAAAACCAAGAGTTTGAAAACTGGAGTTTAAGAAGATAATTTCTTCTAATTTTAAACTCAGAGTTATTCCAATTGTGAACTGAGAACACATTCTAGTTTCATACTCTGAGCATGATAACACCTATTCTAAATTCAATATTATATATTATTCTAAATTTATATTTTAAATTCATATTCTAATGTATCATTCCCACTCACTACTTTAATTTTATTTTGTATTTTGTATTTAATTTAAATTGTTTAGCATATGGCAATACGCGTAGTCATTCACAGTACCATTTTTAATTTAATTAATTTTTTAAGTTTTCTCAGTTTTTTTAGAACCTTACAAGGTCCAATGTTTTAAATTAAAAATATTAAATTAAGAAAAACTTTATTATATTATAACCTCCAAAATGTGACAATCTGTTAAAATGCAGTAGGATTTACTTTTAAAAGAAGTTTAATGTCAGTTTTTGAAAAATATAGAAGTGAAAACAATTTCTAATATTTTATAAAATATTTTATAATATGTAAAATAATATTAGTAAAAATGTGAGCCGCTCTTTATATAATAATATATAAAATTTACAAGGATAATTTACTTACTTATCCATTTCATAATGTACCTTTTCTTGAATTTAAACTCTTTTTGTTTTTGTTTTAGATCTCACAATATGGCCCCTATTTGGATGATGCGTCACTGCATAGAAAGGTAAGAAAAGTTAAATTTATTGCACCTTCATTTTTGTAACCTAATGTCAATTGCTTAACGAATGTGATAGCTATGTAATATAGACATTAACATATTTAAGAAAGTTGAAGTAATATTTATTATTATTAATTGTTATTAAAAACAGCAATTTTAATTATTTCACATACAATTTTGTCCAACTGTCGAACCGTCAAAATTTATATTTCTAAAGACGTATGCGCATCAACTAAATTAAAACACGAATGTGACTAGGAATGCCTATTCTGAAAACCTGAAATCTAGATTAAAATATTAGATAAAAATAGTAAATTAAATATCAAAACAGTGAGTGGGAATGTTCATATTCTAAATTAAATAAAACACAAAAATAAGTATATAGATGATTTTTTATAAATATTTGAGATCCTGATAAATATATAATACAATTTTACAGAAATTAACACAGCACAGCACAATGGTTTAAAAACAATGAATAATTTAATTACCGAACCAACACTTTGTTGTTTTAATTAGCTTTAAATTTTAAAATAAGTATTTCAGTAAATCAATGATATAATGAATGAACAAATCATACGTTATTAATGGCGGTAATTATCGGAACGATTTCAAAGAGATACGAATATGTAATTAATTTTTGACTAATGCTACAGCAAACGTCATCCGTTTCGCTTTACTGTTTCGAACATGTTAATAATATCTCTCTACGGTTCAATGCAGACAAATTAATGTTGATACGAGCGTAAATTCATTTGTTGTTTCATTTTGGTTTAGGAAATGAAATCTAAACTCGTAGTAATATTAAGGACATTGTCAATGTGTGAGACACGTTCATTTTTAATAAAATATTTCACTACACATTGTATTATTTATATAACGAATCGGTCAATCATTTTTGTTTTTAATTGTATATATATATATGAAAAAATATTCCACTATTATCAGCTAATTTTATTGGAAAATCTTTTGATTTATTCTTCTATTAAAAATTAAAAATTAATCACATTGCTTCCTTTTTAATTGATTCGAACTTTAGTTATATATATCTCGAGTCCGAAACGGTAAATTGACTTCAAATTTTCAGAATAATTAAATAGTTATATTTTTTATAATTGTACAAATATTTATTTCATTATGAGGTGATGCTTATAGTACGCAACGTCCTTAAGAAAATGAAATTACACCATAAAAATACAAATAAAAATTTGATCAGTTAAATTTCCGAAGCTACCAAACTTTGCAATCGATTGTTAAACTACTTCTTGATCCATGTCAAAATTTTATATGTAATAACAAGCCTTTCTAATTGGTACTTTATGGTTTGAAAGATATGTGATTTCACTCTTAATAATAATATACAAAATGTATAAAGATTTAGGTGCCCCTCGCTTTTACTATGAAACTATTTTTTTTTTTTTCTTTTTTGTTTTTTTTAGAGACTACAGTCCTCTATGAAACTATATGATAAATAAATTTTTCTTTTTGCACTACAGAAATAACTTTTCTCCGTGCAATTATATGAGTATACACAATAACTAACAAATGATGAATATATATTTTTTTCTACCGGCTTATCACGTACTGCAGATTAAACTGACCTGACGGATTGTACAGTCTAATCTATTGTGACTTGCACGTCATCAGTCCTGCCCATAATTTAATACCGGAAACGCACACCCGCGGTACGTACGACAAGAATCATTGTCTGCTATTCGCTTCAATGCATTGTGAATCAGCGGATATCAAACACTGTGGTGTCTAGCCGAGCAATGACATTCATATTTTAAAAATAGACAATATTATAAGTCAATTTATGAGAGATCGATTTGTGTTATCCATGCTTACACGAAATTCAGATTTTTCCTTTTAAAAAATACAAAAGTTAGGTCTCTAAAAACACTGTAACTCGTAAACTAATGGTCGGATTGTCATGAAATTTTGAGACATATCGTTTTAAGGTTGGTACTATCTAAAAAAATAATCTAATCATATGTCATCCTATGAACTTATTGAATGACATCGTATATAGGAATGAAAAAGATATAATATGCATGATGGTGTATCGTAGACATATACGATCTCTCATAAATTGAACTACATACATCTAAGAAACTATCATATTACATAGTAACAGACTATATATGTCTTCTTTAAACTGGTGAACACTACTCCCTAATAAGTTGTATGATTATGTGCCCTGTAAACATTTTGGAGTAAATTCTACTTCATTTCTATTACTTTTCATTAGTTTTTTGTAATGAACGCGTTTGTTTTCTATTCAGTCGTTCATAGAAAATGTCTCTTTTATGAGCTACAGACGGCGCAACGACTGCTCACTGTTGAATAAAAGCGACTCCTGTGACAGGTAGGGAATCAATTTGAACTAAAATTGTTTTTTTGTGTGTTGCTCCAACTTGTAAAACGTTAGAATTGAAATGTACCTAGCCATTCTATTTCACCAAATGTTTATACTGGGTGAGAATATAAGAAAAGAGAAAATAATATAAAAATAGGGAAAGAGAAAATATAGTGCTGATCTGGGAATCGAACTCGAAGACGCAGCAAGCAATATTACTCTCGGTTGCATGTAACACACTCATATTAATTAATTTCTTATAACCTAAATAGAAATGTAATCTTGCAGTACACTAGCAGATTAAATCTGGCACACTGTGTTATAATTTGTATATGAGAAGTATATAATGTACCTCGTAATTCGCTTGTAGCAACCTAGCGTTGCAAATAGTTTCTACTTGAGAAGACATTTACTGTAGTAAAATCAAAAAGAGATTTTTAGCTTATAGCATCGATAAATATTTTAAATAAATACGTATATTGTAAATAAAACTTACTATTTCTTGTTTTTTTAATAATTTACTCCACTGCACGATGCACGAACGAAATAACTGACTTTGTGATTAAACGAAATGGAAACAGCAGTATCGTATACCATATAAATAGATAAAAAATATGACGGTTATAACAAACTTTTTTTTGTTGTTTTCTGTGGATTTTTTTTGTTATTGTTTGTTTATTCGGATATAATTTAATACTGTAGTTTTTGTATCAGGAAATATTCCCATGCGTTCATAGCTATCGGTTTGTATGTATGGGTTGTATGTAGATATGCGTATGGACTATGCATTGGCATACGTCTATCCCAAATCAACACATTTTTTATCGCGAACTGGTTGGTTAGGAATAACTGAACAGCCAGACGAGTATTAGATATCATTCTCACTTACTGTTTCAGTTTTATCTTTATATTCTATTTGCAAGAATTATTGCAATAGCATATTACAATTTGAGGAACCGTTTTCTGTATTTGTTTTACTAAAACTTTAAATGTGATAGTATAGTGCTCCTTTTTATCGTCCGCGTTATATTATAAGATGTAAAATGAATTATCTGCTTGTGAAAAATAAAGAAGAATAGTTATATTTACTTTTATTAGTAATAAAAAAGTCCAATATGTCATTAGTGTTGTGTCAAATTTTAATTAATTTTCCACTGAAACTTTACCGAAATTTTTATTCTTTTATAATCATACATTTAATGATTAAACCCTTCTACTACTCAGATGGTTAGGAGGGTAGGGGGGTAAAGAGATACACGACAGTCTTAAGACAGCATTGTCGCGAGTGTATGCGGTTTTATATGTAGCTATGGCCCGTACCAAGTAGCCAGACTATTTGCAATATGCGGTCATTTGTATGTGATTATACTTAAGTCGTTCCAAATGAAAGGGCGGGGCTTCACTTCCTTCCATTTGGAAGAGAATCACGACTTGCTTTTAGAACAGTAACGTAGCGTGCCTTAGACGGACCCCGTATCAAAATTTGTTGGGGCCCAATGATGGGTAAAGATTTTTCGCTAAAAGAACAAAAACGCTCGTATTGATTTAAAATAATTATATATTGATTATACCTCATTGTTTACAATTAATACTCCTAGGAACTAAGCTAAGTACGGCCTAAGAGTTTAAGTGAGATTGTGTATAACATTGTACGAATTTTTGCTTACACACGTGTGGGGCCCCTGTAGCCTGGAGGTCCCGTATCATTGATACGGCAGATACGGCGGTAGCTACGCCACTGTTTTGAAATGAAGTTCTACATTTGGCAGTATGGAATGAGAGTGAGTGAACGAATAAAATTGAAAATTCCATTCTATGTATTCTAACATGATCTATACTATAGGGAAATTTAAAATTTTGATTTCATGTAATAATCCAACACATTTTCGATCAATAATTATTTGAATTATCTCTTATATGTACAATACCCCAGACGAGAAGATTATTTATACATTTAAATATATTTTTTAACATACTATTTCTGAAGTTCTTCGTATATGTAAAATAGAATTTCAATTCATCTTCACGTAAAAGCAGCAGCAGCAGCACCAACCGATTGTTTGCTATCGTCTTCAGCTCTTAGCAAACATGAAAGCTTTTTTCAGTTCAATTTGGCACGTTTATGGCCTAGGTAACATTGTGGGCTAGCAGCTTACGAGAGAAGAGCTTGTACGTTACTATTATATGTAATATATACACCTACAAGATACTTAAAAGAAAATTTACTTATTTAAAAAGAAGATTAAAATGAGATTATTCAAATAAAATGTAAAATATTTAAATACGCAGCAAGTGTTCTTTAACCGTTTATAATACAAGAAGTGAGAGCGTAAATAGGGGGCATGTAAGCTTTTAACAAATTGAGTGGGAGGTTTATTTCTTCGTTTGTTTTGTAGCTCTAATTTTAAAGGTCTATTGAATTACTTTATTTAGAAATTAGAAAATCTTGCAACGATTTCAAAAAATATTAAATTAAATAAAAATTAAATATTAAAATTATTTTGTTCATCAGTAGTGTAACAGTGTCGGTTCTGGCACCGTTTAAAGATAGTGTGTTTCCAGCCTTAAACTCTTTCCAAATTGTTTCCAAAAAATATTGATTTATTAGCCGGTCTTGTTCACCTTTTATAGTATTTAATCTATTCCATACCCATGCCCATTAAATAAAGCTAATTAAAAAAAAATTCAACGAAAATATGAACATGATATCAGTAAACAAATTTCACTCGTATCATATTAATAAAATGTCGACGCTCTGAGTTGTAAATAACGTACATAAAAATAAACGTACGGTAAATAATAAATAACATTTGATATTAAAAAAACCATGATAATTTAGCTCCTCCTACGCTCTAAGCCTTTATATATTTTCCAATGAGAAAATAGAGAGATTTCTTTTCAATGTCGGCTGATTTTTGAGTTGGGTTCAACATCGTATCATAGTGGGTGATGGATTTTTCAGATAGCTTTAAAAAAATGTCACGTAAGCAAAATATGAATTAAACATCTGACACCAATGACGAAGGACTGAAATCGATATGTATAAATATTATGTATGTATATACTTTTATATAAATTGAATTCATTTTTAGTAAAGCTCGTAATAAATATTACTTATTTTTTAAAGACGCCCACAGTTTGTTTACGTGGTGACATTTATTTTTCAAAATATCAAAGAACACGAAATGTTGATGTTATGAAGCAACATTTATTAGCAAATACATGCGACACATTTTTTATTAAATCAAAGTGGAATTAACCTCGTAATTTTTAAATCGACCGGAACTTTTTTTACTGATGCTTGCTTACAAAAAAGTGACCTGTATTTTAAGAGGAAATCTTTATTTTTCAGCAATAAATTTTTGTGGAAACTAGAGCATGACTAAATTATTGATAAATGAACTGAAACGTATTTTAAGCTGTTGGCATTAATTGCATTCTGTAATCAGTGGAGTTGAAATTGTTGCATACACAAATTTGTCGCAGATTCCACAATATTACTATTTCATCATCTCGTTAGTCACGCCATGTTTTCAAAATTATTATTGATTGATTTTTCTTTCTTTATCAATAGATAGGTAGATATTTACCACTTAAATTAGCTTGTGGCATGCTAGAAAGTTGAATCTTACACACTTTGGAAAATAAGCTTGTAGTAAGATTTCACTGGAATCCAATTTTCCACCTGTAGTTTTACCTGGCATACTATATATTGAGAACTGTGCTTTCAGAATCTCAAATACCCAATTATTTTTTAATAAAGCCCCATTTGCACTTACTGTTTTTAGTTTTAATGCCTACCTATTTATAACCTTTATTATGGTTCTCAAACTTACGCTTAAGACATAAAATGACAGTGGAAAAAAGCTTAAAATGTAGATGCGTTATTCATCTAACTAATTGCAGCTTTCGATTTTACTTTTACTTACATAAAACGATTTAAACATAAAATACATGGTTCTTTGATAATATTTAAATGTCGCGAGTCAAAAATGGCCAAGTATCGTTTCACCTTAAATGTAATTTTGAACGTGAAATCGTGCGTCATGCGTCAGTACTATACATTAATTTCTAATAACTAGTATCTTTATTTGATATAAATTATTGTATTTAATATAATTAATTTTATTTCTAAGGTGAAACTTACACTTTAAGTTAAAACCTTAAATTAACAATAAAACTCAGTGAGTAGGAATGGGGATTAAATGAAAGTAGACATTTTTTCTTTTTAATCGTTGAAGGAATAAAACGGTATAAACAATTAGTTATCCCTTGACATCATGTCCGATTTCTACCCTAATCTCTTTTATGAATTACCAACTTCTTCTGTCACCATTAGCGTATATAGTGCAATAAAGAAAATCCGAATTTCTTTCCCGCCTAAAGCAAAGGCTACGACTTTATTTATTTATTACATAACTTTCAATAATACATCTGCATTTGTTTGTATAGATGTATAATTAGTTTTGAATGATGAAAACTCAAAATCAGCGTCTAAACACAAGTTTAAACATGATCTCAACGCCATGCCAGCCAGAGTTCGAGTCAAGTGCAATGCCAAAATGTATAAATACAAGCACGACACGAGATAATCAACCGAACAGCGAATGCATCGACACTGCAAATCGTCAACTGCAGACCGCGAACATTTCGTGACTTATTAATAATATATAAAATACTTTTATTGCCAAAACGTGCTTCTTTCATAGAGAACTGTTGTGTGAAGAACAAGAACTTATAAATGCCAATACCTCAACTGTATTGCACCAAATGCCAATTCCGCGATGTATATGTACACAGGTATAGACATAGAACTCATTGCTGAGAGTGCTGAAATTAACGTGGGACGGTAAATATTGTAAAACTAATTTATATAGATTGATTATTGATTAATAACCAATTAGTTATAGTTCTTATGTCACCTTTATTATGGTTTAGTTGAGTATATGTTGTTTTTTTTTATTTAATTTACTTAACGACGATCTATTTCTGATGCCAAGTCCAATCATCGATGATCTGCTAGTATGATGAAAGTTTATATGGTGTTGTTGTCCTATATATGTCGTTCACAATACCGCTGTCTAATAAGTTTGTGATTATTTACATGCATAATCAATTGATAACAACCATACCGGAATCGTCCTCTTTTAAGCGTGTCTGTCAATAATCCTACATCAACTTGATCCGGCTCTGTATCAAAGTTAATGAAACACACATAGATGCATTTAATTAGTTTCAACAAAGTACTTTTTAGTCGGTTTCAATTTACAAAAACATTAAACAAAAAAAATTCAATAAACCTTGGACATTTTGAATGACAATTTAAAGCAATTTAAACGCCCCTACGCCACTTCTAACCCCGCTCAATTGGATGCTGAAATATATCCCGGTACTTGATATTCAATACCTTTTGTTTTCACGCATGACAGGTATGGGTTGACAGTATGCCCTTTGACAAGATTAGATTCGTCACTTTGATTCAAATCGACACCTACAGAGCCGTCGTTATTTGCGCTATGATAACAAAAGCGGAAATAACGTTGTAATTTTTTTTTATTTAATTTAATTTTAAGACTTGGTACACTGTGAGAAACACAGTAAAAATTGCTGTAAATAGAAATGAATCGGAATACTACATTCATGTGTTTAGTTTTTTTTAAGATCAACACATATTAAATTAAATATGTTAATAACAAATTAGGCTAGACCATAATAAAATATTGGTCGATAAAAACGAAACGAGCCGAAGCGCTGACTTTCTAATCGTTGTAAGTGTCGGCCTAACTTGATTTAATAGCAATAAGTTGGGATATTTACACCTGTTTAATAAATAAATAATATTTATGACTTTTATAAAAAAAATCTTTTTAATCTGAAGGCCGCCATGATTTTATTAACCTAATACATGTGTTTATCACTTCCTTATTTAACAGCTAAACACACGCTGTAATTCCATTTGATGTAAGCATCATTAAGCGAGTGAATAAACCGCACTGCGAATAAAAAACCACGCGGAAGAAAATCTGCAATACTTATTAAGATCAGTTCTGAAACACTAAGTCTCCAGTGCAACCCTGTGTAAACTTTCCGTGGCTAATCAAAATTGTGTCTATCTTAACTAAGTTTACTAATCACAAATACTAATTTCTTCCTCAATTCCTTTCCAAGTTATTTTAAAAACCCATCACTTACATAAACTGTGGGATAACTTAAAGAACAAAAACTGCCAAAGTGTCAAAGTTTTCACTGTTATATTTACACAGATTTGACTTATCTTCAAATTGTTTTATTTTCAACTTGTCTATATTCTTAAGTATTATGTATCCAACTTGTCTTACAAGTACAACGAATGCTTCAAACTTTTAAAGTGATTTATTTTTAACTAAGAAAGATAGAAACTGAATATAAAATATTGATTTCTTTATTATAGGTTAATTAGATAATAATAATCTGTTTCTCCACAGATGCAACCAGTGCCGGATTAAGACCCATAGTCTATGAGAACTGCCGCGCCTTACTCCCATTGTTCTAGTATCGGATTATACATAATGTAAGTTATTTGATAAATGCTCAATTTAACTTTTATAATATGATTGTAATTCCTACCTTACATTCCATGTATTATTTACATAATAACATTTATTATTTTGAAGCTGTTAACTATAAAAAGGGTTTAACTAATTTTCTAAATATACCATTCATTTTCAAATTGGATTTATTTCCACAAAGCAGGTTACAAAATAACCTATATTACGTAATAATCATTTACAAAATAGGTAACTTTTGTTATAGGTTATTCATTTTATTATTTTTCGTTAAATCCGCCAGATGCCGCTCCGATCACTAAATAACTTAAACGATTTATCTAATTTTTAGGAATTGAATTTATCTAAGACCACTATTAGCAACTTTAACGACTTTTCTTTTTTTCTAAATTAGGCTGCTAATGCTCTGTCTAACTGTCTATAGTTTGGTCAAAATTTTGTAGAAGATAATCCGTGTTTCAAGTCCATTTAAAACAAAAATTGTTGAGTCCCAATATCTACAAAAAATATCATTGGTAGCGTTAAGCGGACTCTATTTAAAAGTTGATGTAAAAACACCTCCTTTCCGAAACACCAATAACGCTAATCTTCCAAATCATCAAATATCTAAATACCACCATCTGTAGACCATTAAACATCCTATCTACATAAAGCCGCAGCGTTGAGCTGTGCTGCACCATAGGTACTCACACAAGCCACTCACATCGCGACGTGATTTTATTGTAGCATAATGTGATAATCATATTAACTAAATAATTTACATAACTTATATTATAAAAAATATGATGTAATATTTATTGACCATAAAGTTTATATGAGAAATGTTAATAACGGCCATAAAATTTGATCGCACTGATTATTGGATTTATTACTAACAGTGTACCCTGGGAAGGTAATACACTTCATAATGATGTTGTTATTCAGAAGATTACAAAATGAAGTTATTATTAGATGTTAATCAAAGGTACACTGGCCGAGACCGTTATTGGTTGAGGAAATACATCTGTCTTCTGTCATCTTCAATAAAAGATTTAAACGATTGCAGTTGAATAGAGATATCAGAATGATCCCCAGGTTCAGGCAGGAGAATGAAGAGAAAGAAAGCAACTATCGGGAAGAAGCAGGGAGTATGTAAAATATGCGAGGAAGACGAGGAATGGCTAGAGCATATTATAACTTGGAGTAAGGAGAAGATGAATAGTGCTGCAAAGTTTGCTAAGAGGAAGTAAAAGAAAAGATAGATGGCGGAGGAGATAAAAAGAGAAGGAATAAGTGAAAGACGTAGAACAAAGGAAGTGTTAAGTTTTATAAAAAACCTGTGGTTTTCTATAATTTATTTAATTTAATTATATATTCTTTATTTTATAAATCTCTATCTGAGGGTAGTAATTTATTTGTGAAGAAAATAACGGATCTCAGCTTAGTACAATATATTTTAAACGTTTACCGTATGAACCTATAATTACACCTCCTAATTTATAACTACCTTAAAACTAACAAACAATCTAACTTTAAAACAATGTACTTTTCTCTTAGGTGGAGAAGGTTCAATATAACAATAACATATTTGAATAATTGCATATTATGTAAGCAGTGTTCTATATTCAATGTTCAATTCAATAAAACCGGTGTTGAATTTTCGGACACTTTCAATTAGAAACATTTAAATTAAAAACTATATAAAAATGCGTAGCATATGTTTGCTCTGACCAACGCAATACTGAACAGAAAGGTTCTTCTATTTTGTGATATACATACATAAGTGATTTTCAATTACTCATTAATAGATGCTAACTAAAAAAGGTCTTTAGATATACTCGAGAAAAATCGGCAGGCAAGTACTGATAACACTGACATCAGATATCAAATTCTTCATAAAAGCCCCGTGATAGTATCACTGATCCACCTCTGTATAGTTATTATAATCCAATTAATGAAACCGTTACACATGCTCTGATTATTAAATCATTTTTCTTCAATTATCTCGGTGCGTGTTTTTGATTCCTGTTAAATTGCGAACGCCCTTGCAGGTATTCCCTGTACGGGAATGCACATGAATATTTATGAGCCACATCCGACATGACAACACCAGGCTTCCCTTACCACCACCCTCCTTACTCTTGGTAAACCCTACGGCACTCCCCCTTTGTCCTCTCTCTATTCCTTAGCAGGTCTCATCAAGTTGCGCTAATCGCTAAATCTCTTTATTAATTATTACCTGACAACTTCACATGGAGTTTTAGTCACTATGCTAATGCGTATAGATCAGATACGGCATGAACTTTAACCCGTGAACTGTACAAGTAGAGAACAACAGTTATATGGAGATTTGCTGCAAGGATTTCTAGAATTTACATGATATAATAATCACACGTATGTACTATGAAAGACATCTTATTTATGGAGTGGTGTTTGTTTGTAAAGCCAGTCACTCACGTTCGTTCCAAACGGACTGCCTTCCTTCCATTTGGATGAGGACATGTTTTAGACAATTTTAAAGGTACATTCTATGCCACAAAAATGCTTCCTGAAATATTAAAGCCTCACTAAGGAACACAAAGGCCTTTTAAATATATAAGGTTGTCGTTTACCCAAGAAAAAGTATTTTTTAAACAATATAATCAAGTTTACAACATTTACATTTTTGAAAACAAGTAAACATTTATTTTTTGCGAAGTAATCTTATTAAATTTGTTTCGGTTATATTCAGCTAAAGTCTTTATGAATTCTTAATGAATGCCAACATGGAGAAACAAGGAATTCCCTTTTCCCAAGCTGTTCCACGCGCATTAATAATTGACACGATTTAACTTAACCATTTAGGCAGTGATTACGTTTCATCTGTTACTAACAAATTCCACTTAATTATTAAATGACTGTTTCAATTGACGAATAGGTACACTTTAATGAAATTACGTAAGTTTTTATTATTAGAAAACTATGAAGAGAACAATTAAATTGAATTTCACGAGGAAGGAAGTCATTAAAGCAATATTTGAAAGTAATGTACATAGTTCTAATTATTTTGTGATTTTATTACCGGGTGGCCGGCTGTATCAGTGAAGTACAAACTTTGTTTTTAAATTTACCTTTATAGAAATTCGATTATTGAGAAAGTATAATATAAATTGTCCTCCTCTGCTTCATCCGGTATTTCACTGTGTGTTTCGTGCCTTACCTACTATTACAAAGTCATATTTAACGGTTATTAACAAAGCAATCAAAAATGCTTCCGTTTTTAATAAAATTATGTATAGAAATGTCTTCCGAGAACTATTATTCCTACCCACTTAAATATACATCATTTCGTTAGATTGCACAACTCTACCAAACGAATGTCATTGTATTTACAGGGGGGGTAAGGTTTCAACTTTTTTTTTTCATTTTCTTTAAATTTATTTATATTATTGCACACATATTAAGTTTATTGTGTGAAAATTTGAAGTCGATTGGAGTAAAACTGTCGGAGATATAGAGTTTTAAATCTTCATCTCTCTGGTCTGTTTTCGTGTTACTTTGAAACTTTTAAATGCGGTTTCTCACACTTAGCTTTTTCAGAGTCGGTGCCCTCTCTAGCTCAAAATCTACTGGACCGATCCTTTTGAAATTTTGCACACTCTTTGTTTACATAAATGCCGAGGTAACGCTGTCGAGTTTTTTTTTGTCTTTTAATTTTAACGTATTTTAAAATCACAAAGTTTCTGATTTCTTTTAAGAAAAATCGGTATATTGACTTTTAAGTGCTGTAAAAAATTGAAAAATTAATAATAATAAAAAAAACTCGACAGCGTTATTTGCAGAAACTTATCAACTAATGAAATGATTTTGGTTTTTTGATTTCAGAAAATCCAGTGATGAGTTATGAGTGTCACCGCAATGTGACTTTTTTTTTGTGACGTCTGCGGAGTTTCGCTGTCAATGGCTCATTTCTTGATATTTATTTATGAAAGTTTCACAAAGTATTCTTCAAATGTCATTTTATCATGTAGTAATTATATAAATAATTATATATTAACTGTGCCGTCAAAAAAAGTTATCGAAATATGTTTTTTTTTTATTGGTTTGACCTACTAACGGTCAATTTATTGCAGTCCAAATATAATCCACGCGTAGGCATGTTCCATTAATAAAATGCTAATCAGGGTTACTTAAAGAATGAATGACAAATGCAATTGCATTACGAGGATGCAACAATATGCAGTCCTTCATATTTTAACAAGCTGCAGCTTTTTATTTGACTAGCACAACAACTACAAAACTTAAAGTAACAAAAACACAAATTTATATTTATTCAAAATCTTAAAAAAGCAATTGAATAATTAATTACAATAGTAACAAATCTATTACAATGATATTGAATTAAATGCGGCATTATATCACTCGCTGAGCATTCGTTAATAGCGCAATTATTATGCAAGACCAAATGTAATAGCAATGTTAATGAGTGTTTCCGTTATAGATGGCACTGAACACACTAGACATGCATAGGTCAAGCAGAAAGCACATTTTGTGTTACTCAGTACTTTACTAAAATATAGAATCACGTGATGTGGCGTATACTTCATTTTATAATGAATTTACAATACGGTACTACACTGCAAGACCTTATAGACAATTATCGCACTTTGCTGTGGAAATAAATCGTCTTGCAGTAGCCTAACTAAGTATAGATTTACAAATATCTTTTCCTGGTGTGTTCGTATGCAGTGTGTCGTACGACTATAATAGCAGAATTCAATGGCAGAATAATTACAAGTAGAAACATGCGGCATCACCGTATGTATAACTGGGACTACCAATACCAATGCAATACCAATACGAACGCAACTCAAACCAATGTAAACATAAACATAAACAGTCGCATTAGAAATGTGTTGAATTCGCTGAGGAGTTCGAGTCGAGTCAACCGGATGAAGTGAAGCACTACTGCACTGCAGAGCTTTATTGTGGAAACTACATACAAAATTACATTTCTGACCTCTACAGTAAGAACTGTAAAAATAGTAGTATGTATCTATCTGGTAGAGAACGACATTCCCTACAATTTTTGTGCATAACGTTTTTTTGTAGGTCTTACAGATACTGAGCTGTAAAGTGGAGATTCCAAAACCTTAACTTCCATACATGTAATACTTTTACTTAAGGTGAAACATTACTTCATGGTTATATAGTTAGATGTACATGGCAATAGTGTACTAAAATGACAATAGATTTACAAATTTGTACCAGCACTCCATGTTTTCAAATATAAAAACGTTAATAACTTTGCATAAACTTTATGAGTCAGATAAATTAGTATAACAATTATTTAAAAACATATAGCGTGTTGAAAATCAAATTTTTATTTTCTGTTAATATATTTATACCTGCATTCAAGGAAGTTCTTTTTATATATACATATTCAGAAATAGTTAACATTATGAACTTGGTATTATTTAAATTAAGAGGATCTTATTTTCTTATTTTAAATGCACTTAACCCGAATAAAGAACTTCTTAGGATGGTATATTGCTTAAAAGATTATTCTGATGTTCTGTTCTCACACCATCGCGACCCTCGTACTCTTTAAGGGTTTAAAATAATTATAAACTAGTTATAAAGATTTCACTTGCCTCAACGCTTTGTCGCTATAAACATGTCAGTACCAAATGCATTTTAAAATAGATCACAAAAAGTAGTATATTAGGTAAAATTGTTTATGTGATAACTAAGCTTTGTTATGTTAGATAAACGTCAAATATACGTAACTGCGTTAGCAGGTTAATAGTCTAATATAAAAAATGTTATCCGCAAGAGAAAATAAACAAAAAGAAAATATATATTTCTAAATGGTTTAAACTCTATAAATTATATTTTCGTTATCTGAAATTTATGTTTAAATCTTTTCTCGCATGTGATTATGGAGGTATTATAATCTGATTTAATCACTACACCACTGCCTTATAAATATTAATATATGATTTTCATACAATTTAAATTAATCTGCGTTTAATACTAGTTCTCGGATGATCGCGATTATAACACCAATATTATTACAAAATAACAATAACAACGAAGGTCAGAATTGTTATTATAGACCGAGTTAAAACTATGGACAACACTATACAGAGAACACGGCCTCTTTCCAGTGCGCCTGCGCGGTTGCTGAATGCATTTAATGACTTTTATAGTAGAAACAGGAACTGATGTTTTAGACAACACGAGACTAAAAACTAAACCCACGTTGATCTATTATTCATAGTTTATTTAAAATGTTAAAGCATCGACGCTTTTAGCTAAGTATATTTGTAGATGTTTGCATTTGTTAGTTTTAAATATGAACGATTAGGATGATTGACCTGCTAGTTAGGTATCTGATAAAATATTATTTTATGACTGTAATAGTAATTTGTAAATTACAAATTATTAAATATAAGGTAATAATTAAACTAGATGTACGTCCCACATATATATACATATATATATTTCATACGTATAACTACATATAATTTTAATAGTGTTTTTGTTTAATCTTATACTTCATTCTGGCAGTCACAAAACTTAATAAAAACAAGTTTATTTTAGTGGTTTACGGTTGTAAGGTTTCAAAGCATTCCAATAGTAGACGTCGACGCCGTTGTGCGTCGGTTTTAGCCACGACGTCGGTGTCTACAACTAGAATCAGCTCTTACAACTAGTTCTAGTTCTAGTCTAGGCCAGTAGAACTAGTTCTGCCACGATTACGATTTTAAAATAACATCAATGTCGTTTCGGTTCGCGTTAGGCGTTAATTTTATTATATGCCTACTTTTTACGATCCGATACTGTAGTTTTTGATGACATTGATTCAAAATAACTTAGTATTACTCAATTTATTTCAGTTTTATATCAAATTTATTTTAGAAATGAGAGCAAATCATATTTAATTTACTTTTTCTGTGAAAATATATAATAACAGTACTAAATTTTTCGTTATTTTCTAAATAGAAATAGATTTAAATAAGGTGATGAGGGGGGGTCTCTAAAAACTTTTTTTATCAACACTATATCTGCGGTCATGACAGCTTTTATCACATCGACTGTAATCGTCACCTTAATACTGACTTTACGAAGAATAACTAATTTAGAATAGTGATTATTACCTTTATTTTATCCCAATTTTCTGAATGTTGAAAGAACCAGTCCAACAATAATATAGAGAAATGGTTTACCTGGAAAAGAAAATATATATATTTAGTAAAATCGAAAACCAATGTCTTATACATAATAATTAATAATAATAACGTCTTCATTAATTTCATTGTACTATTAAGAACCCAGCAGAACTTCTCAGAAATTTATAAAGTTTAAATCGATGTCACAATTGTGATCAGTTGCTGAATAGCTCACCCTTGATAAAGGGTTGGTTATCATTGAAACAAAGATGTCAATGTTACTACTCAATAGAACTGCCTCACCCCTATCTACCTCCATCACTGGAAATGCGATATAAATAGTTTCGCACATTGCTAAGAAATTGTTGAATAGTCGATGGCCTTTATGGACTGAATGTAAGACATTGAAGATAAATTATACACTCTTAACTTTATTACGCAGCATATTCTTCACCAGTACGAGGCTGATAAAGTTAATCATCTTTTTAGCTAAATTATAATCTTCTCGTAATGTAACCACTCCCCTCCCGCACTCCTCCCACTCACATTACGTGTGAGATGATCTTAGACTAATTATATTTAACAAAATTAAATTTTAATTCGATTTATTTTAATGAACCCACCCCAGTACAACCGCCCACCCCTCCTAACGCCAACGTCGACGCCTGTAGCCTATTAACGATGTTCCTAATAAGTTTGGAATCTAATAAACCAATTAAAATTTCCAATTAATCTCGTCGTATCTTTGAGATACATTTTATTTAAAAAAAAAGTATTTATATTATAAATTTCAAGTTTTGGGTCAAGTGTTAACCTTTACTTGTTTGTGTCAAGTAAGCTAAAAATATCCGTACGTGAAATAGGAGAGTTAATCTTGATAAGCAACACAAAAGCTTGGCGAAGGACAATAGCTAATTAAAAGTTAAAAATAAGAGAAAATTCAACAATATAATTAAAAAAAAAGTGGGTTGTGTTAAACTAAATTCAATTAAATTTCTGTAATCCGAAATGTACTTGAATCGCTCAAGTGTTAGATAAAAGTAAGTACGCACTTATACTTGCCCCACAACGAAAAACGAAATAACATTATGTGTAGATCGACGGGGTGGGAAATGGGATACAAAAACACTTGGAAAATTCGCAGCAGTTCAAAGAAAATTACATAAAAAAATAAAGAAATTCGTGCGCTAATTTATGCACAAATACTGGTACTTCTCTGGCATGTTAGAAATTCATAGGGCCTAAAGCAAATTTCATTCGGAGCCCCACTTTGTCCTGTGTCTTACAGTACTGACTCAACGTTAAAATTATCTTAGACACTTCTGCCTTGAAACAAATGTCTTTTATTTTTATATATATATATATATATATATTATTTCTCGGGCTTCCTACGCCCCTAAAAATGTTCTGCTTTTTCTTATAATTTATATCCTGACAAGTGTGGATATTGCTGCTGCAATTGTCTTTAAATATATGCGTTTCATGTAAAACACTTTAACGTACAAATATTTCTAAAGATTTAAATTAAATCTAGCGCGGGAAAACTGCTATAAAGAACATAAAAGTGATTAAACACAATACTAATTATCACCGGATCATCAAACGCATAAAAGAACACAAAGTGTGTTTTAAATAGCAGTTTTACAGTAATAAAACTTTTAATAATGTAACATAAAACCGAATATACGAAACAATGTATAGTTTATGTATCTTATTTATTATCAGTACGCGTTCCGGTTGTCTGAGAAAATAGTATATGCGCATGCGCACACAACGTGTAATTCTTCGAATATAATAACAAAAGTTTTAATTAATGAGACAATCAAAACTAATTAACAATTAGTAAACAAATGCACGTGCTTATAGTTAATCACACAAGGATTGTACCACCCGATCCGGTCGAGTCCGGTCTGGTGAGGCATGTCTCACACTGCAACGGACTGCTTGCGACAATGACTTTATCACGAGATGAAACTTCCATTTTGTTGTTTATTAATAACTCAACACTCAATAAATTCGCAGATGGCAACACTATTAACAAACCCATATGATTTTTAGATAGTACCAACCTTAAGACGATATGTGTTAAAATTTCATTACATTCCGATCATTAGTTTACAAGTTACAGCTACTTTTCTAAGCAATAGAAAAAACTGAATTTCGTATGTTGTGATATTTGTACTATACTGTCATCCCTTTTCGTGTCGTTTTGCTGTCTCACCTTTTCCATTGTCATAGCTCATGTTATGTACGTATATGAATGTATTCTACTACGGTCTGGATCTCTGCTACTGATATCCAAACGTGTGAACCATCTTATGAATAAGTACGTATAAAATACATACAGCGGCGCATTAACATATATGAAAATATAATGCGATTACACATTACTGAAATATTCTCAAGAAATAAGTTCCAGTGTGAGAAAGCCCTAAGTTGCTGGACATCAATACAACTGTTTTATATTGTGTTTAAATTTAGACAGAGATATTAATAGAATAATCGATTTAATTGGTTTAATAATAAACTTAAATTCCATACAGAATACTTAATAACTTAGCCAGTAAATTATTGCATCATAAATGTTGTTTATTACTGACTTAAGTACATGTAGTATACATTATTGTAACGAGGGAGAGGGAAGGGTGGGGCGGTGTAATTAGTATGCTTTCCTGCAATCACCTCTAGACTTGACCCTTTTATTGTTTCATTCATTGCTTTTAAATCATTATGTGAAGATATTTAATCATGAGGAATGTTCATTGTGTGTCACCTTTAAGATGGTATCGTGGACGAGTTTGTTGAGGCAATGAAATGTCAATGCTTCAATGGGGTTGTGGACGATGTCGTCATTTCTGTTTGATAAAGTTGGCTATCAGGACCTCAAATAACCAATTATTTCATTATAAACAGCAATAGCATAGGAGATATTAGCAATTAATGTGTCCTCATTTTTTAGTGGTCGATTTTTGAATTGTTGATTGAAATTGATGTTAATAAATGTATATTGGCGTGTCTATTTTATTAAATATCTAAATGTTGACGGAGATATAGCAATTAAAAGTTTGAATTGTAATTTTGGCGCTAGAAATGGTCGGCCATATTTGTATGACGTGAAATGCATTTTAACGTCAGTGCTGTGGTAATGTTTTGTAGTTGTTGGTAGTCGTAATAATCAATTCAATTTTTATTTTATTTAACCCTGCTAAGGCAGACATAATATTGAAATTTTATTGTTCCTTGAAATAGCTGTAAATAATATTTGATATACAAATACATAAAGCAGAGATTTATGAGCTGTAAGGTTGGCAGTGGTTATGATGTCACATGCAGTTGGAATGTGTACAACGTTGAATTCCTTTAATAATTAAAGAGATAAAATGACTTTTTTAATTGTTAATATCTCTTAACATATAAAGAGTATTTCAAAAATAATTGGACATTTGAGGTTCTAGTAACCCACTTTATCAGATTTTTACCAAAAGTTGTTCCAAAAATTTACTTATTTTTGCAATAAATATTTAGGATTAACTTTATTTTTGAAAGTAATTCTTTCGTGAAATAAAAAAAGTAATCCAAGAGCTACTAAATATTTTGTTACAGAATAAAAATATATATTCCTTTATCAAAATTCGCAGACGTATTAAAAAAAGGTCACTATTACTTCCAGCACACTAAAATACAACTCTTATTGGGTGTATGTCGAAACACCAACCAGGAATGTTTATTGAAAGTAACACCCTCTTGCGAAGGGAAATTTATTTATAAAAATAACATTGTATATTTTTTATTATTTAAATACTGGATAAAAACATTTTCCGGATAAATGAGTACAATGAAAATAGGGAAATGTTCATGTTATTATCAGTTTACATTTTCATTTCCCATGTAAAGTCAATGAAAATCTAAATATCACTGATGAGAAAACTGATTTGTAAATAATAAAATCCCCTGCGTTTTACTACCAACCCCCACCCCACAAAAACATTAAAATAAACATCCCTTTTATGTTTTTAGATTACAAACACACCGTAACCACTACATTAAATGTTTATGGGGGTAGGATAAACACACACACGCATATGTACACATACATACACAAAGCAAAGGTTAAAATATACAAAAAACCATTTCAATGGATTTTTACATTAGCCTGTATATAATTTGATGACTTATTCAGATCGTGACTGCAAAAGGCGCACGTGGGGAAAATGGGAAAACTTTACACGTTTTGTTGCCCCCAGAGCCTATTACTGTAAAGAAAATTCACATTAAAAAAGCATTTCTTTAGCCATAAAATTGTGTTCATAGCAACCGCTGTTGCAATAAAAGAAAAAAACAATTATTCAAGTTCAAAGATTTTTATGAAGGATAAAGTTTTGTCGAGTTGTACCAATTTGTAAATAATCAGCAGAGTGTATAAACAAGATTGAAAACATATACCCAGGTGCAGGGGCGGCTTTAGCCATTGCGAGGCAGATATTTGCGAGGCACTTATTCTTTGTATCATTTATGTAAATTGTAAGTAAGTATTTTTGATGATAATTGACGAGAAATAAAATGTTATATTGGAAGTGTTGTAAAAGGTAACAACCACAAAGACGACAAATATTAATGATGATAAACTAAGGCACATGAAAGCCTTAAAAGATATACACACCGATTCTAGTGGGATTTCTAAAGAGCCAGGCGCGAGATTCAAATACTAATATAGTAATGAATTTTTCTACTTGGTTTGTTGCACGAGAATGCGAGGCCCCGGGCCTCGTTTGCCCTATTTGCCACCCCCTAAGGCCACCTCTGCCCAGGTGAGAGGAAGGTTTTGATACAACTAAATTAAATGAAACAGTGACTCAAAAATGAGCCCCGCAAAGTATACTAATAATATAGGATCTATCAACAAGTCCGGTCATTTTAAATCAATAGAAAAACGCAATATTTCGGGGGCATTTGGCAGATATTGTGTGTCATTACTAGGTTCACTTCTCGCAGTTCACTTTCGGCAGACATTTGTCAAATCATTTGGCGATGTGCCGAGAATGAACATGGCTATTGGCCTCACCTCTTGTTTCCTTTGACTTGTGTCAGAAGACAGCTCATCAACCGAGACAAGCCAACGCGAGGCGAGAGCTACAGTACACACTCGATCTCGCCTGCCTTGGCGAGAGTGTTCTGCCGTCATTACAGTTCGTACTTTAGAATAAAATAAATATGTCAACAATTTTGTATTTTTATTAAGATTACAACAATTTAAACTTTCTTGATCTTTGAGAAATAATATATTTATATGTGTATTTTTATTTTATACAACTGTTTCAAGCTACATTTTTATACTAGAATACCTTATAACCAAGGGCATTTGTCACGGATTTTTTTCTGTCCTTGTAAATTGAAATTCAGGGTGAGGTAAGTACCTCATTCGCCCTTACCTGCGACCGTTCATGCCTGCTAGTAGGTTCTCGAGCTTCCACCCTTAAGTTGGAAACAATTTTACTTTCCCAATTAAAGCCAATTACATTTCTAATTAACGTTATCTCCAACACACTTTTCACTTGACCACACATTAATTTAAACCGAGACATTAAACCAAACTCAAATATTTACCATTAAACGAAACAAGGTATACGTTAAACTCATGTTATTTTATTGGTCAAGGTTAAATCTCAGTGTGGATCTCTCTAAGGTCAAATTAAAACAGATTCCACAGATAAAACAAGCACCATATCGTATCTATGGTATTTATCAAAGAGTTACAATTATCTTGGAGCAGACATGTTTTTGCGACTCGTTCAGACGCACGCAGATGCATAAAAACAAATCAACAAACCACCACAGCACAAAATGCTGGTATCTAATTTATTACTCATGGTTGCGTGCATTGAAAAGGTGCAAATACTTTAGCTGTTATAGAACAACAAAAAATGTTGTATTTCTTAAATTATGAACAAAAGAAATATGTTGAAGACTAGCGTAATGGTACGATGTTGCGTGACTTGCTCAACACTATAAGAAAACGTATAAAAAATTTCAAATTATATCATTATTTGTTTTATGATACTAATGAATATTTCAAGGAGCGGGGGGTATTTAATCGGGCGATGCGATTCGTAATTAAAATAGTGGGCATATGATGCGCTGTCAGTCCATAGAAGTTGTGAGAGCAGTACTTGCTCAACACCAGGAAAGAAACACTCTTTTTTACGCTTAAAATATGTGAATAAAAACTGATATTTAATATTTATATTATTTATCAAATTTTGTTTCTTTAAATATATTTTGTATCTTACTTATACATTATTATTATTAATTAATTAACTGTGCGCCTTTCGGCTTTACAATCTACATTCTTAATACATTTCATAGAACTTCAACTTGAAATTAAACTTAAAACTATTCTAGACCTTTTTATTTCCAAAAGTACTTTCTGCTTCTTCTTCTCTTGACCCTCTTCCTTCATATTCCCTAGTCTTCCTTCATTCTCACCGTTTCCTCACCTCTTGTCTTCTTTGTCTCCTCTCGGAAAACCGTTTCCTGCTTCTCCTTCCTTATTTTCATCTATCACCTCTTGCCTTCCTTGTTCTTTGTTACTTATACATAATTCTACAAAGCGTGACGCATCTGTAACTCTGGTAATCTACCATTACACTTAAGCATGCTGATATCTCAGAAGCCTGAACACCTAATCAAAACCAAAAACTTGAAATCTGTATTCAAAACTATGCTTAAATACATTAAACAAATTACTTTGCAAGATGAATGTTACATTTCCGTAAAATAGTTCTTAGATAAACATTAAATATGCGTAATTGTGTTTAACAACTAACAAGTTAACTCAACGACTACTCGTGAAGCATACCATGAATAATACAAAAACATTGCATATATTTTATTAATAATTAATTATACACAGATTGTTTAAATTTATAACGATACATTTAACATGTAAATTTATAGAAATACTCAACAAATAATTAAACTTGAACAATTTCATCAAATAATTATCTAATTGTGTTTATATTTTTAATTATCTTTTAAACGCCAGCGTGTTCATAACTTTAAAACAAATATGTTACAATTCATTAAATATAATTCCATTTTAAATGAAATACCAACAATATTTATTTTATAATTATTATGTTCAAATAAATTATTTTAATTTCATTTATATTAAAACCCATTTTATAATAAAGTTCAATTTATAATTGTAACAAATATTAGAGCTTTTAAGCTCGGTTTATATTTTGAAAATATTTTTGCTTTTATTTAAGCTCGATTTAAAAGATTATTTATATAATTAATATTCTTTTTATTCATTGAATTTTGGTTTAGTAGTATCAAATAGAAAATTGAATGACAGTAACTCTAAAATAACATATGAAATTATTTAATATTTATTAATTAATGCTTCAAAAAATTAGTCGATAATTACTTTTTATTTTGGATCATATTCGACAATCTTGTTAATTAGATTAGGTTTTTTTCCTCAGACGGCTGCATATTTTTTTACAATTATCAGTAGATTGTAATGATTGTAATGAAAATGAAATAGGAATCAAGGTAAAGGTCAAGATATATTATAGCTGAAATTTTATAAACAATATTTCAATTATTGTTAACATTTTCCTCTTTTAATTTTCACCTAATTTTTGCTTTTACATATTTCATTTAACATTTTTCAATTTTACATAAAACATAAATAATAATAAACTTATTCACAAAATCAATAACCACTAATATCATACCAATTCAATTTTTCACGCTAATTGCCAATTAATTATTACACACACACATAACTACATGCACACGCTAGTTCAGTAATGCATACTTGAATTTTATTTTATATTTTTTTGTGAGTGTGTATTTTTTTTATTCTGTAATCAAAATTAGTAATGCGATGTTAATTGCATCGAGCTGTTGTTAATTTTAAAGTGTTTCTGTTTCGATGAGTTTCAATATAAACATAAAGGCGTGGTGGGGGACGAGTGGTGTGAGGGGGGTATTAATTTGTATTTACTGTGAGTTGTGTTGGTTCATTATCAAGCAGTATGGTTTCGAAAAACAAAGATAATCCTCTGTGAGTATAATAACGACATCGATATCGATATAACTAGTGATTAAGTCGGTGTTGTTACAATAGGCTAATAATTATAGACAATTAACGTGATGTATAGCTTCTTTCAACAAGAGCTGTTATTTTAAATTAACAGAAAAATACCACATTTCCGTGAAAAGTTGTGATATTTTTAGTTTAATCCATAGTAAAAACTTTGAGGTTAGTAATGAAACAGAATATCTGCCAAATGTCACCACAAGGACGGTAGTATGATGACACCTCTTGTTGAAGGACATTCCACGAAAAAAACTCTTTGAAAAAAATACTGTTCAAGTAAAGCAATGGCTCAATATTTATATATATATACACAACAAATATAACACATAGAGTATACATTAAAATATAACAAAACCACATCAAAAATTATATTGGAGTTTAATATAAAATTCAAAATAATAAATAACCACAAAATATTTGATAAAATTTAATTTCTATAGCCGGTGTTATTTTATTTCTAAAAATAGACAGGAAATGGCTGACGCGACGGAAGGCGGCTGCCGGATGCAGTAATTGGTCAGTTCTAGCAGTGCTAAATCATTGATAGCCTTCATGTTGATCAGGAAAACACTCCGGAACTTCACGAATTATTGACTGAAGAACAACAGCTGGTAATTAGTACTGGCAGAAACTCTGTTCCTCGTTTTAAGCTTTCAGGAAGATTAGTACAAGGTTGTCCTAGTCTAAAATGTAAATGTTAAGTATCCCTCTTACAAATGAATTATATATTATCTTCGGAAAACAAGTAAATGAAACGGACCACATATTTTGATAGTCTAGAATCATATTTCTTTATTCATAATTAAGGTAAGGTCGAAACGATGAAAAAGAAGCATCTTTTCGATAATGTTTTTTGACAACAGTGTTAATATATAATTATTTCTATAATTACTACATGATAAAATGACATTTAAAGAATACTTTGTGAAATTTTCATAAATAAATATCAAGAAATGAGACATTGACAGCGAATCTCCGCAGATGTCATAATAAAAAGTAACATTGCGGTGCCACTCATAACTCATCACTGGATTTTCTGAAATCGAAAAACCAAAATAATTTCATTAGTTGATAAGTTTCTGCAGGTAACGCTGTCGAGTTTTTCTTTTTTATTGATTTTTCAATTTTTTACAGCACTTAAAAGTCAAAATACCGATTTTTCATGAAAAAAATCAGAAACTTTGTTATTTTAAAATACGTTAAATTTAAAAAATTAAAAAAAACTCGACAGTGTTACCTCGGCATTTATGTAAAGAATGAGTGTGCAAAATTTCAAAAGAATCGGCCAAAGAAGTAGATTTTGAGCAACAGAGGGAATCGACTCTGAAGAAGCTATGTGTGAAAAACCGCATTTAAAAGTTTTAAAGTAACACGAAACCAGACCAGAGAGGAGAAGACTTAAAACTCTATATCTCCCATAGTTTTACTCCAATCGACTTCGAATTTTTACACAATAATCTTAATATATTGTACAATAATATAAAAAAAAAGACAAACAAAACAAATAGACGTATTAATCACGCAGTCGGATCTCGTACTATTATAAAATAAAAACACAATTAGTGGTTCAATGAAGTTTACAAATTAGAAAACTATTAGACAAACATTTGAATATAAACAAAGTATACACATCAAAGTAATCAAGCAAATGAAACTACTATAAGTCTATTAGCGCTAACCAAACATATACTTAACGCTCATCGCAGCTAGCAGTTCGCAGCGCGGCTCAGATAGACTCATTGTAATTTAATTACTAGGTAATATATACACACTAACACATATACACACATATACTAACACATACAAGGTAAGCATACAACGAGAAGATACATACTACTGATTGAGAGTGACTTAAATTCGTAATCTGTTTGTTTGTTCAATGGATGTAATTGAATCATTGAATTGGAGTAAGCATCAAATTATATGATAAGATTCATCGTACTAGTGACGTACTACTGTACTAGTTACATTCTGATGTTTATTATCAATTTGGCGTGGATTCATTGACTAGTTGTGAAGTGCTCTGCAATGAAGATACTTATTAGATTGTTACATCTGAAATGTAGGATGTTGAGGCTCGTCTCCACTTCACTAATACTGGATCATAATACGGCAGTCAATTTTGTTCATATTATTCATTCAGAACAATAGTCATTCGGTATACTGATTGAAATACTGAATCATCCTCTGATAACTCTCTTGCAACAAGAAACAATCTGCGATTAAGGGGGGATAAGGTCAAAACGATAGAAAAAAGCATATTTTCGGTAATGTCTTTTGACGACACAGTTAATATATAATTATTTCTATAATTACTACATGATAAAATGACATTTGAAGAATACTTTGTGAAATTTTCATAAATAAATATCAAGAAATGAGGCATTGAGAGCGAATCTCTGCAGACGTGACAAAAATAATACCATTGCGATGCCACTCATAACTCATCACTGGATTTTCTGAAATCGAAAAACTAAAATGATTTCATTAGTTGATAAGTTTCTGCAGATAACGCTGTTGAGTCTTTCTTTTTTATTAATTTTTCAATTTTTTACAGCACTTGAAAGTCAAAATACCGATTTCTCATGAAAAAAATCAGAAACTTTGTTATTTTAAAATACGTAAAAATTAAAAATAAACTCGACAGCATTACCTCGGCATTTATGTATAGAAAGAGTGTGCAAAATTTCAAAAGAATCGGTCTAGTAGATTTTGAGCTAGAGAGGGCACCGACTCTGGAAAAGCTATGTGTGAGAATCCGCATTTAAAAGTTTCAAAATAACTCGAAAGCAGACCAATCCATCTCCGACAGTTTTACTTCAATCGACTTCAAATTTTTACACAATAAAATTAATATGTTGTACAATAATATTTTTTTAAAAAAAGTCCTTTCGTTCTTTTCGATGTATGGATGAAGCTAACACATTCAACGTCTGAAAAGCGTATGCTATAATCAAATCTTCATCATCACTTGATATTTTCCATATGAAAATACGTGCTTTTTCAATGCTAAACATCAGGGAAATTACCCTATTTGCAGCTTGCATAACTTCAGCTTGTTTGACGTTACGTGGACTGAACTGAGATGCAGAATACGTCTGGCTTTATTTACAGTGTCAAAATTAGCACACTTTAGTGTTTAGAAGCGTATCATATTTACATGAATGTTTACGATAAATATAATTACCTTAACAAATTTAATAATAATTCATGGAAGAGTACAAGCAACTTATCTAGGTTTACTACTTTTTAAATATGCATAAAAACAAAGATAAAAGCAATGCATATACTTAAAATAAAAGAAACACATCAAAACGTAAATTTGATGATTATCAGTAAATATATTCTGTTGGTTATTCACATGTAAACCTAGGAGCACACTATTTCTATTGTATGGTAATTAAGCATTATTTAAACTGACATTTACTTTATCTCTATGTTTGATTGCTATTTTATAGTGATTATACTTTTTAATAAAACTGCTATAAATATCTTGCTTGTGTGTTAGTTTTTTTATGAATATATTAACATAGCTGCAAGAATATTATGCGAGAATAATCTCACCATTTGATTAAAATTTTGTAAGCACAAAGAAAGAAACAATGTTTCATGCAAATGGGGACGTTACCTCACTATCGTTTAAAACAGAACTTCCCAAACTCTAGCCCCATTCCCACTCACTGAGTTTTAGTGATAATTTAAGTTTTTAACCTAAAATGTAAGTTGAGCTTGTAAAATATGAAGAAATAAATTTAATTATATTAAATACAATAATTTATATTAGATAAAAATATAAATGGTTATTACTGACGCACGACGCATGGTTTCTCAAGTTCAAAATTACATTTTAGGTTAAAACCATAAATTAAAACTAAAAACAGTGAGTGAGAATGCGGTTTTAGCACCACTGAAGGTCCTGTATTCATAACAGTGAAGAGAATACCGTTCCATTGATGTCAGCTTCATTTTAGACTAGATATCTATTGAGTAATAAGGGTAAAGGATAAATCCTTATCGAGCGTATAGTATACCGCGTTTGGGCGATGCCGTGTGTGAAATATACTTTAAATTATTTCTTAGAAAAATAGCTAAGAATAGTGTAGATGGACTTTTAGTTCAGTTTCTATTTATCCTACCTCAGACTGTACATTTTTATATAATTATATAATAACTTCATGTAGTTTTTATTTTGTAATAAATTAATTAGAAATCTTTCCTTGTTTTTGTAAAGAATCGTATTATTTCAAGTTGAAAGAAAATATCATTTCAGCTTCATTTGGTTTTACGACTGCACTAGAACTTGAAGCCTGTGTTTCCATTGCGCGAGATTCGAGTAGGACAACGCTTTATGAGAACATAATGTCTCTCGCTCGCACTCGTCTGTCTAACGCGTGTAAATCGCACCATGTGATACAGGATTAACCTTACAATTACTCTCATAGAGTCGTATCTGTATCTGTTTTGATAGCATGTTGCAGCCAATTAGTGTAATTGCATTTAATACACAATAAAGAGTAATTCCAGTTGTTTATTTATGATTACTAAAAAATTATTTCATAACAATTCGTAGAACTCATTTTATTTCCTAATTTATATAAATAATAACATGTTTTGAATTCATTTAATTATTATAAAAAATTGGCTTTTGTTTTACATCGCTTCTGCCGCACCGGCAACATTTATGCCCAGTAAGTCATATAAACTCAACTCGAATTCATAATTAATTCAAACATCACCAAATAATTTACTTTAATTATCAATTACAGCAAACCACCTGTTTATACAACACGACAAAAATGCTGCGGCGACTATCTTTGTTCATGTATAAAATTTTCAAAAGATAATTTATGTAGTTTTATGCATATCTAGTCTATTAAAAGTATTATTCAAATTCGCATAACGTATAATAATTATAAATATTAATTTATTTCTTATTAAACATGCAGTAAATTTGAGAGGATACTTAAGAACAGTATGCGTTAGCCATTGTGTGACCCCGGGCAGCAGATCTTTGCGAGGCACTTGTTTTTTGTATAATTTATGTAAATTGTAAGTAAGTATTTTTGATGATGAATTGTAAGTAGGTATTTTTGAAAATTTTATATTAGAAGTTTTATAAAAGTAAACAAACACAAAGACGACAAATATTAATGATGATAAACTAAGGCATATGAATGCCCTAAAAGATATACGCAGTGATTCTAGTGGGATTTCTAAGGAACGAGGCGCGAGATTCAAATACAATATATAAGTAATGAATTTTTGTATTTATGTTGTTGCGCGAGAAAGCGAGGCCCCGAGCGGCTGCCCTGCTTGCCACCCCAAAAGCCGCCTCTACTTATACGGTAATAGGCTAACCACACCCACTAATATTTTATATTTATTGTGTAGATCTTCGCGGTCTTTTTTAGATTTCTTTGTTGGTACGTCATCAGACGCGTTAGGTTTATTGATGATCTTTACTCATTTCTACAATTAGTGCGAGCGAGATAGATTATATATATATAGATAGAGAGGTATATAACAAAGCGGCACAGAGTTATTTAATAAAACGCGTGATACTCAAAATTCGCAAGCACAAGTGACGTGGAAATAATGTTATCTCATGTGAAAAGTGTCAATTAGTTTTGTCTTTGAATAAACCTATGTCAAAGATATTTGTGTCAGAACAATTTTGTCGCATATTATTCAAAAACCATCACAAGGCAACGGGGGGTGCGGCGGTCCCGTTCCGTTCCGCTGTTGAATACAAGACAGAGATGACAAGAGACGTTTAAAGGAATAATAAAGGTTTGCAGATGCTTGCCAGCTGCCGATAGCACATCATATGTGTCATACGTTATTAAAATATATTTCAAACATATTTCAAATCAGATGTAAGACAGATGAAGCATCTCTACTTCGTAAAACATTGTGATAACTAGATGTTCTATTAATATGTTCCATTATTTTATAAAACGAACATCTTTTTTACGGTCTGTCTATTCTACTAGCTGACAGCATCATGCTATGTCCATCATATTACACAGAAAGTAAATGGACAGTTAATTATCACTTAGAAAAAATTAATTACAATTAAATACGTATCACATATCTAATTAACTAAATGACTGCATGTCAGCACATGTCATGCCGACTTGTGTAGCAGACAGTGGTTTGAAAACTTCACAGCGGTGTAGCTCAATACCTATCAGACATACACAAAAATTTACTATGCAAGAATTGTAGGGAATTCAATTATCTATCAGATTGATTATTACTATTTTTATCATAGGACGCACTGGTAAAGAGATATTACAAAAAGACTGTTTTTAGCCGCCATTTTTTCAAGATGGAGATTTAAATCAACAAAATGGAGGCTAGTAAAGAAATGTACGGAACCGATATACTTAAATTAATTAAGAAAGGTTGTTTATAAGTGGCTGAGATCATTAATGCTTAATGACAGACAGCTATAGTTCCCAGTTTGGGTTGTATTGATTCTAACACGCTGCGAACAGGTTATACACCACTGGTAATTCATATAGTACGTCCCGATGCAATCTATCCATCCTGTACAACTGTTTGTTATTTTTCTGTTGTGTCTTACATAACTATTTAGTTATTTACATTGTAATACCTTTGTTTTGTTTACGTTTGCAGTTTTACGTGTTGTTATTACAATGTGTGAGTAACTCATATAAAAACAGATGTTTAATCGTTTAATAAATATCATAATTATGAAGAAGTAACTCTCTTCTTTACTGCCAATTTTAACTAAAAATATGAATACTAAGAATCACGAACTAAAACTGGGATAACTCTTTATTTTCAACACCGAAAATTCGCATCTACAATCTCTATTTGTTTTCGTTATTCTTTTTTCCTTTTTGTTACTTCCTCCCTTCTTTATTTCTATATCTATCAGCTCGCTTTGTTCTTCTAGTTTGTTCCTTTCATTACTCTCAATCACCCTCTTGCTCTGCTCTTTTATTTCTTACTCACATTTTACGATCAGTACGTTCCTTTTGTGCACCCCAGTATGATTTCTCTCTACCTCACTCTTCTCTACATAAATGCGTTTCTATTGCTTTACGAATATAACCATGAAGTGCCGGTAATTATCCACCTGGTCCGGTATGTAACACCGGTAATCGTTGGGATTAACCGACGATCGCTACTCACTAATGACTATTTGATCCACGTCAATCATATTCAAGCGATACCGGTACCGGTACCGGTACCGGCACCGACGTCTAGATAGACGTCATAAATTTATAATTCGTGTATTTGTGTCCATTAATGCCCTATGTCCGTGTTAGAGGTACCTGTCAAAGTCCCGCATTTGTGACCAGGACAGTTTGGCAGGTTTTTTTGTCATTACCAATGTTACGCAGAGCTAATCGGTCATCATTTTAGTTTATTTAATTGATCATGATAGTTTGATACTGGATTTACGACTCTGACAACAAATTATATTTTCATCATTAGTTTTTTATATAAATTCTATTGTTTTTCTTAAATAATATTCAAGTTATTATTAGTAATTAGTAATGTTATAACGATTATTAACGATGTACTTTTTCTTGAATTAAAACTCTTTTTGTTTTTGTTTTAGATCTCACAATAAGGACCCTATTTGGATGATGCGCCACTGCATATAAAGGTAAGAAAAGTTAAATTTATTGCACCTTCATTTTTGTAACCTAATGTCAATTCCTTAACAAATGTGATAGCTACATTAAAATATTTAAGAAAATTTACGTAATATTTATTATTTATAATAGTGATTTAAGTGAATAAGTTAATCCATGAGACGCTAGACCCATTGTTTAAGTTACCCTAAAAATAATTTTCATCAATATCAATTACAAATTAATGTCAATCAAATGTCATCTATTTGTATATATCTGAGGGACGCGAGGGCGGGGCGTAGAGTATAGGGTACAAATATATCAAATCAAACACAATAAGTAATTACGCAAAACGATTTTTTCATTATTAGCTACCTTTTTCCTTTTTTATATTTTGATATGTCACTAACTAAAATATATTAAAAAAGTTTTTTTACAAAATTTTTCTTTCATTTTATCAAACTCTTTAAATTAAAAAGTTTGTTCACTGATGATGTCTACTAACTCCGAAAATTAAAAGCATTTTTAAATTATTAATGAGAATAGAAACTTTTTTTAACATTAATTTTTGATTATGGTTTGTATTTACTAGAAGTATTGATTTTGTTATACAGAATATTAAAACTTATAGATGGGATTTTAGATTATGTTAAAAATATTACATTTGTTTGCTTTATGAAATATTAGATAATATAAACCGGTGTTGCCCGGGTTTAGAACTTGACCTTACTCACGCAATGATATACACAGTTAATGAGAATGTTTGGAAGAGTTTTGTTCCCGCTTAAGAAAACATACACACACACACACACATAAATTGTGTATGATTCTAAAGTACACTTTTCGAACAGTTCTAAAATTACATTGTTTTATTTACTTTGTAATTAAATGACATTTAGACAATTTGAATAAGAATAAGAAGAATAGAAGAGGCGAGGAGTTGAAAACAGGAGTTGCCGAATTATCTCAAAGAAGAAATAAGATTGTAATGAAGAGAGTGATAATAAGTACTTTAAAGTAAAGGAGAGGAGCGCTTGTAGAATGTGGGGAGGATTCGAAAACGTAAGAAGCGAGAATGAAGGTGGAACAGAAAGTAAAGGACAATAAAGGAAAACGGTAAGAAGTGACAACCAAGCGAATTATCAAAAGTAGTAGAAGAAAGATTTGAAAAAGGACAAGGAGGTAATGAAGTAAATAACAGAGAAGAGAAAAGGAGCAGAAGGAAAAAGGAGCGCGGCACAATTTTGTGTGTCACCGATTTAAGCAGTAAAGTAACGTGCCTTAGACGTGCTCTGTATCAAAATTTGTTGGGGGCCCAAATGATGGGTAAATACTTTTCATAAAAGGAACAAAGACGCTCGCATTGAATTAAAATAATTATATATTGATTAAACGTTATTACTTACAATTAATACTGCTAGGAACTAAGCTAAGTACGGCATAAGAGTTTAGGTGAGATTGTAGATAACATTTTTCGAATTTTTGCTTACATACTTTTGGGGTCATTGTAGCCCAGGTGCCCCGTATCATTGATACGGTAGATACGGCGGCAGCTACGCCACGGGATTGAAGTAAACACAGTTTATTTAAGGATTTAAAAAGAAATTGTAAAGAATTTGAGGTCAACCAAAAATAGTAACTAGATTCGTCGAGATAAAATTGAACCCGCGAAATATCTAAATAAAAGAAAACGATGTTTTTAAAACCTTGGACTTGAAGATGGGCAAATTTGTTAACTATAAAACTAAGGATATAGCAAAGAACAAATAAAGCGGTATACTACGCGTGTGTTTTTTCTAAATCGGAAAAGAATATGGGATTTTTCTATGCTAACTTTCAAAAATGTGTATCTAGATTCAATCTATGATACATATACTATTTGACCAATGTATATATATATATATACAGTATACAAGTATATATAGTACTAGTAGATTATATTACTCCACATAGCGTCATGAACAAATACATATTATTATAAACAAATATCATACATGTACACGTTTTTATCAATTTTCATATGTCAGCTGTATTTATAATTTTTAATATATATGTAAATTTATTTATTAAATATGTTTTATAGACGAATGTTATATTAAACAAGAAATATTTTTGGATTCAAATCGATTGGTAATTAAAAGGTTTTTGTGACAAGAGAACGTAATACACATGTTATAATATTTACTCTTATCCAAATGTTTTTTTATAAATACCAGTGACGTCATAAAAGAAACATACATCTGTCGCAACATCGTTCTACATTTAGTGTATGATAATTCTTATATCTTTATATACACACTAAATGAATCAGAATGATAGAAATGTAGCAATATATCAAGTAACGTATCTAGATACACTACATCTTTCGTTGAAAAGTATCGACATTTATTTGTCGATAACTTTAAAATAGTTATCGATATTTTTATAGAGTTCATATTTCTAGAATTTGTTTAGTTTAATTTTATGACCATGTCCACGTCAAAACGTTCTATTGATAATCCTGCAAGGTGGTCGTTAAAATGCCGATACCGATAAGAGCTAAATATTTATAATGTTCGTTTATTGCAACACTAAACTTTAATATATATTTAAGTTAAGTGACGTCATCGCTTAAACATAGTGATACTGCATTTCAATTTATTGTTCATTGCATTGTATTGTATTTCTTATAAATGTTTTTCCCTTTCAGCGCGGGCGTTACAATTTCCTTTACTTTGCATATAATTTCATTAGGAAAAACTGTTTCAGGTCACGAACGTTTCGAGCTATGTACGTAGTCAAAGAACGAATAAAGTTCATAACCTGAGGTACCACTGTACTTGCTTTGCTATAATGTTCCAACTGTATGTTTATATTCTTTTATTCTTATATGTTTGGCACTGAATTTTGTATGGTAGCTCGAAAACGACTGCGTCAATGTTTTTGAAAATTTCCTATTTCGAAGAAAAATAAATTCTAAGACTTTTGGCGTCTCTGGATTTTTCCCTGAATTTCCTGAAAACTCGTTGGGCTCTTTTTGCTGTGTAACTTTTTATTCGTAAAAGATAGAAAGTTGAAATTTTGCATGTGTATTAAGGTATTCAATGTTGACATTTTTCAAAATTTAGAAGTTCCAAACTTTATAAAAGGGGCGCTGAGAAAATTTGGGGGCCCAGTAAGAAACATTAGAGAAAGCTCAAATTTTGGATTGTGTAATATTTGAATATCATATTAAAAAAAAAAAATTGAAAAGTCAAAAATTTTATTTGGAGGCACGAGGGCGGTTTTTGCCGCGAGTAAAAATTGTGCTACTATGTTGAAATTTTGTATATAGACTAACTTTGATACCTAATTTACAAATCGAAAAATATTAACAAATTAAAAATAATTATATAAGTATTATGTAAAATTAATATAGAACGAGTTAAATATTTCAATTTAAAAATGGAATTAAAATTTTAAATGAAATTCAATTCACACACAAAAGACAGTCGTCGCTGACGAGAGTAAACTTTAGTTTGCATATAAACAGGTTATAGGCTGAGTTATATTTGCACGGTAGTCATCTATTCAAACAGCCCTGCTTCCCAGTTCACCTCTGGTAAAGGATAACTATTAGAGTGACAGGTGGTTGATTTCGTTATCTTCTAAAGTACCGAGGCTGTAGTACCATACATACTTCGGCAATATCTATATCTATATCAGTTTATATGTATTAGATTTTCTGTAATAAGAATATATTCGTATTCGTATAGTCGTAACTTCAGAATAAAAACCCTTATATTGAAATAGACATCTTTCAGCAAGAAGTATGTATATATCCTGGGGGAAAATAAAGCCGAATTATTATATTGGGGTACGGCAGCACTACCACATAGACATCGGATCCGGCTTCGACGTACCATAAGCAGAGGCATATTACTCTAACACAATTTGCGAGTAAAACTGAACAGGCTCTTTTTTTATATCTCTTGATTTTTATTGAGTTTATAAAAAATGTTCCCTTAATAATTATATGTATCTCCTCATCCCCCCGAGGTTCTATATTTTTTATCAAGTTATAGGGGAGGTTTTTTGTAATATTGGGTAATATGACATGTTATCCATAATGAAATTTTACGTTTAAATTGTTTACTTGAAATAGTATTATGTTCCATGGATATTGATTTTCAATTTTAAAATATGGTACATTAGGTTATCTTTTCTTATGTAGAAATTTTGCTCGGGATATGTAAGGCATCTATCTGATATTATTGTAGGCTTATTATTATTTCCATGACTCATACGGTCAAGATCAGGCATTCATGAGATTATCCTGACTAGAACCCTACAAAGTATGTTACAAAATCTCTTATTATATTCTATTCGGTGTAAATTTGTCATGGACTCCATTTTATATATTGAAAACTGCATAAAGATTGATTTGGATTGTTTGATAATTATTGTAGGTCTTCCAGACTCCAGCTTTGTCGATTTCCTCTTTGTGGGGATTATAACTATTGTATAAACTGATTTAGAAAGTTGCTTTATAAATGACAATACACTGCTTTTAAACAATGTGTATTTAAGTTTAAATGGAAGGCTATTCCGTGTGTATTGTCTTATTAATATATTATTGTAAGAACTAAAAGCTAGAATAAGTACTCTTATATAGAAAACACCCAACCTAGAAGCGTGAATAAGTCAAAAACTCTAGTATGAAAAGATATTCTAATCAAATATATCAGCATGAAAATATTTCTCTAAAATCTAAACTTTCTAAAAGTTTCCCTTCAAAAAGCTTGAAGCAAACAAAGTGCCACGTCATATGAATGTTTAATGTGACTCTAATATTATTTGAGACATTGTATAAAGTTTTTGAAAGTTTACAAAGCTTTTTGAAAGTCGAAAAAGTTGAGAAAACGACATCGTCTGCATATCAACGCATGTGTGAGCTTTTCTGTAAAATAACTGAGATAACTAGCTGCTAGGTTATTGCAACGATAAACATTTTGATGTGAATTGTTATTATCTAAAATAACAAACAAGTAACATAGATTGTAAAATATAAAACATGTTATATACTTTACTTTTTAGGAAAGTTTTATATGTAATTTATTTATGTTTTACTCAAAAACAACCCCTGTAAAACCTTTTAAAAAATAACAATATTTATGATAATGTTTTTGAAGTGAAACATTAATTGTATGCTGATCTATGGCTTCTATAAACAAAGAAATATCGGGGTTTTTATGTGTAACGCTCCATGAAATTTCTGTAGTAAAAGCAAGAAAAGTAAATTTATTATTAGTGTTTTTGAGTGTGTATCGAGCAATCTAATTCTACGGGCGGCTGATTAGGATAAAATAACGTTGACAATATTTAAATTAGTTAATAAATAGTTAAATAAATTGTTATGATACAATATGTGAAAAAGGACATGAAACATAACCCAATGTTGACACTGACATGTAACACGTCTATGTAACAGTGCAGCGTGTCAATGTAAGCGTTGCCTCCAGCTGCGGTGTTCATTGCAGTCATTGAATATTAACATATTCATCATATTTTACTCGCGAATTGACAATACGTTTGGTCACATAGTTTTCATTAACCTAAATTCCATGAAAATGCATTTTTGCATGTATTTTTTTAGAGGATAGATACAGTGTTAGTTTTATTATTGATTGAACATGAATTTAATTTAAATTTTAGTTGAACACTGTCAATATACATAAAATCGCGGAAATAATACTATTTTCAAAACCTTATTTTACATAAATTTGTATGTGTTTTATCACTTGATATATTGGCACATAGTTATGTAGAGTAAAGCCTCTGCTGTAGAATTAAATGAGTTTAAGAAACTTACTTAAGGAAATGAAGATACATTTTAGTTTATTAACAAATACAAACGTCTCAGAAAAATTTTAGATTCACTTTGCCATCATATTGAAAATGCATTCATTTACAGTTAAATTTCTCACAGTCGTTCATATGAAATGTCAATTTTATCTACTACAAATGGCAAAAACACTCCATCTGTCGGAATGCAAATGAAGATAAAGTTGATGCGAACTATAATTGAATGCAATAGTGATAGAAACGTCACAAAACAGGACACTTCACCAAATTGTTTACTGGGATATGACAAATATCGAGTCATCGGAAATTAGAAGAAAAGGAATGGACCAAACCAGAAACAGATAGAGAGGAAAATACAGAGCAAGTGAAGGTAGACAGCCAAAAGGATGAAATGGAGAGGTTAAGACTCTTCAAGAGCTGAAGTTCCTTTTCTTTTTCTTTGGCCCCACGCTGAATAAATGTATTTAACAGATGTACACTTAATGAATCGATTCCGTTTCTCAGATTTACCGATAGCACCACTTTCAATTACAACCTGGCAACATTGTAACAGCACAAATATTTATCTCGATTGCAGATTAGTATCTTCTGAAGGTATTTTGCATCTAACAGACATCTAATACACTCGAGGTCTTTACATATTCGTATTTCAACATTAGAACTAGGTTAAGCTCTATTCTATGCGCCACGAAATCGCTGAGTGAGTAATCTTTTTATTAAAAATATTTTCAAACACTGCTTTCAAAAGCTGCTATCATATGTATACGCTCCGATATTTTTGCTGATCTTTCAATTTTCAGTTTTAAATTGTGACTACAATTATTTAAACAGCTTCAACTTTGATTGCTTTAATAAAGCTCTCTCATTGAGCTTTCGACAAATATATTACTTAACTACAAATTAATAATAATTATCTCGAAATTATCAACCGTATTGATATACTTGTAGCAAAAACTTAATCTGTGGTCCCGTTAAGACACTGTGGTCAATGTAGATGCCAGTACTGTGGTTTTACCCCCTATTTCTTCCTCTCTCTCTTGCTGTGCTTAGTACTTACTAGTAGAGACACTTCTGAATTGTGGTTTCCCGGACAACTGAGCTTTCAAGCTTTCAAGCTCACTATCATTTCCAGTAAGTCCGCATCACTGGCTTCGAATATATCCGTTATAGTTTAGTATTGGTCATTGGGAAAGAGCAGTGACTTATTGATTGAATTTAAAAGGGGCCACATTTAGATATCAAAGAAACTTTATAGTGGATGCAGAGAGGTGTTAAATTGTGGTGAACAGGTTAATAATGTCATAGGAGGTGCCAAAGGAAGTTAAGGTGAAACGATACTTGGCCATTTTTAACTCGCGAAATATAGATAGCGATACTATACAGCAGGTTAAATATTATCAAAAAGACCATGTTTTTTTTATATTTAAATCGTTTAATGTAAGTAACTATAAACGCGAATCAAAATCTAAAGCTGCAATTAGTTAGATGAATAACGTATCTACATTTTAAGCTTTCTTCCACTGACTTTTAATGAGTTGGAACCGCAAAAATTAGTTTTAAAAATGAATATTGCTATATTTTCTAATTAAATTCCAACTAATTCCAATGTATTCCAATTCCAATTGAAATAACAAGCAAACCTAGGAAAAGTAACGTTGATCAAAAGATCTTACCCGAAGACACAGCTGTCCGGTGTCAAGCATCAATGCTTCCGGCTACTGTGCTATCTATTTGAACATTGAAATTACTGTTCTAAAATTAAATACTTCTCTTATATAACAAGTAGTAACATGTCTACACGGTATAGCCCAGTTTACATTGTCAGCAGTCTAAGTACACTCGCGGAATTAAATATAAATAAAACTAAAACTGTTTATTTTTTACTTTTTTCTATTTAATAATAAGTCGGTTATAATTACTTGTACTTTTAACGTCTTTTTTAAAACCTGGCCTTGTTATTGTTATGATAATTTAATTGTAATGAGATATAATTAAATTCTATTGTTTTACGAATTAATGTTCTTTGTTTAGAAATGTATTTTGGTAGAAAAAATTATAAAACTTATGTAATATTTATATGTTATGTGAATTATATCAGAGATGGGAAACTATTTGTTTACGGGCTGCGTGAAGTATTGATACAGAACAATATATAGCTTAAGGGGTAATTTATTAACTACGTTTTCAGAAAATCGTCAGTGTTTAAAATTTGTTGTATATTTTATTCTTAACCTTTGACACTATAAATTGTCACTATAAAAAATTGGTCGTAATAAAATTAGAATCTCAAATACTTCAGTAATTTAAGTTTTAAATTTAAATCTGTCAATTATATGTTCGAAATAATTTTTGTCAAGAAGGTTGAATACGTTAAATCGTTATAAATAAAAAGAATGTATTAGAACCCGTATTCGTACAAATGATTTATGGATTATCTAATATAACAAAAGTTACGTGTAAGGTAAACAATGTTACTTATTAAAATACAACGTTACCAACGCTTTTGCGCATTAACATACTCATAAAATTTCTTTAAGCTATATTATACTGTAGCATAAACAATTTAAAAGATTATAAAATCTTATGGAGTCCTTTTTAAGGATTAAAGGCTTTTAAATAATGGGATAAGACTATTTTACATTAAGTTTTACTAGGTTTTGCTTAAGTAAATTACATGTCTATAAAGTAACATCCACGATTTGTGTTTGAAAGAATATTATCATAAACAAAATACTTAAGAGAGTGATGTAGCATATATAGATACCATCTTAACTAAAACAAATAAGAAATCTTTTTTAAAAGGAAAAAGTCGTATCTGTAATATATACTCATTTTAAATTTAGAGGTATACTGACGCATAGTTTGATATTATGAAAAGAACTTAACAAACATCAGTTTAATATTTAATTTTCTCAATAAATGTAAGATACGACAGTTTACCCCGCAGATATAAAAATATATAATCAATTTTAATTGAACATTTAATTATAACATAAACCTAATTAAACGAAAACGACACTTCTATTACAAATATTTCTAAAACATTTTTTATTTAATTAATTTTAACCGCTTGTGAATTAATTATAAGACTATATACCTCGAGCAATATGTGTTGAGTCATAACCATAATTTAAATATTTTATTTTTAATTAAAAACTTTATATTTTTTAATTTATGTATAAAACCATAAAATTTATTTCCAATAATATAACATAAATAATTAAACAACAAAAAATAATGATGATTTGAAATTTTAATAATATAATAGAACAACGACATTTGATGACCTAAAAATCTTGACCCAATCCCTTAAGTGACCTTTAGTAAGAAATACTCGTACAATGAAATACCAACGACACTTATAAATAGATTAAATGGAAATAGAATCTTCACAAACATTTGAAACACTAACCTTTTGATTTCTGGTCGTTAATATTTTTGTAAAGTTTGCTTCACTTCGCTTTGATTTGATTTGTAAGTGATAAACAAAATAAAATCACATTGTAAATAGTTCAGCTTATTATTTCATTATTTCACTTATAAACACTTATTTTTGTTTTTCTAATTTCACATAAAACTTATTAACTAAACCGCACTCTATTTTTAATATATTAAATATCACTTATTTCAAATGATTTTTTACTAATATATCACTTACATATACAACTACTAATACATATACATATATATATATCGATATAGTAAATATCCAATGAACAAGAAATCAACGACACAGATACTTTTTAACGACTGATATGGAACGTAAAGCTAGCAAGGAAGATGCCTAAAGCTTTAAATAGTTGGTGGGGATAAAGTGTTGGAGCAGGCACGGTAGTGGGGGCTACGTTGAATATTATCGAAATGGTGGGGGAGTGTTACATGTTAGAGTGAGATATGAAATATGTTTAAACATGTATATGAATGAAATAGATATATTGTTTGAAAATTAAGCGATAGTATAATTTTATATAAACAAAATATATTATTTAATTTATTTATGTTAATAAGTATCTATATATACATCACTTGTTTTACTATATTTAGATTATGTACTTTGATTTTTATAATTTATTCTAATTAGTATGTATATATATACATGCTACTAATTATTCTTTCTGTTTCGCGAAGATATCGACAGCAAATTTACTAGTGATACTTTCTTTATATAGTTACCAACATTTCTTGTAGTTTTTGTAAACCTAAAATTATTTTACAATCTGCTAATTTTATGTATTTTTGCAATCAACCATTTAACTTCTAAAAATATTAAACTTTTTTAAATGTAATTCTCAATATAACACAACGAATAAATGTTATATAAAATATTGGTAAAATTTTACGTAACGAACTAATAATTTACACAATTTTATTTAATAAAATTTGGTTTTATAAATGACTTATAAAATGTATCTTTATATGGTACCTTTACCTAAAAGGGTTTTTCTTATAAAGAGTTTTAAAATATTTATATAATTTAAGTAAAAACGAAATTTCATGGGTCATGCTGTCTTGGCCTCCTCGGTCACCAGATTAAATACGGTTTTAATATTGAACATCAATTAATTAAAATAGCTTTAATTTAATAATAGCTTAATTTATTTAATATAGCTTATACTTTACATTTTGGTCCTTATTCTTTCTTACACTTTCAAGTGATCTTTCAAGGTCACGTGACCCTGTCATAAGACTTATACGTAAGACCCGTAATTTACAATAACGACCTTATAAGAAAATAGCTGAAAATTACAACTCAGAACAAATCCCTAAATAATAGAATATAATATGCATTTAAAAATAAAATATATGTACTAATATGTAAAATATTAATACAATTGTACAAATATATTATGTATTATTTATATACATACATTCGTTCACATAGTTTGTGCAAACATTCGGTATTCATACACAAACATATACAAATAGTACACATCAAAGCGATTTAGTCATGTTCGCTTGCGAATATGTTCGTGCGCGTAAATTCTACCACTAATAATCGTCAATGAACACCCATGTGTGAACCCGTGGTAAGAATACTAGTTTTTGGGAAACACTGATACGCTACTATTAAAAAACGTATTATATTTTTTTCTTAAGTACCCACTTATGGTGGCAGTTAATGAAATGTTTTACTGCTAGCTTCAGGTCGTTAGTCTTCTTCTTCTTCTTCTTGTGGAGTCGTAACAATATATTTTATTCCATTTATATTGCTTTACTGCATTCTTTAAGTAGAACTATTTTATGCCTCAAGAAAGAATAGCTCTCGAGCTGAAAATGATTACTCGTACTTTTGCGTTCACGACCCCCCGTAATTAAGATGCTCTTTTCCTGCGTTAAAATATAATTATCATTTAAAATGAACGACAATTCATAATTAATAAAGTAATTTACAATTCGCTTTTGAATAAAAAATTCGAAGCGAAGTTTTCTACAAGAAGAAAATTGTACATTTAATTAAAACAATTTATTACATTAATTTAAATATAATAAATGATTGAATCTTGCAGGAAGATAATCGCTTTCGAGTGGTGGGTAATTCAAAGCTTCACACTGTTCTATTGAATCTCGAGTTCACCCCCACCTCCACTTTCCTACGCTCCCCGCACCCACCTGTTTTACGCCCGCGTTATTACGACGAGAATTGACGAAGAGAAATTGCGTAAAATATAAAACAGAAAAAGGAAGACGACATCTGCCTCGCCAATGAAATACTATTATTCTGTTTTTGTCATTTCCTTTTCAAAGTGCGACGCAAAAGATGATGAATAAAAAGAATAAGGCGTATTCTATATCCTTTTGAGGATATCCTTTATAAATTTATTTATTTATCAGAAAATTTCTTTGTCATATGGATCAACACCCTAGCTCTGCAGTAAGTAATATTTATTATTCTTTCGAGAAATCTACGCGTATTAATAAATAGAGTATAATTCTTTCATAATTCACGGAATGAAAATCAAAATTGTTCTGTTCATTTTCGTTTAAATCGAAAACAAGGTTTGTGTTTTTATTCTTCTTTGAAAAGAAACCGTTTTTGTTTTCGTGTCTCATAATTAAAAATCGGTTAAAAACATTTTCCATTTTTCAAAATCGGTTTCTCCCAAAGTTTCATTTTTTAAAATAAAGGTATACTGATTTTTCATGAAAAAAATCAGAAACTTTGTTATTTTAAAATACGTTAAAATTAAAAAATTTAAAAAAACTCGACAGCGTTACCTTGGCATTTATGTAAAGAAAGAATGTGCCAAATTTTAAAAGAATCGGTCTAGTAGATTTTGAGCTAGTGTGAGAAACCGCATTTAAAAGTTTCAAAGTAACACGAAAGCAGACCAGAGAGGTGAAGACTAAAAATTCTATATCTCCTACAGTTTTACTCCAATCGACTTCAAATTTTTACACAATAAACTTAATATGTTGTACAATAATATAAATAAATTTAAAAAAAAGTAACCTTACCTACCCTAAATTTCGAATGTCAAATGTTTTGACTCTGTTCGATCCCACAGAGTACTACATTATACATGAACCTACTCCTACACGAGCAGTTGGTTACCCTGTAACTTTAACCTAATATATAAAAATGATGTTAGCCAACCATCCCAGCCCAAGCAAAGCAAAGCAAAGGGGTGGTTTTCTCAACATATCAGTATCTGTATTATGTTAATCTACTTTATATTCAACGGTTGATTTATGTAGCCCACCATCAGTTGGCTTTTCGACATGTTGAATGCTTCCTATAAAGATTTCTTCGTCTTCTTCTTGTTCTTCTTTGTCTGTGATGTGACTACGTTATAATTTATGATGGCGTGTTACATAGAAATAAACAGACCCAGGATATTTAGCGAGGACTTTGATTTAATGTGCATATAATATATTTATAGAAGTGGCGCAGAATTATTTCATAAATCAATAATATTTATAGAAATAACGAAATCGTATCGCTGTTTATTCTGATGAAAATGATATTCGATATGAGTAGTGTAACGAAGCCAGTTCTGGGAACGATCTCATCGTTTTATGTGGTGTAATAGTGTCTTACGAAGAATGTTTCGGGTAATAAAGTAATACAGGAAAAGCAGTAAAATCTATAATTTGTGAAATATTAGGTCGTTTAACGACACAAGGATAATAAAAGCGAGCGCAGAAGTTAGATACTTAAATTTTCTGGGAAAAATAAATAGAAAATCAATTTCCTTGTTATAATTTTCAGCACACAGTATGCAATTATTCAATAGTATTTATTAGGAGTATATTGACAGAGTACTACTACCCCTCAGGCGTCTTTTCGAGCTTCCGCGATGGATAAAAGCTTCTGCAGTAACTTTTGACACGCGATGAGCTTTACAAGGATTAATTCACTCGCAAATATGTAAGAGAAAGCTATATACTAAAGACTGGCGCATAATATTTCAAGTTTGCTCATAGTTTAAAGCAAATTTTGATGATCCAAAACAAAGAAGAAATAAAAAATTATACGTTTAATAAAAAGCTATTAATTAAACGTAATTAGACAATTTCTTAACTTGTATCTTGTTCTTCAACTCTCTAGCAAGTAGTTTTAGAATGTTAAAACAAAATGAATAGAAAACTTTGAAAGCTTCTAAAGCTTTTATGTTCTCTTAAACTTACAAGTTCCTCATTTAGTTAATTCAATTTTGTGCTATTCAAATATATTTAATAAAGTAAAACAAAAATAAAATAAGCACAAAATATTAATATATGTATAAATATCATACACATATACATTAAGAAAGTTTAAACTTTATTTCAAGCTTCCACTTTCAAGTTTTCTAATGTCAATGAAAAGCTCTATTAAAGCTCGAGATGATAATCATGAAAGTTAGTACGTGGCGTCTATTAATTTTGCTAAATACCAAGTTATACGTATACAACCACATGGCAGTGCTTCCAGGCATACAACACACTGAACTCTAAGAGTAAGTAGGTGTATCCTTACATATATTAGATATTATAAACTTTTTGAAACTTTATCATAGCGGTCTCTACTTTACCGGCATACCTGACAGTTTCAACTTGACTCCATGCTTTAACCTTACTTTATATCGATAATGATATAGAACTTAAAATACTTTGCATAACTGCTTGGAAATTTAATATAACGGTGAGTATTGTTATAAGATACGAAGAGAAATTTCTTGCTTGCGATAAAACATATGCAAGCGTTGGATATATTGCGCGCCAATGGATTATGGACATATTTCAGATTGTTGTTATAGCAAATTAAAAGAAGTATGCATTAAGGGGGGAAAAGGGGGGAGAGAGGTTAAAAGAAAGCACATTTTTTATAATGTTTTTTGACGACACAGTTAATATATAATTATTTCGATAATTACTACATGATAAAATGACATTAGAAGAATACTTTGTGAAATCTTCATAAATAAATGTCAAGAAATGAGGCGTTCACAGAGAATCTCCGCAGACGTCACAAAAAAAGTAACATTGCGGTGCCACTCATAACTCATCACTGGAATTTCTGAAATCGAAAAACCAAAATGATTTCATTAGTTGATAAGTTTTTGCAGGTAACGCTGTCGAGTTTTTTTTTTATTGATTTTTCAGTTTTTTACAGCACTCGACAAAAAATTCGACAGAGTTACCTCGGCATTTGTGTAAAGAAAGAGTGTGTAAAATTTCAAAAGAATCGGTCCAGTAGATTTTGAGCTAGAGAGGGCACCGACTCTGAAAAAGCTATGTGTGAGAAACCGCATTTAAAAGTTTCAAAGTAACACGAAAGCAGACGAGAGAGACTCTGACAGTTTTACTCCAATCGACTTCAAATTTTTACACAATAAACTTGTAAGTTGTACACGCAGTAAACTGTATTTTTATATTTATTTTCAACGCTTTGATATTCAATTTTAATTTTTTACATCTTTATTAACAATAATTTTAAACATACAACAAACAAATTAATTAGAATTGAAAAAAATATATACAGCTTTTCATGTCAGTATTTCAATAATGTGACTTTTAAATTGGTTATATAGGAGAGAGGGTGGGGTAGGAGGGGTGGATTATAAAGCTTAGGGGAGGAGAATACAATTACTACCCTTATGACGATGATAACTGCTGGGTACTACTGATAACAAATCACATGAAATTGTTTGCCATGACAAATTAAAAATTCTGTTTTATTTTTTGTATTTACCTAAGGCAATTTTATCTCTCTTTTTATACTCGTATAAAAGCTTTTATATATTCCTACATATATATATATATATATATATGACGTAATTTAAACTTGTACTACTCATTACTGAAATTTCAAGGACCAGCCTGTGTATGTAATAATTTTCAAGGGCCCTAAATATAGTGGATCCTTGAAGTAAATTGAATTACGTGCTGAAACATCGTTTAGCTAATGAAGGGGGAGGTTATATCCTTTTCCTTACTCATACCACCACACAAGGGGGGAAGGACGGGCGCCGATCAGGCTGCATGTGCATATACTCTAAAATGTCAATATAGAATGTCAAAATGTCAAATGTAAATTATAATCCCCTCTTGTGATACGTTGTACCCGCACTGTACCGTACCATACTGTACTGTCTGTGATGTCGAGAACATATGAGGACATAGTAGTGCAATACTACATCAATGTAGCTCTAATAATAATTAATTATTGTTAGTTATTACTCGTACCTAATACATATTTAATTAAAAAATATATTACCGAACTAAATTTATAATTAGTCGGACACATTCGTCATCAAATCGTGTATTTCCGGAAGAATTGTGGTTTATCATCTTGTGGAGTTGTTAAAACTGGACCTAAATTTGAATTTTGAGGAACAGAAGCACCAACATTCGTCGCCATCTTTAAATTAAAGATGTCATCAGTTTGTTTTGTTTATCTTGAAAACCGTAACGCTCACAAAAATTTTGTGAAGAGCTTTTTTGTAGTTCATAATATTATCTACAACTTTTCTTAAAAACATTTTATTGTAACTTTTATAAGAAAAACGTAAGTAAAAGATAATCGTAAATTAAATACAGTAATGAATAGTCTTTACTTAAGGTGAAACGATACTTGGCCATTTTTGACAGCAAGTTAAATATTATCAAAAAAATCATATTTTTTTATGTTTAAATCGTTTTATGTAAGTAACTATAAACGCAAATCAAAATCTAAAGCTGCAATTAGTTAGATGAATAACGTATCTACATCTTCCACTGACTTTTAATGAGTTGGAACCGCATAAATAAGTTTTGAAAATTAATATTGCAATATTTTCCAGTTAAATTCCAACTTTTATATGACTGTGATATTGTCGAATACTCTATATATTTTTAAGCCTTAAGCGTAAGTTTGAGAACCATAATAAAGGTTATAAAATTAATGACAATCTCTTAGAAATATAACCAATAAGTAATAAATAAGTAAGATATAAAGCCAGCATCGATACTTACTGCACTACGAAATTTAATATTAAAATTATAAAAACATTTCTAAATATTGTCTGTCGTGTAATGTCGATATTCGAAGATCACAATCGGAGAAGACCTTAAAATTACACCACGATTATTTAACACAACTCTCGTCAAAAGTATTAGTCGATTTTAAAATATTTTTCATTAAAATAACTGTTTCATTTATAAAAGTAAAAGTTAAACAAATATTAACCATTGTAGAACGCTATCAACTTTGAAGAATCTTTACGGACGGTTGGAATTCGGGAAACTGCGAGCGGGAAAACGGGGAAATGCACGGGTAGGCTGACTAGGTATCTATCCAGCGTTCGAAACAGCAATAAGAAGAGAATTAAGTAAATATTAATCATTAAATATTTACCTTTATGAAATTTATGAAATGTTAATAAGAATAAAACTTGAAGAACTTTACGTTAAAGTTATAATATTGAGCTTTAAGTTGAACTTGAGTAAATGAATTATTAGAAAAGCTTACCTGGCTTTTTGGAGGTTTCCAAGTTTCATGGTAGCGCGGAATCAAGACGTCTGCTGTACGGCACAATCTTTCCAAATATTATTCCAGGTTAAATAAGAATTTCTTTTGTTTGCAATTTCTATTATTTGTTCAACATCTTCATAAGATATATGTAGAAATATATCTCCCTAAACGTAAAACGTATCACATGAGGGAATTAAGGGAAATGAGAAAGCTGCTTCCTATGATAACTATATTTCATATTTTATAAAATCAGATATGAAAGCAGAATTAGAAAAAAATGAAATGAAAAACTGGCAAGACAAGTGGGATAATTCAGATAAAGGTAGAGAATTTTATAAAATACAACCAATACTGAAACGTAAGCCATGGTTTTCCAAACTAAAATGGCCAAGAAGATTAATAACAATGACCTCAAGACTAAAAATGAATCATACTGGAGCTCCGAAACATCTAGTATAGAAACAAAATCATTCCAAACTCTAAATGCGAATGTGGTGAAGAGGAGGCAGATCCTGACCACATTCTGTGGCAATGTAAAAATACAGCAATGGCAAGAAATGGACTCCAAAAGGCGGTGCTACAGACTTCGCAGACGCTTCCTGTTAACACCACCTTTTTGGTCGAGAAACCGAAATTTATAACTGCAGTAGCCATGAATAGATCATTCTTGTTGTCTGGATATAACATATAAGAAGAAGCAGAACAATATTAGGGGCGATAAAAGGCTACGTGCCTAGGAAGCCCGACAAACTATATATAAAAAAAAACATAAAACGTAAACTCATGTATTATTTAACGCAATATTTTATACCTAACAGTCTGTTACATTGTCATTAAATAAATACAAAAAACATTAAAAAATTTTACTAATATATTAATTTCATATTTAACATTACATAATATTGCATAAAAAGCTTTAGTAACGTCTGAAAAACGTAAATTTATGTCAAAAGATAACTATTGTTTTGTAAATTATTAATTTAATATACGTCATAAATTTTGTGTAATACGTGTAAACTTTTTTATGTTAATTAAACCTTAACCGGATATAATTATGTATATTATTTGTTAAATTTAAGCCACAGAAATATTCGTTGAGTTGACTAGGTCACCGCCTCCGCAAATCCCCCCTGGACAATACCCAATTTCTCCAGCTCAGCATTTATGACCCCTGACCTTCGATCTTCAGCCATTATCACTGAGTCATTCTGTTTGCTCAGCCTCTGCCACACCATTTCGTATTTCCGGTGATCGTTATCAGAGCATGATGACAATCTCATATCGTAATGTATTATTTGTTTTCTCGATTTTTCTTTCTTCCTTCAAAGACCCAGCCCAATCTCCAAGCAGCATCTAGTAGCCAGCGTTATGCGAAACTCTATGACAACTTTACTAATCTCTGAACGACACTTTGGGGAGGCCTTGCGATTTGATAGTTGCCTGTCCGCGTTCAGTTCACGCGTGACGATCACAAATGATCAACTGGGATCGATATGTGTGGGATCAACTACACGCCAGGATAAAACGGGAATGTAGGCCTATGAGTAGCTTTATAGGTAGTTCCAGAATTCCGTGAAGGGTTGATCAATAATCATTATTTATGGTCCTTCTAATGAGACTATCTCAAATATTAAGAAGAGCTTATAGTGGCACACTTGTTCACAATGGTATATTCATAAATTTATCAAATTTTCTGTAAATGATCACCTCTGGACCGTATTAATGCTATAGTTCAAATTACGAGAGTTCGGCGGCGACTCATACTTAAAACAAGTTGTGGGGTATAAACTGCCGATATAACTAAAAAGCACTGACTCAATTATTTTTCTATAATGTATATAGAAACAAATGAGACAAAATTCATTATCGTATTATAAATTTATACCGCTCTTATAACCTCTTTTAAGTATAAGTCACCGCCGAACAATCGTGATTTGGATTATATTTAAATGCTATTATTTCGTCAATTATGAATTATTAAATAATACTTATTACTCACATTTTTCTATATGAAAAACAACAGCTTTTTTATTATATTAGAAATTCTCTCCACTTAAAAAGAATAACTAATCCATATTACACATTAAACCCTGGTATTTCTAATTTTGCTTTAATGTTTGCTTACGTCTTTTAAATTACTACCTAGAAATATGACGTACAAATTAATTAATAAATCCATAAACTACTACAATGATATTAAAACTAATAACTAGTTAATTAATAATCATCATTTCATAAACATAAAAATGAAAGGGACAACCTGTGTCATTACGTGACGTCATATTCTTTATAAATAAACAAGATCAGCTCTTTTAAACATAAATACTCTTTAAAGGTTTTCGTTACTCAAGCTTTAATTATGGTTACACCTTATTAAATTTGGTTCACTAAATAAGATTATGGAATTAGATCTCACTCAAATTTGGTTGCCTTAATGGAAATTCTGACAATTGTATTATAACATCATGCGGCGTTGAAACATGACGCCTGTAAGAATAATATAACGATACACTTTTGCTATATCATACTTTTTTGATACAATTCAATTTCATTATAATCCTACTGTATCCACCCCATGTAATTAATACATGCCTTAAGTGAGATTAGGGAAGAAAAATGATAAAAAATACAGCTCCCTGTAGAAGAAGGTTATCACGTTGTTTTGTAAATATTACTTTTAGAAAGTTCGGGGTAGTCATTTAAATAATTAAGAAATATATGTGATATATTTGTATTCATATTCTACCTAGAATCGTTTAACTTATTTAGATAAGCCGTTTAATATTTGCTACAGTATGCTTAACGAAACTGTGTTAGTTTTATACTAGCTAAGCACTCCTAGCCTCCTTGGATTAATCAATGAAATAGAAGGCTTAGATGAGTAGAAGACATAAAACTGTTGAACCCTAAAACCATTGTAAAAGTTGGTATCAATATTTTAAAACTAAAACAAACAAAAACTAATTTTATCTATAGGTCAAGGAGAGTATTTGTCCTCGAGGCGTTCAAATTCGATGCACAGAAATTGTCTTAGAGTATAAATCAGTTGTGGACAAACTACTGGTTCCTTTCTTTCGTCGACTAATTAAAAAATTCAAAAGGATTGAGTAAGAATTTATTTAATACATATTGAACTTTTTTTATTTACTACAATTTCTATATTAGAGTTGGAAAGTGAACCTGGAAATAGCTTCTAGCAAGCTAGCTATTTTATAAACATCACAAAGGACTTCAATATCTCAACTCTCTTGACCTTAAATTAACTATTTGTTCTAATTGTTTTTGTACCTTTTAACATTTATTTCAGAATTAGAATAATCATATATTATAATGTCCCAGGTGTTTGAATCTATTCTTATATTCTTATGATCTTATATGTTTGGTACTGAATTTTGTATGGCAGCGCGAAAACGGCTCCGGCGATCTTTTTAAAAATTTCCTATTTCGTAGAGAAAAAAATTCTAAGACTTTTGGCGTCCCCGGATTTTCCCCTGAATTTCCTGGAAACCCGTAATTTTGGAAAAACTGGAAAATTCGAAAAAATACTTTTGCAAATATCTGACGAACTAGAAAAGATAGAAAACTGAAATTTGGTGTGTGTATTGAGATCATAATTGTGCACATTTTCCAATAGTTGGAAATTTGAAATTTGAGTTCAGTAGCGGCGCGAATTTTTAAGGGCAATGTTAGAATAGAGTTAGGACGTTCAAATTTAATATGCAGGCTCGCTGTAGACAGTAATTAATGAAAAAAAATAAACAGCTCCAAATTTCCAGTGGCGGCGGGAGTTGAGACAGAAAAAGATAAAAATATTGAAAATGTAGTATTATAACTTAGGGTATGTATTAAGACACTAATTGCGCATGTTTGCCAATAATTGGATTACCAAAATTTTAATTCAGTAGCGGCGTGATTTTTTGGGGGCAATGTCGCAACAGAGCTAGAGCGTTGATATTTGGAACGTGGGCCCTATATAGAGTGTCATTAAAGACACACTATAGAAAATTGCAACTTTCCAGAGGCGGCGGGCGCTGGGGGCCAAAGACCAGAAATATGAAATATATAGAGATAGGGCTATAGTTTAAAAAATATCCTATAATATAATGTTCCAACTGTTTGAATCTATTCTTATATTCTTATATTCTTATCCTATATTATAATGTTCCAACTGTTTGAATCTATTCTTATATTCTTATATTCTTATATGTTTATATGTTTGGTACTGAATTTTGTATGGCAGCGCGAAAACGGCTCCATCAATGTTTTTGAAAATTTCCTATTTCGTAGAGAAAAAAATTCTAAGACTTTTGGCGTCCCCAGATTTTTTCCTGAATTTCCTGGAAACCCGTAATTTTGGAAAAACTGGAAAAAAATGGAGCCCTTTTTTGCTGTATCACTTTTAATTCGTAAAAGACAGAAAGTTGAAATTTTGCATGTGTATTAGGGTATTCAAAGCTGACATTTCTCAAAAATTAAAAATTCAAAAATTGACAAAGGGGGGGTTTAAGAAATTCGGGGGCCCGGTAGGGAACTTTGGAGAAAGTTTATATTCTGGATTTTAGAATAATTAAGTATAGTATTAATAAAAAAAAATTCAAAATTTCAAAATTTTATTTGGGGGCACGGGGGCAGTATTTTCCGAGAGTAAAAATTGTGCTAGAAATTTGAAATTTTGTATATGAGCTAACCTTGGTAACTTATTTACGAATCGAAAAAAAAAATCCCAAATTTTGAAAAAAAGTTGGTCCAATAACGAATAAATTGAAAATATTTTATATTTTGTTGAAAAAAATATATTTTTTTAGTCAATTTATATGTGTAATGTATATGTGTGCGAGTTTATTATTTCAATTTAAAAATAGAGTTAAATATAATATGTAATTACAAATTATTTTATTGGATTCAAATGATACACGCCAAAAAGAACCTTTATGACGAGGGTAAACTGTGGTGGAATTTAAATTTTTACATGAAGTTCAAGTTACACACAAAAGACAGACGTCGCTTGCGACGGGGGTAAAAGCTAGTATAGTTTATATAAATAATTGTTAGCCAACGATGTTATATTTGTGAACGTATAAAAAACGTAAATTGAATTGTACAAACATCAATATTTCGAAAGCACGATGAAAGCTTTCGAAGCTGTGAAAGCTCAAAAAAGCTTGCAAAGCTGTCAAACGTTGCGCAAGTTTTGTAGAAATATTACACAAGCAAACGTAGTCCTTAAGAATGGCGTAGACAGCAGAAAAGCGAAAGACATATTTTGTTTATTCTATCATATTAGTTTTTGCGAGTTTTATTAAATCAACTACAAAAAAAGTTATTATAAATAAAGGAAAACTAATGATATTTCAGCAATTTTCTTATATTTCTTTTCATAAATCCTAATTTATTTCATTTACTTTCCATATTGCTAACGTCACAATTTCCCAATTTTCTTTATATCCATATAATTTTATTTTTTCTTTTCCATCTTAACACATCATCATTTTCCTACTTAGCGATTTCCCAGGTTTTTCTCAAACATAATTCTTCAATGCCATAAATTAGAGAGTTATAAAGGAACAGGGCAGGACAGGTAGAGAATATTAAATGATTTCTCTTGATTTATTACACGTAATACCCGCAAATTCCTGACAAATAATAATAAAACGCCTGAACGATAGACTGCATAAAGCTCTTTTGGTAATAACTTACAATGACTTAATTTGTTGTCGAAGCTTTTTCTTTCATAATTATATAATAAAAGAAAATATATTTCAAAGATCGATTTCTTACATTCTTAACTTTAATTTACCTTCAGGCGTTTATGTAAAATATTAACGCTGACTTCCAACTTTAAGATTTATCTAAGAAAAATACTTTTCTTTAAGCTTTATGCAGATTGCTTATCTTTTTTGCTTTCGGCGATGCACCATAGTTTTTAAAGTACGGAATATTTATGTATCAAATTAGTTTGGACGATCTTCGCGTTAATTGACTTTGCTAAAATTATATTTTGTTAAAACTTTTAAAGCTATATACAAGGTGTTCGACGGTGCTTACATGAAGGACCATATATAACTAAATAGCATCAAGCTTTTGAGAAATACAATAAAACGATACATTGAATATACTTTGTAGGGCTTTGTAGTACATGTACAGTAGAAACAGTTGAAATTTTGTAATTAAATTAACTACACTTATGTTAACCTAATACAGGATCAATAAGTAGAAGAGAGATGGATTTATAGAGCACAGCATGAGAGCGAAAGAGTAAGCGAGCGACAAAACTCTATTGTGAACCTCCATACTCAAATTTCAACCTTCTACCTCTTCGGCAACATTGCTATAAGCAAAAATATGTCACTACAGAATTGTCGCAAGTGTGAGCGCTCTCATATGTTCCAATTTCCCTTACCGAGTTTCCAGACTGTTTTGAATCAGTGAATTTAAGAACACACTTTCAATATCTCATCTTTGGTATAACTCTATTTGTATGTTTTATAACACTACACCAAAGTAAGAAACAAAAAGTTTTGTATTTTTATTTTATTCATAAGAACTGATTCGATATTTTTATATGTTTCCCAAAAAGTATCAACAGGCAAATATCTTACCGAAGTAGGACATAAAACCAATATGATAAATAAGTTATCTGCAAGATCACTGTCTTCAAAGATTCCTAGTTTCCTTTAAACTTTAAGAAAGCCGTCTGCTTTTTACGGGATTACATCCTTATTCCTGTTCATCACAGTCTTGCATAACTTTTCCATTGCTATTTCCGTTTCTACATATATTACCTAAGCATTCAAATCCCAATCGATGAAGATATATAATTTAGTGCATTGAATATCTGAAAGACGGAGCCCAGAATATGATATTGGGATAAGAATATTAGAACGAAATAGGAGGGGGGGATATGTATTCCTTAGTATGTGGTGTGGTATCGATTGGAGTGGGGATAGATAGATAGATAGATAGATGGGTGGCGGTGACGGGCAGGGGATTGAGGGAGGGTGGTTCTGATCTTATAAGCGCATCACGTCGTTGTGTTTAAGCGGCGTTAAGTCTGTAGCGATGGTGGGTTGTTCTACGCAAAGAGAATGTGAAACAAGTTTAGATTTCGATAGAAAACTATACCCTAAAGACACAAATGAAATAAGGGTAGTTGAGGGTGCTTTAGATTCGTGGTGGTTAGAATCCATTATAAAAGGTAAACTGCAAAGTTTGAAGAGTTTTGCAGGTCACCATCTCCTTATTTTTAATCCCTAATCCAAAAGGTAATGCACTAATATGTAACTTGATTTTCTATATTTTTGGGCAAAACTAAAATCCTTATTTTCCTGACGTAGTGCGTCATGAATTAGAATAATATGATAATTAATTTCTTTGTTATTATTGGCAAATAAAAGATTAACCTCAACTTGCTCTTTCACCACAATTTTATTTGCCAATCTTAATAAGTTAATTACTGTATTAAAAAGATAAAAATAATCAATGATATAGTTTAATAATAAAATGACACAGTATAGGAGAGGGTAGTAAAGAGAATGAAGAAGAGAAACGAAAAGGAGAAAAGACTACTTTGAAAGGAATGGAATGCCGACAGAAGAAGCGGAGAGAACAAGGAAGAAGTGAGAAAGAAGAGCAGAGACAGAGAGATATAGTAGCAGGAAAGAATGACAAAAATTGACAACCGAATTACATAGGAGAAAAAAAAACAACTAATTTAAGAAAAATCGCAAAAGAGGAAAGGATTTGCAAGTGGTGCAGGAAAGCTATAAAAACTCTGGGGCACATTAAGGATGTCTGCGAGTAAAAATGAAAAGATGATAGAACAGTTATTGAGGGAAAGAGGTGGATGGCGGAAGTATAAAGAAGGAAATAGGAAGAACACTCAAGGAGTACCAGAGAAAGTATCAGGAAGAGAGAAGTAATAGTGTTTAAGTTTATTTTTAAGTAAAAAGAATGAATAACTATACTAAGGAATACAATGTAATTTAATAGATATAAGGCGGAAGAATGTAGTGCCTAACGGTTAAAATTATTAAACAAAGTATTAATAAAAGCGTGCACGTATAAAGATAATTTAGGCTTGCCACATTTGTGTCTATTATATCTAATATAACTCAATGAACGAAATGATTTCTTTGTTTATACCAGAGTTCGTTATTCCCACCAGGAGGTCAGATTTATATTATTCGAACCAGGTATATGACAAAACAGTATTAATGTTCTTCATGTGTTACAGCGTACAGCAGTTAGTTTTGTTGGTATTTATTACCCCAGACCGACAGTCTATTACTTCACTGCAGACAGGGGGTTGTAGGGAGTTGCACCAACTCCATGTTGCACTAAATGCATGGTATTTTAACACGCCAATCTCCACCCCTAACTCTAACTCCATCGCCACCCTCATAGCAGGTAGCGCCTCCTACTGAAGCGCCTTTGAAAATAAGATAAACGTAACATTTAAAAAGTTAGCGGTTGCAGAGTCGTAAATATCTTCAATAAATAAAAGGTTTTAGGCTATCATCCACCCAGATAGCAACCAAAAAAACCCAGATATGGGTGGTGACAGTCAGAAGTGGGACATTATAGTAGAAGTTTTAACATTGTGTATGTCAGGCTTGCCTATTTCAACGTTAGTGTAGAAACACAGACAATACTAATACTCCACGAGTTTATATAAAATAGAATTTGTCCCCCGATGATACCCAAACTTAAAATAAATATAAAAAATACAATTTGACATCGCGCCAAAATATCTAATGGAGAACGAGTTCGCGTGGTAAGATGATTCGCATCGTTAGAATATTAATAAAATAATATGTCCTTCACAAAAATAGTGAAATATGGAAACACCCCCTTGATATTCTCCAAAAATTAATACGAAACGAAAATATAAAAGAAAACACATTTAAATTTTCATCTCCATCTAAAAATGACTGACAGTTTTTGTGTTACTAAAATAGAAATATTTGGAATTCTTTTCTTGATAACTATATAAACATTAGTGAGGTGAACTATATGGTGTAAGGTCACTCACTATTCGTTGCTTGTCTAGTCTTGTCTCTACTCGTCTCTAGTGCTCAAGAAGTAGTCGTAGCTAAGGTAATCATTCATAACTACAAAAATCACTCAACTAGGCTTACAAGTCTTCAATCATCGTGATCTATTTCTGTCATGAGTTGGAGATATTATTTTGGCGAAGACAAGTTAATAACATTCGAAAATATATCGAATTACTAGTGCATTAACCTGGAGCAGTGCCGTATTAGCACCAGGCCTCAAAATAATAAGTCTCACCCAGATAAGAATTCATCAAATCATTTTGAAACAGTAGGCTTCCAATATCTTAATCCGGCACTGGATTCAAATAGCGATTATTTACCAGGGTGCGTGGGAAAGCACCCAGCTTGATTCTCTAGCTACATTGATAACAAAATTATATTGTTAACGACCGCAAGTGTTGCCAGAGAGATGGATTTGCAAATTATTATAAATTTCTACATCTGGCAATAATATCGTTAACTTAACGATAACGTTCATCGTTGAAACTGTTAGATCTTGGGCTATTTAAAATGATCGCAACGATAACTTTAAGATTTTTAACTTTTTCATAGAAAAAGAAAAGCAAAAGTCTCTCAAATGCAATTATTACTGTCGTACTAGTCTTGAAATGGTATCCTGTAATAGCTGATATATTTTTCACAAGTAGTGAATATGCTGTTATTTGGATCGTATGCATTAATGTATGTTTAGGTAAACGTAAAGTGAATCCTTTTCTGCATGAAGCATCAATGCTCTCGGCCACCGCATATTAAGATAAAAAGAAACAAAAAGCATAAGTCTTTCAAATGCAACTATTAGATATTAATATATCCTGCTGTGTAAATAAGAAATTGCGATAGTCTTAACATAGTTTCCTGTAACTGTTGTTCTGTTTTTACTCAGATGGCTTCATATATTTTGCAAGATATATCCTGAATACACTGTAATTTGTATCGTAGTGAATATGTTTATGTGAGTATGTTTAGGTAAACGTAAAGTAAATTAACTTGAAAACAGCTAAACCCAGATAATAAGGGAGTCCTTTTCTGCATCAAGCATTAATGCTTTCGGCCATCTCACCGGCCATTACATAATCTTGCATAATAAGTATTATTAACTTTAGAAATCATAATCACCGAAGACAATTATTAAATTTACCTTACGATATATTACCAGTGCCACGAATAAAAAATGGGTATGTTTAAGACAACTAAAGACAGCTCTGTAAGCTTTTAATCCAGCGCAAAATGGTAACACCCAAAAACGTATCTTTTTTCTCACAATAACAGTTTTAAATAAATACAAACAAAAACAACGCCTCATCGCGTTTCGTCTCGCTTCGTTTCGCCTGGCGGTAGTTTATTGTACCAGTCTTAAAATAAATCTTCTTTTGTTTGAAGGTTTATTATTTTTGATAAATCGTGATAAGGCGGTTTCTAAATCCACTTAATTTTAATTAAAATATAATACTCGCCGGCTAAACCTGAAGTTGTTGTTAATTAATTTTGATGAAAACCAAGGAAAAGGGTTTAGCAGAGAAATTCGGTTACGGTTTTCAACCGTTACCGGTAACGACCGTGCTTTCAACGTTGCATTTAATTTTAATTAAATTTAAACAAGTAATAAACATACTGGAAACATGAACCATGGAATGGAAGAGACATTTCTTCGAGACATCGTTACATTTCTTTAGTGAATAGATACATAGATACATAGTTCAAATTAGAGTTCGGTGGTTACTCATGCTTAAAGGAGGTTATAAAAGCCGTATAAACCTACAATACAATAGTGAATTTTATCTTATTCGTTACTATTTACATTATAAAAAAATTAGTCAGACAGTGCTCTTGCATCATCGTAAATTTATACGGCATAACTTATTTTAAGCATGAATCACCGGCGAACTCTCGTAACTTGAACTATACTATATTTCTAAATACAATATAAAAGAAGGCATGTGCAGTTTGAGTTTAACCATGCTCATCAAACGATTTAATGAAGTCTAATAATCTGTAGTACGAGCCATTGTCACTTTGGAAGTGTATACGCGCTTATCTTTGCCGCACGACTATATCTGTCCTTTTCTGACCTTGTAAATCTGGAAAGGACGGAGATACACGCGTCAATGATACGTGCGTGTATGGTTCTAATATCAGAGTAGCAGATATTTACGAGGCCCCGTCCGGCAGATCTTTGCGAGGCACTTGTTCTTTGTATAATTTATGTATATTGTAACTAAGTATTTTTGATGATAATTGACGAGAAATAAAACTTTATACTGGAAGTGTTGTAAAAGTAAACAAGCACAAAGTTAACAAATATTAATGATGATAAACTAAGGTACATGAATGCCTTAAAAGATATACGCAGTGATTCTAGTGGGATTTCTATTTCAAAAACATATATAGTAATGAATTTTTGTACTTGGGTTGTTGCGCGAGAATGCGAGGCCCGTGGCGGTTGCCCTACTTGCCACCCCCAAAGACCGCCTTTGATCAGAGTACTTTACAAGCACATTTAAAGTCTTATAAACGCACTATTTGACGCTTCTTGTCCTTTTCTCCAAATTCTCTATGGTTTTTTTGAAAAAGAAGAAGAGTTTTCCTCACATTACTAGTGAATGAACATCAAGAACAGGACGTTCAGGTGTTCGTGTAAAAGGCCTTTAATGTATTTCGTTGCAAGTAACTAAAGCAGATTTCAGATTTTAGTTTTTACGCATCCCACGTAAAAAATGTACTTTGGAATTACCTTGAGGCACACTTGCAAGTATAAACCTTGCACTGCAAGATAATTTCTATTTGCTTGTGGAAAAGTTCGTCTAGATCTGATCGTGTGAAAGGTCCTATGAAACGCCACCCGTAATTATAACACTTATAAAAAAACATCTAATGACCTACGAGTTTATTCTTATTCCTATAAAAAAAAACAAGCGTGGTACATTGGCAATGAATTAAAATTTATTTTCGTATCATATTAATATAAATTTATTCTAAAAACGCGACACGAGAAAACAACCTCTTGATGAAGTTTCTTAATAATTTTCTTTGAGACTTATTTATCGATTTATGTAAATAATCTAAAACTGCGCAGAACAGAAAACGAAAATGAAAACGAAAACTAATATAGATGAATTATTACTGGAATGAAAATTTAGCGTGGATTAAAAGATTTTATTTCAATAAGTTACAACGACGTTTTGATTAAGTGGAACAGGTGCTTGTTTTCTGTGCTACTGTGATTTGTATTCGGTTCTCAATGCATTAGGCGTCCCGACGCGACACACCGCGACGTCCAGCGTCTGTAGAACAAGGCAACCAAGCCAAGGCAAGATTTAATACCGTGGAACATGTGTTCGCTGACAAAGATGCGAATGTTGTTTTATAATTAACCTCGCAACACACAAGCAACAAAACATTGGCCTATAATTTTGTTATTTAATAAATAATTTTGTTGCTTATTTTAGATGATTATATTTAGAATAGCGCTTATCCCCGTCGCAAAGCGACGTCTCTCTTTTATTTTAATTCCATTTTTAAATTAAAATGTTTAACTCGTTCTATATTAATTTTTCACATAAACTGATTTTAAAAATATAGTTTTATCAACAAAATTTAAAATATTTTTAATTTATTCGTTGTTTAAGCAATTTTTTTTCAAAGTTTGGGATATTTTTACACAAAATTTTAACTTTCTAGCACAATTTCTACCCTTGGTAATATCGTGAGTACAATGTAATTTCTTTATTTTCTGAATTGTTAAATATGTTAGCATTGAATCTTTTACAATTTTACAAAAAGTTATACAGCAAAAAGTGTGTCTTTCTCAGTTTCTCCAAAATTATGGGTTTCCAGCGAATTCAGGGGAAAATCTGAGGACGCCAAAAGTCTTAGAATTTGTTTCTCTACAAAATAGGAAATTTTCAAAAAGAATAGCGACGTATTATTAAGTTATTTTGTGCCGGAAAACAAAAGTAAAGGGGTCCATTGACGATCAATTTGATTGTCAACCTTTTGGTCAATTTGTCGTGTTAAAAATTTACAATTAAGTATCATTATTTTATATTTTGTATTTAATTTAAATTGTTTAGCATATGGCAATACGCGTAGTCATTCACAGTACCATTTTTAATTCAATTTATTTTTTAAGTTTTCTTAGTTTTTTAGAACCTTACAAGGTCCAATGTTTTAAATTAAAAATATTAAATTAAGAAAAACTGTATTCTATTATAACCTCCAAAATGTGACAATCTGTCAAAATGCAGTAGAATTTACTTTTAAAAGAAGTTTAATGTCAGTTTTTGAAAAATATAGAAGTGAAAATAATTTCTATTACTAATTGTTATTCAAAATAGCAATTTTAATTATTTCACAAACAATTTTGTCGAACTGTCAAAATTTATATTACTAACGATGCATACGCACCAACTAAATTAACTAAACTTAAATTAAAACACAAATGTGAAAAGGAATGCTTAAACGAAAACCTGAAATCTAGATTACAATATTAAATAAAAACAGTGAGTGCGAATTAGGCTTTACCATTTTAATTAAAAACATTAATTCTGATTGAAATCAATTATATCTTTAAAACAAATATAATATCTGCATGAAATATTTGTTCTTGTATTTGTACATGGAATGCACCGTTAATGAAATTGTTGTAATTATTATATGCATCGTTTCACAGTAGAATGTTAATTTGGCCATCAGATATCAACCGGCGTCGACGTCGCTGTCTAAAAAGCTGCTCCAACATACCGCCCGATAATTTGCTCGAACGCATTATGTTTGTCATTTATCATTTCTATAAATAAATCAACACGGTGTAAATAAAATGAAAAATGCTCTTTAAGAAAAAAAGAATAAGAAGAAAAAAAAACAGGAAAAAACTTAAACGTTTCAAGTTAGCAGAAATTAATTGAATAATCTCCGTTAACTTTTAGAGACATTGATTAATATTTGACTTTATGAGAAAAATATATAATCAAGATTTTATAAAAAGAATAACGAATCGAGAGTTCAGGTTTGTGGTGATGACAGGTTAAAGAGAGGGAGAGAGGGAGAACTTGTTTTCTTTATTGTTTGTGAAAAATTAGATACTTAGTAGATAAAGTTTATGAAGAAGATGGAAAATGTCAACTCGCGTTTCTAGCTGGGGTTTAAATACGTATGCAAGGTACAAATACACTGTAAGAGAAAATTTACTTCACGTATATTATTTTTTACTGTGAGTCGAACTCAATTTCGTAAATACTGGCTTTTATTATATTTTCTTTTTAATTCGATTTCAACAGCTAGGTTTTATCTCACATTAATTGTAATATAATAAATGTGTTTTGTAATCGGATAGCTCAGAACTTTACGGCAATTTATTTGGAACACCAAAATGAAACAAAAAACATTTGAAACAAGTAGTCGAGAGCATTGATGCTTGACTCTGACTACTATGTCTCCGGGTTCGATTCCCGGGCCAGTGTTATATTATCTGGGTTTGATAACAATAAGATTTATTTGGTTATTTGCAACCATAATCATGAATATGAACAAAGAATACACGATAACAAAAAGAAATAATCGATAAAGAAAATAGACAAAGGAATAAAAACGAAAAAGAAGGAAAACTGCTTTATAAAAAGAAAGGAATTATAGTTGAAAGAACAGAAGAGTAGAAGTATACAATATTAGACAAAGAAAAAATGCTAATAGAAGAAAGAACCAGAGAATGCAATGGGTGTCATCATAGTGGAAGCGATGTATCAGATCGTGATGCAGTTATAGTTGAAATAGAAAAAGCTGGATAATGGAAAGAAGCATAGATTAAAAAATTTAAATAGAATAAATGAAATAAGCTGATTAAATAGAAAATTATAAATTGTATAGATTATGTCCTACAAAAATGTTGATAAAATGTAATATATATTAGTTTAAGTGCTAATAACTCAATAGTTGATGCACTATAAATAAATGAATATTAAAAAAAAAAAAAAAACATTTAGTTTGCTGTTAAGTTTTTTCGAGGTCACAGCCTATATCTATATGAATATCAATGCAGTATTTTGTTCCGGACCTGTCAAAATTAATCAAATAAAAAATGTGTTCAATCAAATCAATCATAATTTCATTTAAATGTGAATACTTTTAAGAAATAAAAAAATCTTTCGTATAACAAATGATTGAAATAAAACATTTGTGTCATTCTTTTTGAAATCACTATAAAGACACACACACACGCGCGAATATTCATGATATCCGTTATAAGTTTTTGACAAATGTCAAATTCATGAGATTTTTATTACTTTTAAGAGACTGCCAAAAGTTTCCTTCGTCACTTTAACTTTTAGACAGGTAATATTTCAACCTTGAAATGTTTTAAATATAATATGAAAATATTAAGTTGATATTGTTGTTCAAATGTCAACGCCTTAACTGATCCGCGCAATATGTGACCTTGTAGGTGACACTGCACGTGGAGGACTGACTGAGACGTAGATATTGCGAGCCATTCTGAGTAAAGGTTACTAATTTCTATCTATCTATACATTATACTAGAGCCTCAAATGTTCAATTATTTTTTAATAACTCCTTATACGAGATATTAACAATTAAAAAAGTCATTTAGTCTCTTTCATTATTAATGGGATTCAACGTTGTACACATTCCAAATGCATGTGACATCACAATCCTTCTGTAAGGTTATCAACCTTACAGATCATAAATCCCTGCTATATGTATTTATATATCAAAATATCAAATATTATTTACAGCTATTTCAAGGAACAATAAAATTTTAATATTATGTCTGCCTTAGCAGGGTTAAATAAAATAAAAACTTATTATTCTTTGATTTGACTTGATTATTTGACTACCAACAGCTACAAAACATTACAACAGCACTGACCTACTCAACAAATAACTGACGTTAAAATGCATTTCACGTCATACAAATATGGCCGACCATTTCTAGCGCTAAAACTATAATTCAAATTTTTAATTACTATATCTCCGTCAATATTTAGATATTTAATAAAATAGACACGCCAATACACATTTATTAACATCAATTTTAATCAATAATTGAAAAATCGACCACTTAAAAATGAGGACACAAGCCCATTGAATGCAGCTCTTTTACCCCACGTGCCTAAAAATTCTGCGGACGCCCATGACTTTTATATATTTCAGAGATATGAATATAATATCAATTGTACTTAAAATAGCAATTCAAGAATATTACACAGATAAATTGCGCTACAGAAATATTTCCGTATCTTTATCTCTTGATGCCACTTCCTCCGGGTGCTTTAATAATCAAGGGCCCCGCTAGTTTTCTACTTTTTGCGTGATTGCTTCGTTCTAGAAGAACTTTTTCATTATTTTGATAATGAAAAAGCAAATTAATAACCAATTTCTCGATATAGTCTAAGATTATCTTCGTTATAAGGAACCAAGAGGAAATACTTAAAACTTTTTGAGAAGTTTAACAACTTGAGAACACAAATCCGATAAAATACTCTAGTTAAATGCATAAGGGTTATTCTGAAAATTAATGTGAGTTCTAAATTTATTTTATGAAATTAAAACTCATGTCCAATGATTCTTTTTCGGCTGTGATCAGTTCATACAACAAGTAATAGTGTTTACTTTTTCTTTCATTTTCTTTTGTGAGTTTCTTTATCTATTATCGTCTAAGCACGCAGCCAGCACAAGCTGAAACGTAGTCAGTTTGTAATCGATTAAGGATAGTTAACTTTTTTCTACCATGAACCTGTTTTAACCTGTTTCTAACATAGCTGCGAATGAAGAAAAACTATCGTAGTTTAGCGATTAATATAAAAAAAGTTTTAGGATACTTTTTATAGACAAAAACATACACATTAACTCTAAAGAGCTGTCTCCATCAACTCATAATAACAACCAGATGTTCTAGAATATTAAAAAATATTTCGGAAAGTTTTTGAAGTATTCTTTTCAAAAAGTATTTTATATAAAATTATAGTAAAAATGTAACTTAAGGTTTAGCTTTTATTTGCCAATATTAACAAACAATTGAATAAAAGTTCTCTGGGTGGCCGAGGTAGTTAGACCATAGACTCTAACACTCAGCTTCCATGATTGACCAAAAAATACAATATAAATAAACAAATCAACTAAACACACAATTATTATATTACAATTAAAGCGAGATATAACCTAGCTGTTGAAATCGTAGTTATATCATATGAAAAAATGAATAAAAGAATAATCCAATTCGTGGCGCATGATGTCAGAAAGAAGTTACAAAATAAGTCACTTAATTTTAACAATCTGATGTATTTGAACACACTCTATCAGAATCACCTTTTCATCGCGGATTAAATTATTAGTTCCAAGAGGATTGTTATTATAATTGTGTTGTAATATTCTCCATTCTCCTTGTTTTAATCATATTACTCATGTAACTCATTAGAAAATATTAAAGATATGAATATTATACCAAAAGATGGCGTTGTGTTGAGAACGATCAAAACTTTTCAAATTGCTTTAGTTAAAATTACAAAATGATGAATTATTTCTGAAAAGGAAATTGCATGTTCTTCATTTAAATATTGAAGTAAAAATTATAACAAGTAGAACGTGGGGTTAAATTTGGCCCCTTAATTTAATCGTGTAAGGAAATTAAATCGTTATTTAAAGTGAGAATAAAATAATTAAATTTCTAAAATGGAAAATGTTTTACGCGGTATTTTAATTGAGTAACTGTAGCAATTACGCAGTGGGATCTTAGACTAATAACTGATAAAATTCAAAATTAATTTACAGTGTACAATATTTTATTATTTCAATAAGTTTCGCAGTATATTGCCCATTGATCGGAATAAATTTCACAGTGTTTTAAGACTAAATCGAGTTGCTCGAAAAACAACAAATATATCAAAATTTCAATACTAAATGAAAAAACTGAAGCATTGTAAGTGTAGACATAGACATTTTATCGTATCGTATCAAAGTCGTACTGTATTCTATACGATATCTAAATATATTTAGTATAGAAGTTATATTACACATATTTTTAGACATTTATATATAAGAAATGATTATTTTATATTTGTAGAAAAACCATTTGGAAGTTCTCCAAGTCCCGACAGTAGTTTATACTCGTATGGTAGGGGGAGAGGGTACAGAGGAAGGGAGGGGTACGAATATGTTCTATACGAAAAGTTATCTCAAACTGTGTCTTGTGGAAAATATATAAAAATGACATTATCATAAAATAAATTTAAAATAGTAATGATGGAAAAGAAAAGCATGAAAATAAATCAAACGGGATGAAATTTTTATTGTTATTGTTAGGAATTGTTGCAACTAGGTCAGTTTAGAGGGCCGTTGTCATCGATATTGATACCGATATCAATTCTAAACATGTAAACAAATGGATGCATTAAATAAATAAATATACATATATAAAATGGGCTCTTCAGTTATACCGAGTTTAAGGCAGAAAAGAATAAAACAAGGAGTGCCGCAATTGTTATTGTTAGGTATATGGGGTTGCCAACCCCCGTACGTTGTCGACTACTAGTATAGGAAACACATTTGAAAGAAGCGTTCGTCTTCCATCGTAGCCACTGGTGATCAAAGTTCGAAAGAACAAGAAAATTGTAAAATTCTGGCTGGAAAAAGAAAATAATTTTCAGTATATCGCTAATAAGAGGACCACATCTAATTTCAGTGCAGTCTATATTTAAGTACAGACAAATAAATAATTATTATTTTTATATATCACGAATTTAGAACCATTTTTATGTCTCACGAAAATTGCTACTATCATATAACAGCAAGTGCAACAAATAAAATAAATATTAAAGAAAAAAAAAAAAACAATATGAAGATTCTATCTTTGCTTAACACACATTTTGTAGGAGTATTTGACAATATTGTTTAACACTAAATGTTTTGCAACATTTTCAGCTGTCATTTTTGACTAATTCTTTTTTTACGTACAATCTTAACGACCTTAAACGATTTATAAACGTCTGCTGTGTTTACGTTCTTTTTCTTTTTCAAAAATATGTTTGCACAAAAATTACACATCGAATTTAAATAGATTCAGACACTGCATCGAAAATACACCGACATTAAAGAAATCACACTCAAAAATATTTTTAGTGAAATTGTTTTTAAAATGCAAGTTCCGTAAAATCCATAAACGACGTAAAAGCTTTCGTTTAGCTATAGTCCAAGCTCTAACGGAAACTTTAAGTTCTTTCACACCGCGTGTAACTTTTTGATGTGTAATATCATCACGATCAAAGAATTTCTCAACGTATAAACATATATAAAAAAAAAGTGCTTTAATAAAACAAACCGCAAATTGAACAGCAAGCTTACGAGCTTAGAGCTTCAGAAGCTTTTCGTTGTTAACTTTAACTTAAAAGTAATTCAATATATATTTATTTGTTTACTCTAATTTAGAATCTAGAAATTTTGTTTCGTACTTCTCTCTTAATATTATTTTCAGTTCAATAAACAATTTTAAACCAAAACCAGCAATCTACTGGAGTTGTTTACTTATCGTGTTCGTTAACTACGCGAATATGGGTGTAGAACGGAGTAGTGGTGTGCAGCAGGTGGAAAATAACAGTAGGTAGATAATCTTTACCAAAGGAAAGTGTTGGAAATTTCACAGAAAACAGTAAACCTTGTTCATGTCTGATGAAAAAGTAATATTGCAATATTTCATTATTAAATCAGTATGCATAAGGTTTCAACTTTTTTTCATTTATTTATATTATTGAACAACATATTAAGTTTATTGAGTAAAAATTAGAAGTCGGTTGGAGTAAAACTGTCGGAGATATAGAGTTTTAAGTCTTCACCTCTCTGCTCTGCTTTCGTGTTACTTTGAAACTATTAAATGCGGTTTCTCACACTTAGCTTTTTCAGAGACGGTGCCCTCTCTAGCTCAAAATCTACTGGACCGATTCTTTTCAAATTTTGCACACTCTTTCTTTACATAAATACCAAGGTAACGCTGTGGACATTTTCTTTATTTTTTTATTTTAACGTATTTTAAAATAACAAAGTTTCTGATTTTTTTCATGAAAAATCGGTATTTTGAATTATAAGTGTTTAAATCAGTAAAAAAAAGAAAAACTCGACAGCGTTATCTGCAGAAACTTATCAACTAATGAAGTCATTTTGGATTTTCGATATCAGAAAATCTAGTGATGAGTTATGAGTTGCACCGCAATATTACTTTTTTTTATGACGTCAGCGGAGATTCGCTATCAATGCTTCATTTTTTGATATTTATTTATGAACATTTCACAAAGTATTCTTCAAATGTCATTTTATCATGTAGTAATTATAGAAATAATTATATATTAACTGTGTCGTCAAAAAACATTATTATGAAATGTCTTATATACTCGCATATCGATATATTTTTCACAGCACTAGTTGAATCCTCTTAACCGCTTTGCTCCGCTCTATAATTTTACGCGATGCGATTCCCCGTTCTGTAACTCCGTTTCTCGATAAATACACAGATGAGTCTCGTTTATTTGAGAAACTTTGTACAAAACAAACGAGTAAATACTTCAAGTTATAATAAGCCCGATAATAACTGATTCTAAGCAGAAAATATAATGACTTGTACTTTTTGCAGACGATGAATCTAACAAGTGCAAAATAGCTCATTAAATGAATGTCTTATAAACAAAGTAGTCGTCTCTTTAATTTCTCATTTGAATCTTAATTATTATTTAAAACAGAGACTTCAGAAAAAGACTTATTGAAATCGATATTTTGATTTTCAAGTGAGTAGACATATTTAATTGGGACCGTGCGAAGTGCCTTATGGGGAGACTAAAACCAATAACAGCGATAACTGTGGTTTATTATAAACCTTGATTGATAAATTTCTTTACCAGTTTTCATTTTTATTCTAGATGAACATAACTGTACTTTAATCAAGCATTATAGGTTACAGTTTTAGTTACTTTACTGTGGTTGGTCTTTGACAAAATTAATCTTTATACAAAAATTAAATTAAATTTATTTACTCATGTATTACATACCAACAAAATAATAATTAAAAATCCTTAAGAATTTTCACATTTAACTGTATTGCCAAAATCGAAAAAGAGCCTCCTTTAGTTCTTGAATAATATGGCGCTGCTATCGCACATGGTGCCAACAGTATAAAAATTGTTTTTAATAAGCATGAAGTAACACTTGTGTTCAAAAAGTATCTCACAGAAGCACCAACTGTAGAAATAATAGACAAAAGTAAAGACGCAATTAAATTTAAGATGGAATTATACTTTGAATAACATATTATCATTAGTGCTAGAAGTAGAACTATCACTGGATAGAAATGTCTTGGAGATTATACAAATTTACTCTGGAATTATAAATAAGCTATGATATTATAAATAAGCATGATATTTCAGGTTGAAAATAAATTCTTCTTTTAATGATACAAATAAAAAATAATAATTTTTTACTCATCAGTTTTTTCACAATTCTCAAGTTGAAGATTTCTTGTTTTATTTCCCCTTTTCATAAAATCGTTCCCTTGAGAGTAGGAAACCTAAGTCCCAGATGTACAATGCAATCTTTTATTTCGTTCTGGGCCTTTTTCTATAATAGAAATAATGTAAACCTATCAAAATAAAAATAAAATACATTTATAAAAAAAAACTACATGGCTTGAGAATTCAATTCTCGTTTCTATATATTTTGATTTTATATTTAATTGGTCGATTTTACCTTACTTTAAATTGGATTAATTACTTTATTTTAAATTTCAATTCCTAAAATGTTATTTGGTATTGATAATATAGTACATCTATATAATAAGAGATGGCACGCTAAGCGTTATCAAAGATTCGAACTTAATCTATTTTTAATTATTATCTTTCGTTTCATATTTAAAAACTATGTAAATATATTAATCTATATATAGTTGATTTGTATATTGAGCTGATTTAATTAATATATACTTTTAATTTACGATTACTATTAAATTTTAGGATTACTATAAACAGTTGGTTTGTATCTTTAGTCATTTTATTAAAACCATTTAATTTAATTGAATTCATTTCACATATCATGTAAGATGTTTTATTTTAATTATTATTAACCTATATTTTATTGACTTGTATATTGAGCTGAAATAATTTATATACTTTTAATTTACTTCTTAATCAATCAAATTCTAAGCGAGTAGCTGAACCTTTTCTTAGATTTCTATAAACTGTTCTGTTTGTATCTTCAATAATTTTATTAAAACCACCTAATTTAATTGAATAAGTTCATTTCACATATCATGTAAAATGTTTTATTTCAATTTGTATAAATTTAAATACAGTAATAATCGAATAGCTAAGGAGTACTGCGAACCCAATTCCGCATGACTATATAAATTTTATTCTAATTTATTAAATTTTGTTTTATAGATTTCAAAAAACAGAACCAACACAGCTGACGAAACTTCAACACTCTTCGGAGGCATAACTGCAGGAGTTCGTCATAAACGTGGACGTGCGGAATTCAGAATCCTTCAGATCCATTGAAGAACGTGTTGGAAGCGCTTATGAAAATGTAAAGGTAGGCTCCGTTCGAAACATTTCTTATTTTGTGTATTACATTAACAAGCGTTTACGTATATTTTACACTTGTCGTTGTTACCTGAATACTTTATTGCCTTTACCTACGATATTAGACCTATCTCACACTGCATCGATTTATTTACGATGCCGACCTTTTGAGTATCGTACATTGGAGTTGTTTCTCGTTAACACACTTTATTATGAGAAGTAAGTAACAAGTGCTTCTTATATATATATATATATGTATTGCTTCTCCCTCTCACCGTTTTGCTCATAATGAAATAATAAATACAAACTTCAGCCCTTTGCACTGCTCACGTTATGTACGAGTATCTATGCTATCCTACTACGGTCCGGATCTTTACAACAGCAAGTAGATCGCAGTGCGGCACCTTTGTGTATTAATAAATATTAAAATAGAAACTGTATCTCTCACGATAAAGTGTACTATGCGACTACAGCCTATTGAAAATGTCGCAAATTGTAAAAAAATTGATTGCATTGTGAGAAACCCTTAAAAATATGTAGTGGAATCATAATGCATCATCTAATTTGTATATTTTTTTTCCAGACTAAATTATCCACTTCCCACTCCAGTTCCATTCAGAGATTTGAAGCTTTTCGTGAATCCCACAAGTCTCCTGTGACGTCACAACCACTCCAGTAGAAGATATTTTTTAAATGAAATTAAAATTAAATCTTAGTTATAACAAATTAATTAATTATAACATTTCTGTTTGTATTAAAGTAATTGTTTTAATAAATCATAATATGCCCATAACATTTATGTTTTTTTTCACAAATCTCTTATACCTATTATAAATAACTAATAAATATATATAAAATAAATAAATAAATAAATTATAAAAGACATTATAAGCATTTCTGCGAGATGAGAATTTTTGTACCACCTGTGTATGTAATATTAAGTAATGCACCATTGTATCCGTTAGTACAAAATAAAGTATCAGAGTAACATAATTGCACGGTGTCCTGACTAGTTCTTTTTAATTGTATGTTACCCGGATACTTTTTCTGTAATACTTCATGTCCGCGTACTGAGAATACGTAATATTAGGAAATGCTCGGTTATGTAGGGTAAAACAAGAAAAAGTATCAGAGTAACATAATAGACCAGTGTCTTGACTAATTATTTTTAATTCTATGTTACTCTGATACTTATTATCATTTTCCGTACGCAGTAATACGTAAAATTAAGAAATGCACCATTGTAGCCGTTACAACAAAATAAAGTATCAGGGTAACATAAATGCACGGTGGCTTGACTAATTATTTTTAATTGTATGTTTCTCTGATACTTCAATATCAAATAGTTCAGTTTCTCGATTGCTTACGAATACATACGAATACATACATATAGAGTATTATTTATTTATTTATTATATAGTATTTATATTTATTGAGAAATAAATTAAATTAGAAAATTATAATTAAAAATAAAAGAAGGTGTTTCAGGTCTATTATATATTTTCTATTTTCCTCTAAATGTTATAGTTTTATAATATTTACTAGCTGTTCGGCCCGTCGCAATACAACGAGTGTGACTTATGTAGTTTTGTTTAAATAATTAATATTTCAAATGTGTTCAATTTTTTAATTGATCTATATCCGCAACACTTTAAATGGATAAACTGTTTAATTAAATTTCAAATATTTACGTTTTTCTGACTTTTCTGCAATCATTAGCTTTTTTTTAGATACCAAGATATTTTTTCAATTTCTTTGATACAGTTAAAAAGAACTTACAAGGAAATCCTTGATTAAGTTTTAAATAACTAAGCGTGTCTGTTTCTTATGCGACCTTTTTTAAACTGATGGACAATTTTGTGAAAAGAATTTTTTTTTGATTATTTGAAAAATTTTGAAGCAGCTATGTTCGTTAAGCTCTAAAATAAAGAACTGATTCATTAAATTTTAAATATCTACATGATTTTGGCTTTTATGCGACCTTTTTTAAATTCATAGACTCTTTTTTTCTAAAATTTCTTTTTTGATTTCTTGAAATTTTTTGATGCAGTTATGTTCGTTAGGCTTTAAATTAAAAAACTGCTTCATTACATTTTAATTATCTTCGCGATTCTGGCTTTTACGCGACCTTTTTTAAATTCATGGACTTTATTTTCTAAAAATTTATTTTTAATTTCTTGAAATTTTTTGATGCAGTTATGTTCGCTAGACTTTAAATTAAAAAACTGCTTCATTAAATTTTAAATATCTACGCGATTCTGGCTTTTATCCGACCTTTTTTAAATTCATGGACTTTTTTTTCTAAAAATTTTCTTTTGATTTCTTGAAATATTTTGATGCAGTTATGTTCGTTAGGCTTTAAAGTAAATAACTGCTTCATTACATTTTAAATATCTGCCCGATTCTGGCTTTTACGCGACCTTTTTTAAATTCATGGACTTTTTTTTCTAAAAATTTATTTTAAATTTCTTGAATTTTTTTGATGCAGTTATGTTCGCTAGACTTTAAATTAAAAAACTGCTTCATTAAATTTTAAATATCTACGCGATTCTGGCTTTTATCCGACCTTTTTTAAATTCATGGACTTTTTTTTCTAAAAATTTATTTTTAATTACTTGAAATTTTTTGATGCAGTTATGTTCGCTAGACTTTAAATTAAAAAACTGCATCATTAGATTTTAAATATCTACGCAGATACTCAAAAAATTGCATTGCTCTTAAAATCATAAAAGTGAACCTTTTCATCATTTTTAACAAGATTATAGTCTTCTTTCTATATAGAAATTTAATATATTGATATATCATAAAGTAAAATACTTATTTAAAAATGAATTATAAATTTGAAATCAGCATTCAAAATTAAGTTAAAATCCGTAATAAAATGACATATATAATTTATTCAATTTTTATGAAAAGTAACAAGAGTATAACCTTCTTTCATCTCGCAGAAATACAGAAACTTTGATTTTTTCTAAAATTAAAAATTCAACATTTTTATCATTTTTACAAGTGTATAACCTTCTTTCATCTCGCAGAAATACAGAAAATTTGATTTTTGTAAAATTAAAAATTCAACATTTTTATCAATTTTAACAAGAGTATAACCTTCTTTCACCTCACAGAAATACAGAAACTTTGATTTTTTCTAAAATTTAAAATTCAACATTTTTATCAATTTTAACAAGGCTATAACCTTCTTTCATCTCGCAGAAATACAGAAACTTTGATTTTTTCTAAAATTAAAAATTCAACATTTTTATCATTTTTAACAAGAGTATTACCTACTTTCATCTCAAAGAAATACAGAAACTTTGATTTTTTCAAAAATTAAAAATTCAACATTTTTATCAATTTTAACAAGAGTATTATAACCTTCTTACTTTTCATAAAAATTGAAGAAAATATATTTGTCATTTTATTGCGGATTTTAACTTAATATTGAATGCTGATTTCAAATGTATAATTCATTTTTGAATAAGTATTTTAGTTTATAATATATCAATATATTAAACCTCCATATAGTAAGAAGACTATAATCTTGTTAAAAATGATGAAAAGGTTCACTTTTATGATTTTAAGAGCAATGCAATTTTTTGAGTATCTGCGCAGTTATTTAAAATCTAATGATGGAGTTCTTTATTTTAAAGCATAGCGAACATAACTGCATTAAAAAATTTCAAGAAATACAAAAAAAGAATTTAGAAAAAAAAAGTCCATGAATTTGAAAAAGGTCGCGTAAAAGCCAGAATCGCGCAGATATTTAAAATGTAATGAAGCAGTTTTTTAATTTATAGCCTAACAAACATAACTGCATCAAAAAATTTCAAGAAATCAAGAAAAAAAATTTAGAAAAAAAAGTCCATGAATTTGAAAAAGGTCGCGTAAAAGCCAGAATGGCGCAGATATTAAAAATGTAATGAAGCAGTTTTTTAATTTAAAGCCTAACAAACATAACTGCATCAAAAAATTTCAAGAAATCAAGAAAAAAAAATTAGAAAAGAAATTTCAATGAATTTAAAATAGGTCGCGTAAAAGCCAGAATCGCGTAGATATTTAAAATGTAATGAAGCAGTTTTTTAATTTAAAGCCTAACGAACATAACTGCATCAAAAAATTTCAAGAAATCCAAAAAAAATTTTTAGAAAAAAAAGTCCATGAATAAAAAAAAAATTGCGTAAAAGCCAGAATCGCGTAGATATTTAAAATGTAATGAAGCAGTTATTTAATTTAATGCCTAACGAACATAACTGCATCAAAAAATTTCAAGAAATCCAAAAAAAATTATTAGAAAAAAAGTCCATGAATTTAAAAAAGTTCGCGTAAAAGCCAGAATCGCGTAGATATTTAAAATGTAATGAAGCAGTTATTTACTTTAAAGCCTAGCGAACATAACTGCATCAAAAAATTTCAAGAAATTCAAAAAAAATTATTAGAAAAAAAAGTCCATGAATTTAAAAAAGTTCGCATAAAAGCCAGAATCGCGTAGATATTTAAAATGTAATGAAGCAGTTATTTAATTTAAAGCCTAACGAACATAACTGCATCAAGAAATTTCAAGAAATCCAAAAAAAATTATTAGAAAAAAAAGTCCATGAATTTAAAAAAGTTCGCGTAAAAGCCAGAATCGCGTAGATATTTAAAATGTAATGAAGCAGTTATTTAATTTAAAGCCTAACGAACATAACTGCATCAAAAAATTTCAAGAAATCCAAAAAAAATTATTAGAAAAAAAAGTCCATGAATTTAAAAAAGTTCGCGTAAAAGCCAGAATCGCGTAGATATTTAAAATGTAATGAAGCAGTTATTTACTTTAAAGCCTAGCGAACATAACGGCATCAAAAAATTTCAATAAATCCAAAAAAAATTATTAGAAAAAAAAGTCCATGAATTTAAAAAAGTTCGCATAAAAGCCAAAATCGCGTAGATATTTAAAATGTAATGAAGCAGTTATTTAATTCAAAGTCTAGCGAGCATAACTGCATCAAAAAAATTCAAGAAATCAAAAAAAATTTTTAGAAAAAAAGAGTCCATGGATTTAAAGAGGTCGCATAAAAACCAAAATCGCATAGGTATTTAAATTCTAATAATGCAGTTTTTTATTTTAGAGCATAAAGATCATGACTGTATCAAAATATTTCAAACAATGAAAAAAGAAATTAGAAAAGAATGTCCATGAATTTAATAAAACTTATCATTGCGCCTGACAGAGCGGCTTTCATTTGTGAAATCAGCATAAAATACTACATAAGAAATCATATCTCGTTATTGGTAAATATCACAATTTATCTTTTAGAAAGAAATGTCCACGAATTAAAAAAAAACTTGCATAGAAGCCAGACACGCGCAGTTATTTAAATTTAATTAAACAAGTTTTAAATTTAATGCGAAGCGAATAAGACCCCATTAAAAATAATTAAAAATTTGTAAATTTAACTTTTAGAAAAAAATGTCTAAACTGGTTATCAATACAGTGCATGATAATTCAAATAAATAAATAAAATATTGTGTATGACATAAATTATCCGCATGAATGATTTACTATCCGTTTTTATGAATGAATTGTAGTAAATAACTCGATGTATTTTTAGTTTATTTTTTTTTACCTGCTACCCTGATACTTTGAAACAGAAAATATTTTATTTTAAACAGTGAGTGACATCTGTATTCTAAAGTCAGAACTACGTTTATAAATAAATAACCGCATAATTTAAAATGTTTAAAAATAAATGTAATTTAAAAAGTACAGAATTTTAGCTGTAGTTCTTTATTTGTAAGTATTGTGTGCTCATGATTCAACTAAGATAAACATATTTAATTAGTCTTATCAATGAGGTAATCATGTAGAAACCCACTTATGTTTGGTTTTTACGCACTTTCCATTATTGTGATTATTTGAAATAGAGGCCTAAACTTTTTCTGAAATAAACATCAATAAACATTTTATTGCCTTTACCTACGATATTAGACCTATCTCACACTGCATCGACTTATTTACTTATTATCTTTTGAGTATCGTACATTGGAGTTGTTTCTCGTTAACACACTTTATTATGAGAAGTAAGTAACAAGTGCTTCTTATATATATGTATTGCTTCTCCCTCTCACCGTTTTGCTCATAATGAAATAATAAATACCAACTTCAGCCCTTTGCACTGCTCACGTTATGTACGAATATCTATGCTATCCTACTACGGTCCGGATCTTTACAACAGCAAGTAGATCGTAGTGCGGCACCTTTGTGTATTAATAAATATTAAAATAGAAACTGTATCTCTCACGATAAAGTGTACTATGCGACTACAGCCTATTGAAAATGTCGCAAATGGGCTTGTGTCCTATGTCTTAATTTCTATAAAAGTGTACTATATATTGATAAAGTGGGTTACTAGAACCTCAAATGTTCAATTATTTTTTAATAACTCCTTATATGTTAGGAGATATTAACAATTAAAAAAGTCATTTTGTCTCTTTAATTATTAAAGGGATTCAACGTTGTACACATTCTAAGTGCATGTGACATCACAACCGGTGCCAACCTTACAGGTCATAAATCTCTGCTATATGTATTTATATATCAAAATATCAAATATTATTTACAGCTATTTCAAGGAACAATAAAATTTCAATATTATGTCTGCCTTAGCAGGGTTAAATAAAATAAAAACTTATTATTCTTTGACTTGACTTGATTATTTCGACTTCCAACAGCTACAAAACATTACCACAGCACTGACCTCCTCAACAAATAACTGACGTTAAAATGCATTTCACGTCATACAAATATGGCCGACTATTTCTAGCGCTAAAACTACAATTTAAACTTTTAATTGCTATATCTCCGTCAACATTTAGATATTTAATAAAATAGACACGCCAATACACATTTATTAACATCAATTTCAATCAACAATTGAAAAATCGATCACTAAAAAATGAGGACACAAGCCCATTGTAAAAAATCGATTGCATTGTGAGAAACCCTTAAAAATATGTAGTGGAATCATAATGCATCATCTAATTTGTATATTTTTTTTCCAGACTAAATTATCCACTTCCCACTCCAGTTCCATTCAGAGATTTGAAGCTTTTCGTGAATCCCACAAGTCTCCTGTGACGTCACAACCACTCCAGTAGAAGATATTTTTTAAATGAAATTAAAATTAAATCTTAGTTATAACAAATTAATTAATTATAACATTTCTGTTTGTATTAAAGTAATTGTTTTAATAAATCATAATATGCCCATAACATTTATGTTTTTTTTCACAAATCTCTTATACCTATTATAAATAACTAATAAATATATATAAAATAAATAAATAAATAAATTATAAAAGACATTATAAGCATTTCTGCGAGATGAGAATTTTTGTACCACCTGTGTATGTAATATTAAGTAATGCACCATTGTATCCGTTAGTACAAAATAAAGTATCAGAGTAACATAATTGCACGGTGTCCTGACTAGTTCTTTTTAATTGTATGTTACCCGGATACTTTTTCTGTAATACTTCATGTCCGCGTACTGAGAATACGTAATATTAGGAAATGCTCGGTTATGTAGGGTAAAACAAGAAAAAGTATCAGAGTAACATAATAGACCAGTGTCTTGACTAATTATTTTTAATTCTATGTTACTCTGATACTTATTATCATTTTCCGTACGCAGTAATACGTAAAATTAAGAAATGCACCATTGTAGCCGTTACAACAAAATAAAGTATCAGGGTAACATAAATGCACGGTGGCTTGACTAATTATTTTTAATTGTATGTTTCTCTGATACTTCAATATCAAATAGTTCAGTTTCTCGATTGCTTACGAATACATACGAATACATACATATAGAGTATTATTTATTTATTTATTATATAGTATTTATATTTATTGAGAAATAAATTAAATTAGAAAATTATAATTAAAAATAAAAGAAGGTGTTTCAGGTCTATTATATATTTTCTATTTTCCTCTAAATGTTATAGTTTTATAATATTTACTAGCTGTTCGGCCCGTCGCAATACAACGAGTGTGACTTATGTAGTTTTGTTTAAATAATTAATATTTCAAATGTGTTCAATTTTTTAATTGATCTATATCCGCAACACTTTAAATGGATAAACTGTTTAATTAAATTTCAAATATTTACGTTTTTCTGACTTTTCTGCAATCATTAGCTTTTTTTTAGATACCAAGATATTTTTTCAATTTCTTTGATACAGTTAAAAAGAACTTACAAGGAAATCCTTGATTAAGTTTTAAATAACTAAGCGTGTCTGTTTCTTATGCGACCTTTTTTAAACTGATGGACAATTTTGTGAAAAGAATTTTTTTTTGATTATTTGAAAAATTTTGAAGCAGCTATGTTCGTTAAGCTCTAAAATAAAGAACTGATTCATTAAATTTTAAATATCTACATGATTTTGGCTTTTATGCGACCTTTTTTAAATTCATAGACTCTTTTTTTCTAAAATTTCTTTTTTGATTTCTTGAAATTTTTTGATGCAGTTATGTTCGTTAGGCTTTAAATTAAAAAACTGCTTCATTACATTTTAATTATCTTCGCGATTCTGGCTTTTACGCGACCTTTTTTAAATTCATGGACTTTATTTTCTAAAAATTTATTTTTAATTTCTTGAAATTTTTTGATGCAGTTATGTTCGCTAGACTTTAAATTAAAAAACTGCTTCATTAAATTTTAAATATCTACGCGATTCTGGCTTTTATCCGACCTTTTTTAAATTCATGGACTTTTTTTTCTAAAAATTTTCTTTTGATTTCTTGAAATATTTTGATGCAGTTATGTTCGTTAGGCTTTAAAGTAAATAACTGCTTCATTACATTTTAAATATCTACGCGATTCTGGCTTTTACGCGACCTTTTTTAAATTCATGGACTTTTTTTTCTAAAAATTTATTTTTAATTTCTTGAAATTTTTTGATGCAGTTATGTTCGCTAGACTTTAAATTAAAAAACTGCTTCATTAAATTTTAAATATCTACGCGATTCTGGCTTTTATCCGACCTTTTTTAAATTCATGGACTTTTTTTTCTAAAAATTTTCTTTTGATTTCTTGAAATATTTTGATGCAGTTATGTTCGTTAGGCTTTAAAGTAAATAACTGCTTCATTACATTTTAAATATCTGCCCGATTCTGGCTTTTATGCAACCTTTTTTAAATTCATGGACTTTTTTTTCTAAAAATTTATTTTTAAATTCTTGAAATTTTTTGATGCAGTTATGTTCGCTAGACTTTAAATTAAAAAACTGCATCATTAGATTTTAAATATCTACGCAGATACTCAAAAAAAAGCATTGCTCTTAAAATCATAAAAGTGAACCTTTTCATCATTTTTAACAAGATTATAGTCTTCTTTCTATATAGAAATTTAATATATTGATATATCATAAAGTAAAATACTTATTTAAAAATGAATTTTAAATTTGAAATCAGCATTCAAAATTAAGTTAAAATCCGTAATAAAATGACATATATAATTTATTCAATTTTTATGAAAAGTAACAAGAGTATAACCTTCTTTCATCTCGCAGAAATACAGAAACTTTGATTTTTGTAAAATTAAAACTTCAACATTTTTATCAATTTTAACAAGAGTATAACCTTCTTTCACCTCACAGAAATACAGAAACTTTGATTTTATCTAAAATTTAAAATTCAACATTTTTATCAATTTTAACAAGGCTATAACCTTCTTTCATCTCGCAGAAATACAGAAACTTTGATTTTTTCTAAAATTAAAAATTCAACATTTTTATCAATTTTAACAAGGCTATAACCTTCTTTCATCTCGCAGAAATACAGAAACTTTGATTTTTTCTAAAATTAAAAATTCAACATTTTTATCATTTTTAACAAGAGTATAAACCTTCTTTCATCTCGCAGAAATACAGAAACTTTGATTTCTTCTAAAATTAAAAATTCAACATTTTTATCAATTTTAACAAGAGTATAACCTTCTTACTTTTCATAAAAATTGAAGAAAATATATTTGTCATTTTATTGCGGATTTTAACTTAATATTGAATGCTGATTTCAAATGTATAATTCATTTTTGAATAAGTATTTTAGTTTATAATATATCAATATATTAAACCTCCATATAGTAAGAAGACTATAATCTTGTTAAAAATGATGAAAAGGTTCACTTTTATGATTTTAAGAGCAATGCAATTTTTTGAGTATCTGCGCAGTTATTTAAAATCTAATGATGGAGTTCTTTATTTTAAAGCATAGCGAACATAACTGCATTAAAAAATTTCAAGAAATACAAAAAAAAAATTTAGAAAAAAAAAGTCCATGAATTTGAAAAAGGTCGCGTAAAAGCCAGAATCGCGCAGATATTTAAAATGTAATGAAGCAGTTTTTTAATTTAAAGCCTAACGAACATAACTGCATCAAAAAATTTCAAGAAATCAAGAAAAAAAAATTAGAACAGAAATGTCCATGAATTTAAAATAGGTCGCGTAAAAGCCAGAATCGCGTAGATATTTAAAATGTAATGAAGCAGTTTTTTAATTTAAAGCCTAACAAACATAACTGCATCAAAAAATTTCAAGAAATCCAAAAAAAATTTTTAGAAAAAAAAGTCCATGAATTTAAAAAAAATTGCGTAAAAGCCAGAATCGCGTAGATATTTAAAATGTAATGAAGCAGTTTTTTAATTTAAAGCCTAACGAACATAACTGCATCAAAAAATTTCAAGAAATCCAAAAAAAATTTTTAGAAAAAAAAGTCCATGAATTTAAAAAAGTTCGCGTAAAAGCCAGAATCGCGTAGATATTTAAAATGTAATGAAGCAGTTCTTTTATTTAAATTCTAGCGAACATAACTGCATCAAAAAAAATTCAAGAAATAAAAAAAAAAGTTTAGCAAAAAAAAGTCCATGAATTTGAAAAAGGTCGCATAAAAGCCAGAATCGCGTAGGTATTTAAAATGTAATAAAGTAGTTTTTTAATTTAAAGCCTAATGAACATACCTGCATCTAAAAATTTGAAGAAATCCACAAAAAAAAATTAGAAAAAAAAGTCCATGAATTTAAAAAAGGTCGCGTAAAAGCCAGAATCGCGTAGATATTTAAAATGTAATGAAGCAGTTTTTTATTTTAGGGCATAAAGATCATAACAGTATCAAAATATTTCAAACAATGAAAAAAAAAATTAGAAAATAATGTCCATGAATTTAATAAAACTTATCATTGCGCCTGACAGAGCGGCTTTCATTTGTGAAATCAGCATAAAATACTACATAAGAAAACATATCTCGTTATTGGTAAATATCACAATTTAACTTTTAGAAAAAAATGTCCACGAATTAAAAAAGACTTGCATAGAAGCCAGACACGCGCAGTTATTTAAATTTAATTAAACAAGTTATAAATTAAATGCGAGACTGATAAGACTCCATTAAAAATAATTAAAAATTTGAAAATTTAACCTTTAGAATAAAATGTCTAAACTGGTTATCAATACAGTGCATGATAATTCAAATAAATAAATAAAATATTGTGTATGACATAAATTATCCGCATGAATGATTTACTATCCGTTTTTATGAATGAATTGTAGTAAATAACTCAATGTATTTTTAATTTATTTTTTTTTACCTGCTACCCTGATACTTTGAAACAGAAAATATTTTATTTTAAACAGTGAGTGACATCTGTATTCTAAAGTCAGAACTACGTTTATAAATAAATAACCGCATAATTTAAAATGTTTAAAAATAAATGTAATTTAAAAAGTACAGAATTTTAGCTGTAGTTCTTTATTTGTAAGTATTGTGTGCTCATGATTCAACTAAGATAAACATATTTAATTAGTCTTATCAATGAGGTAATCATGTAGAAACCCACTTATGTTTGGTTTTTACGCACTTTCCATTATTGTGATTATTTGAAATAGAGGCCTAAACTTTTTCTGAAATAAACATCACATAAAATGATGCAAACCATGTGGACCTGTACACGCTTACTTTAACATGTTTATTATCATAAGAGTAGTGAATGACAACGATTTTTTTCCAAAAAATTTGCATAATTTAGAAGTTTCATAAAAGTAGGTTTCAGTCTCGGAGATGATCTATTCGTTCGTTTTAAATCGTGGAGGAAGCTAAATCTGGAGAATAAGATGGATATTCGGCATTCATGCGTAATTCAATTTCACAAATTTCTATGCGGCGATAGTGGACCAGTGTCACTCACATTGTCATGGTGATAACTTCACCAAATGGAGCAGTATTGTCTGGCATACGTCACCAAATCTGCCTCATACTTTTGACGCCACCTGTCTTGAAACATGAGTACTTACAATCAGTTACTTCCCGTCTATTGACGAAATGACAAACAAACCCCAAATTGGGAATCGGCCCCAAAAACACAGCAGCCCGGTGTTAAATACGAACGACGTTAAAAGTTTTTGATGTTACTTAAGTTCTATACTAATATTTTTGATAATTTCTGCTAATAGGTCAAAATAATAGAAATCTGGAACAAACAAACATTTATCTTGATGTCTCGTGAAAGTGAAGTGGATTACGCAGCATACAATTAATTTTTTACAATTTACAAGTGGTCTATATCCCTTTTACAAAGATAATTATAAATTAGAAAATAATCGGTCATATTTCAAGTTATGATAAGAAATTCTCATTGTTGGAAACTTATATAAATACCGATCTCCGAAAATCGGAGAGTGAGAGCAGTTACTGACTTCTGTAATATCTTAATGTTATATTTATATATCCTTAATATTTCAATGATATAGTTTTATATATTTCTAACAGACAAAATGAAAATTCTCTTGCTGATAATTGGCACCTTCGTGGTTTGCACCACCGCGGAGAAGCTGCGATTCGACAACTATCATGTCTACAGAGTAACCGCTGAGACAGAGGATCAGTTGAGACAACTAGAAGATCTGGAACTTCAAACCGCGGTTCCTTTCGATGTTGGGGTAAGTTTCTTAGTTGAATATATTTTTTAACATAAATTCTATTCTAATAAATAAGAATTTTATGTAAAAGAAAATTTCATTTTCAGTTTTCCTTCTGGAAATCTGCTCATAGAATTGGAGATGCGGCTGATATTAACGTATCCCCAAACAAGATTGATTACATAGTTGATATTTTAGAAAAAGGAAAATTCAGCTACAAATTAATGATTGAAAATGTTCAAACGTAAGTTTAGCTATTTCATAATGAGTTATTTACAGAACTGGAATTCACTGGGAGTTCGAAATGAGTTCAAAGAACGATATGTATCTCTATACTGATTATTTATCAGATTAATTGATGCTGAGCAAGGATCTGTAAGAAAGGCTGCTTCCGGAATTGACTGGGAGAACTACTATCCTTTAGAAAATGTAAGTCAACTTAAAAAGCAACTCAGAAACATCCGATTCTTATTCATTTAATCCTGTAGATATACCAATGGCTGGAAGAAATTGCTGATAAATATCCTCAAGTTGAAGTAATCAAAGGAGGAGATTCTTACGAAGGGCGTGAAATTTTAGGAGTTAAGGTTAGCTACCATATTCAGTTTTTAATGTATAGTCCTTTTAAGTTATCTAATTGTTAAACTATTTGTAGATTTCTTACAAAAAAGGTAACCCTGGTGTATTTGTTGAATCCGGTATCCATGCTCGTGAATGGATCACACCAGCTACTGTAACATACATTGTAAATGAACTTCTAACCAGTACCAATTTCGCCATTCGTGAAATTGCCGAGAATCACGACTGGTATGTTTTCCCCAGTGTTAATCCTGATGGCTACGCTTTCACCCACGAAAGAGTAAGTTCTTTATCATCTTATTATTAAACAAAAACACAAAATTTGTGATTTATAAATTGTTTTCAGAATCGAATGTGGCGGAAAACTAGAACCCCACAAGGAACGTGCTACGGGGTTGATCCAAACAGGAATTGGGACTACAAATGGATGGGTTGGTTAATTTCGATCACAAATCAATATTTAAATATATATTGAACTGATAAACGATTATATTTTCAGTGGCTGGATCGTCTAGCATTCCGTGTTTAGATACATTTGCTGGAAAAGCACCATTTTCCGAAATTGAGACCCGCTCTTTATCAGAATACATCACTTCAATCCAAGACAAGATTCAGACTTACCTGGCATTCCACTCTTATTCCCAACTGCTGCTACTCCCATACGGTCACACTAAGGACCCTCTTGATAACTACGACGATTTGGTAATTGTCAAACAATTAATACTAATAATATCGTTTTCGAATATGGCTCGTGAGAGTTATAGTGGATGCCACCATTTCAGGGGCTGTATATTTTTAATTACCCATATGTTTATGATTGAATCAAATCTGAATATAGTTTTTAGTAGATCTAGTTTGAAGACGAAATATTAACGATTTAATAATATCTTAAAACTATTTTAGATGGCTATTGGAAAAAAGGCTGTCAGTGCATTAGCCCGGAGCTATGGAACAAAATACGTCTATGGAAATATCTATGAAACTATCTGTGAGTAGAATTTAATAATGTGTGAAATACTAGTACTATTTTAAAAGAAATTTACTATGAACTCTCTTATTTTCAGATCCAGCAACTGGGGGTAGTATGGATTGGGTGAAAGCTAATTTCAAAACTCCAATCACGTATACGTACGAACTCCGTGACAAAGGCCAATATGGTTTCCTACTCCCTCCAGAGCAGATCATTCCCACCGCTGAAGAAACCCTGGATTCTGTTATTACCATCCTTCGCGAGGCCAAAGCCATGGGATACTACCAATGGGACAACTAGTTGATCAAATTAATCACATACAAATTTTAAACATTTCTAATGATAAATATCATTACTTGATTGTTCTTGTTTCAGACATTTTTTAATTATATTTTAAATAAAGTTCTAAAGAAAACCAAAGAATTTTTTTGCAATGAATATGGTTTGTGTCTTTACTACTTGTTCAGATGAAAAAGCAGTAGCGTAACTGTGAAAATAAAGCTGCAGAATTTAAGGGGTTGCTTGCTAAAATATTTATATTTTGTAGCAAATTTCTGCTACTACTATTACCAGTTACTTAACCTATACAATCATAATTTTAAATTTTAAATAGGTCATCTTTTAATATTTTTATATTCCGGATATTTCCAAATCTCCATTATTAGATTTTTTTATGGTTCAGAATAATGTAAATTTGAAATAGTTAAATATATTTTGATGTATATTAAAATTGGAAATGGATTACGATGCATAAATTTAACATAAATTTAACTTGATATCAAAAAAACATAATAACAACAACAACACGTTAGTCAGTTCCAATTACGATAAGAAAATTTCAATTTTTGAGAATTTATATAAACGACGAGTCCTTGAAAACGGAAACTGTGCAGGCTTGCTCAGGTAGGTGCATTAACTGCTGTTATTTTTTCGAATAGTTCTATATATTCCGAACTGGCAAAATGCAAGTTCCATTGCTGTTAATTGGCGTCTTCGTGGTTTGCTCCACCGCGGAACCGGCGCGATTTGACGACTATAAAGTCTACCGTGTCATCTGTGAAACACAGGATCAAGTGGAAGTACTCTTGGATCTGGAACATCAAATGGCGGTTCCTGAAGACATTGGAGTAAGTTCTCCTGTAAACCATTCCTTCATTAGTTTTGCTCTTTCTAAATTGTGACTTAAAATGTAAAGTCACCTTCAAATTTTGAGAAATTTTCTTTAGACAAATCAATCTTTACAGTTCTCCTACTGGCAATATAATCCTCTAGTTGGAGGGATAACAGACATCATGGTATCTCCTGAAAAACATGACTATATTATTGGCATTTTGGAAAATGCAAATTTCAAATATGAAATGATAATTGAAAACGTTCAAGAGTAAGTTGAGATATTACAAGTCATGTATTATGTCACCTCATGTTGCTTTTAACGTAATATTTTTTACCTAACGTTACGTTTTCATATTTACTGAAGTTTAACAAATTTTCTATTACATTATCATGCAAAGGACATTGAAAATCCTTTACTAACATATTAATTTAATACATAACATTAAATCATTTTACAAAAAAGCTTTATTAACACCAGAGAATGTTAATTCATGTCTACATTATATTAATGTAAAAATGTTATGTAATAGGTAACATATGTAACTAATTTATTTTGCAGTTTAATAGATGCTGAAACTGGAACAAAGCGGCCTAGATAATTTACTGAACATTTTAGACTACACAAATATAAAATGTTGTTAGATTAATCAAACAGATTACTAATTACCTAACAATAAAGATACTTTCTGACTATTAATATAATTGCTTAATTATTATTGCTTCAACTATTTTATAATTAAATTTTAAATATAGATTTAAAGAAAAGAGTGACATCTGTATTGCGAATCCAAAACAACGTGTATAATGAATATGGTTTATGTCTTGACTACTCGTACAGGAAAAATTGCAGTAGCGTAACTATAAAAATTTAACATTAGAATTTAAGGGGCTACAACTTGAAATATTTACACATACTTTCGTTATAATTTTATTGTAGTTTTATTACAGCTACATCGTAATAGGAACGGTTCAAAATAAAAGTGATATAAAACTTGTGCCTTATATAAAATTGTTACTGTACTTTTATGTTCGTAGTTACTTACGTGTTGATGACACTCTTTAGATAATATCATGTCATTATTCTTATCAAAGCTGTAATCAAGTAGAAATCCACTTACATCTGGTTTTTACCGACCGTTTATCTACAATGCAGGTTTAAAGTTTGAGTGAAATAAATTTGATTTTTCTTCTGAAGATTGTAACAGCACTTATTGATAACTTGACCAAAAGTTATTCTTCTTTATTTTCTTGATAAAGAAATGCGTGATTAACACTTGACTAACTACAGGAAAAACAATTTTCATTCAATTAAGTTTTCTAAGAAGAGAATATGGAAAATAAAAAACATATTTTAATTTAATTCAGTTATATTTTGACCAATGCTTTTGATTTTACCTATTTTAGCATAAAAACTATTTAGAGACCTCGTTTGTAACTGCGGCCCTTTTCTAAGTTAATTACAGTAATTTATTTTCCCCAGTTAGGCAAGTTTTGTGCGGTCCAAGGTACAAAATTCGGCTGACACGTTCGGCTAAAGTTGAGTAGCCTAATTTAGAAAATATGACCTAAAGTTTTAATGCACTTTTGTTTAATTACTATTCCTTTTCTTCTACTTCTTTCCGTGTTTTTAACCCTTTCTTAATCCTTCTCGTTTTCTTTATTATCATCCTTATCATTTCTCCTCTTTTATCATAAGTTCTCTACCAATTCTGCTTTCTACTTTATTTATACTCTTCAAGTAAATAATGTAACAAATGTTTTAGAACAATTTAGTTCTGCACATGCGACCAAATAATCTTATCTCTAACTATTGATATACAGAAACATTGTAATGGATTGAACAACAGAACTTTTATTTTGTGAAATACTATGTATTACATGTAAGTGGACTTCATTGTAGAGAGATAATTAATATTTCGAAAAAATTGGATCACAATTCAAGTTATGATAACGAATTTTATTTGTTGAAAATTTGTATAAATACCGAGATTCATTAAACGATGAGTGAGGAGTATTTCTTGATCAGGTAGGTGCATTTACTGACTTCTGTAATATCTTATTGTAATATTTATATATTTTCCATATATTCCTAACAGGCGAAATGAAAATTCTCTTGCTATTAATTGGCGCCTTCGTGGTTTGCACCATCGCGGAGAAGCTGCGATTCGACAACTATCATGTCTACAGAGTAACCGCTGAGACAGAGGATCAGTTGAGACAACTAGAAGATCTGGAACTTGACACTGCAGTTCCTTTCGATGTTGGAGTAAGTTGAAACAAACATAGAATAAATAATTAAATGTTATTTCAAAGAAAGAAAGTCATAATTCGTTATAGTTTTCCTTCTGGAAATCTGCCCATGGAATTGGGGACGCTGCCGATATCCTTGTATCCCCAAACAGGACTCAGTATATTGTTGACATTTTGGAAAAAGGAAAATACAGCTACTATTTGATGATTGAAAATGTGCAAACGTAAGTCGAAAAGTTAAATAATAAACTACAAAGCTACAGTTTTTATTCTTAATATATCTCGTGTTCTAGATTAATTGATGCCGAGCAAGGACCAGTAAAGAAGGCTTCTGGAATTGACTGGCTGAACTACTATCCTTTAGAAAATGTAAGTCAACTTAAAAAACAACTCAGAAACATCCGATTCTTATTCATTTTATCCTGTAGATATACCAATGGCTGGAAGAAATTGCTGATAAATATCCTCAAGTTGAAGTAATCAAAGGAGGAGATTCATACGAAGGGCGTGAAATTTTAGGAGTTAAGGTTAGCTAATATATTCAGTTTTTAATGTATAGTCCTTTTCAGTTATCTAATTGTTAAACTATTTGTAGATTTCTTACAAAAAAGGTAACCCTGGTGTATTTGTTGAATCCGGTATCCATGCTCGTGAATGGATCACACCAGCTACTGTAACATACATTGTAAATGAACTTCTAACCAGTACCAATTTCGCCATTCGTGAAATTGCCGAGAATCACGACTGGTATGTTTTCCCCAGCGTTAATCCTGATGGCTACGCTTTTACCCACAGCAGCGTAAGTTCTTTATCATCTTATTATTAAACGAAAACACAAAATTTGTGATTTAACATTATTTTCAGAATCGAATGTGGCGGAAAACTAGAACCCCACAAGGAACCTGCTACGGGGTTGATCCAAACAGGAATTGGGATTACAAATGGATGGGTTGGTTAATTTCGATCATAAATCAATATTTAAATATATATGTTGAACTGATACACGTTTATATTTTCAGTGGCTGGAGCTTCTGATAAACCTTGTAATGAGGGATTTGCTGGAAACAAACCATTTTCCGAAATTGAAACCCGCTCTTTATCGGAATACATCACTTCAATCCAAGACAAGATTCAGACTTATCTATCATTCCATTCTTATTCCCAATTGCTGCTACTCCCATACGGTCACACTAAGAAACCTCTTGATAACTACGACGATTTGGTAAATGTCGAACAAATAATACTTTATAAAACTTATCGCTAATAATAAGTACGACTCGTCAGAGTAATGGTGGATGCCATTATGACAGAGAGTTCTATATTTTCATTTACCCTATTTGTGTATGCTAGACATCAACGATTTAATCATTTCAAAAAACTGTTTTAGATGGCTATTGGAGCAAAAGCTGTCAGTGCATTAGCCCAAAGATATGGAACAAAATACGTATATGGAAATATCTATGAAACTATCTGTGAGTAGACTTCAATAATGTGTGAAATACTAGTACTATTTTAATACTAACTTCAAAATTTATCATGTCTCTCTTAAAAATGTATCATGTCTCTCAAAATTTATCATATCACTCTCTTATTTCCAGATCCAGCAACTGGGGGTAGCATGGATTGGGTGAAAGCCAATTTCAAAACTCCAATCACGTATACGTACGAACTCCGTGACAAAGGCAAATATGGTTTCTTTCTGCCTCGAAAGCAGATCATCCCCACAGCTGAAGAAACCCTGGATTCTGTTATTACCATCCTTCGCGAGGCCAAAGCCATGGGATACTACCAATGAGACAACTAATCTAATAAACATTTTATACTTAATTGATCAAATTTATCACATAACAATTCAAAACATTTATAAATATAAATATTATTGTTTGATTGTTCTTGTTCCAGACATATTTTAATTATATTTTAAATAAAGTTCTAAAGAAAACCAAAGCAATGGGCTTGTGTCCTTTTCAATTGTTGATTGAAATTAATGTTAATAAATGTGTATTGGCGTGTCTATTTTATTAAATATCTAAATGTTGACGGAGATATAGCAATTAAAAATTTCAATTGTAGTTTTAGCGCTAGAAATGGTCGGCCATATTTGTATGACGTGAAATGCATTGGTGAAGTGCTGTGGTAATGTTTTGAAGCCGTTGGTAGTCGAAATAATCAAGTCAAATCAAAGAATAATAAGTTTTTATTTTATTTAATCCTGTTACGGCAGACATAATACTGAAATTTTATTGTTCCTTAAAATAGCTGTAAATAATATTTGATATTTTGATATATAAATATATATAGCAGAGATTTATGAGCTGTAAGGTTGGCAGCGATTGTGATGTCACATGCGGTTAGAATGTTGTCCAACGTTGAATCCCTTTAATAATTAAAGAGAAAAAATGACTTTTTTAATTATTAATATCTCCTCGAAATATAAGGAGTTATTAAAAAATAATTGAACATTTGAGGTTCTAGTAACCCACTTTATCAATATATAGTACACTTTTATAGAAATTAAGACATAGAACACAAGCCCGTTATAATTCTAAAATTGTGAAATAGAATAAGTCTAAATGATTTTTAGACAAGATAGACAATATTTTGCTAACTGTAAAAACCTGCGCAACTAATACTGATATAACAGATTACACCTAGAATCATTTCAAAGCTAAAATTATGATTGGATAGAAACCAAAACAAGCTGAGCGAAAATGAAAGTAATTTTAGACTATACTAAATATTGATTAAGTTACCTTACCTAGTTAATTCTCTTTTAAATAGTCATAAATTTGTAATTTGAAATAGGTCTTCTTCACAAACATTTAATTTCTTATAATACTCAATACACAGATACTGGAAAGTAGTGAGGAAAGAAAGTGCAGAGTGTGCGGAGCGGAGGACGAAACACTGGAGCACATTAAGTTTGAGTGTAAGGAAAAAGTAGCGAGCGAAAGGAATATTGGCCAGCTATTAAAGGGAGGCAGTGAAGGAAAGAGGTGGATGGCGGAAATAGTAAGAAGGAAAGAAAAAACAGGAGAAGAAATAAGCTGATGGCTGGGTTGCACAAGGAACAGGAAGAGAAAGGAAGTACTAAAAGAGGCAGTGAAGGGAAGCAGGAGAAAGAAAGAAGTAGCGAGGAAACAGATAAACTTCAGCCCAGAAAAATAGACTAGGGAATAGACCAGTACAGAAGGAAGACTAGGGAAAATGAAGGAAGAGGGTCAAGAGAAGAAGAAGCAGAAAGTACGTTTGGATATAAAAAGGTCTAGAATAATGTAAATTTAATTGTCTGCGAAGTGACCGTCGTCCATATATAAAATCCAGTTATCTGGTCCAGCTCGTTATCTAGTTTGCATGGGGAACATGAAGAGAGAGGGTCAAGAGAAGAAGAAGCAGAAAGCACTTTTTGGAAGTACTAAAAGTCTAAAATATTTTTTTTAGTTTTAATAAATAAATTAAGTTTAGTTTTAGGAAAATAATTAGCTTTAAATAAAATTAGTAAGTTTAGTTTTTAAGGCTGAATTGTTAAGATAGGAATGAAATGTAATAAGAAATAGAATACGGTAGATTGTAAAGCCGAAAGGCACACACAATTAACAATAAATAAATAAATAATAATATTATAATACTCAATACTCTTTTAATTCTATTTCGAAGTCTACAATAAAAGAAATATTTTTATGGTTCAGAATAATGTAAATTTAACTGGAAATGGATTACGATGCATAAATTTCATTTTATATTATAAAAAACTATAATAAGAACAACATCAGGGTTAGTCAGTTGAAATTATGATAAAAAAATTTCAATCATTGAGAATTTCTATAAACGACGAGTCTCTGAAATCGAAAACTGTGGAGGTTTGCTCAGGTAGGTGCATTAGCTGCTGATATTTCTTCGAATAGTTCTTTATATTCCTAGACACGAAATGCAATTTTCATTGCTGTTAATTGGCGTATTCGTGGTTTGCTCCACCGCGGATAAGGTGCGATACGATAACTATCAGGTCTACCGTGTCATCGCTGAAACAGAGGATCAAGTGAAAGTACTTATAGATCTGGAACATCAAACCGCGGTTCCTGAAGACATTGGAGTAAGTTATCCTGTAAACCATTTCTTCATTAGCTCTACTCTTTCTAAATGGGCTTGTGTCCTCACTTTTTAGTGGTCGATTCTTCAATTGTTGATTGAAATTGATGTTAATAAATGTATATTGGCGTGTTTATTTTATTAAATATCTAAATGTTGACGGAGATATAGCAATTAATAGTTTGAATTGTAGTTTTAGCGCTAGAAATAGTCGGCCATATTTGTATGATGGGAAATGCATTTTAACGTCAGTTATTTGTTGAGTAGGTCAGTGCTGTGGTAATGTTCTTTAGCTGTTGGTAGTCAAATAAAAGAATAATAAGTTTTTATTTTATTTAACCCTGCTAAGGCAGACATAATATTGAAATTTGATTGTTCCTTGAAATAGCTGTAAATAATATTTGATATATAAATACATATAGCAGAGATTTCTGATCTGTAAGGTTGGTAACCTTACACAAGGATTGTGATGTCACATGCACTTGGAATGTGTACAACGTTGAATCCCTTTAATAATTAAAGAGACAAAATGACTTTTTTAATTGTTAATATCTCTTAACATATAAGGAGTTATTAAAAAATAATTGAACATTTGAGGTTCTAGTAACCCACTTTATCAATATATAGTACACTTTTGTAGAAATTAAGACATAGGACACAAGCCCATTGTGGCTTAAAATTTAAAGTCACCTTCAAATTTTTGGATATTTTCTTTAGACAAACAAATTTTTACAGTTCTCCTTCTGGGAATATATTCCTCGAGTTGGTGGAGAATCAGACATCATGGTATCTCCTGAAAAAACTGATTATATTATTAGCATTTTTAAAAATACAAATTTCAAATATGAAATGATAATTGAAAATGTTCAAGAGTAAGTCGAGATATTACGTGTCATGTATTCTGTCACATCATGTTGCATTTAACGTAATATTATTTACCTAACGTTACGTTTTCTTATTTACTAAAGTTTAACATAATTCTGTTACATTATCATGCAAATGACATTGAATATCATTGTACTAATATATTAATTTATTACATAACATTAAATAATCTTGCTTAAGTAGCTAAAATTATATCCAAAAGTAATATTTGTTATATAAACTTACACTATATTAACCTAAATATGTTATGTAATAGGTAACCTATGTAACTATTTTATTTTGCAGTTTAATAGATGCTGAATCTAAATCAAGAAGGTCTAGTTCAGGATTTAATTGGAATGGCTACTATGGCTTAAAAGATGTAATGCAAAATTTTAAGTAAATTATTCCTACATCACTTTTTTTCTGTCGTCATGCGTATCTCATGACGTATGACGTCAGAGAAAAAGTTACAAAATAAGGCACTAAATTGATTACACTTTTTCCGATAGATTTACAAATGGTTAAGAGAAATGGGGAATAAATATGAAAATGCAGAATTATTAGAAGGAGGAACATCTTATGAAGGGCGTAATATTTTAGGAATAAAGGTAAATATATTATTTAATAATTTAAGAATACTGTTTACACCTTGTCATTCATTTATAGATTTCTCACAAAAGAAGAAAGCCTGGTGTGTTTATTGAATCGGGAATCCATGCTCGTGAATGGATCGCACCAGCTGTTGCTACATTCATAATCAATGAACTTCTAACCAGTACCAATTCTACCATTCGTGATATTGCTGAGAATTATAACTGGTATATCTTCCCCAGCGTTAATCCAGACGGCTATGTTCACTCACACACAATAGTAAGTGAATTATTGACTTCTTCATTTTTTGTCTGATGCAAAGAATATTAAAGTTATGTCAAATGTTTGACGTCTTTAATTTGCAATAATAAATTATATTTTCAGGATCGAAATTGGCGCAAAACTAGAAGTCCTCAAGGAAAGTGCATCGGAGTCGATGGAAACAGAAATTGGGATATCAAATGGATGGGTTAGTTATCTAATTATAACCAAATAAGAAAGAGATTTTATCTTAACATAACCTATAATTGTATCAACAGTTTCCACAAAAAAATTCTTAATTAACATTTATATTTTCAGAGTATGGATCTTCTAATGATTCATGTTCTCAAATATTTGCTGGTAATGAAGCATTTTCAGAAATAGAGACTCTCTCTTTATCAGAATACATAACGTCTATTCAAAAACAAATTAAAACTTATCTGTCATTTCATTCTTATGGTCAAAAGTTGCTACTTCCATTCGGTCACCCGGAGAAACCTGACAATTATGACGATTTGGTAAATATAGAGCATTTATTTTTTATCTCAAACAATTTATCAGTATCAATTTAAGCCTTCTTATTCATCTTTATAGATGGCTATAGCCGAAAAGACTGTTGAGGCGTTAGCTCAAAGATATGGAACAAAATATATATATGGAACTACCTACGAAACTATCTGCAAGTGTTTGTTAATAATTTATAAACTTTCGAAGAATACATACAGTTAAAGGAAATGTTATTTAATTCAAATTAAACTCATTCACAGATCCAGCAAGTGGTTCAAGCATAAGTTGGGTGAAAACAAATCATAAATTTCCAATCACCTATACCTACGAGCTTCGCGATAGAGGAAGACATGGTTTCGAATTACCAAAAGAACAAATCATCCCCACAGCTCGGGAAACCCTTGATTCCATTATTACCCTCTTAAAAGAAGCGGATGCTTTAGGATACTTTAAAACAAATAATTAATATTCTAAATATTTGGCTGATTTATTTTTTATGATATACAAAGTCACAGAATATATTTATATGTATTTCACCATGTGGCCAATAAACAATTTCAGTTATTTCTGATATTACAATCAGCATCAGATTGTATCTTCTTTTATTAATTAAAACTGATTTACTAATCATGATAAATATTTCATTGTCCAACAATCAGGTATAAAAGGCCACGCGACCATCATTAATAGAAATAGACTAGTATTTAATTGTATTTAGACAAGATGAAGCTACTTCTACTAGTGCTTTGTGCTTTGGCTGCTGCCTCTACTGCAGAGAAGCTACGTTTTGATAATTACCACGTCTACCGTTTAACTGTTGAAACAAAGGAACAAATTGAAGAACTGGAAAAGCTGGAACAACGTACTGCAGTTCCTTTTGATGTTGGGGTCAGTTGAATATAGCTTTTGATTATTCTACCTATTTGTCTTTAAATATATATTCGTCATATACACAGTATATAGCATTTTGAATCTAGACACAGTTTTAGATAGAGATACAAAAAAGCCTACAAATAATTTTGGCAAGAATATTGTAAGATTTGTATGATTCATTGATTGCAATGGATGCATTGAAATAATGGCAATAGGTTCTGAAACAATGGGTAATTCTTTACTTCTATTATAGTATTCGTTTTGGAGATCAGCTCACCGAGTAGGAGATGAAGCAGATATTATGGTTTCTCCCAAAAAAGTGGCAGAGTTCACGAAAATCTTCGAAAAGGGACAATACAAGTATCACTTGATGATTGAAAACGTGCAAAAGTAAGTCAAAAGTAAATAAATATTTTGTGGATAATCCTATCCTATTTTTCAGTAAATTCCTTTTCAATTTGGCATTCTACGGTCGGTATATTCTATTATTCGACATCTTTTGCATTTATTTAATGACAGAATTATTCGGTAAATAATAAAACATGACGTTATGTAAAAAATATTACATTAAAGAAGACATAAGTTTACGTTTTGTGTTTATCGGGCAAATACAACAATATTATCTACTGTTACCTGTATTAAAACCAAAACAACTTTTTCATTATCTTTATTTGATTTATATATCTTAAAATCAAATTTCTTTTTTACAGCAATCCCTCATAATTCTTATCGAAAATTGATATTATATGTTCAAATGATATCAATCGATTTGCTTATCATATAAAAATACTATTACCTTAAAATAAATCGGGTTTTACCATATCAATACTTGACAAGATAAGAATCTGCATATCATCAACGTAATGAAATGTTATATTATTAATTATTATAATTAAATCTAATTATATATATCGTTATTGTCTTATATTATGTAGATGTTTATATTTTTAATTATCAATATGTTCATTAAAACATATTTTTATTCTTCATATCTAATTTATGTTATACTTTAACAATATTCGTTGTCACTTGTTACTCTTTACGTCATAAGACCATAAAAATTAATTTTCAGATTAATGGATGCCGAAACAGCACCCAGCAAGAGTCGCAACGGTTTTGGATGGAACGCCTACTACCGCATCGATGAAGTAAATAATTTAAAAAAACCAGAATTTTTCTATATAATTCCACATAATTTTACAAATATTTCACTTACATTTTTAGATATACAATTGGTTAAACCAATTAGCTGAACAATATCCTCAAGTTGAAGTCATCAAAGGAGGAGACACCTTCGAAGGACGTGAAATTTTAGGAGTCAAGGTATTTGAAATACTGGTCGTTTGTAAATATTTTTAGTTTATCATTAGTTATCATAAAAACCTTTATTGTGTAATATCTTCATAGATTTCATATGCAGAAGGTAATCCAGGAGTATTTATCGAATCTGGTATTCACGCTCGAGAATGGATCGCACCAGCTACTGTAACTTACATTGCCAACGAACTTTTGACCAGCACTGATCCCGCAGTACGCAGAATTGCAGAAAGGCACGATTGGTACATTTTCCCAAGTGTTAATCCAGATGGCTACGAATTTTCTCACACAAACGTAAGTTTATATAAATTGTTATAAACTTGTTAAAAATTTCACAATCAATACTTTTAGCATCTTCTACACATTTCAAAATAATTTATAAGGTAAAGAAATTTTACTTACCATAATATTTATTTTTCAAACTTTCTGAACAAATATGCTACATTATAAAACATAAAGTAGTATTAGATATAAATCTTAAAAAGTTAATTAATATTTATATAAAATATAAATAATTTATAGATAAGAAATTAATTATTAAAACGCCTGATATTTATGCAAACCTTATGACTTACACAGTAATTCTTTTGTACGAACAAATATTTCTAGAATCGCATGTGGCGTAAAACAAGAAGCCCTGCTGGACTTCTGTGCACAGGTGTTGATGGCAATAGAAACTTTGGCTACAACTGGATGCGTAAGTAATTAGTTATCTTATTCATAACAGAAATATTACTTATATTCAAAATTAACTATATATTCTATAAAACTTTTGATAGGCAAATAATTTATAATAAATAAATTAAATATGTTTTTATATATTTTCAGAGGGTGGTGCTTCTAGTTTCCCTTGTGCAGATAACTTTGCTGGAGCATCTGCATTTTCCGAAATTGAAACTCGCACATTATCTGAATATATTTCATCAATCCAAGATCGCATTCAAACTTACCTCTCTTTCCACTCTTTCACCCAATTACTTTTGTTACCGTATGGACATACTGCAGAGCATCGCGATAACTATGAAGATTTGGTAAAAATGAATATATGTTCTTTCACACCACTGTATCGAAAAAATCTATATTTTATACATACGTAGATAAAGATACCGTCCTACGATTTTATATCCGAACTCTCTGATATAGATCAGGATAAATGCAACAAAAATGTATTTCCTATTTCATGTACAACGGATCGTTAGGATGAGAAAACGATACAGATAATATTCAGTTTTATTCGATACAGTGGTGTATTGATAAATATTAAAGTAGAAACTTCATCTTATGATAAACTGTACTAATGCAAATACACCCTACACTAAGTAAAAACATTTATTGTGCCAATAATTTCTAGATGACAATTGCTGAAAAGGCTGTTACATCTTTAGCACGAAGATATGGAACTCAATACCGATTTGGAAATATTGTTGAAACTATATGTAAGTATTACATCTCTTCTTAGATAAAAGAATAAGTCCTATAAGTTCTAATCAGACTATTAATATTTATAATTCTATTTTCAATTACTTATATTAATTAAAAATATTATTTCAGACATAGCTAGCGGTGGAAGCATGGATTGGGTCAAAGGAACATATCAGACTCCTATCACATACACCTATGAACTCCGCGATTTAGGCGAACATGGATTCCTTTTACCTCCAAAGCAAATTATTCCAAATGGTGAAGAAGTTCTAGATTCCATTGTAACAATTCTAGATGTAGCGGAAGAAATGGGATATTACTCATGGTCTAAATAATTAGAACGTTTTTGTATTTAAAATAAAATATATTATGCAACGCAATAGAAGACCATTTTATTTAAAAATATTTATATAAATAACTATAATTATAAGTGTTAAGCTTTTTACTGTCCTTAATTTTTTGTTTGTAAGCCTACACGTAACTATATTTTGCAGAAAGTTTACGAGGAACAGTAATTGCATTCCTAACTTTTTAATGATATGCAACAAATATTTAAACAGATCTTTAAATGTATTATAAAATGTACTTCGTAAAACGTGGACATTACAAATAAAAATTAGGATCCCTTTTAAAAACAAAATTAAACACTTCAGCATCAGCGTTAGGAGTCAGCATTAAAAATAGGCAGACTGAATACCAAATAATTAAATTCAAAGAAAACTAAACAAGCTAGTGAGTTAAATAAATATAAGTAAGTTTTGTTATTAAAAGTTTCATGAGACTAATAATTAAAATAATATTAAAGACAAATATGATATTTAAGACATTTTTATATTTCAAATATTAGATTTACAAATCATTTTTTGGTGGTCTTAGATGCAATATATGCCTTGCGTGCCAGAGAGCGTTTAATCTGTGCTGCTGGCTTTAGATTATGCTTCTTTGACATACGTTGGTTTCTCAAGAATTTGGAGTCAACCTGTAAAAACACACGTTACAATTAGATCATTAAGATATCAAACAAATGTATAAATAAATACTGCTATGCAAAACAATAAACTTACTCCTCTGTTGGATTCGTGTCTGAAATTTGGGGGCCTCTTAATTCCATTACGGTGAGCCTTCCTGGCTGTAAAGTAGAACATAAATCATATTAGAATTATACTAAAGCAAATATTATATCGACATTTTGTTCAAACTGAAAGTTTTGACCGTGATTGACAAACAACATGCTAAATTTCTATACTTCAAACAAAACATTATTTACTTATTCAAAAACTTCTTTTAAACATTTTATATAAAAAGGATACTCACTCTGATTATGACTTGTGTGATTCTTTGACTTGGCCATTATTTATCGTCTAATAAACCTAAAACAAAATCATTCTCTATTACAAACAGAACTTTTTAGGTTATACTTATTCTTGTTCATAAAAGTAAAACTGAAAAATATTATGCAATATATCATTTTGAAGCAACAAAGATTAGTTTTTGTTTAAGAAAAATGTATTAAATAAATATAAAATAATAGATTAACTTAGATGAATAATTATTTAACAAAAATTACACTAACTTGCTTACAGAACGCACCGGAAGAAAAAGAAATGGTGTCAATATGTTTCTCTTGTAGCTGACATACTCATGGTTCATATATTTATCACCAGCAGTGCAGTGTCTCCTAGCAATGTACGGCCAGTAGCCAAACCGGGGAATTTAAAGTTTTAGAATTACATTAAGTTTAAAACTATAAATTTTAATGCTAATTATTTATTTAAATGTCCATGTCTATCTATTCTTTAATATAATAGTAAATTTGAATATTATCATTTAAACAATTTGCAAATGATAATTTGCAAATTAAATTCTTGCGAACTTCAAAGGTCATTTGGTCATTAGTTTTGTAAATTATCTTTATTACCTTAATCGCTTGAATATATTTATTTTTTCAATTCACTTCTGCAAATAATAGCATAATAATGGCTCTTAAATTTGTTAAAAATTTTACAAATAATATTTATCGAACAAATAAGTTATTAATCAATACAAGATGTATGTCTCAATATTATCCAATTGATGAAAGTGTGTCTGGATTAACAGAAGAGCAGCAACAAGTAAAATAATAAAAATTTGCTTTTTTGTGTGTATTCAAATTATAAAAAATTACCATTATTAATTATCATATCTTACGTGATACTTTTTTTAATTATATAATATGATTATGATATACACTTCTGTTACATTTTATAACATAACCTAAATGTTGACAGTAAGAAAAGTTATATTGTTAACATAAAGTTTCTTTACAGCTTCGCCAAACAATTTTTAATTTTGCACAAAAAGAACTAGCACCAAAGGCAGCCGAAATCGATAAAAATAATGAGTTCAAGTAAACCTAAGTTTAAAATACATGAATACAAATTTTATGATACCATACTAATTAGTATATTTTCAAAAGGGAGTTACGATCATTTTGGAAAAAGCTGGGCGAATTGGGGGCTCTTGGAATTACAGCTGGAGCAGATTACGGAGGTTCAGCAGCAGGCTATCTGGATCATGTTATTATTATGGAAGAATTATCAAGGTTTTTATCAAAGTTATTAAATATATATATTGAAAAAGTAAACGTATTTTTACTTAACGCTTTTATTTTTAGGGCAAGTGGTGCTATTGCTTTATCTTATGGGGCTCATTCCAATTTATGCATTAATCAAATTAATCGACACGGAACTGAAGAACAAAAGCAGAAATATTTACCAAAAGTATTATAACATATTAAATTTAAATACATTTGTTCGTAGTATTTAATAAATAATTTTTGTGTATTGCTTGCGTAGTTGTGCTCTGGAGAACACATGGGGGCTTTAGCTATGTCAGAACCTGGATCTGGTTCTGATGTAATATCTATGAAACTTCGTGCCGAAAAGAAAGGAGACTATTATATATTCAATGGAAATAAGTTTTGGATTACAAATGGACCTGATGCAGATACTTTAGTGGTACATACATATTATTCACTCTATTTTTTCTAAGATAGTTATATAATTCTAAAATGCTTGTTTGTAATAGGTATATGCAAGAACAAATCCAAATGCAAAACCACAACATGGAATAACAGCATTTATTGTAGAGAAGGGTTTTGAAGGATTTAAGACAGCCCAAAAATTAGATAAATTAGGAATGCGTGGTTCAAACACAGGGGAATTAGTTTTTGAGGATTGCAAAGTACCTGCTGCAAATGTTTTAGGAAAAATCGATAAAGGGGCATATGTTTTAATGTCAGGGCTGGACTACGAGAGATTAGTTCTATCTGCAGGACCTTTAGGAATATTGCAAGCTGCTTGTGATGTTGCTTTCGAATATGCACATACAAGAAAACAGTTTAACACAAGAATTGGTGAATTTCAGCTAATACAGGTTTGTATTTTATAATTGTATAATATTCATTAAATTGAAAATAATGCTATAGTTTGTTACAGGGTAAATTGGCTGATATGTACACTACTTTAAGTGCTTGTCGTACCTATGTATACTCAGTAGCACGATCTTGTGACAAAGGCCATGTAAACAGCAAAGACTGCGCAGGAGTTATTTTATACACTGCGGAAAAAGCAACGCAAGCTGCATTGGATGCTATTCAAATATTGGGTAAACATTTTAAAATAAGTACATTTCTTATAATATTCACTCGTAAACTGTTCTTAATTTTAATAATATTATTTACTTCTAAGGTGGAAATGGATATATTAATGATTATCCAACTGGTAGACTTTTGCGAGATGCTAAGTTATATGAAATTGGTGCCGGAACATCAGAAGTCCGCCGTTTAATTATTGGCAGGGCTCTTAACAAAGAGTATAAATAAGGTATGCATTGAACCAGTGCTGGATTAACTTTTAGGAGGACCTGTCACAAAACAACAATGAATTGTATCTATTCACAATTTCCTTTTGCGATATCAATTGTATCTAGTTCCGAGTGCCTCTAATCTTATCTTAAAAGATCTTATTTTCTAACTCTACCGCGATCAATCAATTGTATCTAGTTAATACAGCCCTGCGTTAGATTAGATGCAGCCTGTTAATAGATTCTCAATGATGCTACACATTTTCGTCACTATGTAAGGGAATTATAAGATTTCGCACCTATTGATTATTATTCTTATAAACAAATTCTAAAATGCAATTTATTATTTAAACATATTTTAAAAAATATATTAAACAATTATTTTAAAGTGAACCTTTTAAGAACGTTAGATTATTAGTTTTAATATGTCATGATCTATTTTGCTAAGTGCCATACATACGTATTTTATACATTTATTTTATATAAGACGCATTTATTATCAGGGATTTAAATATATATTTTTTATATATAAACTGTTTCTATATTGAAAGACATATAAGTAAAATTTAAACAAAATATTTGTTAATATATAAAATGTTTAACCAAAATCTATATTTAAACTATCAATAAAACTAACTTAGTTTTTTGATACATATGTATTCAAATATAAAGCATTGTAAATATATATTTTAATACAGTAAAAAAAAATACCTTATGATTTATCAAGTGGTTACTTTGCAATCAATTTGCTAATTATGTAAATATTTTTGTTAGATACCTTGACGTTAATTGTGTTGAGTGTTATTACTGGCACTGAATTGGTTAACAGCTAGAGCATGTTTTTCTGCATGATATGTCCTTAAGATATGACTTAATACTGGCGACGCTTCTGGATCGTTCAGCCACATATTCAACGCAGCATGACTATCAAGCATCGATAGATAAGCTGAAGAATAAAAAAAATTATAATTATCTATTATCTAATATAAGATACAAAATAAAAAAATGAGCACCTAATAACATTTTTGGATTTGATAAGCTTAATTGCACTTGCGGTGATTCTAACAATGCAGCAAGTACTGGACTATCTGGTGAAAGGCCTTCTCGTAATTCAAACAGACTCCTAGATCTTTCGCCTAATAACCACTCGCACTATAAAAATTGTAAATTAGATTAAAAAAGAGTTTTTGAAGCTATACGTTTTAATTAAAACTTACTGCAGCTGGGTGATTATTTCCTGTAGCTCTTAGAGCTTGTGTAGCGATTGGTTCTGAAAATCCCATGGCTTGTAAATCTCGCAAATGTCCTGGGTGTGCTTGAAAATCACGCTCTGCATGTGCATGTACTAGGTTTATTAGTATAGTACAGTAGTCCGACGGTGTCTGTTTAAAATAAACATTATTGTATATTGACAATAAAAAAAATTGTGCTTATGGTTATTTACTTTTGGATCTACTGGGGTAGCAAAAGGATCCTTAGGTTCGTCCTCTTCAGGCGTATCACTTAAATTATTGTCTGTTAATAAGGCTTCCAATGCAACAGCAGCGTCTCCACTGTATCAAATTATATATTAACTTATAATATTACAATAATGTCGCATTAAAAGACTTGTAAAGTATACTTATGCATTCGTAGTGCCCTTGATGCTGCTTGTGACGTGAATCCCATATCTACTAGCCCTTGAAGAGCTCTGGGGTCTGCTCTTTTACTACTACTTAATCGTTGTTTCAGCATTCTTGTTATTTGAGGCGCAGTAGGACCTGCACTTAACACTCTGGCGGAATGTTCCGCTAATGATATTAATATTTTCCTCATTTCCAATTGTAACTGTGTAAAAATTATTAATTATTTTAAGAATTAAAGATTTCGATACAAGATCTAAAAAAGATATTTACTTCGCTTGTTGCAACCATTTCTTCGATATTTGCTGCTTTTACTTTATTTGGCATTCGAACTGGAATATGTGCCGTTGCTTGAAGAATGTCAGCTTCTTGTGGACCTCTTAATGCTTCATCTTCAGGCCCTCTAGATAATTCACCACGTCCAATAACAAAAAGAATCTCATCTAAAACACATATAATAGAAGTATTGCTAATAATTTTATGTTATTCATAATCTATATTACCTTTATCTAAAATGCCTTCATCAGCAAGTGTTCGAATGTCTCTAAGATTTTTTTTGTTTCGTACTAAAAGCATTCTATAAGTATGAGATGGGTCTGCATTAAATTGAGCTAAAGCCAAGGATCGTAATTCATCAACGGTTATTGTTGGGGCCACCCGAGCTATCCAGGACTGTCCCAGAGGACTTACCATTGTAATATTTATTACTTCTTCGACCCCAGAACTGCCCGCAGGAGATTCTGTCATGCTAATTATAATTAAATGTATTACTAAGAATTGTATATTATATAAGACAAAATATAATAGTTCTACGTACATTTTTAATATGTTATCGCTGTAGTTATTAATCACACAATCCGCATCACCACCTCCAGTTGCACCATCAGAAAAGAAGCCATGAGATCGACACACTTCGACCAATCTAGCGCGGCTTCCAGAAAATCTATCTTTTACCCAAGATATCATTAAATCACGTACTAGATTTTTAGATTTTACATTTGTTATTAATTACTTTATTAATTTTTTTTGTGTTATTATATTTTTACTTAATTTAAACGCATTTTGTTTTTGTGTAAGAAGTATCACGTTCTAATTTTGACAGGAGTATAAAAATAACAAAAAATTTATAGTTTTAAGTAATAGTTCATAGGTGGCAGTAACTGTTGCTCTTCGAAATTGGCCCAATAATGCATGCAACTTCCAATAAAAGTAAAACTTCTTCTATTGATTAAAGTTTAAAACGAATTTAGATATAATTCAAAGTGAACACGAGCCAGTTAATTTATCACAATTCAAATATAGTAAAGATTTGAACCCAAGAATACAGAACATGTCTTTTAATTCTTTTAAATAATAAATTAGTAGTAGTTCAAATTACTTAATTAAAATCAGACTACATTACTAAAATTAGTTGAATATATTACGAACACATTGTTAAACATTTATAAATAGGTAAAAAGTTCGTATTATGCGTATGTACAGATTTATATCTTTAGAAATATTTAATTAAAAAGAAAATTAAATTTATTTATTAATTATTAATTTATACATATGAATAATTGATTCAACAAAACCATAAAGATACTTGTCAATGATAGACTAATTGAAAATATTTTTTTATAGATGCATAGATAATGAATACGAATATATATAAACTAAAAATTAAAAGCGCAAGAGTTATAACTTAATATTTATATTAGTAGAAAAATTACCAAAAATATGTCTTTTGAAATCGCTGATGTTTTTCATTCAGTTCAACCAACTCTAAAACTTTTGAAACTGTTTGGCATGGCGCCGTTTTATTTGAATAGTGATTCACAAAATTGTAGATATCGTCTTTCAAAATTTGGATTATTAATAACAATTTTATATACTTTAAGTTATATAATAATGACTTATTTAATTTTTATGCATCTGTATAATAAAACTGATTTAATTTCTAAAGTTACTAACTATACTTCTTTTATTATTCTATTTTTTAATGTGTTATTAATATTAACTATATTTTTTAGTTTTCTAATAAATCGTACGATGATAAATAAAATGTTTAAACGTCTACATTTTGTAGATATTTTATTTCGAAGGTATATGCTTTATAAAGTGGATCATAAGCGCCATTTTCGAAACCAAATTTTTGCAATTTCAGTTTGTTACTTTTTATATTTTCTTCTTTTTGTTTCTAATTTTTTTTATAGATATTATAAATTTGGTGCAACTATTTCTTTCTCTTATTTAGACCACATTGTCTCAAATTTAATAAGCTATACTGTTCAATTATCATTTATATTGATATTGTATTTATTATTTGAAAGATTCCAAATTTTAAACAACATTTTAGAAAATAATACTATTCCAACTATAATAAATATACCTGTTGTAGTAAAATTTCAAATTAGCGAAATTTTACAAGAAGATAAAATCATATTATTTTCTCAAATTCACGGTATTCTTGTTGAAGTTGGTTGCATTTTGAATAAATCATTTTCGCCGATTATATTAGTCATAATTTTGCAAAATTTTACTGAAATCACAATCTCAAGTTTCAAGTTGATTAAAGTTATCACAACTTTTAAATCCATTCACATGAGATCCATGACATTTATCATAGATAGTTGGACATGGACCATATTTAGATTTTGCCTCATAAATATTATAATTTACACATGTCATAAAACGTCTTTAGAAGTAAGTATTTAAAAAAAAACTTACGTGCTGTCTAAAAAAATGTATCTTTCAAAAATTTTCTTAGGCGAATCGAACTGCTGCAATTGTTCACCGTCTTTTAAACGTGAGACAATCTAAAAGATCTCGCAGCTTTCTTTACGCCTTCTCTCTTCAACTAGTTCACAGGTTTTTGAATTTCAACGCATGCGGAATATTCCCTATTGATTATACTGTGTTGTACTCGGTAAATGAATTGTTCAATCAAATAATCAGTTATAATCGAATCTCTATAAGCATTTTCCTTATTTTTAGCTTGTTGGATTTGGAGCTACATACCTGGTGATGTGCGTTCAGTTTGACGTGCCGGAAGCATCTCCTGGAGCAGTTTTATTAAATATGACGAGCAGTTGTGAACCGAAAATAAATCAGTCCTATAATTAAAATCAAATTGCCGTACTTCTGTCGTCAACATAATTTTCCTGGAAGGTTCAGAAATAGGCTGATGTTAAATTAAATAATAATAAGAATAAAACATAATTAGTTAATTGGAATCGAACTGCATATACATTATCGCTTTATTTTAAATTTGTACATTATATATTATATTCATAATATAATTATATTTTAACTATATCATCTCATAAATTATTAATTATTATTGATTTTTATTTAATAATTTTTTTTTTATATTTAATTAAATCGGGTTAGTTATTTTATTATTCTATCTAATTATTTATATATATAATATTTATATTATTTATAATATTCCTATTTTAAGAATAATTTATTATTTAATATTTATTAAAAGTAAGAAAGATTATTCGAGCTATCTTCTTTTTCTTCTTTTTTATATATAAACATAATATTTAGTTATAAATAATATTTCTAATTATAGATTATTGTAAAAGGAATACAATAGTCTTGCGGAAAATGTAGAAAATGCTGAGCTTTTTTATTTAAATAATTCATAGTTCATATATTGAAAATAATTGTTGTTAGGGACATTTTTTAAATTGTTCATTCATAAAATCGTTTTTACATTGTCAATGTATTTTTTAAATTCTAATTAGGGATCATTCCCTAGTGGGGGTCCTTCAAGTGTCATAATCTTTGTATTTGACGAAATTGTCAACTGCACTAAGTAAATTAAAATACGTCAACATGAAGCAAGGAATGTCTGAATTGAATTTAGTATTAAAATATTATTTTAAAAACTAAAATTAAAAATTAAAACAGGAACTGGGAATGTCAATTATTTTCCTATGAACTATAAATTACTATTATAGAAATTTTATAAAAATGATTTACAAGATACTACTGACAATCTTATTTTGGTTCCAAAACCGATCATCCACATCCTGTATAAGAAGTCTCGTGACAACAAGTGAATAATGAGAAAAAACCTGTGCTTTTGTGGAATCGTATAAATACATTGGAAGCAAATATTTAAATACTGAGTTATATATAACTATAGTTCAAAGATAACAAAATTTCAACGTCTTCGAAATCTCATCAATAAATGTGAATATAATATCGATCAAGACATTTAAAAAAATGTATAATTCCCGCGAATATTCTGTGAGTTGTATCTTTTATTAATATTAGTATTCTTTATTAAATCAAGAATTAAAAAGAGATTTCGAAAACGTTTTTTAAAGCTTAAATATAATAAGTTAATAGTAACTATTACAAAATAAGAATGAAAAATTCGTAGCCTTTTATTGCTTGGACAATTCTTTAATATTTAGTTTTGTTTACATAGTATTTACACAATATATATGCAGCAGATACATTTTGATTTAAATTCAAGCAAATGCTAGATATCTGAGCTGTTTCTTTTCTTTAAAAATTCTCAATAGTAAATTTTCAAATATTAATAGATTGTCCAGTGATTAAAACCTGCAATTTATTAGATTGTTTTGTAATAGTTCCTAATTATTTGCTAATAATTATCAACTAATTTTATAAAAATATTAAATTCATAAATTAATAATTTAACTACTATTTACAAGTTAAGCTAACGAATTAAATGATAGCGTAAATCGTAGCTTAAACCAACCAACAACTTAGCAAATTAAATTCTAACTCAATCTTAAAATCTAATTCAGTCACATAAATATTTAAACCTTCTTTTTTTACAATTTAACAGAATTAATTAGAATTTTCTAAATATATTTACTAGATAACTAAAATATGAATAGTTGTTGTATGAGGATAAATAAATCACATTTTCATTTACTAATATTTTATAAAATATATTAACATTTGAAATTACCATATAAATACATTGACTGACTCTATATTTTTAGATTAAATATAACTAGGTTTGAAATTATTTTTAAATTAAAAAGGTCATAGACCATTCTACTATATTGGTATTAAAAATGAAATAGGTAACTTTCAATAAGTCAATAGATTTATATGCAAATAATTTTAAAATCATGTCATTATAAATTTTTGAAATATATATTAATAAATGTTTATTTTTGTTGTTCAACATTAATATAAAAAAATAAATGTTCTATAATAAATTAATAATAATAAATAAGTCAATGGTTCCTATTTCTACGTGGACCCGTTACAAATTGAGTTGTACTGTATTAATGACGTAAGCAGAATGAAAAATTAGATGAAAATTAGATCATTTAAGTCTTAATAGTTATTGTAATAACGTACAAATATGTCCTAATTTATATAGTGTACAGAAATATGATTAGAAACAAGCTAGTTTTCTTTTGTGAATTAAAAATGAATTCACTTTCAATTCAAGTTCGTTTTCCGAATTCAGTACAAATTCTATATGAATTCGAATTCGTTAAATCTTGATTTTATTTTAATATTTCTGTACACTTTATTAGGGGTAAACGAATACGATCTAATAACAAATACGTAACACTATTAATTACTTAACTGTCAGCTTTACAACAATATCGGGAACTTGATTCGATGGTTTTTATATATTAAATATATATTATTCATAATTAACTACTTCTTATTTACAAGAATCAAATCTTTTTAATTAATATGATTCATTTTTTTTATATATATATTATATAATATAATTTATATTTTTTAACAAATTTCAAATAACTTTTTTTTATTCATATTTTATACAATGCAAAATATATCCTTTTTTTAAATAATGTTTTTTTTTATATATAATTATGTTTAATACGGTTTTTTTAAAATGTGTTAATTTCATCTCTCTTCTTATTTATAGCTAGGTTATCGAAAAGTAATTGTTAGAACAATAAACACATTAAATATTAATAATTCTTGTTCTAGGTTGAAATCTTCGGGAGTCTTGCAATCTTGGATTTAGAAGCCAACAATTTAAGGTAAGTGCTTTCTTACTTATAAATTTATATCTCTTTGAAAAATTCTCCAAATTTTATTCGAATTTTCTACTTAATTAATTTATCATTTATTTCTATGAACAGAGAGATGTCCCAAAATTAACACACAAAATATTTAATTCTGAATTAATTTTCTATAAATACTAAGATTATTTTTATAAATATCTATAAGTATTTAATATAATCGTTTAATAGGCCTTTGATTGTGATTATCAAATATACAATAATATTGTCCCATAATGCAATATTCCAAAAAAAATATTCAGGTTTAGTAACTAGTGAGTATTAAATAATTCAAGATATTCAATAATTATTTTTTGTTTTTTTCAAAGTATTTAAATTTGTTAAAAATAATGAAGCTAGTTTTTTTTATTTGATGTAGAAATTTAAGATATTTGATTGAAGTTCTTTTACAGTTGAAGTTGTAAATTGAAGCGACCTTTTTCTGCGAATTTTCAATGTACTAATTTTCTATAAAGCTCAGAGTTAAGACTTGTGGTTTTATTATATTTATGAAATTCATTTTAATTTAATTTTTTATTTATTTAAAATGGTTTATAAAGGAATATAAAGTAATTCTCATGAAATTATGAATTTCATTTTTATTAGTTTACTAAATAAATACAAAGTAATAAAGCAAATTAATAAAGTAATAAATGATAAAATAAAATAAATTAAAAATGTAAATTATAAAATTAAATTAAATTTAAATTGATTGAAATGAATTTCATAAATTTCTTCTATTACGTTTTTATTATTTATTTATTTTAAAAATTTTAAATTTATTTGTTTATAATTTTTTAAATTTCTGATTGTACACACGTGCGGTAAAAATATTGATAAAGAAATTTAAAAACGTTTAATTATTTTTGTTCTAATTTATAAAAACGTTTCATAATTTCATAAATATAATTGACGAATCAAATTTGTTTTGATTTATTTTTTTAAATTTTCTTTGTTTTTAATATAATTTAATTTTTTATAAGTTTTTTTTTAATATATATATATTTAGAATTCTTAAAAACTAGAATTTATATGTTTTAACTAATTAATATAGATTTTCTTAATAAAACTATTATAGACATTATTAGTGATACAAAATATATATACATATTGATTTTAGTAGAAGTAGAAATTTAGTAGAGATATTTAAATCACTAGAATTATTTTTAAAATCATAATATCAGTATGTAGGTTCCATTTTAGAGTAGATAAATGTTAATTCCTTAATTGTTGATATATTAATTTGTATATATATTTTGTTGAAAAATGTATTTAAGTTTGAATTAACTGATGAATGCTTTCTGCCGACATTAAATAATACCAATTATTTTAATTTGAATATTTCAAAATAAAGAATATTATTAATTCTAAAATCTATACTAATTTAGATGACACATTTGACATTGACATTGACATTGAATTTGACATTGAAAATAAACAATAAGCTTTTTGTAAAACATTAAATACAATTATTAAGTTGGTTAGAAAAATATCCCAATTAAGGATCATCGATAAATTACAATAACTCGAATCATCAGTTTCATTTTTATTTATTTATTTTACGTGTTTTAAAACGAAACTTTGCAGTAATTCAAACTTCTTACTTTTCTAAATTTAAAATAAATGTTTTCGGTTTAAAATCTACTCATATATCCATCACGAAATTAATCAAAAATTATTTGTGAATCAGACTGACTGTATTTTAATGCTATTTTCACAGTTGCTATTTTAATAATAAACATACATTTCTTTCTATATACAATAACTCGTATGTAATTACAATCTTTCAGATATATCAGTAGATTTATAAGTAATAATAATCAAAACATCTATTTAATATCCATCTATATAGTCTCCAAATTTAATATTTGGTGGAATCGCTTTCTTTTAATACAGCGGAAGGTTTCATTCTGTACACATATGATGTACTGGGTTTGAATCCTTCCACACTGTTTCTTATTTATTAATTAATATTTTCTTTAATATTTAACTTATATCAATAATTCTATTTACACACTTAGAATTCACTTTACCGTATTTTTTCTCAAATTTGATTTTTTTTAATTACAATAAATTTAAGATCAGTTTTTAATAAATCAACTATTTTTATTTATTTATTTATTTATATTTATTTGAACCCTGTGTTCATATAAAAAAGTATCTACTTTAAAATTATCAACATCACTTGATGAATAAAACTTTGTTGCAATAATATGTAAAATATAGACAGATTAGTTAACGGAAATTTAATAAATAAAGACATAAATCGCCCGCTACACAAGGTTCTTTAACATAAAAAAGTTTACCTTTTCTATATTTTGTTTTGTGTTCAGCGTGATAGTTACTTGATAAAATAGAAATAAATTATTTAGAAACTACAATAATTTAATATCCAATTTAAATTTGGAATTACAGAGAGAAAATATGTATTTGTTAACATTAAAATATGTTTTTAATTTCGTTGTTTCACTTTTCCTGAAGATGTTTCAGTTTTAATTTATTTATATCAATAAAAATGAAACTTCAAACGAATAATTTAAAAATTTTAAATATCTAGAAAGTGTTTTTAATCAAGTGATGTTGTCGAACGATCTAAATTGAATTGCATTAAATCTAAACGCGTCTACATAATTAATAATCACTTTTAACTATTTATATTACATTATTTATAATGAGTTAATAATATATGTATTTGTATAATAGATCAAAAATAGCAAAAGCCCGTTAATCATTTTTTATATATTTTTTTTGTTTCTTTCATAATAAACATTACCGCTATGTATTTCTATGAACTAACTTTATTTATTGCATATTTTTGGTAATATTCATAATTGTTAATTTATTTATTATTTTATATTGTCAGATTTTGAAAGATAAGTTCAATGTGTTTTAGAGAATTTATCCGCCAATATTTTGAACGATTTATATTTCTTGAAAATTAAATTAACATTTACGAATAGATAATCTAATAACTATGATTGTAGTCATGTCACGTGTTCCTGATTACGATCATGCTTTATCACGTTCATACTTTAACATTTTGTCCGTTTCACAATGATCTGTGACATCTATATCATCACCATCATCATCATCAACAACATCATCTTCACCATAAATAAACTCATTGTCCTCCAGCTTCGCGCACCATTCCGCGCATCAGCTATTCCGGTCGTTTATACTGCTCGCACTCGTTGTTGGGTAATCATTTGTCTCATCATCAGTAACATGGTATTCCTCGCTTTCTCGATGCACTAGGACATGAACGACAGTCGCTTCACTCTGCTGGCGATGAAGACTAGGTCTATTTGGAGTATCTGGAGAAGGTTCTGTAACTAGGATACTGACGTCACTCCCTCGACTCATTGGCTCCGTGTGAGACATTGGGAAAATTGGTAGACATGTTCCACTGGGTTTCATCAACGTTCCGGAGAAACCACGTTCCAGCGGCTTGCGACGTATCAAGCTGCCACGTTTCACTTTGGTTTCTTCTTGCGTTTGTAACACTAGCGGTTTTCTGAATAATTTTGTAGATGAAATTTGGCTATCATCTGTTGGTGATAAATCTTTCGGTCGCTTTGGTTTTTCTTCTTTTGGGTGCAACGTTTGCATCGTTCCACTCGATTTCATCTAATTTTAAAGTTATTATTAATAAATTTGAACAGATTAGAAAGAAAAATATATGAACAAATACATTTATTATATGATAAATTTTAATTAAATAACAAAGTTAGCTCTTATACTGGAGAAAAATTAGCAATATTAAAAGCTTTGGAAATTAATGAAAATATGAACAATAATAAAATTATAATAATAACGGATTCTTTAAGTGTTTTAAAAAATTTAAGTTCTAATGATTACAAATCAATAATGATATTTTGACAAGCAAAATTAAGGAGCTGTATTTCAATATAATAAATAAAAATAATACCATAAAATTTATGTGGATACCGGGACATTGTGGAATAAGAGGATATGAAATTGCGGATAAATTGGCAAAAGAATCAATAAATTTGGAAATTGAGATGTAATTGAAATTGCCTTCATATAAAATTTTTAATATAATCAAAAAATTAAATTTCAATTTGAGAAACCAAGATTTCATGAACAAAAGTCAGTTAAAAGGAAGAGAGATAAGTAAGAAAAGATGATTCAGAAATGAGTCCCGCAAAATTATATCAACTATAATCAGAATCAAAAGTAATCATTGTAAAACTCCAGCTCACCTGTACAAAATTAATATCAAATCTGACGATAGATGTCAATGTGGTGAAGAAGGAACTTTGGATCATATTATATTTGAATGCATAAATTATAGTTTAGAAAGATCAAAATTCAATAGTGAAATATTAGATGTGATTAAAACTTTTCCTGTTAATACTAAATTTTTGTTAAGTGATTCAAAATGACGGATAAAAGTCAAGGCAAATAAATAAAAAAAAAAAAATAGAAAGTAAAATATAAGATTAATTTTAAAATACCTTAGACTTTGTGGGTGATAATTCATCCTCATGCTCGACAGCATCTTGATGCCTCAAGAAGAACGGAAAGTTATAGAAACTTTTCCTTCTCGGAGCCTGATGAACCAATGTAGGAGGAGCTGCATCCGGAGAGGGTTCACTGACAAGAATACTGACATCTTTTCCTCCGTTTTCCGAGTCGTCGTTACACTGAACCGCACTCGATAGCAACATCAACGGTAAATTTAACCAAGCCCCTCCTAGTTCGCTAAGATCAGATGCATCTGAAGCACGAGACGATTTTCTGGAAGATGCTCGACTTCCTCTATGAACGTGGAGAAAAGCAGATAACCGTCCTTGCCAACCTCCACCAGGGCTTGATGTTTGTGTGGTTTCATCTTCAACTTCTAGTGGTTCTCGTTCGCTTTCACGTTTTTGCCTGTTTATTATATATCCATTAAAAGAAATTCTTGACAATAATGAAAGATAATAGAGAACTTACCTCAAATGTTCCCTGAACGTGCTTTGGATGAGCCTTGCAGCTTTATCCTCCCGCTTCCATAAACGAGTCGACGAAATTATTTCTAACTCTTTTCTTGTTGGAAATTGTTTCTTGAACTTAACATCCATTTGATCTTGCAGTTGGCGGAAATTATCAGTTTCTTCCACATGACCTAGCACATGCTTTACTAAGGAATGGAGAATATCCAAGCAGTGAATTTTGTTACCTTTAGCAATAGGCAAGTTAAAGCTAACTAAAGCTACTATATTTGGTTTAGAAATTCCAAGCGGAGGATCCAAAGAAGCTATAAAGTCTGATAGCTGTGAGAATCTTATGAACTGCGTTGCATGTGGATCATATCTGTTAGAAAAATTGAAAAATCAATCATCGTACTACTTGACTAAGTTTATCGGTTGATGGATGAAACTTACTTGGACCATCTGATGTAAAACATTTCCAGATCGTCTTCCACAATGCCAATCTCTTCTTCTTGATGAGCTTGGTTGAAGTTCTCGAGAATTATAGCTATGTACATGTTAATTACGATCATGTAACTGATTATGATGAAACTAGTAAAATATGTTATTGCTAGGAGAGGATAGCCGCAGTTTCCGTTTGATTGATTGTTAAAATCGGGATCACAGTCTGGAGGCTGTATCATTAAAGATTCAAGGACGTCATTCCAGCCAGCTGATGTCATTAGCCTATGGGATCAATCAATTGATTATAATGGGTTTGTGTTCTATGTCTTAATTTCTATAAAAGTGTACTATATATTGATAAAGTGGGTTACTAGAACCTCAAATATTCAATTACTTTTTAATAACTCCTTATATGTTAAGAGATATTAACAATTAAAAAAGTCATTTTGTCTCTTTAATTATTAAAGGGATTCAACGTTGTACACATTCCAAATGCATGTGACGTCACAACCGCTGCCAACTTTACAGCTCATAAATCTCTGCTATATGTATTTATATATCAAAATATCAAATATTATTTACAGCTATTTCAAGGAACAATAAAATTTCAATATTATGTCTGCCTTAGCAGGGTTAAGTAAAATAAAACCTTATTATTTTTTGATTTGACTTGATTATTTTGACTACCAACAGCTACAAAACATTATCACAGCACTGACCTACTGCACAAATAACTGACGTTAAAATGCATTTCACGTCTTACAAATATGGTCAACCATTTCTAGCGCTAAAACTACAATTCAAATTTTTAATTGCTATATCTCCGTCAATATTTAGATATTTAATAAAATAGACACGCTAATACACATTTATTAACATCAATTTCAATCAACAATTGAAAAATCGACCACTAAAAAATGAGGACACTTGCCTAAATAGGAGCTGCATACTTCTTCCAAACGTTTCGAAGTTGACCATGTCATCGAGAGCACCTTGTTGCCGAACATGACCGAAGACAGACATGCCTATGATGGCGTAGATGAATGTTATAAGAGCTAGGAGCGCTCCAATATTGAACAACGCAGGGAGTGATACCACAAGAGCGAAGAGGAGCTTTCTTATTCCCTTAGCAGCCTAAATAGAACGTAAAAAGTTGTTATTTGCGAAATTAATTTAAAAATAAATAGTAAATTTTATTACTTTTATAAGCCGAAGAATTCTTCCAATTCGAAACACTCGAACTACTCGAAGGAGAGTTGGCGAGACTGGTAAATCTATCATGACATCTTCCATTAGGATACCCAGGATACTGGCAAGGACCAGCAGGAAATCAAACATATTCCAAGGTACAGTAAAGTAATGATACCTTAGACCAATCATTTTAACAATAGCCTCTGAAACAACCAAAGTAAATTATGAGAGGAAGATATCAACGTTGGAAGTTATGCGATTTTTAGGCGGTACTTACCAAGACTAAAGACTGTGGTGAAGAACGCATTGCTGACTTCCAAGACAAAGAATATAGCATGGGGTTGATCATAATGCTCGATACCCATCGTCAACATATTTAAAAAGATTAAAACAAAGATGGCGATCTCAAATCTTCTAGAGTTGCTCAGATCATAAAACATGGCGATAAATTGATTCATAGGTCTTTTTATGACCTTCTGTGGTTTTTTACGTCCAAGTTTTTTCATTGCTGTGTAATAATGTTTTTGACTTTCTGTTAAGAACATTTCAAGAACACCACCTTCATACTGGAAATAATTAGGAAAGTTTATACATACGTGGACCGCCGTATTTTAGAGCGTAAAGAAACGTTCTTCTCGGATTGCGAAACTTCGAACAATAAGACACATCATACTGGCAACAAAAATCTGAATAGAGCAAAAACATAAAAACACAAAAAAGCAAAACGGCAACAATAAAATAATTTTAAATTAAATTGATAAAAACTAACCCGTTAAACACAAATTTACATAAATTAATACTACTAGTATATGTAAAATATACATCAAATTCTTAGTAACATAGTTGCAAAGTATTACATAACATTCAACTAGTAAAAATATTATGTAATACTACTCAAAGTTTTACGGAAATAAAATGGAAATTTTAAATATACATAACTGTGTTTAACGGGAATTTTCATAAGTTTTATTCTACAAATATTTAAACTGCCGGCTGGATTAAACGCGTTGGGCAAATACCCTATTGTTTAGTGCTTCGTCTCAAAAAAATAAACCAATTTATTCTTCTATTGAATATTCTAAAAATATCAACTGCAAATAATTTAATATTAAATAGGATTTGTATATTTCTTATCCTGCTTAGCAATTTCCAAGTACGGTTCTAACAACAGGACGTGGAGCAAGAAATTCAAAGCAAAATCTTAATTAGCAATACAATATTTATGAATAAATGTATCTACTGTATAAAATTTACTGGTTGTGATGAAATATCTGAGCTTGTTAGATAGTCCTAACATGTATTTCTTTTTGTGAGACAGCAAGAAAATGAATTAAATGTGTTACTATATTACTGCAATTTCAACTATTACGGTCACATTTAAACGATTGAATATTATTGATCCCTTTCCCTGTTTGTGTTAATAATATTTAACTAGATATATATGTAGTTTTACAGATTTATCCTTTGCAGGATATAAAACCAGAGGCAGTTTAAATATAAACAGTTTAAATCCTTTTGTACAGACTAATTAATTTCTCAAATAAAGCCATTACTAAAGAAGCTGCTATAGCAGTTAAAAAATTGGAAACTTTTGAAACATCTACCTGAACTGTCGTGTGTGTCTGATGTTTTAAAAATTATCCTGTGCATGAATATATTAAATATTATTTATAAAGCATAAAATATTTGAAGCTAGTTAATGATTATAACCTATGACTAATCTTAAAGCTTGCTTTTTTAAACGAACAAAAATAGTGAAAGCAATTATTGCCGTGTTTCCTTGTTACCTTTTTCTTGAGCATGTTGAAGTTATCAATAATTACTCCTATAAAGAGGTTAAGAGTAAAGAATGAACCACAAACTATAAATATGACGAAGTAGAAATATGCGTAGAGATTTGCTTCTCGTTGGGGTTGAAGATCAACCCCTCTGGCATCGACAGCGTCGGCCATGACCTCCATCCAGCCTTCGAATGTTGCCTAAAATTAAGATGACACATAAATACGCATTTTTAAAGATGGAGATGGAGATGGAGAGAGAGCTTACCACTTGAAAGAGAGCAAGATATCCTATCCCAACGTGGTCAAATGTGATTTTCGAATTAATCCACGTGTAGTTATAATATTCGCATTGCCATTTATCATTAACAACCTGTAAAGATTATAAATAATTTAAGACAACATATGCATTGGTAAAACAATTGGTAGTTACTTACAGTTATGGGTAGAAGTTCACCATCTTCGTCTACACATTTAAAAAACTTTCCACCAAAGAACTGAACCCCCATTATGGAAAATATCAACCAAAACACCAAACACACCAGCAGGACGTTGAAGATACTGGGGATAGCATACATCAGAGCGTTAACAACAATCCGCATGCCTTGCCACCTGGAAATTGCGCGTAAAGGTCGAAGAGCGCGCAAGGTTCGTAAAGAACGCAGCACTTTCAAGTTCTCATTCTCTTCTATGAGCAAACTGAACACAGACACCTAAAAGAAACAAATTTTTAGAAACAAATACTAGCATTTATTTTAATTTTATGTAGTACTTACAAAAACTATAATAAAATCTAATATTGTCCAGAAACTAGTGAAATATTTCTGGAAGCCCAAAGCGATCCATTTCAGAATCATTTCTATTGTAAACACCAAACAAAATCCTAAATTTGTCCAGTATAATATTTTCTTTAATGTTTTGTTTTGCTCGAGGTAAATATCTTCAAAACATAAAGTGATACTGGATGCAAAGATGAGCACCAGGATGAACCATTCGAAAGCTGGAGTGTCTACCACGGATAAAACGGAAGTGCGTATCGCTGTCCAACGCTTTCCCATCTTCGTTGCGATGCAGGTGTCCCAACAGGAGCATCTTTCATAGCAGTGTTGTGGAAAACAATCCTGAGGAACTTTAGGAATCTTACTGCGACCAAATCTGGAAACGTTATAATATCTTATTCACGAATTTAGTGAATTACTGTCAGTATTCAAAGAGAAAAATAAAAATCCAAAAAGCCGAATTAAAATTCTCGATTTATTGTTTGAGAGTTGTAAAAATATTGGATTTTTATTCTCTTCAAAAGTAACTTTTTGCAAAAAGTCGAGCAGGTTGTGAGTTGTGTTGCATATGTGTCAGGATCAAAGTAGATCAGTGTAATAGTTTTGGATTATTTATATAAAGATACATACGTTATTAATTATGCATTGATATTTTAAAATGTAATTAGCAAGAGACCCGTAGTATCATTAATTTTAATATACCGGTTTCACTTATATCTATCTTATCAGAATGTCAGAAAGTTTTTTATATTCTTATTTATTTCTACTCACTCGCATGCAGCATTATTTGACATAATGCCTTTTAATTAAAAACCACAAATGTTCTAACAAACTTCCTGACTAAATTCCTCACAAAACGCGTACTAGGGCTACTTACTAAAAACTCTTGCAGTCACATTTAGATTTTAAAAGATAAAAGAAAATATTTTCAGTGATTTAGTGTTCTATAATAATGTAAAATATATATGTTTGTCTATTCCCATTTAAACACTATTATGTAGCATTTAGTTATACATCTGCTACATAAATGTAACGTAAATGCTACGTTTATGTTTATAGGATTATTAGTGTACACGTGTTTGAACATCTTTTATGGATGCGACAAACATTTATGTTTGAATAATATTTGAAGGGGGTGAAATTTTAGTTTTGCAGTTTGTGAACACTCCGTGCTGTTGGTATTTGTATCTTTAGTGCAAGACTTACTTTTTCGACTCCCTCGTCAATCTGCGTGAACGTGTCAATATTATGTTAGAGTTTTGTTTTGTTTTTGCGAAAATTATTTAAGTTACTTAAGATATTTTATATTTTAATAAGAAATTATACATTATATGTTCTTCTTATGTACATGTACAAAATATTCTGCTTGTTGAAAAAGTTAAAAAAAAAGGTAAACGTTTAACAAAGTTATTTTAACTATCTATTTGTTATTAAGGTTGCATTCTCGTTCACACTTCTTTAGAAATTTTTATTAAATATGCAAGATAAATTATTTTTATAGCAAACAAACTAAATATGATAAATAGTATTTAATAAATTTAAATTTTGTTTGGATATTAACATCTATTCTAATTATCTAGAAATGCTTACCCGGGAAATGCACCCATGCCATCAACGTATTGACCTTTGGAGTTCCTCCTACCACCTACAGTAAGTTCATCAACATATGATACTAAAGCGTGCCAAGGTCTTTTATGCGTCGATGTTTTCTCCTCATCTGGTATATCCACCAAAGGATTTGTTCTTCTAGGTGTTTCTCTGGGAGTCACAGATGCTACTGTTTTTTTTGCAGGCGAATCAGTGCTAGGAATATTTGCATCTTCACAATCCGTTTCATTTGCTGATTTTGATAAGATTGGTTTTAATTCAATACTCTCTGTAGTGTCTTAAACAAAAATACATATATTATATTACATAAATACATATATTTCTTTCATGAAAGTAAGGTACCTTTGCTGTCGGTTTGTTGTGTTCCAATTCCTGATGAAAATCTGTGTACCAGCTTCATCTTCTCTTGTGGTGACGTGTCCTTTTCATTATCTTCCTGCATGGTCGTAAATCCAGTCTCGTCAATTTGTTTGATCGTTTCCTGACTGCTGTGACTATATGTGGTTACGGTAGCTTGATGAATCAGCTCTCCCCGTGACGTCAAGTCGTAACAGAAGTCTGATCCAGACACTGGTCTCTTCAGCGCTTCGTGGTAGCTATGACTGTAGATATTATCATGCGGAAAACCTATCGAATACCGATTTTCAACATCTGTCTTTTCATCCTTTCTTCTTCTTATTATAACTTCTTTTACTAATTGTTCTAATTGGGTATTTTTTTCGTTTTCAGTTTTTTCTTTATTTGATAGTCGTTTCTTTCGTACTATGGATCTTATCCTCTCGAAGCTTCTCGCTAGTTTCGAGTCCTCACCGACTTCCTACAACACACAGTCATTTACGTTAGAATATTTGGATTTAAATTTGGGTAAATTATATTATGTTTTTTATTTGCATGACCTTTTTTGTATAATTAGGTTTTTAATTATAAAAAAGCGGCTAATAAGCGTTGCAAATGTGCACTTGTCGACGATTTTTAAATTCCTTATTTTATCTATTTTTAAATTCTTTGGAACTAATGAAATAATTAAGGATTTATAAATGTACAACGGTAATTAGAATCTGTAGGATTTCTTTCAAAGCTCTAATATTACAGTAACTACTAAAGTAACTATAATATAAGATGAAGAGAATCTAAATTTATTACCATGACATATGATAAAATGAAAAGGAATATTTAATAATATTACGGGTTACTTTTTACCTAAGACATCTTTTGTACATTAAACAAATCTATTTTATGGTCAGCGGAGCATGGTTATAGCTTCATGGGCATGGAACTCCTTAATTCTATTTTTGATACACTTCCTATAAACAACTATTGTAGTTTAAGGCTCTCCTTATTGATGGAGAAGTCACAGATTCCATTATATACATTGTAAGTTTCTATTACTTTCAAGTGATCATGTTATTTATTTATTTTTTCATTATTTTATTTCATTTCAGATTATTTAAGGTATTATCCTATCACTAATGATCTCATATACTAATGTTTTAATGCTCTTTGTAGTATTTTATTAAAAACAATCACAGAAGGTACGATTGTAAGTTTAACAGCATGATTTATTGATTTAAAGTCTCTGTTAAAGTATACATTTTCTGTTGTAAAATGTACAAGTGAAATTTCGTCTAAAAAGCATGACATGCGAAGTTGTCAAAATGATTTCTAATCAAAAATTAGATCGTGGTGTCATAAAATCGATTCATGCGTTAAATATTTCATTTTTTAATTTAGTTTCTTTTTCAGATTAATATATTTTATTTTAATTCTAGAAAATACACTGTTTTCTTCAAAAACTTTGAAACCTATCACAAAAATATATTTTGCATTTTATGATAAAAAAAACATATATCTGGTTTCTTTTTTAAAACCTTATTTATCATTCCCATTACCATTGGCTATTTTCTTCTTATTTTTTATTTTTACTGCTTTTAGTGATTCTACGCTATATAAGCGTGTTTCTCCTAAATCATTTTCAGGCAGGTACTTGAAATATTTGTTTAAAAAGTTTGGTTCATATTTAAAATAATTCAGATGGATTCTGGAGATCTATCCTTTGATAGTACAGATATATAAATGATGAATGATGATGGTATTTTGTTTGATTTATTTTTAATGAAACATGTAGTTATTATCTCTATTTTGGTCTACGATGAACGAGATAAGACTCGTTCCATAATATTAAGATTCTTTTATATTATATTTATATGGAAAATTAATTATGAACCACATTTCAAGTACCTCTAAAATATACTAATTTTAAGCGAATTTATATACAGTATCTAAAAGTAGAGTGAAGTTCTACTTGTTGGGTAGCGTGGTATTTGAATGGATGTATACAGTATTACAATTGTTACAGATTTTACCATTGTTACAATTGCCAAATTTTGTAGTAGTAAGGTATTTTGTAGTAGTATGTTAGTTTAATATTTTTACATGAATATTTAATAAATGTATAAAGATTTATTGTAATTTAAAATCTAGTATATGATTTCTACACTACACACAAACAATCGGTCTAAGACAGATTCTATAGATAATCTATTATATTAATTATTTGTGCATATGAACTGAATATAAAAAATAATATAAGAAGCATTTTTATACCCCATGCTGTACACAACTCACCTTACTCCTCTGAGCGAATTTCTGTACGAAACATCAATACATCGATATGGATACGGATACAGGTTCACAACAAACATTTAAAATAATTAAAAACACAGCAGCAGCAACAATAACATTAAACATTAACTTTAAAAATAATTGTGCTATTTTGGTTGACTGTAGTTCAGGCGTTAATAAAATTTGAATTTATTCAAAAAATTTCAATTGTAGCGAAGAGAATTTATAAATTCTCTATTTGAGATAGATTTAATAGCTTTACAAATACAAAATTTCGAAAAATATATTTGCAAAAATAAAAATTAGCCTTTTTAAAAACCATAAGCAGTTTGCAGTGTAAGATATATTTGTGAGTAAATAATTGAAAACATCTGGAATCAAAATACCTTTTGCGCTTGATTGACAAGGGTGTGTGTTTTGGAAACATATTGTGGAAGTGTAGTAACAGTGTAACATTTAAACAAAGTCGGAAAACGTATTTTGAATCGAGTATTTTTCTTAAAGAGTTCTTGAAAAATATTTCATGTATGTATCTCAGTTTGGTTCAATTATTTCTCACTAATATCTATATCTTTGAAACAAGTTATTTGGGATAGAACAGTTTTACATTAAACATTAATTTTATAAAGTATTTAGGAAACAATTATAAACGATTATTAAATCTATAACAAATCAATAACATAGTATTTTAATAATCGTTATCTCTATCACGTTCTATATCTGTGCTTAGCTAAACACTTTATCAGCTAACACTTATTAATCCTGATCAAACATAATAGTTACATAAAATTTACCTCTTTCTTAGATTTAAGTTCCTCTGAGTTAAAGCTGTTGAGCAACAAGGCAAGGAAAAGATTAAGCACCATGAAATTGCCCATTACTAAAGCGGGGAGAAATATTGCAAAACATGTTCCAGCGCCCTCTACTTCTTCAGCACGCATACAATCCCAAAGCGGCTCTATCCACTCTCCACAAAGGATGCGAAATATCATCATGAAAGAATGAAAGAAATCATTGAAGTTCCATCTGAAATTTAATTGATTAGAAAATAGATTACTAAGAAACTATTTACCATGATGGAGCGAGACTGTTTACCTAGGTACAGGGTCTGGAGCGAATTTATCAGGCGTGTAGTCTTTAGAGAATAACTGCATGCCAATCACAGCAAATATGTAAATCACAATCACCAACACAAATGTTAGGTTTCCTAAAGCACCGATTGTTGATATAATAATACTAAGCAGTACTTTCATTGTAGTCCAGGATTGAGCTAGTTTCAGTACTCGTAACTAAAAACCAATAAACATTGTTCAAGTTTGTGATAATTATATACACAGTTGAAATAAACAAAATAAATACCAAACGAAGTCCGCGCAGTACCGATAATCCATCAACTAATTCAAAAATTAGATCTAAAAGACTACCAGACACTACAATAAGGTCAAAAATATTCCATCCACACAGGAAGAAGTCCTTGCTCAGGGCTAGGATCTTCAGGAAGCACTCAAATGTGAAGATGGATGTAAACACCTGCATTTAATTAATATATAATGAAATATATTCAATATTTAGCAAAGACTTGAACCTAAGTTAGTTTAATCATTTACCTTATTTCCAATGTCTAACGCTCTCTCTACACTCTTGCTCATGCCGTGATGCTCAACAGCAAGAAACATCGTATTGAGCACTATACAAATTGTGATTGCAAGCTCAAATAATGGATCTCTTACTATATTATATAGACAATGTTGAAATTGAAGCCATCCGGCATAATCCACACAACAATGGACACAGCGATCACAGTTACGATCAGGAAGATCATCTAAATCGAAATCAAAATTCAATTAATAATTAATTTTTCCTTTTCTTCTATATACTTCATTGTTACATGAAAATACATACCTAAAACTACAATTTGTGAAAGATATTCTGGTGGTAACGAATACAAATTTTGTTTCTTTATCTTCTTGCATCCTCCAACTCCATTACACTTTATAACGCGCACTTCCTTCGGAGATAACGCCACTGTTACAGGAGTCACTTCTCTTTGAAGCTACAGCAACGAAAAATAAAAGTTATGATGTATATTTTCTATACATATTAGACATTATTGTATGTTCTTTACCTGGACAACACTAGCAACATGTGCCACGTCCTCAGATGTGGCATCTCCTTCCTCGTGATCATCGACAACACCCGAATCATCAAGTGACGACTCCCTATTATTACCGTCACTGTTATTACTACTTGCCTGCCTGCTATGTGGTGCTAACTGTCCACGATATTGGGGCCCTACGTTTGAATTAATTGTCTTATTATTACAATACATGATAGAAAACCTGTACTATTTGTATCTATTTAATAATAAGGGTACATTGATTTACAAACTACTACAATAAAATACTGATGAACACCACTTGCCTAGTGCATTGCTGGGATGTAGGGTGTCAGCTGATCGCTCGGGCTGGTTGGCAAGTTGTGCTACTCGAGGAGGTGCCTGAGGATGTTGTCTACAAGTTGGGGGTGCCGGTACATTTTGTATCCGAACTGTGCTATGACGGGGTGATGGGCTAGGACTAGGTGTTACAGATCGACTGCGATGAGTACCTCCGCCATTGTTTCCTGATAAATGTTATTGATAAAGTTTTATAATCAGAGAAATACGTCGTTTAAAAAGATTTAAAAAGGAACCTATATATAATGTGAATTTTCAGTATGGAGTTGTTTTTGCTTTCAACCGTTTATTTTCATGTTTTTAAACTAGATCTTTGGTAAGTAATATCTTTTGTAATATTTAGACTGATTAAAAAATAATTGGATGTTTGAAATCTTAGTACATAATATTATTAAATACAAATATTAAAATCGAGATTATCTCGAGAGAGAATTCATAAGAATATGATTCAGATTCTTATTTAAAAAAAATTCTTTTAAGATTTTAGTAAAGCTAGAATTTTTTCAAGTGTATTCTATATAAATTACATTTGCAGTCAAGGTCTGATATTTTTGTTTGTGCTCTTATTTACAAAAATACTTTATATAATACTAATTATTTATATAATACCAAAATAAGATTTTGGTAAAAAAATAACACTTACAAACTTTATATATATAGATTCTATAATACAACAATAGGGAACCTGCTGGTCCTAGAATACGTTGAAAAAAGCGTGTACAAATTTACAACAATTAAACATATAATATTGTTTTAGTTTGGAACTACTCAATTAAATAATTTACAAAACATTAAGGAGTTCTAACTAAAAACAGTGAAAATAACGTTACCATTACTAGGAGCTTCATTTTTTCCTCGTTTTCTTCTTCTCGTCTTCTTTCTTGAATAAGAAGCTAATAAAACACCTTTCCTTGCATCTATTTTCTTTTGTGTATTTTTTGCTAATTTTTTGACATCAATATGTGACGGATCAAAACTAAACGTAGAATCTTCTCGATGATCTGTTAAATCTTTTCGTCGTTCCTGTAAATTATTTAATGTTTATTATATTCTACGCGAGATATTACATTGTGATGGGGTTTTGCATACCTCCTGCGTAATTTCCGCTTCCTCTTCATAACTCAACGCCACTACGGCGAGCATCAAGTTGATGAGGTAAAAAGATCCGAAGAAAACAACCACTGTGAAGAATGATACACTCATTGGACCACAAGATGCCAGCACCTGTAATGTGTGTAGATAAGCAAAATAGTAAAAACTAATACAGCGAGATTAAAATACCATAAACCCTACAAATTAATTTGCTAATTAAAACATATGAAACAGTTTCTGAGATACTTCTTTTAGAGTGTTTGTGTGGCAATTATTTTGCCTGCAAATGTAGCATTACCTCTCTACTAATAATATAAATCTATATCCTTTATAAGTTTCAGATAAGTTGATAGTGGTACATTATTCCAAATTATTTGTGAACAAGGTTACTTCTAAAACAAACTTACCATGTTATATACATTTTCCCAGTAGTCGAGAGTTATAAGTTGAAAAGTAGTCAACATGGACCACATAAAGTTATCAAAGTTTGTGTAACCGTGGTTGGGATTTTCACCAACACACAGGCATGTAAATCCTTCGGGACAGTGTCGGGCTCCTGTAAGGTTTCCACAAATTAACGGCATTTCTTCCGGTCCTATTATCCAATTTTCCTCTGTTTTAATCCATCTGTTGGTGGAAATATATTTTTAAACAGTTGGTAAAACATTAAATACATTATATTTGAACGTTAATTACTTTAAAATTTCTTGAAAAATTAGTAATATGTATAATACACATTCCGGTTTCGAAATAAAACATCATCACTAACACCATCTATCGAAGGTGTTACCATAGTGAATTTAATTGTTGCAATGTCAACACGTTGCTACTTGTCTCAATTTTTTAAAATATTTTTGTGTAAAAGAAAGTGTTTTCCCAAATGTAAAAAGTGTTTGTGTTCATAAACAAGGGTCACAAGGTTAACTTTAAATATTTACTTTCCTTCTAAACACGTTTTTGTAGATATAAACAAGTAGTGAACATGCCACTTGCACCTGCAGTGATCTAACTTCTAACAAATAATTGCATCATATTTTTAGAGAATTACATAAAGAGTGTTTTGAATTATTAATTAATGATTGTTTTTTTAATAATATTTTACTTAAAAAGTGTCTTTTTAAATAATACATTAACCTAAAAGTGCTGTGATAATTTTCAGGCAATGTACCGCAGTAATTAAGAAGACTACAAACAAGGTTAGATATTTGTTTTGATATGCATGTTGCCTTAGCACTAGCTGTCAAATTTTCCAATGTTTTGTTATGCATGTTGCCTTACCATTAGCTGTCAAATGTTATAATGTCAATATAAATATTTTTCATTGTTATTAAACTATTAATTAACTTTAAACTTTATATTAGTAATTATACAAAATACTTATACTAGTTTTTAGTTTGATATCATCTATGCAATAATAGAGCTACAATCAGTTTCTATTTATATTTGTTAAGGTTTTATATGATTAATTTCTTTGATATGAGGTTAGTACATATTATTATTATTATATTAATAATACTTACGCTAGCCATTCTTCGTATGAGACATTTGTATAAGTTTCATCCATGTTTCTAACACATTTATTTCTTAATTCACCCATATATACTTGTAGAGCAAATAGTGCAAACACCATTAGACAAAATATTGTAAGGGTCATGACCTCGGCGAGTTGTTTAAAGGAATGTAGCAATGCATTGATGATAGTTTTCAACCCTGTAAACAATTTTATATAAAGATAATAATAATTTTAAGTATTTAATAACAGCAGACGTTAAAATAGTGTCTTAGGAGATGCTGTATTCTCTGCTCAGAAATATATATGAAGTATTTGTGTTAGAGAGTAATAATAAAGCCTGCAGTTTCGCATGTCAAATACCACAGCGTAGGATCAGTGACGGCGAGTTTTTATGTGCTTATTACTATTAAATATTTAAGGTGTAATAAAATGATAATTTAAAGAACTGACATTAGGAATGTCAGATATGAGTTTCTTTATTTTATCAGCGGGTAATTCGAAATGATTGAAAATTTTATTCAACACTATTTTGCCAATAGTGTTCTATTGGTCCGTATAGCTTGTGTAAATTCAATTTGAATTTCAATTGCTGAGCTGTTCTACCATTGTGATCCCTGAGGCTATGATCTGAGTAATGCAGCGGCAAATCGACGGTTTCTTTTGTACTACTGCTTTGTGATGCAAATACTAGGAGTCGACGTATTGTCCAATATGTTCCAGATGGTTTTAACTTTTCTTTTATGGTGCCGTAACCTATGCTCTTCTAATATATTATTGATTCTTTATCAAGTTAATAGAAAGTAATGGATATCAATATATGTGTAATACATGGAATAAAAATCGGTTAAAGTTGTTTTGTCTTTTATGTTTATTTATTTATTTGTATACCTACTAAACATAAATAAAATTACGTACGAATTTTAGACTATTACTAAAGGCGCTCTTTAATGCAGTTTAATGGCTTGTGTCCTCATTTTTTAGTGGTCGATTTTTCAATTGTTGATTGAAATTGATGTTAATAAATGTGTATTGGCGTGTCTATTTTATTATATATCTAAATATTGACGGAGATATAGCAATTAAAAGTTTGAATTGTAGTTTTAGCGCTAGAAATGGTCGGCCATATTTGTATTACGTGAAATGCATTTTAACGTCAGTTATTTGTTGAGTAGGTCAGTGCTGTGGTAATGTTTTGTAGCTGTTGGTAGTCGAAGAATCAAGTCAAATCAAAGAATAATAAGTTTTTATTTTATTTAACCTTGCTAAGGCAGACATAATATTGAAATTTTATTGTTCCTCGAAATAGCTGTAAATAATATTTGATATTTTGATATATAAATACATATAGCAGAGATTTATGATCTGTAAGGTTGGTAACCTTACACAAGGATTGCGATGTCACATGCACTTGGAATGTGTACAACGTTGAATCCCTTTAATAATTAAAGAGACAAAATGACTTTTTTAATTGTTAATATCTCTTAACATATAAGAAGTTATTATAAAATAATTGAACATTTGAGGTTCTAGTAACCCACTTTATCCCTATATATAGTACACTTTTATAGAAATTAAGACATAGGACACTTTTTAACCTCATTGGCTATATTTTATCAAAAACGGCGCCGTTAAAAGTCGATAATCTTTGTGGACGCTCTTTAGTTGCTTGAAATATTGCTTTAGACGTCTCTTGCAAAAATCGAATTTTTTTTTGCAATGTTGTTTGTAATTTTCAGCAAGCATATGCCATTAAATTGGCATCGATTTACTTAATACCTTGCATATGCGCTTGTTCATTTTTATACTTTAAATTAGATTTATGAATAAAACCAGGGTTTAACAGTAAAAACAAAATTGAAACATTGTCCCATATAATAAAGTTATTCAGTAAAACTTTTACCCACAGGGGAGTCCGTTTGCTAACGTTAGTGTATAATCATTTCTCTTTATTCTAGATTATATGTGCATACATAAGCGTCCGGAGGGGGTCGTGAATTAAAATACATAATTGAATATTCTGCAGAAAAGTTTCCACTTTGGCCCTTTTGAGGACGCCTATGTGTACATATATAAATGTCATTTTTATACGAAAACTAGAATTTCAAACTTTAATTTATATTATTAATATTACCTGGCATAATGGATACGGTTTTCAACGCCCTCAGCACTCGAAAAGTTCTCAGACCCGCGAGATTACCAACCTCCATTCCTATGGTGGCGTACCCTGAGGTTATGACCACGAAGTCTAGCCAATTCCAAGGGTTTCGAAGATACGTGTATTTGTTTAAAATAAACCCTTTTGCCACCGACTTGATCAGCATTTCCGCCGTGTAGATAGCCAAGAATATATATCTGTAACAACGTGGAAATTATATTTTATGAGAAATTTAAACATTCGCAGTGATACTGTTGAATTACATTGATTTGGGGACTGTTATTTCGATTATTTGGGTTTCCACCTCATAAAATCGTTTTAAATTTCAACCAATATGAAATCTGTAAACGATTTCTTTATATTCGAAAACTTATACATTTTATAAATATGTTTGTGCTCACAAAACTCGAAATAGAATTCATTTCTTTCGTTTCTTTACAATTGATCGTAGTCTGTGTTTTTGCCTGTCCATGTTTAGCCGATTTTTTATATATTTACAAAACATTTAAAAGACACAGAGTTTGTAGCGTTCATTTCTTGAGGTTGTCACAAATTGGCGTTCGATTTATTGGCCAACACTAAGGGGCCTATTTTGTAACTGTTGACCTGACATCAGTTAACTTCTGACGATTTTTCAAAGCCCTATAATTTACTAATTAGGCTACTTATGCGAGTTTCAAGGTATATGATTCATTTCGCCTTTTATTTAGGGTCTTCTGATAGTTTTGTGTAAACTTACATAGCTTAGTTTAGAAAGTATAGGTTTTTACAGCAGTTACAAAGTAGCCCCAACATTTTAACTAGGTAATTTGTCAAACATAATCAACCTGGTAGCAATTATTTTTATGTTATAAAAAAAATTTGAGGAAAAAATGAATTGTACTCGAAAATCGTCCAGATATCTTCTCCTTAAACATATGCTGTCTATAAATGTGTGTATATTAGAATAGATCCATAATAGAGCGGGGGAATGGGGGGAGGTAGGTTGCTTTGAATATTTAATGTTAAATATGTACTAATGTGTATACACCGGACGTCCGGACAATGGGCGTGATCTGGTGACCGGAACAGGATGTGATATCCCATTGCTGCGTTGTTCAGAGTGGTTTCGGTCTCGGACTCCGTTGGTGTTCCCGGTAGATGTCACCACTGTTTTACTATTATATTATAGTTAGATTTAGGTGAGAGGGAGAGGACTAGTACAATCCTATATTATAATATTCCAAGTGTTCCATCCATCTCTTTTAAAATTTCCTATTTCGTAGAGAAAAAAATTCTAAGACTTTCGGCGTCCTCCGATTTTTCCCTGAACTTCCTGATATTCCGTAATTTTGAAAAAACTGCGAAGAAAAATGCTGTATAACTGATAATCCGTAAAAAGTAGAAAGTTGTAATTTTGCATATGTATTATGCTATTGAATGCGAACAAACTTTAAAATTTAAAAATCCAAAAATAATAATTGGGGGCCCAGTAGGGAAATTTGTACCCTTAATTGTTTTAATACAGGTATATATGTATGTAAACAGATATTGCTGTATATGTTCTAACATAAAAGCAACAAGCCAATTCAACAGAACATGGTTAGGGCGGACATATGTGTAACTAAGCTTTCGGTCGACAAAGCTCGCTACAAGAGCTTTCATTGCGATATAAATTTCTCCGAATAACAATTACATAAATAAATATATAACTATATTACCAGAGCAGTGGCGTGGCTACAGCCGTATCTGCCGTATCAATGATACGGGGCTCCCGAGCTACAGGGACCCCAAACGTATGTAAGCAAAAATGCGTACAATGTTATCTTAGGCCGCACTTAGCTTAGTTCGTAGGACTATTAATTGTAAGTAATAAGGTATAGTCAATATATAATTATTTTAATTCAATGCGAGCGAACAAATTTTGATACGGGGCCCCTCTGAGGCACGCTACGTTACTGTACCAGAGTAATACATGAATATATGAAAAGTTATTAAATAAACTATGAGTGGATATGGATGTAAAATGATATATTATTATTTGTTGTTGCTATGAGTGAATGCGTTACTTGCAACATTGTAAAAGTCAAAGGTCAACTTGACTGCAATATAGGTCAGTAGTTTCATCTAGTGTTCTAGTGTTCTGCATTCATTGAATACGATGGACGGCCCTACAGGGACCACCGTAATGTGTAATGCCGTCCAATAATGTTATTTTCAATTAACTAATTATGTCGAGGTATGCATAATACGTAGAAATAAACTTATATTAGTATTAGCTTGTATTCAATGAAATAGGAAAGGTGTCATGTGATAAAATAGAAGTTTTGTGATACAATAGGTCTTTTCCATAAGTGCTACATAAATAATATATGAAAAACTTAGGTAAAAAGTAATCGTTTAGGATTACTGCACTCCCATTGCAATATTTAATCAAATAATGATATTTTGATATGCAAAATTAAGGAGCTGTATTTCAATATAATAAATAAAAATAATACCATAAAATTTATGTGGATACCCCGGGACATTGTGGAATAAGAGGAAATGAAATTGCGGACAAATTGGCAAAGGAATCAATAAATTTGGAAATTGAGATGAAAGTGAAATTACCTTCATATGAAATTTTTAATATAATCAAAAAATTAAACCTCAATTTGAGAAACCAAGATTTCATTAACAAAAGTCAGTTAAACGGAAGAGATTATTATATGTTATATCCAAATTTAAGTAAGAAAAGATGGTTTAGAAATAAGCCCCGCAAAATTATATCAACTATAATCAGAATCAAAAGTAATCATTATAAAACTCCAGTTCACTTGTACAAAATTAATATTAAATCCGACGATAGATGTGGTGAAGAAGGAACTTTAGATCATATTATATTAAAATGCATAAATTATAGTTTAGAAAGATCAAAATTCAATAGTGAATTATTTAAATATTTAGAAATTTGTAAAATAGAATTATAAAATGTGAAATATGTAAAAAATGTTTGATGAATAAAAGTCAAGGCAAATAAATAAATAAATTTAAAAAAAATATATCAAGGTTCATTTTCTACCTTTCATATAGGAATTAACTTGCAGTGTAAGGTTCACATTTCCTGGGTTACTACAAACTAATTCTAAGGTTCATTTTCTACCCGGGAATGGATAACAGGATTAATGTCACGATAGCAGATTCATGCCGACGGTGACTGTTTCATGTAGAGAACGAAAACGGGACAAATAGTAATACGGGACGTTTGGCAACCCTACTTATATATGAATAAAGTGCAGAGTATGGGATAAAGTTATAAAAGAAAAGTTTAAACCGATGAATAAGTACATAATAATCATTAAAGCTTACTAAGGTTCGCGTCCACGTGATATATTTTAAAACGTCTAGGTATAAATTTAAGTTGATATCTCACTAGATGGCGAACGTGTCTTTACGTTAACCAAAGGGTAGTTTAACCACTCTTAGGGTGAATCCAAAATGGGTGCTGTTTACTTCATTACGTGATCCAATTGTGAAGAAAATGAGAATGGCAAAGAAAAAGAATCGTTACACAAAGTTTTATATAGTTACAAATCAGAAGTGGGAAAGATTTCACATAGTGGTTCAAATCGAGAATCTAATAGCGCGAAATTAAAATTGATTTTAATGACTTTTATATTCACCTAGTACCTTCACCTTTATATTCACTAGCACCTATACATTTCAGAAATGAAAGACTATGAAAAGAATCTAAAATTAAATGAAAGTGTTTTCTTATGTGGGAGGTAGCTCTTACTTTGTTAAAGGCTGGCCACCACTGTTTTAGATAATCAGCCCTTAGTTTCCGTATTAAATAAAACATAAAGAAAAATGCAAAAGGATCATTAACGTAACTTTGCTTAAGTTTATGATAAAGGGGTCCGAACCACGTTGTGTGCCGAAATAATAATTACAGTTCATTACTCAAAGAAAGTAGCAAAAGTTTAAGTTTAAGGGGTAAATGACTTGGGTAATAAGGGTGAAAAATAATTATTTATTTTGTAATTGGTTAATAAGGTTAAATGTTTTAAAAAAAAATTAAATCTAGTTTTATTTTTATGATATTTTATCAACCCCTATTTTATTACTAATAATTCTCTCTTTTGTTGGCTGAAGCTTGTACTTCTTTTACTGTTATTTTATTGTTGCCATAAGTGGTCACGAAAGTTCACCAAGTTCATGTGTGAGAAGTCTGCTGGGTTCAGGAAAGGTCAATCGGGTAACATTTGTGAATTTTAAGATCCGCGCTGCAGAGAAAGTTTTATTTTTTTAAATATTTATTTGAATAGTAAGGGTCAGTTGTAATCGAGAGGGTTGTAATTGTAAACTACTTTTCTAAATAGATTTACAGAAAAACATTATTTTACCAATTACAGTTTATTTATTTAATTAATATTTTCCGTAGCTGCAATAACACGTCTGTACCCGTGTCGAAATTTAGACCCTATTCACGACCTAACAGAATCCGTCTCAGGGTTCATTTACATAGGATTTTTGCTCCTTCTGTGGGCCTACATGTGGCAGTTATCGGACAAGTTACGATGTTTAGGCTCAAATGAGGATGGCATTTAAAACCTCTTATAAACCTCTCTCTCTAACTCATTATTTCATATTCATCCCTTAACAATAAAATCCATGTCGTAGATGTATAAATACATGTCTTTGTCCATCTCAGGTTTAAACGAGGTTTACATAACAATAAAATAGCTCAGACTTAAAATAAGACGAGAATCATGACTTCATTTAGGATCAAACGAGGGTCATATAATAATGTTTAGTATGAGACGAGGTTCACTTTACTGTTTTCAGAACGAAAAGTGGGGCAAAGATCTAAAATTAACTTGGGTAAGCATATACTCCGACCTATATCAAACCTTGTTATTTCAATTCACCCTGTACAATGCCAATCGACTTACAAATTAAAAAATGAATGTATTAAAAATGCTAAAACTTCATTAAGATATATTACAACGATGTATGGACGCTAGTATACTCATATTATAAAATAGTTATAAACGATATGTACATAGATGGTTTGAACATGTATGGATCAAGCAATCAATCATGTGTGGGGTACAACAGACCCCACACAGTCTGTATGATTGATGCATGGAAAGGCGCATTTTCAGGAACATCACTATTAATGTTATCTTACTTTAAGTTAATCCAATAAAAAATGTAAAACGATGTATTATCGATGGGTTCATATATAAAAATAGACTTATATAGAAAAATTGTATTGGCTTATAAAATATATAAATTATATATGTTTCAGTCACTTGTTAGGTACATCTACATGAAATTAATTAATCTAATTTCTATATAAAAGAAACGTCTACATTTTTAATAATAATAATTCTTTATCCAGGTAGAAAATTGTGTTGCAATGCAAGTTTTATACTAGTCAACTAGTGACTCAACAAACGAAGAGAATTGGTTTATTGGTAAGATCAAAACGATAAAAGAAGCATATTTTCGATAATGTTTTTTGACAACACAGATAATACATAATAATTTCTATAATTACTACATGATAAAATGACATTTGAAGAATACTTTGTGAAATTTTCATAAATAAATGTCAAGAAATGAGGCATTAACAGCGAATCTCCGCAGACGTCACAAAAAAAAGTAACATTGCGGTGCCACTCATAACTCATAACTGGATTTTCTGTAATCGAAAAACCGAAATGATTTCATTAGTTGATAAGTTTCTGCCGGGGTATTTTGCTTTTTTTATTGATTTTAAAATTTTTCACAGCACTTAAAAGTCAAAATATCGATTTTTCATGAACTTAGTTATTTTAAAATACGTTAAAATTAAAAAATTAAAAAAAACTCGACAGCGTTACCTTGGAATTTATGTAAAGAAAGAGTGTGCGAAATTTCAAAAGAATCGGTCCAGTAGATTTTGAGCTAGAGATGGCACCGACTCTGAAAAAGCTATGTGTGAGAAACCGCATTTAAAAGTTTCAAAGTAACACGAAACCAGACCAGAGAGGTGAAGACTTAAATCTCTATATCTCCGACAGTTTTACTCCAATCGACTTCAAGTTTTTACACAATAAACTTAATATGTTGTACAATAATATAAATAAAAAAAAGTTAAAACATCACCCAACAAGGTAACATAAAGAAAATAAATTTAATGTAACGACCCATATACCACCGTTATTCAATTTAAATCAGTTTCTTGAAAAGACTTAAGACACAATTACTGTCACAGGAGATTTACTTCCACGTTTACTAAGAGATTTAAGATATGACAAGATATATAGTTAACCATTTCACCTTTCTTGACTGTACCAACAGGATATCCGTTTTGATCTCCAACAATTATCTTAACTATTTCGACACTTCTATCTTAACTACTCTCAGAATTTAATTAGATATATTACAAGATCTGTCAATCAAACTACTGAAACAAAGCTTAATGTCGTAACTATTACAACCCTCTTTCCTTTCATCACTAACGCCATCTAGTTGACACGGATGCTGTCATCGAGTCTCCTTTGACCTTTAAATCTTTGCGGTTTGTCTTTGAAGTGTTTTGTAATAGACACTTGGTAACTGTGTCCAAATTTGAAGACTTGATTTATATTATACGAGTATATGGATGTTCATTTACATATAAATCATAAGAGAAGGATAGCTATATATGTAAGAGAGAGAGAAAGGTATAAGATATAGTTTAGTAACATTACAGGCATGTCTTTGGTGAGCACGAAATTTACCTGTCGATGTTGTGAAATATCTGTCAGTGGTCAATGTAAACCAATCTACTAAGATTATACGACTTTCCAAAAGATTTTATTTGACAAAATTAGAGCTATTTAAGTTGCAAATAAAACCGAAATTAGTTGTCCAAGTGTCGGTTGCTGTAATTATAGTTATAAGAATAGTTAGTTAACTTAGACAGTTAAAGAGATCTAACGGTAGACAAATTTAGTTATCCCAGTAAACAATTTGGTGAACTGTCCTGTTTCGACGATTCTATCACTATTGCACTTCAATTATAGTTCGCATCAACATTATCTTCATTTGTATTCCGACAGGTGGAGTACTTTCACCATTTGTAGCCGATAAAATGGACATTTCATATATAGTAAAGGGACTCTTTCATGACAAAAAAGTCATACGCATCTTCAGCACTGTTAGTTCAACTTCGTACGGTATTGCGCTGTAGTTTATAGTTTTATTGTAGTTTTGTTGTTTTTTCCACTATGAATAAAACACAAAAAATATGAAAAACAAATCTACAAAATGCATAACCTAAAGCGTCATTCCCACTCACTGTTTTAATATTTAATTTACTGTTTTTATTTAAAATTTCAGTCTAGATGTCAGGTTTTCTGAATAAGCATTCCTTGTCACATTGGTATTTTATTTTGAGTTTAGTTGGCGTGCATGTGTCGTTAATAATATAAATTTTGACAGTTCGACAGTTGGACAAAAATGAATGTGGATTTTTGACAAACTGACATTGAACTTCTTTTAAATATAAATCCTACTGCATTTTAGCAGATTGTTACATTTACGAGGTTATAATATATTATATTTTCTTTTTAATATAGTATTTTTAATTTAGAGACATTGGACTTTGTAAGGTTCTAAAAAAACTAAGAACTTTAAAAATAAATTAAATTAAAAATGATACTGTGAATGACTACGCATATTGCCATATGCTAAACAATTTAAATTAAATACAAAATAAAATTAAAGCAGTGAGTGGGAATGATACTTAACTGTTAAATTTGTTGTTATATAATAAAAAAATAAACTTTAAAAGCAGTAACGTATTGCAGGAAAAATTGAATGCTAAAAGTTACTACTTCAAGAGCAGAATGTATTTTGTGTCTAAATTCATTTTGAAAAGAAAACGTCATTAAAGTTTAAAAGCTTTGTTCAGAGCTTTCACGATCTATGAGACATATTTAGTACCAATAAATGTAACCGATAATTAAGATATCTTTAAATAATCTAAACCCCATATGATGTCATCTTAGATCATGGTACAACCCTTGTCAGAATGTAGCAATGAGTTGAGCATCCATCCTTCTCTTCCCCTGCTTCTAGTACATTCATATTGTGGTATCCCACTGTCCCTCCTCTTCAAAATAATTTATCAAATGACAACAATGGCTGTCTCTTATACCCCTAGAGCAGTTCAAGATGCTTGGAGCTTAAAGCTCTCGAAAGCTCTAAGATATGAAACACAAATCGAGTATTTGTTAGACTCTCGGATTATACAAAAGATTTCTAAAGGGTAAAATCTTGTTGTTAATAATATCACTGTATACAAATTTTTAGTCATTTTCCAAGAAATGAGTTTTTAGTTTTTGTAATTTTCTATATAAGAATATGAATTCTTTTAAGTTTATTTTTTTTGTTATTTTTCTTTAATACATTGTTTTGTTTCTTTTCATTTCTTGGTTTGAATTACAATGAACGAAATAACAGGAGAAACTGAAAATGGTGGAATTATTTACCGTTATTAATAGTTAACTAATGTGTAAAGCCTCATTCCCACTCACTGTTTTAATATTTAATTTACTGTTTTTATTTAATATTGTAATCTAGATTTCAGGTTCTCGTTGAAGCATTCCTTTTCACATTTGTGTTTTAATTTAAGTTAAGTTAATTTAGTTGGTGCGTATGCATCGTTAGTAATATAAATTTTGATAGTATGAGAAATAATTAAAATTGCTATTTTTAATAACAATTAGTAATAGAAATTGTTCTTTTATACTTTTCAAAAACTGACATTGAACTTCTTTTAAAAGTAAATCCTACTGCATTTTGACAGATTGTCACATTTTGGAGGTTATAATATAATATAGTTTTTCTTAATTTAATATTTTTAATTTAAAACATTGGACCTTGTACAGTTCTAAAAAAAAACTAAGAACACTTAAAAAATAAATTAAATTAAAAATGGTACTTTGAATGATTACGCGTATTGCCATATGCTAAACAATTTAAATTAAATACAAAATTAAATTAAATTAGTGAGTGAGAATGATACTTTAAACGTGTGAAATTAGTTAATTTTAGAAGCTAATTAATGTTGTAAAAACCAGGTACACTAGAGCAATATTTGATAGATTTATTCAATTTTCTACATATGCATATGCGTGTGTGTGTAAAAAAATACATAAACCGCTTGATAAGGGTGACTCAGCAAGATCTCCTGATTCTATAGAAATCGCAGTTAACTAAAAAACAGTGTTGATGTTCACTTTAAATATATTCTTCTCACATTAAAGCCATTAATTCAAACTACCCCTACCATAGCTACCCTATAATTATACAGTTTGATATTCTCTAACAAGTATTCATCATCACACTTCCAACACACACATACATACATATATTTGTATATAAAATACCCGTTAATCACGCTCTAGGTGCTTTTGTTTTATTTGCGCGATTTCTGGCTCTGACACAATAGTAGGAGAAAAAGTGGGGGTAATTTTATTCATGTGGAATGATTGAACCTATTCAAAATTAGCGTTAACTTACACTTTGAATGCCCTTGTAAAAGTAGAGGGGGTATTTTAATAGTGGGGGTAGACGCGTAGCTTGGAATTAAGTAATGTTTTGTTTATATTTTCACTAACTACGATTAATTATGATTCATTGTTTTAATTTATAATTTATTATAAATTTTTAATAGATATTATAGCAAGATATAGAGCAATTTAGGATCAAGGGGGAGGGTTAAGGTCAAAACGATGAAAAAGAAGCATATTTTCGATAATATTTTTTGACGACACATTTAATATATAATTATTTCTATAATTACTACATGATAAAATAACATTTAAAGAATACTTTGTAAAATTTTCATAAATAAATGTCAAGAAATGAGGCATTGACAGCGAATCTCCGCAGACGTCACAAAAAAAAGTAACATTGCGGTGCCACTCATAACTCATCACTGGATTTTCTGAAATCGAAAAACCAAAATGATTTTATTAAAAACCAAAATGATTTTATTAGTTGATAAGTTTCTGCAGGTAACGCTTTCGAGTTTTCATGAAAAAAATCAGAAATTTTGTTGCTTTAAAATACTTTAAAATTAAAGAAAACTCGACAGCTTTATATAGGCATTTATGTAAAGAAAGAGTGTGCAAAATTTTGTAAAAAAGAAACGGTCCAGTAGATTTTGAGCTAGAGATGGCACCGACTCTGAAAAAGCTAAGTATGAGAAAACGCGTTTAAAAGTTTCAAAGTAAGACAAAACCAGACCAGAGGTGAAAAAGTCCCATGTTTCAGTTTTATAATAGATTTAAAAAATCGCAAATATTTCCATTAATTTTCGTTTTATCCAGAAAAGAAACTAGTCATCTCTTATTGATACACCGTATATAATTTTCCCTCGCTTTTTTCTTGTTAGTAGGATTGTACACGCAATAGATACTGTCTAAAGTCGAGGATAGAAGAAGAGTGGCATAGTGCTATAGTGGTACTTGAGTCTTAAGTCGGTCACAGAAAACCCACAGCTAGTAAACCACAAAGCTCATTCAGCCATAAGCCCCCAAGGAAGTCATAGGGGTGGTGTTGTGCTAGTACGAGTAAGGGCTAGTGGGCTACGTAAGGGTAGAAAAGATATTTTCAAGCTTCCTCCATCTAAGAATGAATACTGAATACAAAACATGGAATACTAAGTCCACGAGCAACGCCAACGCATGTAAAATTGTACGCTGTGTTTCATATGAATGGATGGTTTGGTTGTAGCTCATCTTATTGCTTTCCACACTTGACAATTTCGTTAATAAATTTGGATAGTCGTTTTAAAAAAATAATCTTATCTTTCTTAATAAAATATATCATATTTTTATAATAATCATGTAAAGAAATTATATAAAACAGTGAACATTCAGTGAAAACATATACTCATGAACGCCATAGATGTCGCTGTTTATCCTATCCTTAAATAACTATAACATACAGAACTTCAAGTATACTTACTCGGCCTCCTCGACGGTTTCTGTCATGGCTAGGAAGACACAATTGAGCAGAATAGTTGCCATTACGACATAGTCAAAGTACTGATTGGTTGATAGGAAGATGCAGGCCCTACGGGTGGGACTCCAAGGGCTGAACCAGAAGAAGGAGTCAGTCGCCGTGAACCGGTGAATGTAGTTTTTACGGAAGCGCTTCGACACCACACAGAATGTCTGAAAAAAACAACAAAATATCAATAATTTGTTGAGATGTCTCACTAATGAACTGGATTATCAATACAGTTAACCTCCTAATTACAACATAGAAACAGAAAAATAAATATTTTCATATAGATTTTATGGTACTTCTTGCAGGATATCTTAATTATATTTACAAAACAAAACTTTTGGCATACGATTAACAAAAGCACAGTAAGTTTGTTTTCAATGCATAAAGCACAAAGCTAAAAGCTCAAAGCTGCATATGAAAACCGTTTTAATTTATTACGTGTTAATAAAATCATCGTTAATTTAACATGAGATATTCTGCGGGAAAACTGTGAACTAATGATCATGCATTCAGGAAATTGAAATCAAGTTAGACACTTGCACGAACTATGAATATGTGGTAATAGATACGTTTAATGTTATACGTTCGTAGGAATATGTTAATGAAATTTGAATAAATAATGATTTTGGAGGAAAGAGCATATAGATTATTTTGACAGCCGTTTTCCGGCAGAATGGAAAGCATAGATTGATATTGTTTAATTGAAAAGGAATTATACACTCTTATAAAACACTTTTGCTGTTTTCCAATTACGGTACAAGAGCCTAACACAGTTGAACACTTTAAAAAGTTCTACTCTCGCATAATATGCGCAATTGATACCAACTAATTAATTAAAATATATCTTCACGGTACAAAAATCTCGTCACGGTAAAAAATATATCGTCACGGTAAAAAATCTCGTCACGATAAAAAATATATCGTCACGGTAAAAATATATCGTCACGGTAAAAAATCTCGTCACGATAAAAAATATATCGTCACGGTACAAAAATCTCGTCACGGTAAAAAATATATCGTCACGGTAAAAAATCTCGTCACGATAAAAAATATATCGTCACGGTAAAAATATATCGTCACGGTAAAAAATCTCGTCACGATAAAAAATATATCGTCACGGTACAAAAATCTCGTCACGGTACAAAAATCTCGTCACGGAAAAAAATATATCGTCACGGTACAAAAATCTCGTCACGGAAAAAAATATATCGTCACGGTACAAAAATCTCGTCACGGTAAAAAATATATCGTCACGGTACAAAAATCTCGTCACGGTAAAAAATATATCGTCACGGTACAAAAATCTCGTCACGGTAAAAAATATATCGTCACGGTACAACAATCTCGTCACGATAAAAAATGACTTCGCTGGAGCCGTTTTCGAGCTACCATACAAAATTCAGTACCAAACATAGAAGATCATAAGAATATAAATGGAATACTTGGAACATTATAATATAGGATAAGATCATAAATATACACTTGGAACATTGTAATATACGATGATTTTTCAATCGTAAAACATATGTATAACATTCGTACGAAATTTATTGGATATTTTGGAGAGACATCAAAACTTGGGAAACACGTTCAGTGCATGGAAATGCATTTATTGAATGCACGATCTGGAAACTACAGAAAACTTTAAATGAAGAATGATTTCTGACTATAAATTAGATAAATGGAAAACGTGGAAATAGAACGTGATCTCAATAAATGTATAGTCTTATCATATTTAAATTCAATAAAAATTAAGGGTTCATAGATTACTCAATAAATTTGTAGGATAGATGGCGCTACTATTGACAAATCGTACCAACCTTCAAGCGACATATGTTAAAATTTCATAACGTTCCGACTACTGGTTTACAAGTTACAGTAGTTTTTGTGACGCTACTTTTGTTTCTGAATTTCGTGTTGATAAAGCAAATACTTTTTAACAATAGTAAATTTTAGAAGCTTTAAATAAAAATGTATTTTTCAAAAAAATTAAAAACATAAAAAAAGTTCTTTATTTTAATTATCCAGTTGGTCTGCTCTCTACTGTGCTCTATATAAATGTAAATAAAACATAACTGCTCCCTCTATGAATCTAAAACATAAAGTTACTCGCATAGTCAAAAATCCACATTAAATTACGAATATAATAAACGTACAATGGAGTACGATAAGTCAATTTAAGGTGGACTGTAGCTATGTTTAATACATATACATACTTTTCTCGTATAACACAGAGCAGTGTTTTAATGGTTTAGTTTTACCAAAGAAAGAATATCGTAAAAATGATAGCAGTATAAGCCGTAACTTTAATCTCGCGCTTCTTTGATGGCTTTATAAAAATAAAGTGTTGCTATGAAAATACAAGCTTAACGTTAACATTCAGCTACCGCTCAAATAATAGATTTAACGTGGTAATTAAAAAATTTATTGCAACTGGATAAAAATCTACACACTTTAGATCAAGTTAATGCATGAATCAATTAATGTAGAATGATTTTAAAACTAAGGCACTGTTCAAACTGGTTGCCAAAATTTAACATAATTTAAATCAGAATGTAATATGAAATTTGAAAGATTGAAATCCACATATAAAAGTTATGATATAAAATTCTTTTGGTAAAATATTTAAGGATGAAGTCTTTTCTTTAAAATGAAATTTATCGCAACTCGTTTGATGCATAACAAAGCACTTATTACCATATAGATAGTTATCTCCAACAAATTCCTGGTTAGTTTTTATCAGTGGTACCAAAACTGTATGAAACGATTTCATTAACAAGCGTTTGTCATAATATTTATGACAAACTCTTAGAAATGTTACCAGTTATATAAAAATTGTAATTTAACTAGAAAATATAGCAATATTCATTTTCAAAACTTAAAAGTCATTAAAAGTCAGTGGAAGAAAGCTTAAAATGTAGATACCTTATTCATCTAACTAATTGCAGCTTTAGATTTTGATTCGCGTTTATAGTTACTTACATAAAACGATTTAAACATAAAAAACATCGTTTTTTTGATAATATTTAACCTGCTGCATAGTATCGCCATATATATTTGGCGACAAAAAATGGTCATGCCAAATCGGGATCCTATAAATTCTCTCGCTTTAAAAAGTGATATTGTTTAGTAAAAGCGCTGTTGCCGATGTTGCCAAATATACAACGAGGCATCTATTAAGTCATCAACGCCATCTGTAATTGTATAGATGAATCTCGTGAAATGGTGAACCACAAGATATTACACGCCTGGTTTCAATTCTATGTACCACGTTTGAGAAGCAGTATATTCTACTACAAATTCACCGTTGCTTAGCCACTGTCACCGTTGCTTCTTGTGCTACTTCTCCACGTTCGTACCCCTCGTACTCTCTCTCATTCCTCACCCCAGATGACATAGAGATCCTGAGTTCCATCCCCAAGTCTTTTTGCCTGTGGTTTATGCGGCTTACATTCAAAGAGCTAATTAGTTTTATTCTTCCATTGTGTTTCACCTTATTTACAAATAAATCCAAGTTTTATCAGCTGGATCTTATTGTAAGGGATGTACTATTGCTACTGGGAGATATCTACCCTTTGTATATATACTATTTCAATTTAAATCCACATTTAATCCAATTTTCAGTCTGATAAAGTTATTTTGTTCCGTTCCATCGATGTGGGACAGTTATATCTCTGGTTTCGTTAATCTATTGACATCGTTATAGCTAAATTAACGAGGGGGGAAAACAATCAGTCCTACGCAATTATCACAGAATGTTACCCCGACGATTTAATGACCCAACCCATCTAACCGTTTACGCAAATACATTTAGCGCGAGGGTGTGAGGCGAGGGGGATGAAGGTTTAAACGTACGACACTTTAAATTATGTTTTACATGGATAAACAAGAATATTTATGTACAGTTCTTTATCAAGTGTAGTTACTTCGTTTAATGTTTTATTAATTAAATATCTTTTAAATTCCGATTCCTAGATAGATTTACCGTGCGACTGTGTTTTCAGTATTTGTTTTAAATGTAATCCTGCTTCGTTCTAACTGGGACAGTCCCGTTTAAAAGGTATAAGTACCGTTGTCACTGTAAATAACGCTTGAAAGTGTCCCTTTTTAAAAACGTTGCTTCTGTTGACCCCATTCTCACAAACTGTTTTTAGTTTTAATTTAACGATTTAATTTTAAATGTATTTTTGAATTATAAAATTATGTTTGATTGAAAATTAGTTTTTAAAAGGCATGGAACATAAAACACGCCTTATATAAATCATCTTAAAGGCCCTGGACTATCTGCTATGTGTAAATTCGCCCCTGGTTGGTTATACACAGTTTTTGACAGCTTCAAACACAAGTATATTATTTATTACATACTCCTTGCTAAAATATGTGTATATAATGGATATATTTCAAGTGAAAAGCTTGGAAAATCCACAAAAAATAACGACGCACTGGTGTTATATTGCTGTGTTATGTATTTTCCACATGGGACAACAAATAGCTATACAAATGATTGATGCACTCCTCCTTTTTGGAGAAAAATAAAAATTGAATTTACAATATCCAAAAATTACATATATATCAAATAATATATACGTTACAACCGAATTAATGAACTGGTCCGGTTCGTTTCATTTGTTTTTTTTTTGGTTATAAATAGTTTGTTAATAATTATTTTTCTATTTTGTTTCAGGTAAGAAAATAAATTCATATTTTCTACTTTTCTGGTGTGCGGCTCTGCCTTTAAGGTTTGTGATAATTATATATTTGACTGATTAATTAAGATTTCAACTTTTTTTTCTTCATTTTTTTTTATTTATTTATATTATTGTACAACATATTAAGTTTATTGAGTAAAAATTTGATTATAAGTCGATTGGAGTAAAACTATCGGAGATATTGAGTTTTAAGTCTTCACTTCTGCTTTCTGTCTGCTTTCGTCTTACTTAGAAACTTTTAAACGCGTTTTTCTCACACATAGCTTTTACAGAGTCGGTGTCATCTCTAGCTCAAAATCTACTGGACCGATTCTTTTAAAATTTTGTACACTCTTTCTTTACATAAATGCCGAGGTAATGCTGTCAGGTTTTTCTTTATTTTTTAATTTTAAAATAACAAAGTTTCTGATTTTTTTCATGAAAAATCGGTATTTTGACTTTTAAGTGCGGTAAAAAATTTAAAAATCAATCAAAAAAAAACTCAACAGCTCTATCTGAATAAACTTATCAACTAATGAAATCATTTTGGATTTTCGATTTTAAAAAATCTAGTGATGAGTTATGAGTGGCACCGCAATGTTACTTTTTTTTGTGACGTCTGCGGAGATTCGCTTCCAATGCCTCATTTCTTGATATTTATTTATGAAAATTTCATAAAGTATTCTTTAAACGTTATTTTATCATGAAGTAATTATGGAAATAATTATATGTTAACTGTGTCGTTTATCGTTTTGACCTTAGTCCCCCCCTTAATTAATAATACAAATTCTTCTTCGTATTTAAAATATTAAATCTTTTATATAATTTATTCGCACTGCTCACATGAAACGCATTGCTACAAGCTAATTTCAAGATTCATTTTCTTTCTGTGTAGTATAGTTGTATTACACAATTAATTGCCTACTTCTTTATGTTAATTAGGTTAAAATGCGACCGACCATTACATTAATAAAAACAGTAAACTTCTCCGGCAGTAATTATTTCTTACAATAATAGTTTCCAAGATACATATCTTATACGTTCTAAGTGCATAACGTAAATAGAGAAAATCACTTTAATATTAAAACGAATAAATATCACCACTTTAAGAATACATTAGTCAAGTATGTAATTAACACATTTTCTGCATAAGACATTGCACAAGTTCTTAAGGGATGGGGTGGGACATTCTCTATCACTACCCCTCCTTAAACTACTGGCAGATATACGAGCTTAAATATACATTGTCTAGGAAGCAACACTTGCTCATTGGGGGTACCGGCGAGTGGGAGTCGGGGAGGGGGGTTGGAGGAGGAATAGGTTCGGTACAGTAGAACGACGTGGCTTGCATTTTGCATTTCCATTATTTCCGGCTCGTGATTAGAAGATATTATTTTACTTCTGCTTTTGTACTACTCTACAAATTGATGGTAAGGGATGGAAGAGGGAGAGAGGGGTTTTAGTGAATGGTTTGAATGCCGAGACATATTTTAAAGCATTGTGTTTGTTACGGGGTAGATGGCTGCAATTCCATTGTTACTTATATTACATTAATTTATATAAATATATTATGTAACATTTGTATAGCAGGTATGTTTATATATAAATTTTTGATGACACAGTGGTCGAGAACTTGTATGCTTGACACTACTGTCTTTAGAAATTTTGGTGCATTTTGACAGATTGTCACATTTTGGAGGTTATAATATAATATAGTTTTTCTTAATTTAATATTTTTAATTTAAAACATTGGACCTTGAAAGGTTCTAAAAAACTAAGAAAATTAAATGACTACGCGTATTGCCATATGCTAAACAATTTAAATTTAATAGAAAATACAAAATTAAATTAAAGCAGTGAGTGGGAATGATACTTAACTCTCTCATTTCGTTTAGATTATATAGCAAACTATATAGGATTCTTTTTGAAAATAAGCAATGTTTTTTTTAAGATTTACAATTTAAATTATAATTTGATGATCTCAACGTCCAATTATATTTACAACAACTCATTATTTTTCTGTTTTTCTTTATTTTTCTTTTATTATTATATTTTTTAATTTTCCTCATTTTTCATCTTACGTTTATTTACATACCCTGGTAGAACAAGAATAACGTAACGGAACAGAAAAGGATGTTATCCTTATTTCCCTTCATTTTCCTGTATTTTATTTAACACATTTTCACCACCGTAATCTAAATTCTACCCAATTATAAATATTTAGTTACATTTGAAATGAAAGCTTTTCTCTGTTTTGTTGTATGGCTCTATGGTTCTTCTGCAACTGAAATAACCCATTAATATTAAATGTTCTTTGCCGAAATTCTTTCCAATTATTTACAATTACTGTGGTAATTTGTTGGAATTAACATCATCTTTATTAAAACAATTTTAATTACATCGCATATACAAATATATATACAGTAGAGTTCCTTTCGAATTCAAAAAACGAACGTTCAGTGAATTAGCTGTTACCTCATATGTTTATTAAGATATCCCACTTCTGATATGTCAGATATATAAGATAGATATCCCACTTCTGATATGATAGATATATAAGTCTGGTCTGAAGATGTGCTTTAAAACATTTGTTAATTGGTTATAAATCAACTCAATATTTTAAACTATTAACCCTAAAAGTTACAAACCAACCATTGGTGGTATTTGGAATTCAATTTATCAAATCAAGCATTCGAAAGCTTGTTATGGCAAGATGCCAGCTACCAAAACCAAATACTCCTACAGTTTAGTGGCCAGATTATCCTAAAACTTGATATCGGAAGTATTTATTGAACTTGAGATAAACCCTTTCAAGTTTTGGTAAATTACATTACATACGGTTCAATTGGTTTTAAAAGATCATTTTTTATGTTATAAATTAGTTTCTTATCGAAGTTAATTGTTATTAATTAAGTAAGTTGTTATCTTTTATTAAAGATTGTTCATGTGTTAAGATTTATGTGTATTAAGGACTTAGCACATGGGCTGAAAAGTCCCGGACCTAACACATAGATGGCGCTAGTTTTATTGCAGTCACCTTTTTTCAGTTAATACTAACCTTCAAAAGACAGCTGTTAAAATTTCATGATATTCTATTCAGTAGTTTGTGAGTTATTGTGCTAAGAGTGACGCTACTTTTGTTATTTTCAAAACAATGGATCAAAAACAATTTCGTGTTTTAATTTTACACTGCTTCTTGATGGGAAAAAATACCGTTCAAGCGAAGCAATGGCTTGAAAAGTGTTATGGGGACTCCGCTTGGGGAAACGTTGGTTTGCTGACTTCAAACGTGGTCGTAGAGACACCGATGATGCAGTGGACGTCCAAATGAGGCGGTAACACCAGAAAACATAAAAAAAATCCACAAAATCGTTTTGAATGATCGAACTTTTTTAACTTAGATTTAAACTTCCCCATTGTTTCCCTTTGCTTGTGTTTGATGTGAGATACGTAAACGTTTTATTTGAAAAAATTAATCAAAATCTTTAATACTCGTTTTTCTTATTATTACATAACTCAAGATGAATTGAAGAAAAACCAGATAACTCCATTAAATCTTCACCACATTGTATAAAATATATTCACTTTTATGCATTTTACTTTCAAAACAAAAGTAAGTAAAAAATATTATTACGTTTCTAAGTTTAATATTAAAATTATATTTAAAAGATTGAAATAAAAGATAAAAATGATATTTAAATTTTATACGATTCTCTCATTTAATTTCATTTTAACGTCTAATAAAAATGAGTAGCCTGTTGATTTTTATATTTACAAATGAAACTTTAAATTTTATTACATTTTTGTAAAGTTCTTTGTTCAATAATATATAAAAGGAACTACTTCACATGGCGTGCATTAGAATGAAAACTTTAAGCGTTTGCAGTTGCATTATATGTATAATATATATATATATATATATATATATATATATATATATATATATATATATATATATATATATTATATATTATATTGATTGCTGCTGGCTTGCAGTTTCCACAAATATCGCGACGACCTCTCATAACGCGGTGTTTTTTTTTATTTGATTACTAAAGATTATTACAATCTGTCCTGCTTAGAGGACATTCAGTGATAGGTATGTCAAAATAAAGTGTCTTGTGCGGAATGTGCACAACGACTCATCCCTCAATTTCAATGGATCCTAGATTCTGATTACTTGGTTAATAGGTCCTGAGGTACTTTCTTTTTTAGTCTGCGTACTATGGAATTATTGGACATTAGACAGCTGGCCAGATTGTTTGGATGTTCAAGTATTCTGTCTTTGTATGCTTTGGTTCTAAGCATTATTTCTTCATTAACTGTGGGTATATCCAGATCCCGTTGTATTATGTTATTAGGTACACACCATAGTGCATTTGTGACAATCCTTAGCATTTTGGACGGAAATCTTTGGATTATTTCAATATTAGAGGTACCATACCGGTTTAAGAAAGGATTTCTAGAGCAGGAGTATTTTATTAAGACTATTTTAAATATTTTCATATGTATACTACACAAAAGATTTCGTGCTAACACTGACTGCACTGTTCAACAACAGAAAAGACAAACTAAACTAAAGTAGGTGCAAATTTAATGTTTAAGTGTGGCATAGGATTCTACTATATAAATTTTCTTCACAATTTCTTTTGAAAGTAGTTATAAAAAGAATTAAACATTTTTTTTTTTATATTGATATTCATTTATTTCTTAATATTACAACTACAAAACAAGGATCTTAGTAAAACATTTTATAGTAGGAGTATTCTACAGTGAGGGCTATCTTCAGAAACATAAACTCTATCAATTCTTGATGCTATGTTCATTCCCCTAAAGTAAGTGAAGCCCTGTTGAGTTTTATTCTTGAGGATCCAAATATCAGATAGAATTCGTTCAGTTATTAACCTATTTAATCCAGAACAGAAGTTTAGATTCCCAAGTTGGTCTCTCTGGTTCAGCACACAGTTAAAATCGCCAGCAATGATTAGAGGTAGTCTAAAGTTAATCTTCAACAGTTATCGATAGGATACGTCCATCTTCTTCACATATTCAATCTGTAGCTTCTATTCCAGGCCTTAACAAAATTGCAGTTCCTCTATTATTTATGCCAATGTTCGAGATATAGGAATAAGGTTTAAAGAAACTTAAATTTTCTATATTAACTTCTTGTAATAAAATTATGTCCAAATCGTGGTCTATAATAAATTGTTTCAGCATAATTTTAGATGTTACAGAGGATAATCCATTGATATTAAATGTTGCAAATGTTCTTAGTACTATATTAATAAGATATTGAATAAATTAAGGTTATTCAATTGTTTTATCTTTTATATCCATTGCTTTTCCTGTCACTTTTTTTTGTTTCTTTGGTCTTTTGTTATTTTTCTTATCTTTTTTTTCCAATCCTATATCCATTTTGGATGCAGCGGAATTATCTGAGCAATCTTCAATTTCAGAATTTGCCAAAGTATCTTCATTTGACGATGATTCTACAATTTTTCTCTTAATTTCTTTGTGTGCTGTAGGAATTTTGGACAAATTATCATTATTATTTACAATCGCAATAGTATCATCATTAATAGCTGTTGAAATGATTTTTGTTTCATTTTGCGTATTCTTTGGCATTAAGGGTGGAAAAATTGAATTATTGACAAAACTTAATTCTTAATTTTTTGATTCAGTTGGAACAACACAATCAGTTACCGCTCTGTCATTCATTGTATTCCCCGCAATGGCTGCATAGCTGCGTGCGAAACCATTTGAATTTATTCTGTTGCTAATTTTAGTAGGGCAATCTTGTCCTAAATGGTCTTCTCTATCACAAAACCTACAAGTTTTCTTTTGGGTAGCATAGCTAACCCAAACCTTTCTGCCAATCATTGGTATATACGACGGGATTTCTTTCTTTAAAATCATCTTTATTGCTCTTGTTCCGTTATAAACTGGGAAAGGCATATCTCTACCCCATGTTTCTTTTTTGATGCTAATAACTGTACCATATCCTTGTAGTGCGTGTTGTATCGTTATATCTTGAATTTCATATTCTATATTGTGCATTCTTACAATTGTGAATTTATCGGCTCTTTCTATATACACATTATAATTATTGTCATCCGTACCTTTGTAAATTATTTTCCCATTTGTCATTTCAATAATGTTATCAATTAATAAATGTTCTGCAATTTTCACAATCATCTTGTTTCCATTCACTTGAATTGCCATCACATCTTCCACTGATAATTTTAAATCGTTTTTTAAAAATAAGTGTAATTCGGTAAACGTCATTCTATAAATCACTTCGACGAAGTCTACACTTAAGGTGTTTTTCCTATTATTATTTTCCATTTTTTTTAATCAAATCAAATTCTTACACCTATTTATTAATTTATGATGATTTATTTAAATTATTTAAATAATTTTTTAAATACATTTATTTTTAAATGCGCGGAAAGGATGTTTATTCCACGAAAAAACAAATGACTGATTTATTCGAGCATCATATTGTGCCAGTTGTTCTACTTATTAAAATGGACATATATTTGAAAACATGCTCATCTGCAGCTTCTGTAGATTAAAGCATCGCTGGGCTTTAATTTTTGCTCAAATTGAATCCTTTTGGATGCAGCTATAAATCTTTTACTCAAAAAGCAAGCGGTGTAATGATTTTTGTCGCGTTGCAAGAATTCGACTTCAATTTTAATTTGTCAAAATAAACCTTCACAAATGGCTAAGATTTTTTTATTTATATTAAATGCTGCTCATGTCACAAAAGTGTTTGTATTTTTAATTTAACAAAAAAAGATATTAACAAGTTATCGTCAACTACATTCATAAAATCTCTCTCATTCAGTGGTAATCAACAGATCTCCCAACTCCTTCATTTTTTTAACCAAAAGCCATTTCCTGGTCACCGGAACCAGCGTTACCGGTGCGGAGCCGAGCGGAGCACTATTCCGGTTGAAAACAACACAACAAAAATAAACATAAATGCTGCAAATATAGAAAAAAAAAACTTTACAGCCCGTTGTGGTTTCAATAAAAATGACTCAATTAAATATTTATGAATATTGAATACCATATCATGAAAATGAAAAGTAATGGGAAAATTCAATGAAATGGAGATATGGAAAATGGAAAATCTATGTTTATACAGTGCGGCTAGTAGTAAAATGTCAATTTAATATGTCAAATAATACCTGTGATATAGATTTTTTTTATAAAATAGGGTATAAAAAAGTTGTGTTGTGAAAATAGTCTTCCAGTTTGAATATTTGTTTGAGTGCATCAACTTTCAATAGATATTAGCACTTGAAACAATATATATGCTACATTTGTAATACATAATTTATAATTTATAAATACGAGTATGGGTATTTAAAATAAAGAGATTAAATTAGATTCATTGATAAATTCAGTAAGGTTTTTCCAACTTTCTTTACTTTGAAATATCTGTTTTCCGTCTTCAGGAATATCACAGTTTTATATGTGCAGATAGTGGGCTATTACATTGTGCACAGATAGCTTGTGATTCTCTTTTAAATAAGTATGTTTCAGGTGGACAGGTTGAAACTTCTAGGTGGCGTTATTTTGGCTTCATTGCGTTTAGTAAGGCGGTAAAATACATTACAATACTTTACCGAATAACTGAGCATTAAAACTATTTAGCTGCTAGCTTATTTTTCACGTGTGCTATGAATTTTATTAAGCTCGTTTTCAAAGTTTACCGCAAGCTTGTTTTTAAAAAAAATCCCATCCTCGTCGCCATTGTAGCACATTTGAATATTACTTTATTGTATTATAATTTTAATAATGAAATAAATACATCATTTTCAATTAATGCATTATATCGTACAACGTCTATATTGTTATCAATTGTTACTCAATTGTTTTCATAAATTTATCAAAGTATACATATAAAATATATATGATATATGACATATCAAAGTATGTCATTAATCACAGACACTACAGATGTGGTACCTGATTTTACATTACCTTAATTTTAAATGAATGACAGAGAATGAATAAATACTTCAAATGCACATACGAGTAACTTTGAAAATACGTTCAAAAATAGGACCATTTGCAAACCAACCCTTAGTCAATTACTATCCCTGTATACTGAAAGTTCCCTACTTTCTGATATTGTCAGTTGAGTGTAGTAGCATTGTAGCTACCACCAGCATTTGAAAGAAACCCTTGAAAACTTGAATTCAACCCTAAATATACAACGACAAGTATTTATTCACGGATTGTTGATTTGTCGCTTCTATTTTTTGTTGTTATTTCTTTGTGAATCAACAACGGAAATTCAAATATCATAGATACGTATCTCACTTAAAAAAGTGCCACTGGCGTTACTATTATATGTTAATTTAAAGATTCGTATATACGATGACGGGATAGTTATTTTAAATAAAATAACATTTCTGTAGCAACGATGAAACTAGAACACTTCTAAAACAAACAAAGGTCAAATTGAATCAGTAACTTTATATGTAGCTAATTAGTAAGGCACTATTCCGTCTTGGAAAAACAAACGCTTGTCTGTTCCACATCCTGTAACCGGATGTCCGCTAGGATTCCTTCTTCCTTACTCTATTAACTGATGGATATTTCTTCAATGATAATAATGTTTCTATTATTAAGTAAGAGGCAGAGAGCAAAATAAAACAAGAACTTAATATAAGTAAATTACTATATAGGCAGAGGTTTTCGACCTTCAAGTCGAAAACGAATCTATAAACATTTAAAATATAGTTGTTATGTCATAGAATATTATATAACAATTTCAAATTACAACCGTTTTTGACAGTTGTTGATAACGACACGACAGTAGTGACATCTATCGAACAACATTTCAACACCACTGGCTACAAATGTTCATTTATATTTTTACTGTGTTGATAAAGATAGCAGAATTGTTAAAATTAATAGAACTGTCGACAATGACAGTTTTCTGTTACCGTAACACACTTTAAAATAATTGATAACGTATATCTCACTATATATAAAAGAAAAGTAATTTCAGTTTTCAGAAATAGATAGCGTTGTATTTGTTTAATTTGAGTTGTGATCTCCGTGAAGACTAAATTGTTAATGTTATCATTTTTTTTCTTTTTGGCAGATGTCATTTTTAGCTCACTAATTTTGACACGCAGAACCTAAAGTGACAACACAGAGAATTCATTAAATTTCAATGAGAAGCCTCCTCAAAATTACATTTAATATTTTATAAGAAAATTGAAGATAGAATTATAAACATTGTTACAAAAACTTAATAACTGTTTTATATAAATGTCGCAAAAGCAAATTACATTGGTAAACTCTTTTGTTAACTAACTAAAACTTCGCCATAACAATTGAAGTTAAGAAGTTCTATTACTTGTGACACTTGAAGCTGTTCATTCATAATGGAAACTTTCAAAAAGGATCATAAACATTTCTGTATTTGCATTTTTACTATAATAGAATATATTATTTCGAATAGTGCACTAGAGAGTGCGAAATCTTGCTGAAATAATAACGCTGGTGTTAGATTAATATTCAAAAAAGTTTATTTATTGTCTTGTAGATCTGGCACAGTTAAAATATAATATATATAAAATAAAAAAATAAATTTTTACTTTTTGCTCTTTAACTTTTAATTCATTAAAGATAGAAATTTGAAATTTGGCATGTGTATTACGGTGTTTAAAGCTAACATTTTTTGAAAATTAAGAATTTAAAAATTGGAAAAAGTTGGCATTGAGAAAATTAGGGGGCACGGTATGAAACTTTGGTGAAAGCTCAAATTTTGGAATACATAATAAGGAAATATGTTATTAAGAAAAAAAATAATCGAAATTCAAAAAATTTATTTGGAGGCACGGGGAAAGTTGTTCTAAATTGGAAAAAATATATTTTTTTAATCAGTTTATATGACAAATTATTTGTTGATATATGGAAAATAAATATGGAACGAATTAAATATTTCAATTTAAAAATGGAATTAAAATTTGAAATGAAATTCAATTCACACACAAAAGACAGTCGTCGCTTACGAACTCAGTTACTCATGAAGGAGCAGTTGCCTAAATGCACGCTGTTCGACATATGTACAACCTAGATCTGGTTAAAAACCATAATACTAACTAGTAAAATAGACGAGATAGCTTGACCAATTATAAATAAAAAATAAATGATCACAATTAGTTTACACTTGATCAATTCTTAATCCAAGACAATAACAAGAAATCCTTATGAGATAAAGTTATCTATCTGTTACCATTCTAAAGGATACTAACAATAGAAAGTAGCATTTAAAGGACCTTATAGGAGTATTTAGCTGAACAACACATGAATAAGATGGCAATCGCGAATAATCGTCTTCTTCGAGTACTGTTCAAGTGGTATTTAACCTTACATAGTCTTAAAGACCACCTGTTGTTCAAGTGGGTGGTCTCAGCCCATTCACCCTAATACTCATATTGTTTGAAAGCTCTATCCCCCCACTCTTCATCCTCCTTACCACCTAGTTGATGGTCTTAAACGCGTTATAACCCACGCCTTCACAACGCCGCTAAGTGCATTACTGCACAACGGCTTATCGGACCGGGATCTGCATATAACGAGCCGTTTATTTAACAACGGATTTGTTTACCGGGTTAAGTGTTAAATATTTAGCTGTTGTAAGTGGTAAAGAAGTGATTACTGCGAATGGTATAATCAACGGAAATGGAAACAGGAACGAAATACTATATTTTATTTTAAATATAACTGATCCTGTAGAATTTAATATACGTATCGTAAGTGAAAGGTACATAATGGTTTACCTGACAGATTTACCTAAACCGGTATATCTGTTAGATATATCGCTGCTGCGTAGAGCGTACACACGTAATGATATATCTTTTAATAGTCTTAGTTTCACCCGGCATCGGCTCAGTTACAGTGGCGTAGCCAATTAACCAAAGGCCCTGGTGCAAGAAAAACTGGGGCCCTACTAAACTGTTTAGGTTTTATCAAGTCAAAATATAAATATATACAGGGTGTCCTAATATTCAACGATAAACGGGGACCAGAGGGTGGTTCTGCTCATGACTACACAAGAAAAAAAGAAGCAAAAAATTTATCTCATTTTGTTTAGGAATTAGAAAAAAATAATTTTTTTTTCGAAAATTGAAACACCTTAAGATGTTTCTAACTACCATGACCACAATTTTTCAAATATTTCTGATTTTTTTTTTGTATCGGCAACCTAAATAGCACTGCTATCCACTACAACCATTAAAAAATGCCAGAATGATACTAGTTTTTACATAAAAATCAATCGGAATTATTCTTTTCCTTAAAATTTTTAAAGATTTTTACTTTCTGTTCACTTTGACTCATCGTGGTATAAAAAAAATGTATAAATGTAAAAATTGGCGCAACTCTTCAAGATTCCAAAATGGTATAATACTCCAGGAAAACTAGAAACAAAAAAAAATTATGATGTTAATTTATACTTAGATGTTGACTGTTGAAAAATAATTGAATCATTAACAATGCATTAGATATAATAGATTAGATATTAAATAAAAGTAAATGTGTAGAAAGAAGAATTATGAACACTCAATGAATGCCTTAATAAATTCTTCAATGACGACTGACGTTTAACAATGTCGTTGCATTTTTCTTGCATATTGATTGATACTTTATATTTATCTATATTCCACACAGTAGTAAATTTGAATAGAAGCAATCATTCCACTTCATAGCTACAGCATCTAACGAAACTAAAGTACCTTTCTTTGGGTATTGACGGCGATTTTGTAAAATATCTTTACTCTGTAACACAATATATAGCGGTATCCTTTCTTAGAAGTAAACGGAGTCTACAAGATATATTGTTAAATCTATCACTACAATAAAATATTGATAGAAATGACAAGAGCTTGTTGGCAATTATTGTATGCATGGATGGGTTTCTAAGAGCAGTCATTTGCAAAAAAGAAACCCCTACTAGAGATGGATATTTATTGATTTCGTTTTTTGAAATTATTATATCTTACAGGGCTTTTCTTAGAGCTTTTTACACACCTATAAAGTCCTGGAAAAGAATAGTATTGACCTATGTTTCTTTTACTGAAAATTATTTCTATAATTCGATTTTTTACTATAACACTCGTTTGCAGTTTTCTATTTTTTATACTATTCGATTTACAAGAGCACTTGCGTATATTTACTTTTTCAGCTGTTACCAGACTATGTCATAATAAAACGATATCTGACGTCATTTTTGTAGACTTTGTCTGTTAAATATTTGTCTGTTAGAGGTAAGGTTTCAATTTTTTTTCTTTTTCATTTTTTTATTATTATTGTACAACATATTAAGTTTATTGTGTTAAGTAATTTGAAGTCGATTGGAGTAAAACTGTCGAAGATATAGAGTTTTTAAGTCTTCACTTCTCTGGTCTGCTTTTGTGTTACTTTGTAACTTTTAAATGCGGATTCTCACACATAGCTTTTTCAGAGTAGGTGCCCTCTTTCTTTTGAAATTTTGCACACTCTTTCTTTACATAAATGCCGAGGTAACGCTGCCGAGATTTTTTTAATTCTTTAATTTTAAAATATTTTAAAATAACAAAGTTTCTCATTTTTTTCATGAAAAATCGGTATTTTGACTTTTAAGTGCTGTAAAATATTGAAAAATTAATAAAAAAAGAAAAACCCGACAGCGATACCTGCAGAAACTTATCCACTAATACAATCATTTTGGTTTTTCGATTTCAGAATATTCAGTAATGAGTTATGAGTGGCACCGCAATGTTACTTTTTTTTGTGACTTTCTCTGTGGAGATTCGCTGTCAATGCCTCATTTCTTGATATTTGTTTATGAAAATTTCACAAAGTATTCTTCAAATGTCATTTTATCATGTAGTAATTATAGAAATAATTAGCTGTGTCGTCGTTAAGTGTTACAAGTATTTAAGGTAGTTGTATCGTGGAATGACTTTTCAAAAGATTTTAATAAAACTTCATTTAATTGCTCTTTAATTAATTATAAGACATATTGACCTCAGGTCGATTAAAATTTACCACTCCATTATTGAGAAAAACGATATTAAAGTTTTGTTATTTTAACACAGGCTCTTATGGGAAATAGTAATTTCAATGTTATTTTTATCGAATAAAATAAAAACGATTCAAAGGAATTCAATAAAAATTTAATATATTATAGAAACAGTAGTTATTAATCACATAAAAAAAATTGGAAATTATTGTCCACGCCATTACAGAAATAAAATTTTGTAAACATTGAAAATTTTTATAAAATCAAGAAATGACTGTGTATGTGTATGTACGTGTATGTACGTGTAGATACTATTTACATGTAGTGAGAACAGTGAGACTGTACTTTCACAAAAGTTTTTAACGAGACTATTTGACACTAACGTTTCAGCTACATTATAATTTTAGGTTGCTGAGTTATACTTTTGAGCATGACTATCACGATACAACTACCTTAATAGTGACGTAGTATTTCTCTCTTTAATTTTCCTTTAAATTTAAATTTCATTTTAATTTGCTAGTATCTTCTATGATCGCGTAGTTAAGTAATATTTACTTAGCATTTACGTCTAAACGTTCCACCTACATAATTACTACATTCACGTTTCGAAAGTAATTTATCTATATTACATAGTAAAGAGACCTTCAATTTAACATAAATTTCAACTGGAATAAAAGCTAATGTTTTCCCGTTAAACATCTGGTAATGGCCTTTTTAGTTGTGATTTTTCTTTTTGTTATAATTAATGAGTGGACTGGCTGTAGGCCAGGAGCAGGGGGGGGGGCGGTAATGTTGGTGATGCCGGTAATGCTGTGGATTTATTTATAGCTGCCGGAATACCATGGTTAATATGTATATTTGTTATCACGAAATGAACATAAAATCTAGCTCTCACACTCAAACGAATAAAAAGTCAGGTGATATGTACCTACTGGACAAGTTGTGACTTGAAAAATCGATAGAAGGTTTTCATTCTTGAACTACTGTGAATGGAGATGGATTTACTCTTAGAATGCTTTAATGATATTTAAATATTAATTGAGCTAGACCCATTTTAGGGGTAAGTGTGAATCATACAGATTTTTTAATTTCCATAGGCTGACATTATATATACATGATACAACGTCATGTATATCTACAGTACAAACACACATCGACCTAGAACATAATACGCAATCTGTATAAAAAAGAAACCTTATTATCCTTATATACAAAGCAGTATTTCAAACATCACAAAATAATGTAATGTTACGGTGTATTTGTACATTCTACATCCTAAAATCCTGATTACTTCAACAAGACAGATTTTTTACTACTTGTAATAAAACAAAAACATTCTATCTCTGGTTAAACAGGTTCTTTTCTTCCATATATTTTATTTAAAATCATCTCAAAGCAAACAGTAGCTAAAATGATGTTTCTTTTATAGTAAGGTTGCCAGTGTTTTAAAAATAATGTGTATGTATTACTTCTTTGTTAAGGTGAAACGATACTTGGCCAATTTTGATCGCAAAATATATATATACTGTACAGCAGGTTAAATATTATCAAAAAAAACATGTTTCTTTATGTTTAAATCGTTTTATGTAAGTAACTAGAATCGTGAATCAAAATCTAAAGCTGCAATTAGTTAGATGAATAACGTATCTACATTTTAAGCTTTCTTCCACTCACTTTTAATGAGTTGGAACCGTAAAAATAAGTTTTGAAAATGAATATTGCTATATTTTCTAGTTAATTTCTAATTTTTATATGACTGGTAACATTTATAAGGGTTTGTAATAAATAAAGGTTATATAATTTATGACAATTTAGGAATTTAACTAGATTAGTTAAAAACTTATTTTTGCGCTTCTAAAAGTCAGTGGAAAAAAGCTTAAAATATACATACGTTATTCATCTAACTAATTGCAGCTTTAGATTTTGATTCATGTTTATAGTTACTTACATAAAACGATTCCCTGTATATTCATAAATGCTTTATAATGTGAAAATAATATCCTGTATATATACACTGCATATGAATATGTATATACAGTATACGTTTTACATGACAATAGCATGTACATACGATATGCATTATACAGTTCTGTATATACTTAATATATACTCGTATATTTTGAATTTTTCTATCAGATGTAAAAGAGAGTATTTAAAAACACAAACGAATATATAGTACAAAGCTAAAAGTATCTATTTTTAATAAAGTAATTTCATTTTCATAGCAAATTATTTACAGTAAAAATATGAATGATAAATAATTAAATTTATGAGTGCTAGAGTGCTATTGATTGAATGTTCTAGATAGAGATTGGTTTTCTACGTGCTCTAGTGTGGGTGTAATACTATTAAATCAAAACTGATGATTTTAATATCTAAATTCTACTTTTATTCTCCTAGATTCGTGTTTTTATGTACTGTACACCTTGACTACTATATAATCCCCTCTCTCGTCTTGAAGAGGGAGAATTTCTAGCGTGCACTATGAGAATTTATTATATTTCCTTCTCCTTTTGAAATATCTAGGTACGTACGTCTGTGTACATGCACACATGTAGTTTTCATTTAATATTCTATGTAATTAACATACATATACAATATCTACTTATTAAAATATATATTATGCACCTTTTCATTTCAATCTACTTCAATTTATATATGTAACTAGCTGTCCCGGCCACGCGTTGCTGTGACTAACGTTTTTGTCATATTACATTACATAGCGCCATCTATTGAATATTTACTCAATCTAGTCAACAGAATATTTACTCAATCTAGTCAACAGATGTCGCCATCATCGTCGCCAGATGTCATCGTTTGGAGCTAACAGATAATTAATAGACAAATAGTTTGCAATAAGATAATATTGCAATCATAAATTGAGATGTAAGCTATCCTATCTTTCAAGTTGGATCAAACTGCACACGGTGTACAAATTTGATTAAAACCGGTTAAGTAGTTTAGGAGTCCATCGCGGACAAACAACTTGACACGTAATTTATATATATTAAGAAGATTATCATATAGTAGCTTCGAAATTATTTTAATATAGTCTGTAGAAAACAATATTATCTTAAATTGTAAATGCACAGCCGGCTAGAAGTTATATAACAATAATAAAAAGAAATAATAGCATTTTATGAAATGTTTACTAACAATTTTCCGAAAACGAATAAAAGCTGTGGAAATGTAACCATCCAAGAGTAATGTGGAAGAGGATTTTCAAATATATACAATAATATTAAATAAAAGGAAATAAAAATATGAAAAATATTTGAATATTTGTATACGTACACAAAACGAAATGTACATAGAACTTTTTCATGTAATATCATTTATCATATCAGTATGTTTGTGTGTGTGTATGTGTAGCTACATTTCTTCGATTTCGGAAATGTCAAGGTAGTCTCTAATGGTTTTCAATGTATCTTTAGGGTTTTCCCAACTTTACGGTCTTTTTATATATATTTCTTCTTCTTATTCTACCATTTGTTATGTTATTAAATGGAGAATTCCCCCTCTTACATTAAAAGAATCACATTAACCATTATGCATAGACAGCGGGTTCTACATAAATCAGCTGAATGAATAGAGGTCGTGTCTCCTCATTCGCTTTTTACCAATTTAAAGCACAAGACGAACCACAATTTGAAGGACAGGGAAGGAAAATTACATTTTCCATGGAAAACAAATTATATATTAAGGGTATACCTAGTTCGTAATGAATAAAAGTAATTGAAATAGGGATTGATAAAAATGTAATATCATTTAAAATACTGTTATTGATTGGCGGTGCTTTTTACGCTGTAAAATTGAAGATTTATAGATCCGTAGGGTTTTTTTCTTCATTTTACAGGGTATCAACTACGTTTACTTGCAAAGGGTGATCAAGCAACCCATAAAAAAACTTTAATAAATAATTGTATGTGAAATGACTAGACGAAGTTCTTCAATTTTTAACTCGAATTTAAATCGAAAAACTTTAACAATTAATATTTGTAGCTCCCTGATATTACTCAAATTTCTATATTATATATGTTTATTCAACTTTTAAAAATATGTTATCGATAAAGTCAACATTCGACAGCTTTTAAAAATGTGTAAGCTTTATTTCCTAAAAGCTTACAGACACGTACATCTCAAGGGAATACCCTGCGAATTGTAGTTCCTCCGAGCTTTCTGTATCACTGAACATACTCAATATAATCTATCCCAAAGATTTGTACCTTTCAGAACCAAAAGCTCACAAAGATACATTTGTTCTACTAACATTTAACCATTTTGTTAATTATGAAAAAAAAAAAAATTGGATGATGACTGAAGTTGTGGTCGGAAGATTTCTAATAAAATAAATATCTTAATTCATTTGACATTTTTCTCCAAAATAATCTATATACACCTATATACATACAAGAAGTAAAAGAATTATGTTATTAAATTATTTGATGGGTATAAAAGCTCAAAATTATGCAAAAAACTTAAAAGCTTATAAAAATAAAAGTAAAACAAGTCAGAAGTAAATGATGTGAATTTGAATATATAAAAATAAATTGGTTTTAAGTTGAGCTTTTAAAAGCTGCTTTAAATTTTAATAAAACATGAAAAAGAATTATCATAATATAATTTGAACAATTGCCTGTAAATGTTTAAGAACCAGCTTCTTTATAAATTTAATTATAAGAAAACGTATATTTTGAGTTATTTTGATTACATTTTTATACATAACTTATTATATTTTATGTTTGTCATTTTACCATTTTATGTTTTATATATTTATTTTTCCGGAAATTAAAAAAAAACTTTACTTTAATCCAATTATTATAATAATGTAAGGTATTTTATATTTATATCAAAGGGCGTATCTTATTATTTATATTTTAAATTGTACTTCGTTATTAATATCTTCCAGAACCATTACAATTTCACAAAGCAAATTATGTGATTGAACTACAGCTGGAGTCGTCATAAAGATATTCTTCATATTTTCATGAGAATATACTAATAAAAGTGAGCATGCAAGTCGGCTTGGACAGTTACTGCAGTACAGCTACTCGCACCGTGCGAGTTACTATTATATTACGCGAATTACTATCATGTGTGATTCGTTCAATAAAGTCTATTGTTTTCACTGTCACTAGCTTTCCCCCATCTTGTTACAATGCAGCACAATGAAATTCACAGCAACTACTCGCCATCGATCGTGTGAACGATCAAGTCCAGTAGAGTTGCTGTCCTGACAGTATACAGGGGCAGTAACTGTCTACTGTCAGGTCAGCAGCTCGCCCCGACAAGAGCATTTATGCTTAATTTCAGATTTTTGTGTATAAAAAAATAAATATAATAATAAAAAAATAATCATCCCAAATTTTTTCAAAAATAACTTCAATACCCTTGACTTGTCTTAACCGACTATAACATCGAGTATAAAGAGCTAATCGTTCCAAACTAATAAATATTTATTTCATGTTTATCTTCCTGTTCCTGTAGCTGTACATGGTATGTCAGTTAATTCCTCAGCAGTCAATTCACCATTAAGTTAAGGGTAACAATCTGCACAATCTTCATAATTTGTACACCCGATTCATGAACGTAACTTTGTAGCGTTCAACGTCGGCAGTGCGGTGGTAGGATGGAAGGGAGGTTGTGAGGTAGTCACCCCTTATTGCGTGTATCACGCTACCCCTTATTTACCCCCACTATCACCTCATTGGCGGAGGCCATGTACGCGCAACTACACTGATATGTAATACGCGATATCACCAGGTCCGAATTATACAGTAGTTGTGATTCATCTTCAAGAAATTACCACGTGGCACGTGGTCAAGATCTTTAAGATTGAAACAATTTAAGCAAACTAGAAACAATTTGCAGCAGTGATTATGAATTGAAGAGAATTCATTTTATATTTAAAGGTGAGTATCTTGAGTCTCCTAGTGCGGCTCTGTACACAACGGCAATATCTAGCCGCACCGCATTGGTGTCGCATGGTCAGTATCAAACACATGAGCCGTCGTACGGTAAGGCTATAAGGGTGGCTCTAAAGTCTACAGGTGTGAGAGCAACACCACGTGGGTAAACCAAAAGGTATAGCAGGCTATTTGAGAGATCAATATATATATTTAACTTTATTGCAATATATTTAAAGTCATACAAAACTCTGTAATATTAAATTATATAGTCCATCTTAAGCTCCATCCTCCTCCTCTTCATTCCACTCCTCATCCAATAACTTTCGCATAAATATTTATGAAAAAAGAATCTTTATTGATATCAAATATATAATTGCAGATCAAAATCAACACGTAAAAATAAACTCGAACGTTCGTTTAGAGATATAACGGTGCATCTCGTTATTCAAAAACCCTTCCATGATAATATACCCCTAAATCTGGGGTAACTTCATAAAATAGCAGATAAAGAACGTGGTTTATAGGATTACTGTGATTGTAAAGGCAAGGGGTGTATTTTACCAACACACAGATGTATTCTAAACGTTGCCACCCCACCTCATCCGTATCGCATCACATCGAGGTAGATTTTATTTAAACCCGATTGTGAAAATGATTGACAGAAATATGCAAATGTAGTTATTTTAATGTTTATGAGTTTATTTTAAATCGAATCAGTGTGAAATAAATTTATTATTTATAGAACAGTGCGGATTTAGTATCATCATCCAATTTCTAGGTATATATTTAATAAAACAACCCTTTTATCATTAGAAAATTTACTTTATTTTAAAAAGATATTACTTTTACTAAGCTGTAGCTGCATCTAAAATGGTGCAACATTTGAATATATTCCATAAAAGTATAATTCAAATATAAAGTTTCCAACGTAATTCTTGTATTATCTTGCTTGAATAGATTCATTAAAGAAACTAAATAACAAACATCATTTGCAATCATCTGTTCTGCAGTCTGGTCTGACTTCTATTTCTTTAATCAAATAATTTCTGTGTCTGTGTATCATTAATGTTTCAGAAAATTGCTTCAATTACATCTGCTCCCCTTTTATTATTTTGTAATTTTATTATTATTTTTTCATTTTAAATGTAAATGTGACAGCAGGAAGAAAATTCTTAGAAAAACAATTCTTCTTTCGTTTTTTTCTTTTTTTTTAAAGCAAATATCTCTACTGGTATGTAAAATCGAGAAAATAATGTTATGTTGTTTAAAATTAGATTGAGAAACAAGTTTAATTGTAAACTAGATTAAAATTAAAGTCTAAGATAACTGATAACTAACTGATTAAAAAATACAACATAATTTGTTAATTAGACTATAATAATTAGTAGAACGTGAACTTGTACCTAAAAAAGGGCCTCAGTAACGTGTAAAGGGTACAACTCATAATGTGTTATATCAATAAGAGAAAGTTATAACAGAACCCTTAGGCTATGGTCTAACAACCCTTTTCATGAAACAAAAATAAGGGTGGGTGGAAATCCTTTTACAAAGCAAGGTCGAAAATTGTTTCAAAGGTATCTGAAGGCACACGTCGACAGTTCTGCATGGAAATCACTGCACGCATCGTATGTTCTACCTCCACCACACACTTGATCCACATGTCATGCACTGCTGCACGAATCGTCCAACAAAGGAAGGTTTTATACTTGAAGGTTTTTGTTAAACAGTGTCAAGTGTCAATAATATCAACAAATTAATAAAATAAATAAATCATTCGGTTTAAACATTCGTTTCACATCATTTGAATCAAACGTTCACCACATCGTCTGGAGCCGGTTTAAGAGTAAGCTAACATTAGAAGAGTAGCATCTGAATATAATAAGATAGTGAGAGATAGGTATATTAATTGGAATGACAATAAAAATAAAATATATACTCGTACTACGTACAACGCATTTGATTTCGTTTAATTATTTAAAGCTGTGAATTTCACAAGATTTTCTCTAATATGGGGGTCAGAGGGGGAGGTATTGATCACTGATAATAGTATTAATAAATCCAAATACACCCCTCCCACATACTAACGTAATCAATATCCTAATAAATTAACCAAGCCATAATTACAAACTTATTATTAGACTTAAACTTTGATAAATAATCTAAATGTGAAATGAGAACAATGCGGTTTATTTATACAAGACAAGAGCCAGTGATACTAATATTAGCTTAAAGTATACTTAACAAGTGATATTATATGGATTTCAAAATAAACATCTAAAATCAAGATATGGACGAGATAAAATACACACGCACGCCGGTTTATACAAGTCTTTTGTATTAGGGCTAAGAGGAGGAGAAGGAGAGGGGGGGGGATTGAAGTGGTCTACGTTACGAATGAATTGGTGTCAGGTGTAGGTTATAAATGGTGTCAGAAGTGGGACTATAGTTCACATGTAGTTTTAGTATATACATAACCTCATAGCAATCTGTGTTACTTATTATTTAGCTATATGGTTTGAGTTACGATATTAATAATACCTGAAATAATCAAATAGAACATAACGTAACACGAGCTTTATTATACTGGTACACCCTCTTTGAAGTTGCCTTAGGGTTGTAACTTGGAGAGGGTAAATATTATTATATTTATTCGCTGAACAATACTACCGGTACGTTGAGAAAATGGTCTGTCAAAATATTATTATTTAAGCATTATTAGATATATACATATACACACACATATATAAGGAAGCTCAATTTATCCCAATCTGAGTCTTCTTATAGTATTTAAATTAAATATATAATAGAAAAACGTACCTCTGATAGAGACAAAATTAAAAGAGAGAGATAGATTTCTTACAAAAGTTAGAGTAGAGAAAAATAAAATTTAACCTTGAAATAGAATAGTGAAATGAAATAGATTATGTATTATAAAATGTATAGTAGTTAAAATGTAATATATTGGTTTAAGTGCTAATAGCTATCACTGTTGATGCACTAAAAAATATTAAAAAAGAAATTAACCTAGACAAATATTGTTAAACAGATAAATCCAATCGTTAAGAGAAATTAAGATTAAGAAAATATACTAAGGAATAATAATATCAAAAACTTAAAAGTAATTGATTATTAATCAATAAGAATTCTACATTCAAATATAAATATGTTGGCTTTATTATTTAAGTGAAATATTTTAAAACTAAATAATTATATATATGTATATACAGTATATATTTAATACAGTAAACAAAATAATACATTTTCACTTCTAAAGAAAATGCAATTTGTAACTACACAGTATGAGCTTTTAAAGCTCACATACTGATTCGTGCTTTCGTGTGATGTCCGTAACATTTATAGACAAAATGAACAGTATTTCCGTTGTGTTATCACCATTTTTCTTATCACTTGATTTTTTTATGTTTCACAATGTCGTTGATGACATCATTTCCTCTAATTTGCATATCTTTTATACTTTGAAATTGTCTGCTGAAAGTGACTTGGGAATAGAAAATGTGAATTATTTAACTCTGATTGTGAATTTTAAACAATGTGGAATAAATTTCATTTCTTAATATTATTTTTATTTATTTATTTATTTATTTGACTTGACTTTTATTTGTCATAGCACCATCAAACATTTTTTATATATATTTAACATTTTATAATTCTATTTTACAAATTTCTAAATATTTAAATAATTCACTAATTAATTTTGAATTACTTAACAAAAATTTAGTATTAACGTTATATATTTCTTAATATTATTAATTATTAATTAATATTCTTAATATTGTATAGCTATTTTTTTAAGACTTTTATAAAATTACGCAATAGGCATGTGTTGTAAGATCATAGACAGTCAGGTAAGGCAAGAAACTGTAAAGTGTTCTTGCTTATTTCATCTTCTAAAGACGATGTTTCAGTTTTGTTTGAATTCTACAAACATTTTCGGAATTACTTGTTTGTACTTCAGAGGTATATCTTTCGTATAAAGCATAAATTACTGAAATATTTAACATACACTGAGTAAACGAAATATGGAGTTAATTCTCCAGTGACAATCGTATAGGCAAAATTAAACAAACGTTATGCAACACTAAACTCAATAAATTCGTAAGATGATATATAGATGGTACCACTATTCACAAATCCATATCATTTTTAGATAGACCCAATCTTCAAACAATATGTATCAAAATTTCATGACATTCAAACCATTAGTTTACGAGTTACAGTAATTTTAGTGACGGTACTTTTGTAATTTTCAAAACAATGAAAAAATCTGAATTTCGAGTGTTGAGGCATGGCTTTTTAATAGGAAAGTACCGTTCAAGCAAGTGTTATTCGGACTCTGTATAACGAAACATTGAGTTAATTCTCCAGTGACAACCAGTTGGTACTATCTGTACCTGTATACCATTGTTTCTGTATAAGAAAAATTTACTCAATTTTCGAACATGTTATAAACCAATACAGGATATAAATTTGTAGAAAGGTAAATCCTGGTGGAATATCTAAAAAGATAATTCGATTTTCCCAAATCCTGTTTTTAAGGAACAATAAATAAAATAGAAAGCTTCATAAAGTTGAAGAATAAAATTTCGGTGGAAATAAAAATGAAATAAATCGTCAACCGAGCTTCCTTCAATCCAAGACGATAACAAAGACAGCTACGACGACACAAGTGGTTGTACAAATCGTATTATGTGGACGGAAGAGCTATGCTGGTAAATTACATTCCTATTTGTTAGAATGAATGACGTCACAAAATACCAGAGACAACTACAGTAAGTAGGATAAATGAATGATTCTCAAACTCTTGTTTTTTGAGCTCATGAAACTTCTAAATTATAATATTGTGTGTTATAATTGTTGATTGAAATTGATGTTAATAAATGTGTATTGGCGTGTCTATTTTAATAAATATCTAAATGTTGACGGAGATATAGCAATTAAAAGTTTGAATTGTAGTTTTAGCGCTAGAGTTGGTCGGCCATATTTGTAAGACGTGAAATGCATTTTAACGTCAGTTATTTGTTGAGTAAGTCAGTGCTGTGGTAATGTTTTGTAGCTGTTGGTAGTCGAAATAATCAAGTCAAGTCAAAGAATAATAAGTTTTTATTTTATTTAACCCTGCTAAGGCAGACATAATATTGAAATTTTATTGTTTCTTAAAATATCAATAAATAATATTTGATATTAAATACATATAGCACGGATTTATGAGCTGTAAGGTTGGCAACCTGTAAACTTTCCAGAGATCTCTCGTATCTTGATTATGCTATCTCTTTTACGCTCTGTTGTATAAAATAGTTAATAACTAGCGGCTGTGATGTTACATGCATTTGGAATGTGTACAATGTTTAATTGTATCCTAAATAAATTCCTAATAAATTTATCCTAAATTAATTTCAATTTTTCCACTGGTTCAAAAAATCCGTGTTTTGATTTTTACTAATTTTCGTCTATATATAATACAAGTAATCATTGTAAAACCTAATTCACCTGTACAAAATTAATATTAAATCTGACGATAGATGTCAATGTGGTGAAGAAGGAACTTTGGATCATATTATATTTGAATGCATAAATTATAGTTTGCAAAGATTAAAATTCAATAGTGAAATATTAGATGTGGTTAAAACTTTTCCTGTTAATACTAAATTTTTGTTAAGTGATTCAAAATTTGTAAAATTGAAATATAAAATGTTAAATTTGTATAAAAAATGTTTGATGGTGGCTATAACGAATAAAAGTCAATGCAAATAAAATAAAAACATTCCTTCTTTCTAAATGAAAAACAAAAAGAACAAAAATAGAATATCTGTTTCTGATTTGATGAAAAACAAATAGAATAAAATCGCCTTTGAGTTTCTAATTTAAATCGACCTTTTTTCGGCTCTTTTTTACAGTCGTTATCTATTCGTACACACAGACCTATATCTTGCAGATACGCAGTAAAAGAACACGCCTGTTACGCACAAACGTTAAAACCTATCACTTTCTTTCTGTCATTTCACTCCATTCATAAAACAAGATAATAATATTGTCCTGAGGATTTTAATGCATATTTTTATATATAAAGCTTTTTGTGTTCAAAAATATTCTTTTGAAATATTTATATTCAAAATGTCAGATTTAGCGGTTTCATTTTTTTATATAGCATCATAAAAAAATTTAAACATTGGATATGCGGTGACGAGTGTGGTTAATGTGGCGTGTAAGGGTAGAAATTAAGGGTGGGTTTAGGATAAAGTTAGCAACATAGTTACAGGGTTGAAGGTATATGTGTTTTATGTATTCCCCGTTAAAAATTAAATAAAGGTTTATCCATTATATTTAAAAGTTAATGACATTGTGAACTATAAACAACAATGGAGACGGAAACGTTTGTAACTAACTTCAGTTGGTATTACAGGTGTAGGATGGTTTACACAGGTACAAAGATGACCTTTGTTCGACGGTGAACTCTAAACGAACATTATATGACGCTGATGGCCGACTATTTCTAGCGCTAAAACTACAATTCAAACTTTTAATTGCTATATCTCCGTCAACATTTAAATATTTAATAAAATAGACACGCCAATACACATTTATTAACATCAATTTCAATCAACAATTGAAAAATCGACCACTAAAAAAGGAGGACACAAGCCCTTTGTATAAAAGATATCTACAAAGTTTGAGATAGGCTGACAATTTTTCCAAGATTTATAGTTAAAAAAATAATTAAAAAATTAGCTTAGCGTGACTTGAAATAATAATGTAAAACTGTCAAAACAAGAATTTTTTACGCATCTTCACTGCGCTTCAATTTCATTCAGAAGTATAGGACTTATCATCAGACTATGTCGTCTCAGTTTAGTTTACTTATAGAAAGTTGAAATATTTACCCAATCCATAAAAATGAAACATGACATTGACCAGGTTAAATGCCATCGATGATATCGAATCGGTATCGGATCCGTATCGCATCGGTGGACGTCAAATAAATTGAGTTAAAAGCCGGGTCGTTGTGTTTGACATTTGACACAAATCAGGGATAAGAATATTTACACGGGTTGTGCGGTCTATGCTATGGGGTGTGGGCACTGGGCGGAGTACCAAAGGGAGCGAAAATACGATCGAACAACATCAAACAATAGTTAAATATTTATCACATACTGGTATTCAAACAATCAATCAGATTATGTCAAACGTATCTCTAGTAAATGACGCACGTTTTATGTTACTTAATTAAATAAGAATATTTTTTTATTATATATTAATACGATTTCAACAACTAGGTTATATCTTGCATTAATTATAATATAATAATTGTGTGTTTAGTAGATTTGTCTATTTATATTGTTGGTATATTTGTATGGTTGATTTTCCTCCACTCCTAGAGGTGTACGATGCCAGTCTTTATAGACACTAAACTCGCAGAGTTTGTGCAGAAATTGCATCTACATGTGTACGACGAAGATGGCAGTTGACTGGGGAAGATACATCTCAAACGTGTTCGTCCGGAAGGGAAATGAAGTATGGTAGTAAACAGAATACTGTTCACCGTTAGCACGAGTGGTGCAATATCAGCGGAAATTATTAATTTCATATTTGTATCTAATTGTAATATATTGCAAGGATGCGCATAGGAAGCGAAATATTTGTAAGAAAACGATTTTGGAACTCGAATATCTTGAGAGACGAGTTTTTATGACACCTCTAAGCTAATCTTTAGAACGTTAAAGCAAATATTTATTCTTATTTAACTGCGCTAGCTTCAAGTTCCTAAACTCTCAAGTACAAATCTAGAGAATTTTTGGAATAGCTCTTTTTCATTGGCGTGTAATGTGGGGCTTTAGTAATATTAACACAGACGCCACGATAAGTTAATAAAGTAAATACTTAATATAATTACAACTTCATAAAGCCAATGAGCAGCAAACCGCATTGAGTTGAATAAAAACAAAATTGAATAGAAAAACCCTCAATTGACTGAAATAGACCTAAAACAGGTATGCTATGCTACATAACGTATTCAGCATACAAGTAGGTCGTCATTACCCCCTCTTAAATCGACTCCCCTTCTATTACCACTCATGGTTATCATCCACCCCCGTATCGAAACATCGTACAGCCTCAAAACATATGTACCTGGATATGAGCATCACGGAAATGAAAGTGCCATCATGATGACGATAGGAGGGAGAGGAGGAGGTGTGGAGGGAATGGAGTGGAATTAATGGGGGGTAAACAAAATATGCGGAAACTTGTGGTGGTGTGGAAATTAAAAGGGTTGCTGCTTGCATTTGAATATACATTTTTATTTTTTTTATTTTAGTGTATAGTTTGATCTGACACCTATGATTTCGTTTCTTGATTACAGACTGCTACTGTCCTTGTATTATTATTAATTGTTTATTCTTAATATATTTCATATCATATACTTCAACTTACAATTAAATTTAAACTATTCTAGACCTTTTTATTTCCAAAAGTACTTTCTGCTTCTTCTTCTCTTGACTCTCTTCCTTCATTTTCCCTAGTCTTCCTTCTGGATTGGTCTATTCCCTAGTCTATTTTTCTGGACTGAAGTTTAACTGTTTCCTCGCTACTTCTTTCTTTCTCCTGCTTCCCTTCACTGCCTCTTTTAGTACTTCCTCTCTCTTCCTGTTCCTTGTGCAACCCAGCCACCAGCTTATTTATTGTCCTGTTTTTCCTTTCCTTTTTACTATATCCCCTATCCACCTCTTTCCTTCACTGCCTCCCTTTGATAGCTGGCCAATATTCCTTTTGCTCGCTACTTTTTCCTTACTGTCCTTGTATATAATTTTAAATATTAACGAATCGATCGTCAATATACAATACCGAATCCAAATAACACTTGTCAAGCTATTGTTTTGCTTGAACGTTATTTTCCATCGTTTTGAAAATTACAAAATTAGTGTCACTAAACTACTGTAACTCATAAATTAATAGCCAGAATGTCATGAAATTTTGACACATATCGTTTGGAGGTTGGTACTATTGAAAAATCATAGTGGTGCCATCTGTATATCATCCTACGAACTTCGAAGCTATTTTGATATCGGTTTAAATACAATCAAAACAAACTTCAATTAATAAATCAAACTAAAGTGAAACCTAATCAAAATTAGTGAAACATATATGTTCGTTAGTCTGAAGCAAAACAACGACATAGATTTAAGGGAAGTGCGGGCAAGGGGACGCGGAGCGTTATCTGTTTCCGTGATTCAGAGTGCTAAACAAGTGGAGCACAGCCGCATTCCAAACGATAAATAAATAATACAAGAAGAAAGAAGGGACGACATGCTAGGTGGAGGGGAATGAGGGGAATGGAAGATTGAGAGAACAGTTGTACATTAAACGATAAAACCAACGAGAATTTGAAAATGACGTGGCAAAAAATATCACAGCCTGAATAGAATTGTAGTAACATTAAAGAAATGGAGGAACATTAAAGTAATAGATAATAATATTCAAAGCCGTACCTATAAGGCACCTGCAAGTATAATTATAAAGGATATTATTATCTAATTACCCTGAAAATTTTAGGTCGATTGATCGTTTCGTATTTGAGATAAGTTCGAATCATTTGCATGGAGACCAAGGTGAATATAAGGTTTCAACTTTTTTTTTTTAATTTTTTTTAATTTATTTATATTATTGTACAACATATTAAGTTTATTGTGTAAAAATTTGAAGTCGATTGGAATAAAACTGTCGGAGATATAGAGTTTTTAGTCTTCACCTCTCTGGTTTCCTTTCGTGTTACTTTGAAATTTTTAAATGCAGTTTCTCAAGCTATAGCTCAAAATCTACTGGACCGATTCTTTTGAAATTTTGCGCACTCTTTCTTTACATAAACGCCGAGGTAATGCTGTCGAGTTTTTTTTTAATTATTTTAATTTTAACATATTTTAAAATAACAAAGTTTTTAATTTGTCAAGCTGTCAAAACTTTAAAAAACAATTAAAAAAGAAAAACTCGACACCGTTACCTGCAGAAACTTATCAACTAATGAAATCATTTTGGTTTTTCGATTTCAGAAAATCCAGTGATGAGCTATGAGTGGCATCGCAATGTTACTTTTTTTGTTACGACTGCAGATTCGGTGTCAATGCCTCATTTCTTGACATTTATTTATGAAAATTTCACAAAGTATTCTTCAAATGTCATTTTATCATGTAGTAATTATAGAAATAATTATATATTACCTGTGTCTTCAAAAAACATTATTGAATATAAAAAGAAAATATCGGTATATTTTCTTTCCAATAAAATGCGAAGTTAAATATTTTATTTATAAATAAACGTAAAATTTTTCAATATTAACACACAAATGAATATTAAACAATTACTATATATGGCCCTGAACGTTGTTCGGGGGGAACACCGATATCTTGAAAACAAAGCTACCATTTAACACACGAATTACAGCAGCATTAACTCGCCATAAATTTAACTACATTTTAATATCATCAAGCAAATTGTTCGGGCTGTTATGCATGTATTTAATATTTGTGAAATTTGTAGCATAGGTTTAATGGTCTAACTTATGAGTGGTACCCGTTTTAACGGCCAATCATGAAGGATTTATGACCGCCATTAAATTATTGTAAAAAGCTTTTGCTGACAATTAAACTACAGCTCTTGTTGACGAAATATTGACAGGATATAATTAATAAACTGGGTTTTGTGTTATTACGGTACTCATCTGTTTAATTACTAGTTGTAGTGTTATTGTGTTTATATATTTACACATGAGCGTCCGCAGAAAATATTCTGTGGGGTGTAAACTCCATCATCGAATATTTACACAATGCTTAGAATTACATAAATTTAATTTTATTTAATTCTCTGATAGCTTACTCCCACGATGCCTGGTTATTACAGTAATTTCACTTGTGTGTAGCTTTGCTTTGTTGTGCATTCATTACTGCTTTAACTCTCGAGGACTTTAAGGATAATCCTACATCCCTCGGTGGATTAAACTTCTACATTTTCATGTAAAACTCTAACTCCCAAATCCAGTAAAGTTGTAAAATGAAAATTACCTAGCTTATAAATGATGTGTCGTTAAATTTACAAGCGTGTGTAGATTCTTCTTCTTTAAAGTTGTCCTCAGGGTTAATAGAGGTTTGATTATTTTGATTTTAATATATTGGTAAAGGAATAACAAGTAGATGATAGTAAAAAAAGTAAAATACCTTTCCAAATTCGTTTTTCTTTTTAATAATAGATATGTATTATATTTTTATTTGATAAAAAATTTAAACTATATAGTAAATAATAGTTACTATTATATATTAATTTTTTTCTCATTTGGCGCTACATTCTTGTGCCTTAACTCATTTATTTACATGTCATTGTGCTTAATTCAATTTTGATCCTTATTAAATATAAACATTTTCTCTTCTTTCAAACGAAAAAAGAAATAAAATTATCCTATAAAAATAAAAACAAAACTGCTACTGCTACTGCTTCGCTCCACCTGCTACTCTCCCTCTTGTTTCTACTCTGCCATTCCTTCTCTTTCCTCGTTTCTTTTCATCCACCTCTTCACTTCACTGCTTCCCTTTAATAACTACCCAATATTCTTTTCGCTCATTACTTTTTCCTGACAAGAAAACTTAATGTGCTCCAATGTTTCTATCTCCATTCTTTCCTCGCTATTTGCTTAGTATCTGTTTCCTTTCCTCGTTTCCCAATCTAAATCTGACAATCCTTCTCATGTTTTTGTGACTTTTTATCTTAAGTATTGTGTAGTTTAGTGTTAACTATAACTTTTAACACATATTTAGCAATAAAAACAATTAGATTTATTGATTAAGTCAATAAGGTGTTTCACACTTTCTCTGCTTTCAAACATGCTTATAGCACATGGGCTGAAAAGTCCCGGGCATAACACATAGATGGCGCTAGTTTTATTGCAGTCACCTTTTCCAGTTAATACTAACCTTCAAAAGACAGCTGTTAAAATTTCATGATATTCTATTCATTAGTTTGTGAGTTATTGTGCTAAGAGTGACGCTACTTTTCTTATTTTCAAAACAATGGATCAAAAACAATTTCGTGTTTTAATTTTACACTGCTTCTTGATGGGGAAAAATACCGTTCAAGCGAAGCAATGGCTTGAAAAGTGTTATGGGGACTCCGCTTCATCAGAAACAACAATAAAACGTTGGTTTGCTGACTTCAAACGTGGTCGTAGAGACACCGATGATGCAGAACGCAGTGGACGTCCAAATGAGGCGTTAATTTGTAAATTTAACAATTTAATACTAAACAAATAAGTATATAAGTGGTTTATGACACACAAGGGTTCGTCTCTGATATTTTGTACCTATTGTCCTTTCCACTCTACGCTAATAATATTAGTACCAAATATGGTCTGATAGTTCAGTATTATTAGCACCTATCAGAAGTTAGCCAAAATAACTATTAGAACAAAGGTAACGGTAAAAACCATCAAAAACAACCAGTATTTCTTTAACAAAATAACTGACTGAAACTCAAATGTACAACAAAATTCCACCATTTCCTCGAAACAAATAAAAAGGAATCTAAAGCGAAATATAATTACTTCTCGAAAAGAACATAAATTAAATTACAACATTGAAAAGACAAGACGATTTGTTAGTCTTATAATAAGATAGGCATCTTTCTTAAATTAAAATGATGAAATGAAATTTAAGAAGATGATGAAGAAGAGTAAGATAAAGCTCTGTGAATGATGGTGTACAATCTACTCGTTTAAAAATCGTATTTAAAGAGATTCTATTTTACTTCTTCATCTGTTTAACATTTGATTTAATATACGGATTTTTTCTTTCCTCTATACTACGTATTTATAGTAGATTCAATATATATCACATACGAGAATTTTTAGAAAACTTTTGAAGCTTTAGTTTCGTTTTTGGAGTTTCTTGGAATGTTATAACTTCAAGTAGGTAGATCGTATGTAGTATTAGATTCAGATTGAACCTATTTCTGAATATAGAAAGAAGCATCAAACGTTGTAAAAAGAAATATGTGTGGAAGGAAACTAAGATTAAGTGTGGGAAAACTTACCCTTTAGCCCAGGGAATCGTAAAAGCTACGCCTAATACAGTTTAGGGGATGCTGAACCTACTGTTATTGATGTATTTGAAATTGCTATATTCTTTACTGTTTCAAAAACAATTTTTATAATGTATAGATATTTTATATGTTATTATTTATATAATATATTATGTTTTTCTGTATTAGGTAAAGAAATATTAAAATGGGGTTGCCACATGCATAAATAAAAATATACAATGGAGTGCTTCACTTCGTTATACTGTAGCTTACTTCAGTAAAGAACAAACAAAGAAGTTTATTTATATACATGTACTTATATATATAATTATTTGTGATACATGTACCCTACTTAAATATTTAATGAAGAGTGATCAGTAGCCCGCCCAGGAATCCTTCTGACCCTTATATCTACCATAGTATTGTAGTGAAGCACGTGTCCAATCAAACAAAAAGTGACTAACAGAGATGTTCTAAATGTCCGCCATTAGCACGCGAACATTCAGAGCTATCAGTTGTAGTGTCAGATTTGTAAAAGATTTCCTAATTAATCTGTATCTCACTGAATAATTTAACAATTTGTTTAGTTTTATTAATCGAGTAATAAAAGTATTGCTTCAATCTTTATACAATTTAAAGATAGTCTTTTTTTTAAATATTTATTTGAGTGCATCAACTTTCGAAAGTTATTAGCACTTAAAACAGTGTATACATTAAAATTAAGAGATTAAATTAGTTTTATTGATTAAGCCAATAAAGTTTTCCCTGTCAGACTTTTCCTGCTTTCGAATATCTGCCAATATTTTTGGGAACGTTAAGTATGGTACACATACGTGCGACATCCAACATTTGTTGTAAGAAGTTGTTCAACACGTCCACACTTATGCGACATGCAACTTAACACGTCGAAAGTGTTCACTTTTCGAACGAATCAGACACGGTTTGACAAGGGTCTATTATTCAGATCAATTTCATTTGTCAATTTAAACACCATTTTCAATTATTTTTATTTATTTACTAAATACAACTAAATAAAAGTGAAAAAATGAAATTATTCTTAAGACTGTATACTAGCTATTCGAACGTTTTGTTCGAGATCACATTCGAAAACGTTATTTCTTTAGATGTTGTGACTGATATATGAAACATTTTTGTTTCATAAAAATACTACCTACAATTTTAAAAAGTAGCATTAGCATGTTTATGTCGCACTAGTCTGTACGTTAAAAGTACTACATATTTAGTACACTCATGTCGAAATAATGTTAACTTATGAATGAAAAATGGAAAAAACTTCAGCTCACCTGTACAAAATTAATATTAAATCTGACGATAGATGTCAATGTGGTGAAGAAGGAACTTTGGAACATATTATATTTGACTGCATAAAAATTATAGTTTACAAAGATCAAAATTCAATAGTGAAATATTAGATGTGATTAAAACTTTTCCTGTTAATACTAAATTTTTGTTAATTGAATTATAAATTGCAAAATATGTATAAAAAATATTTGATGGTGGATATGACGAATAAAAGTCAAGGCAAATAAATAATAGATGTTGAATGGGCATTATGTCTATATATTATGTCAACATCTATATGAATTACTGGCAAAAAAGAAAAGAAGTAATCGATATTGACAGATATTTACCAAAAACAAACACGATTCAATCATATTAGTTACAAAGTTACAAACTAACTCGGACTTTGACAACATAATTCCTAATGATTCGATTCACTGCACAATGTAATATGATTTTTTCCTTGCTCGACCTGGATTATTTTTCTATATACTGTCTTATATCATGTGTTCTCAGTTTTTTTGCTAAACAGTAGCGGCGTTAGCTACTAAAAAACTTTCTACTAAATCAGATTTTAATGTTTAACACATAAACAAAAACATATTACTTATCATGTATGTAGCAGATTACACTCTAAATAAATTACAATTAAATATTACGTGACTGTGTTCTGCGCGTACGCCACTGTTCTCCTCCAAAACACCTACTTCTACTTGTACCTTTCCATACACCACTATACTTTGCAACTAGACAATCGTAGAGAGCTTAGGATTGTTTTGTATACTTCGTAGATTCCATTGTTTGCAATCTGTATCTGGATTTCAACCATTTCTGTGCGGCTGAATAAAACAGAAAGGAGAACTTACTATTCAGCAGTTTTGCAAACAATACAAAAAACAAAAAATCCACATAATAATAAAGAGTTGAAAAATATAGTAGTCCAAAAATTCGTTGCACTGGTTTATGTGTGGTAACAAGAGATAAATCCTTATGGAAATGAAGGTATGTTCATTTTAACTTAATATTTTAGGTGTATTATAATATGCACGAAAAGAAATTTACATTTAAACTTATCTAAGTATAATTATTTTCAAGAAAATTCATATAAAATCAAGTAAGACCCATTTAAGAATTTCGAGCGCAGTAATGGCTTGATAAGTGTGATTATATACTCGGTATTTTTTGATTAATCAACTCACGAAATTTAAGTTTTCATTGTTATGAAAATTACAAAAGTAGCATTACTGAAACTAATGGTCGAAATGTCATGAAATTTTGACACATAACGTTGGAAGGTTGGCTCTACCTAGGAATATTATGGATTTGCCAATTTTTGAATGACGTTAATTGCACTAGAGGGTGCAAAGTATAGCAGCGAAGGAGTTAAAACCCACAAATATTTTAAAATAACAACAGAAGCATGTAAAGTATCATTCCCACTCACTGCTTTAATTTAATTTTGTATTTAATTTAAATTGTTTAGCATATGGCAATACGCGTAGTCATTCACAGTACCATTTTTAATTTAATTAATTTTTTAAGTTTTCTTAGTCCAATGTTTTAAATTACAAATTTTAAATTAAGAAAAACTATGTTATATTTTAACCTCCAAAATGTGACAATCTGTCAAAATGCAGTAGGATTTACTTTTAAAAGAAGTTTAATGTCAGTTTTTGAAAAATATAGAAGTGAAAACAATTTCTATTACTAACGATGCATATGCGCCAACTAAATTAACTAAACTTAAATTAAAACACAAATGTGAAAAGGAATGCTTAAACGAAAACCTGATATCTAGATTACAATATTAAATAAAAATAGTAAATTAAATATCAAAACAGTGAATGGGAATGTAGCTTAATGTTTTCAATAACACTTTGAGATTAGTAATTTAGTGATAATATAAATGAAATTCACTTGGTTTAAAGAACTTATATAGATAATTCACTGGGCTTCTAATGACCACGGTCCTTTTTTCCTACTTCATATTACATATCATAATCCTACATTTTCAGTCCCACCATACTCTATATCCTGTGCACACACGTTGGCAACGCCAACCTGTTCTCTATAATAACACGTCAAGTAGTGCTTTTATTATTAGTAACTTTACTGGTGTCTAGACGTAATATTTTAGATGCTTCTCGCTCTGATGTTGAAGTGTGAATGAATTGGAAACAACTGCGCTTCTATAAGAACGATTATTACGAGATAGTAATACTTTAAACATAATATAGTACACTATCAATACCTTCACAGTCATCATATCAGTCGGAAAGATAAATAATCGAAGACGGTCGTATTGTAAACAACACGATATATCTTAAAATAGGTATTCTAGTCACACATGGTTTGTTTTCCAGTGTTTGGATACGAACTATAGACTTTGGATACGAAAAAGAAAAAGGAGATAAATTTCCCGTAAACATAGTTTAGTTTTTCATCTGTTTTACTGTCAAACAGGCGACTTTATGCTATGTAAATAGACCATATAGTATTCCTTAGCGACTGTACGAAGGATCGATATCACAGACTTGCTTGTATTTGTATGTGTGTCTTTGTGAGTGTGTGTGTGTGTGTGTTTATGGCGCTAATAATATACGTCATGTGAAAAAGGTGCAGACAAACGGGTGTCGAACCAACGAGTTGGAGGATTAGTGAGGACCCTAGGACACTAGGATAGGTAAACCTAAACGTATACGAACCTAGATACCCCGAAGGACTTGAACTTGAGATATTAACGAGTTGACTTCAAAGAAATGAGTCTATTTTATCCTTTAATTGAAGACATACAAATATATACTTAGTGATGTTGAGATGATATTGGACACAGATTGTAAGTATTCAACGTATTAAGTATATTTGCGATAATGTTTTTTGACGACACAGTTAATATATAATTATTTCTATAATTACTACATGATAAAATGGCATTTGAAGAATACATTGATAAATTTTCATAAATAAATATCAAGAAATGAGGCAATGACAGCGAATCTCCGCAGACGTCTCAAAAAAAAGTAACATTGCGGTGCCACTCATAACTCATCACTGGATTTTCTGAAATCGAAAAACCAAAATGATTTCATTAGTTGATAAGTTTCTGCAGGTAACGCTGTCGAGTTTTCTCTTTTTATTGATTTTTCAATTTTTTACAGCACTTAAAAGTCAAAATACCGATTTTTCATGAAAAAAATCAGAAACTTGTTATTTTAAATACGTTAAAATTAAAAAATTAAAAAACTCGACAGCGTTACCTCGGCATTTATGTAAGGAAAAAGTGTGCAAAATTTTAAAAGAATCGGTCCAGTACATTTTGAGCTAGAGAGGGCACCAACTCTGAAAAGGTTAAGTGTGAAAAACCGCATTTAAAAGTTTCAAAATAACTCGAAAGCAGACCAGAGAGGTGAAGACTTAAAACTCTATATCTCCGACAGTTTTACTCCAATCGATTTCAAATTACACAATAAAGTTAATATGTTGTACATTAATATAAATAAATAAAAAAAAATGAAAGAAAAGAAAAGTTTTGTCATTAAACAATTCAATTTGATTTCACTCGTTCAAAGAAATGTCAGTAATATAAACTACAAATGACAAAATCACTTCACCTGGCATCACAACCATGCTATTGAGTGAAGTTGCAAATAAACCATTAAAGTGTAACAGAGACAGATATATCTTGTTTCTTTTTCTATGATGGTCTTGTAAAATGAATGAGGAATTACTAAACTAAATATTTCCAAATGTAAAAGAGACAACAACTTATTTCTATTTAATTATATGATGTTGGAAAGGGAAAGAATTTTCTTATGAAAAATTCATCATATATGATCAGTCATGAACACGGTTAGTGTTGGTACAAAGCAACTTGTAAATATACAAGAAAACCAAATAACTATAAGAATTTTAAAGTATTTATCTACATACATAAAATATACTGTGCTAATTCTTAACCACGTTCTGTAATGTATTATTCCGGATTTCTAACAGATGTACTATTTCCTGTTCCGTACCTTTCTTCACAGATACTCTATCTTCCATTTAATTTTAATCTTGCTATTATTCATTAAGGTGAGATTATAATATGATACATACCTATACTATACCATTTATACCTATTGAAACACATATACCTACATAATAAAACAATCAGGTAGAATTCATAGAACCAATGTAGACATAGAAACAAACAATAACATCTACTTCCGGTGGTGCTACAATTACATGAACAGGTAAGCATATTGTTTGAATGTATTACGCGTGGTAGGATACTCACACGTGCATATCCGTATCCGTAACACATGTAGATTTATACATTTTGTATTATAAACGACAGTCTGTAAATCATGTCGTCAGAAAAGTGAAAAATTGTGAAACATAAACATCTTGAACAACGATATATCACTTTTGTTGTACTGAATTAACTCCAGAAGTGTATTTGTTGTGTAGAATAAATTTCTGTGTATTAAGAATATGTTAGGGTGATATTTCATATACGAAAATGATATCGTTGGATATATAATATGCGTTATTCATGTCAACTGCATTAAATTGTATCAGCGTCTACCCTGTCCCAAAGCGACGTCAGTTTCTTGTGTGTGAATTTTATTTTATTTCAAATTTTAATTCCATATTTAAATTGAAATATTTCACTGTATTATCAGTATTAAAATAGTCATCTATAGTTCGTCGTAGGCGACTCATACTTAAAACAAGTTGTGGAGTATAAACTGCCGATATAACTAAAAAGCACTGACTCACTTATTTTTCTATAATGTCTATAAGATAAAATTCATTATCGTTTTATAGATTTATACCGCTCTTATAACCTCGTTTAAGTATAAGTCGCCGCCGAACTATCGTGATTTAAACTATACCTATTATAATGTTCCAGGTGTATCAGCCATTGTTTACATGTTTACGCGATTCGTATGGTATATTTATAAAAGGGGCGCTGGGAAAATTCATGACTAACCTATTAGGGCTTTATTTGATATTTTCTTAGTACCGCAAGCCTTATAATGCCGCTTTCACATCAGATCAATTCAATAAAACACGAACAAAAACACCAATGTTTATACCAAAGAGACAGTTCTTAAAACATTTTTGTCTTTTGTTGCTGTTTTAGTAAACAAAACACATTCCCATCTGGAGTTGGTAAGATCAAAGGAAAACACGTTTGTTGTTGTTTTTTGTTGTCTGCTTGGTTTGAACACGCAGTTTTGTTTTTTGTGAACATTTGCGCTTGTCAGTTGTTGTTTATCATGTTTATAATTTTTATGGGACACACAGAAAAATACTAAAAACAAAACCCACTGTTCAGCATGATTTTGTTTCGTTTTTTGAGAACAAAACTGTCTCTCTGGTGTGAAACCGGCATAAGACCTGACTAGGATCCAGAAGCAAGTCCTAATAGCTATGTCCGATAATCTGATCAAATTATCAACAACATACTTAGTTTATAAAAGGACTCGGTGAATATAATGTTAAAATCGCCGTGAAATTAAAAGAAAGAACTCTTAGAGATATTCTCTCATACCGCAAAACACTTAACACTTAATCATTAGCGCTTACTAATTTTTATTAAAACATAAACCCTAAAATAATAAACTTAAACCATTTTCAAAATAAACAGGTCAAATTATTAACTACAAGTTCTCTACAATATTAAACAATTATATGTATGTCATTAGTCACATACTGTCAGCCACAGCACATGGCTATTCTCCCGTTCATTTTACCATCATTTGCAACCACCCACCCACTCTTTGTCCCTTAGCCATTACAGATCAACCCCTAACAAATTACGCCTAATGGACTTGTGCAATTTAAATTTCTTGTATGTCTTCATTCATACCCTATTCCGTTACCATCATTTCTTATTGTCGTAATCTATTATGTACATAGTTTTCCCGAAGAAAATTATTTTCCTGATAGATACAAATTGTAATTTCCGGTAACCGACTACAAAAAGTAGTAATACATTTTATTGTAACAAAATAATTTTATCCGATTTGGATTTCGTTAGTTTTTGGTAATTTTTTTAAATTATTTTGTTCACTCTATGCGACGAGATAGTTCGTTAGAATCCATTCACTAGTTAAAAGATGATTGGAGTATTCATCAAATGAAACGGCGATGTATTTATGAAGAAATTGATTGCTTTTTAGTTCCTTCATTTAACATATAAAGAACTTTGTGAAGTATGTTTCAATGTTGGATAATTTATAATTTGTAACGCGTGTATTTGTAAATGTTGCCGGTGCGGCAAATGAATTGTGTGCGTAGCAGTAATGTTTAAATAAATTATAATGAACTCCCAAACGGGTAAAGTTACATAAGCGAAACAGAGAACAGTATTATTCAATATAGAAAGTGATAGCAATATATCACGTGGCATAAGTATCTAATTTATTAGTAATGAGTAGTATAGTGAAAATTACGAGAGTTCAGTGGTGACTTATGCTTGAAACAAACTCGTTACAATGAAGCAGCACTATCTCGCTAATTTCTTTACATATAGTGTTTTTTTTTAAATTTATTTACCTTGACTTTTATTTGTCATAGCCACCATTAAACATTTTTTATACATATTTAACATATTATAATTCTATTTTACAAATTTCTAAATATTTAAATAATTCACTAATTAATTTTGAATCACTTAACAAAAATTATTTAATATTTCACTATTGAATTTTGATCTTTGTAAACTAGAATTTATGCATTCAAATATAATATTTCGGAGCTATCGTCGGATTTAATATTAATTTTGTACAGGTGAGCTGGAGATTTACAATGATTATTTACATATAATGTATACAGGAACGAGTGAAATGATATTCATTATTGTATCATGCGTCTTATAACCTCTTTTAAGCATAAGTCATTGTCCAACTCTCATAGTTTGAACTAAAATACCGATTAGAAAGAAAAACAGAGTACAGATTTTCAATATATATTATTATGAAGAGCGACCCACGCTTTTGTTATATAGAGGTCCATTAGGGACATGACAGGCTTAAATTTAAATCCAGGTTTACATGATGAAAAAAGAAAATTGTTGCCCATTTCAATGATTAATTTTGAAAAAATAGAAGCCAATTTTATAACAAACGAAAGATATTATACACTATTAATAGTATATAAAAATAGACCATCCATAAATAAATCAAACTAAACGCTAGTCCTTCAAAATGTAACCATATGTATAACCAGAGTATATTATATCATTTAAAACAGTTTTCCACCACGAATTTCCATTTAACGCATCACTAAATTTTCCGCTATCATGTATCGTTACCACCATAATGTATATTCCATTTTCTTGTCAATATACCGCAGCTCACATGATTACCTACGCATTTTGATACTTCAAACATTTTTATTTTATATCCAGTTTTTACAGACTCTTTTTCGCACCTTATCTCTATCTCTCTCTAACATTATACATATTCAAGTTTCTCTGTATTCTACTAGCGTATACTTCGCTATACATATTTAATGTACAAGAGCACACCTGTGCTCCCACCATTGAGCAATGACTGCAGAGGAGGGAGTGTACCAACATAAAATTATGTTACAAGCGCTCTGTGGAACACTGTTACTTCAGGTGTACCAACAACGACGCTGTAACGACGCCTGGGCTCCGTCCTCGCATGTTCTCATCGTGGTCAAGTTTGTATTAACTACAGACAGCTGGTGCCCAGGTTCAGCAATGCGACGAAATGTTGTATCTGTATTGCACATATGCTGACAATACATTATTATGATTTATATACTCTGCTTGGGCGGTAAACTGTAGTAACTGACAGTTTATAATATATATAGGTTGATTATGTGCTCTAATAATTATAAAACTTATTAGTCAACGGTATAATTTCGAGGTTATAACTTAAGTATCATTCCCACTCACTGCTTTAATTTTGTATTTAATTTAAATTGTTTAGCATATGGCAAAACGCATAGTCATTCACAGTACCGTTTTTAATTTAATTTATTTTTTAAGTTTTTTTAGAACCTTACAAGGTCCAATGTCTTAAATTAAAAATATTAAATTAAGAAAAACTACATTATATTATAACCTCCAAAATGTGACCATCTGTCCAACTTACTTTTAAAAGAAGTTTAATGTCAGTTTTTGAAAAATATAGAAGAGAAAACAATTTCTATTACTAATTATTATTAAAGATAGCAATTTTAATTATTTCACATACAATTTTGTCGAACTGTCAAATTTTATATTACTAATGATGCATACGCACCAACTTAATTAAGTAAGCTTAAATTAAAACACAAATGACAAACAGAATGCTTAAGCGAAAACCTGTAAACTAGATTACAATATTAAATAAATTATATTAGTAAATTAAATATCAAAACAGTGAGTGGAAATGAGGCTTTAGTCATTTAATAATTAAATTACATTTTAATTTAATATTTTAACGTATATTTTACATTTTCAGAACAGGCATTTATTGTCACAGTTCTACTTTATTTGGTGCCCCACTCACTGTTTTAATCTTGTATTTAATTTAAATTGTATAGCATATGGAAATATGTGTAGACATTTCTTTTTAATTTAGAATTTCATGTTTGTTACCTTTGATTTTTAAGAACCTAACAAGGTCCAATGTTACTGAATGAAAAATGATAAATTAAAGAATACTATATTAAATTATTAGCTCCAATTAGCAAATAACATTCAAGAGAAAATGTAACTTAAAGTTACGCTGTTATTTGACAATAATAATAAAGAAATGAATATCACACTAATTCAATTTATGACACATGACGTCAGAGAAAAAGTTACAAAAGGTTTTAATGTTTAAGCAATATCATATTTAACTTCTTCCAAACAGCATTTATATGGAACGACTACTGTCTTAAATTTTGTGCTATCTTAGACAAGAAATTTTGCCTGGTATACTAGTATGTAATACATGAAAAAGAAGCACAAATTTTGCCATTAATTAAATTACTTTTACCTCGAATTGTATTTCATACACGTGAATAATTTAAATTGACCCTTTTAAGATAATAATTTTAACACACCTGTTATACTCGTAGTGTTATATGCGCTGCAATGTAATAAAGAATTCAATATAGCAAGTATTTATCTCTCGTTGTCTCTCTCACACTTATGGTTATGTAATAGTATGAGTATGTGGCAGACGATTCATAAGAGTTGCTTCTCCCTTGGTGATGATACTGTTAATAAAAAAAAAAAACGTAGCAATTTCGTAACGTAGCAAAGCGAAAAGCTCGTAGAACACGTAGATTACTGGTTAGTGAGGCTGCATTGCTACAGGCTACAGGAAATATAACTGTATCGAGTATACTTTCTATAGCTCCACGGTATTGCTAGAATGTGAACGTAGTTTCGAATACGATGAAGATATGTGGAATACAATCGTTGATATTCATATGTGAAAACCACAGTTGTACTTTCAAGAATATAGTTCACATTGTTTTTCTATTTACTTGATAAATATTTTTTTTTAGGTGACATGAATCATAATTCAATTATAGAAAAGTTGGGTAAAGTGTAAATAATATTTTAATGAAAAGAAATATACAGGGTGTCTCAATATTCAACGATAAGCGGGCACCAGAGTGCTCATTTTTTTTTTCTAATTCCTAAACAAAATGAGATAAATTTTTTTTCTTTTTTTCTTGTGTAGTCATGGGCAGGACCATCCTCTGGTGCCCGCTTATCGTTGAATATTGGGACACCCTGTATATTTACGCTATGAAAATTACAGTCTTATATACACGCTTGATAATGCTTCCATTTTTCATGTGGGTTATATGTTTATAGCTATTTTTATTTTCGATTCAGTTTTCCTTCTTTTTTGTATCAATTTGTTCTTAAGTTTACAGTTGTGTTTCTTGTTATATGGAGAATAGATCAAGTAAGATACCTTTTATATTATCCGAAACAACGCAATGCAACGATTAACACTTGCTAGTTTGCCGCAAGCTCATTCCAAGGTTAATTTTCTACTTCTCATACAGGAATTATCTGGAAACAGTTCATTAAGGTGCTCTTTTAATCTAACATAATATTCACTAAATATAAACCATAATTTCTTTAAGTATTTTTACTTAACCTTACGTTTTATTATTTACCGAAATTTAACCTGTTTTTGCATAATTTTTTTTACAAAATCAATGAATACAGATAGAATTAAAGAAAAATTTAAATTATCAATTAAAAGTTTATTTATCAAATCACAAATATTCAGTGGATACAAAAGACAATGTTTAGACCCTGGTATTTCTAATTACGGTATAACGCTCACATAGATTTACATTTATAGATCGAATTGTAAAAAGCACAGTTTACTAAACTAAAGAAATAATAACATTAAAACTTATAACTTACTAATTAATAATCATCTAATTAATAAAATACATTTTACATTTTATTAATATATTAGCCAATAATATTATTTTTAATAATTTTGATCTATAGACTTTCTCAAAAGAAGTGGAAGTATTTTAAACTTTTGATAACTCTATATACTATCAGCTAAGAGTTTCCGACCTGTATATAAGACCACGGCGAAGATGAACACACCATTTCTAAAGTTAATACAAGATGAAGCTTATCACATTAGTAATGTCACTATCATCTGTCAAAAAAAGCTAATCTATCTTAAATAGACACCAGCTCTATGTTTTCCTACTGGTATTAGCAACCAGGCAACATTCTCCAGCGATTTAACAGACTTCTGAGCTAAGCAGGACCAGTGTCCAGTGGTGGGGGTGAATGAGTAGTATATGAACACCACTCACTACCCACATGCTCCTTGCAATGATCACACGATTATTCACTATGCTCTCTTGATAACAGTAATCGGTCAGTGTGTCTAAATAAACTCGGCCAAGTAGTTTGAGTCCCATACAACGATAATCTGTACGATTTGTTAAATGTCTGCTGGTTTGGTTAGGCAACCACTGTCCACTTAACCTGATTTATAGGGAATTAAGGATCGGGAGAACTAGACACAATGAGAAGAGCCATATGTGTGCTTCTGGTATTTATGAAATAATTGTTGGCAGTCCATCAGATGTTTTCTTATTTGTTTTTCCTTGTGGTCTAGTATACTCATCTAAATTTCTTCTAAATTAAAATTTGCGTAAAATTATTATGTAATGGGATTGTGTCCTATGCCTTAATTTCTATAAAAGTGTACTATATATTGATAAAGTGGGTTACTAGAACCTCAAATGTTCAATTATTTGTTAATGACTCCTTATATGTTAGGAGATATTAACAATTAAAAAAGTCATTTTGTCTCTGTAGTTATTAAAGGGATTCAACGTTGTACAACATTCCAAATGCATGTGACGTCACAATTCTTGACAGAAGTCTGACAAGTTTACAGGTTACCAAACCTTACAGCTCATAAATCCCTGATATATGTATTTATATATCAAATATTATTTACAGCTATTTCAAGAAACAATAAAATTCTTCATTTCTTGACTTGATTATTTCGACTACCATCAGCTACAAAATATTACCACAGCACTGACGTACTCAACAAATAACTGACGTTAAAATGCATTTCACGTCATACAAATATGGCCGACCATTTCTAGCGCTAAAACTACAATTCAAACTCTTAATTGCTATATCTCCGTCAACATTTAGATATTTAATAAAATAGACACGCCAATACACATTTATTAACATCAATTTCAATCAACAATTGAAAAATCGACCCCTAAAAAATGAGGACACAAGCCAATTGGCACAAATAAAACTAGATTATTTTTTTTTATCTTGAAAAAGAACGGTGTAGGATTAGAAAAGCAAGATGCATACAATAAGTATGAATCGAAATATGTATTACGTAATACGCCAAGTTCCAATTAGTTCGTATTACCGAGAATCCACTGCAGCAAAATATTGTGGTTTAGTTTATGAACGAAGCAATACTTTCTTACATTTTCCAATACTAAATATCTGACATATCATTTGTGAAACATTTTTAATTTCTTCTTGGAACAATTTTTAATTAAAAAATCTTTCGTTTTATAACTCTCACAATATCGCGAGTGCAATGTGCCTCCAGGATATATAGATTGCAATAACACCTCCAGTCTGGTCTGGTCTGATACAGTATTCCAACAGTAAAACATTTCTTGTAGACAGGAGTGTAACCCCAAACCATTTAAAACCACCTCACCCCTCTCCACCCTCTCTCATATCTACCCTTAGGAGTTTATTACACATACGCCTTGCGGGTTAACATTCAGAGCTGGGAGCAGGACCAAAGACCGAGCCAACTCTTGACCTGACTTATGGATTCGGGTTGGCTTAGAGTTTAGGTCTAGAAAGAGAGAGAGAGAGAGACGAAGAAAGAGAGAGAGAGTTAAGGAGACGCCTCCACAAAACAGTAACTGTAATAGTTGGATCTCTCAACGTTTGTACTAAGATATTTATAAAAGGTGTTTGGAATGGATGAAGAGGTACGAGATACCTGGAATTCTGTATTTTATGAGCCAAGAAATATCAGCATTCAAAATTGTACAACAATTAAAGTAACAAAGCAACTGGTTCAAGTAAATCGCATATGAAAATTGAGCAAAGAGAAAAAAGACAAATTTGGTAATAATTTCAAATATATATTATTGATAATTTGTCTATAAGGATGCTTCTGTATGAAACGATGCCGCGTTTTCGCACTATTGAAGTAAAACGTCTTTGTTTATTTCTGTTAGTTTCGATTTGCATAGCTAAGTCATTATTCTTAAGGGGGGAGTAAGGTCAAAACGATAAAAAAAGCATATTTTCGATAATGTTTTTTGACTACACAGTTAATATATAATTAGTTCTATAATTAATACATGATAAAATAACATTTAAAGAATACTTTGTGAAATTTTCATAAATAAATGTCAATAAATGAGGCATTGACAGCGAATCTCCGCAGACGTCACAAAAAAAGCAACATTGCGGTGCCACTTATAACTCAGCAATGGATTTTCTGAAATCGAAAAACCAAAATGATTTCATTAGGTGATAAGTTTCTACAGGTAACGCTAGAGAGGACACTGACTCTAAAAAAGAGTCAAATAAGAAACAAATTTACCTAAATTAATGATTTTGTTTAAATTTTTTACTTGTGTTTAATATTTTTTAAAGAAGCAAATCTTATTTAACCCTGATGATAATATAAACAAAAGAAACATCTGTCTATTGGTTTAACATTAAGACCATTTAATACACAATTACCTTTAACATATTAATTATTTATTACCCGATTTATAAGCCATTATTCAACCGATAAAAAATATCACAATGTAACATAATCTGATGCACAGTATTTATTAATTTTTATTTAATTATTAATATGATTATTTATATGATGTATGTGTATAATCTATTTGATAAATAATACTAATTAATAATATAAATAATTTATTATCAATTATTAAACAATCAAAATGTAAATTTATATTAATTAGAAAGTGCCCCTTGTGTACAATTTTATAATTATAAGCTATTATATCTGAACTCTCATTATCTCATTATTTATATTGTTAATTATATTTACAAAACCACTACTATTACACAAATGTCAAGAGTCGTTAAACATATTTGCTGTTAAATACCAAACGTAAATATTACAAAAATATTACATAAAATGTTTAGTTATTGGAGTAATAATATTTTAATTATCTTACAGGCCCAAAAAATTGTTATTAAATAGCTAAAGATATTTATTTAATATCATTAGGATGATAGCTCGTAAACTCTCGTAGTTAATTAAAAATAACGTAACGATTTATTTGACAGGTTTGCACGTTCAGGTTTATCTGCACAGGTACTCTGCTCAGGCAAATCTGTCAGGTAAACTGTTATGTATATAACTAGCATAAGGTAATTTTTTTTTGAGTTGTACAAAACAGTATATTATTCTTACCTCTATGCCATAGTGCAAGTTAAACAACAACAAAAAAAATCAAAAGATCAGTAAAGATAATTAATTAATAAAATATTGTCACTCTCTAGCAAACACCCTGTATAAACTATACATCTATTTGAATTAAAACAAGTAATTTAAAATGGACAAACTATGTAATAATAATAATAGTAAAATGAAATGGCCAATAAATTGAGAGAACGCAGCTTATCTTTATGGTTTTCATCATAGAGTTTAATTTATCGTTTCCAATTTGACAGTTTGTACAGGGTGGTAAAACTAATATTTGATTTTGTGTATTTTGATGTCAGCAAAAACCGTACATGGGTCTGTACCCTAGGCCAAGATAACACCCCGATTATTCAGCCTAAGTTTTGTGTACTTTATACAGGGTGTATAAAAAAGTTTTGGTAAAATATACTTTACTATACAAGTTAATAGACTTTGACGGTTCTTAGATGCTATGAAAAATTCATAAATTAATACAAAATGAACGAGGCATCCAGTCGCAATAAGCTTATGTTACTCGATAAATCATTTTATAAAAGAGATATTATGGTGTAATTTTTATTAAAATCGAATGTGGCGTTCCCAAGATATCATGGCGACCAGTTCAAATACGTATTTTCAATATAAACGCAAAAGAAAAAATTGTTGTTTAAAAAATAAGTTTATGAACTACTGCGCATCATTCAAACTGCTGTAACTCCGGTAATACTTGGAATATTGGCTTGGATAAAAGCCTAAAATATTCTTAAAAGTTTATTAATGAATCTATGCAAAAGAAAATTCAAATTTCTGAAATTCTGAGGATAATAAACAAATTGTACTTATTTATATACATCCCATAAGATAAGTTTCATTAAAACCTTAATCGAAAAAGCTCTAGTAGATTTCTCATAAGAAACTTCTAGTTTTTCACAGATAAAACTATTAGTTCAATATCTTCTTATATCCAAAATGTGCAAAGTTATATACTAGTGTAGGTAACTTGATAATATCTAACCCGCCGTCCGCTGAGTCGGCTACTTCGTGCACTGGACTTACGTTTCAGCGTGGGAGAGACGTAGAGACGTAGCGGTCGACGTAGACAAGGGAAAATGTCCACGTCAGCAGCATTTTATTAGCTGTTTTGATCAGAAAGAGACGAAGGTAGACATTTACGTAAAATTACTTATTTAATTTTATTTTTTGTTGTATCAGTATAAAGTAAATGGCTATTGAATTTTATATTACAAATAATAACAAAAGAAAAAATATGTCACAAGTAAATATTGCTACGTCTGTTCTCACATACAGTTTACAATTATTTGGTAAGCATAATAGTTTAGTACGCTTGAAAGAAAGTAAAAGAATCATTAAGGAATAAGACCATTAAAGGTTCCAAAAAAGGAAAATTTGGAACTTTTTTTATGTGTATAATAACAGGAATAGAGAATTTGCCTAAAAATTGAGATTGATTAAGGAAAATACAAAAAAGTGGAAAACTTCTTATAAAAGCAATAGACAATTCGAAAAAGCCGTCTTCAGACTACGAACAGGACATACGAGGTTGACGCATCAACATTTAATCAGTAAAACAACAGCTCCGCAGTGCAGCAACTGTCAGACGCAAATAACAGTCCATCATCTACTAACAACCTGCCCACAATATCAAACGCAAAGAACAAAATCATTGGTGAACTAAAGGACATACTTTCAGACAATCCTGAAGTAACCGCATGTAATCATGCATAGCTGAAGAAGATTTAAGTTTTTCAAATTTTCTGCCTCTATAGACAATAGTGATAAGTCTGATAGCCTTTCCTGTCTCATAGAAATGTTTAGATAATTTTTTATCAGTTTTAATTTCGAGAAACTTTTTTCAGCTGTTGCAATTGTAACCGGAAGGTTCAAGAATAGAAAGTATGCAAAGAAACGAATTTTTGTTTACACACGTTTGGGGCCCCTATAGCCCGGAGGGCCCGTATCATTGATACGGCTTATCCGGCGGTTGCTACGACCCTGCACACTATATAATTAGTATTTACATTAAACAAATAAGAAATATAAAATTTCAAAAATTTGGCAAGAAATATTCAAGAATCATAAAGTACAACAAAAGTGCAATAACTGGGGTTCACGAACCTGCCAAGCTGTTGGCAACCGCCCCACTATTTGTCAGTGGAGCAACACAAGAGGAAGACGGCACTTGTGTAGGAGTGAGGAGTAACAGGGGGTTGTGGCGATATGATTTAATGGAGTTGACACGTCACCCGCACTAGATTCATTTGCATATGTATAATTTATTTTAGGGCGAATTTTGAATGTCAATTAGTAGATTTAAGTTAATTAAAATGACAAGTTTGTAGGGTAACCAACTAAAGACTAAAGGAAGATGATAAACTGGTGAAAACCCTTTATATGTTTTCTATATTTAAACATTCAACAGATAATTTCGTTAGTTCCCCTAAGATAATAAAGAGGGCGAAATGTATGTCATATATTTCAGAGAAAATTACTTGGAAATAAGAAAATATTTATTTAAGATTAAATAGGGATAAAATGTGTTTTATATTTATAACCGTTCTAGATGAAAGCTATTTGATTAATGAGATTTTGGCGCTCTTTTTAAGATTAGCCATTTGAGATCTAAAATACATATAGCAGGTTGTGAATATTTTGTTGTTTGCGGCTTAAATCTTTGTGTAAAGAACAGGTACAGTCACAAAATTACACAAAATTAAATGCAACCGAAATAGGTTTAACGGTAATTTGTAATTTTCAAAACTTCTTCAAAACGTCTTTATTTAGATATGAGTGTATTAAATTGTAAATGATTATGGGATGTCGCATTAATCTGCACCTGCCCTAACATAGATTATGTACATACAAAAATCTGACAATATGGTCTTCCCTTTCTATTAGATCAGATCAAATTTCCACCTGCAATATTTCTATAATTTTTTTTCTTGAATCATTATAAAACATGGGCACCTAAATTACAAACCTAAATGTTTTATTCCAGTAGCTCCCTCAAGGAATTTACGGTAAACCAACTTTGCGGTATATTATTTTCATATTCACTTACTTTACGATTTTTAAGAAAATTCATTCATTTCATTTTGTATTATATTCATTAACATATTTTTTAAATATTATTTAATTTATTGACTGTACTTTACAACTGCAAATGTTTGCATTTAGGAAATGAAAGCTGGCTTTGCAGATTTTCCGCAGATTCAAAATAATAAAAGAGTTAAATACATCGAGATAAAAGTAAAAAAAAAAAAATATGAAGTAAAAAATATGCAATAAATAACACAGCTATAGTCTCGTGAAAATGTGTTGTTGCATTTTTATTTAGTCAAAATATTTTTATCTTTTGAAATGGCATACATACACTGTTAGAAATACCCAGTAAAAATTACTTATAGCAGCCTGGTACTATGTAACATAGTAATATTTACTGCGTGTATTCACAGTGTAGACTGTATGAAACATTAAACGAATATAAACACGCGGCCGATGGTGATAGTTACTTTTTATACACAAAAACGCTGCAATTTTAAAATGCAAAAAAAAAGTCATTTTTGATTGACCGACTTCATAGAGAATAATATTATTCGAAAGGAAATGAAGTAGAATTTAAAATGTACAGTCTGTTGCAAAACATATTTGTTACTAAAAAGTTTAAAACAATGACTTTGGTACCGATTGTGATTGACCTATTTTAAAATAAAACAGATTTATTCATTTTTCTTCTACTGCGCTCTATACTTATTCAAGAACTACAAAGAATGTGTGAGCAATGTACCAGACCACTAACAGTAAAGCAAAATTTACTTTATCAATAAATCTAACTTAATTTCTATATTTTAAATACACATACTCGTATTTCTAAATTATTAGTTAATAATGTTTATAAATGTATATATTATTTTTCAGAGCACATTAACATAAAAAAAAGAATACGGTATATCTTTTCAATTTTCAAAAGAAACTGGAGTTGTGAAGTAAACAAGAATTCAAATTTAAATTTCTATACCATACAGATTGTCTTCATATCCTTCAAAGATGGACTTGCCCTCTTTTCGAAATAAACGGCTTTTATGTACAATCGAATCGTTAGATATGCGAATTAATTCAATCCCTTTCTTTGTTTGTTCTCGTTTATTTGCTTATTTCATATTCCAAGTCATACAAGACAAATGGGTTGGCATACATTGATTTTCGTACAAATGGCTGCCATATAAAACACTGTCTGTAACAGATTGATCATTTGAGGCTTCTTCAAGAGCTTCGTCTTATTCTGGAAAATATTGGATGCTATTTGTAGTCGGATTTAGAAATATCTGTATTCCGCAGTCGTGCTATTTATAACCTATGTCTTTCGGATTATATATATAGCCGAAGAAACTATAACTCAATGCACGATATTGAATTGACAGATATATAAAAATGGTGTGGAATTAAATTACGCCATATTAAATTAGTGCATTCCTTAGGCCAGCAAAGAAACGAAATCTTAACACCGAAATCTAACTAAAAAACAATTTAATTATCTTTCAAATAATCGGAGTTTATAACTGTACTGACTTTGTCCTCAATATGCTAATATTTCATAACTCTAAGCACCTAGCTATAAATTAATTCTAAAAATGGAATCAGCATTCAAAAATACGAAAAAAAAACTATATAAATTAAAATGAAACCACTGAGCTATCGCGGTCTTCTACAAATATATTTTTTTTCTTTCTGCTTTTCTGTAATGATATTGTATTATTACGTTCTAAGTCATAGAAGAATTATACTAATACATGCATATTTAATAACACTCTTACAACTTCAAATATGGTATACTCGTATATTTACTTTGTCTTTCAATTTCAACATTTTACAAACTCTCTAGAAGAGGTAATTGATTAATTATTTTTGAAGCAATTTTCTTGCTCGCACTGCAGAACCTCGAGCAGAACTAATTGTTGTTTGCAATTCATAATATTTTCATTTTCTGCATAACTCGTTTATACCTGCATAAAAACAGTAAAATGTTTAAAAAGCTACCGCTTTCCTAATTAACTTATATAAGTTTGCAATCAAATTACATAATTTATTTTACTTATTATGTATATACTGTTTCTTACATATTATTTAATCATTAAGAAGTTTTCTTTCAAAACGTAATTGTTTTAAAAGTGGATTGATGTGCCTTTTATTAATTTAATACTGGAAATCTTTTTCAAATGTAAAAACTTGTACTTTGTATAAAATTGTATAATGTACTAGCTCGGCAGCGTGATGGCAAAGCTGATAACGTCTTCTTAATATTGATTTTAAGTATACCCATAATTAATTGCGCTTATTTTGTTGCAGGTGGCATCAAAAACGAAGTGTTGTTACTGCAAGTCGGTAAGTTTTACTTTTACATAACATTTACGTAATAAATATATGTTGGGTTATTTTATTTATCAGCGTTTTTTGATTGTAGAATTACTTCAATATTACAGAGGCGGACATTATTTATTATAAAACTTTTTCAAATAAATAACCCGCCCTGTTTAACTTTAACCTTGCTCCAACGTATTTTTCGAACACAATTGTTGATTGACCCTTGGGCCATTTGAACCCTGCGGTGGTAATGTGACCTTTGAGATGACACATTGCTAAAATAGATTTATACGTGTTATTAGTCCAGGCTGGTCTCCCTTTCAAGTTCGAGTATATCGATAACACTATATTTTTATTGGGGTTTCTGATAAGGAAAATGGATGGGTTTTATCCCCCTTTAAATGTTTTATATGAACCATCGTCTTTGTCATGATATGGACACGATATTTATTTTTTAAATAAAAAAATTTGAACTTCTACGTTATTTGTATAAATTATAGGTTTCAATAAAATGCAGATGTTTAAAATTTAGATTTATGAAAGGTAAAAGGTAATTTATACACTACGGTGCTTGACGCCGCAACGCGAACGAACTTAGACAGTGTATCCTAGAATAAATGCTTTTATCTACTTAGAAGGAGCACTTAGTTTTATTTCATTTTTCATTTCCGCTGTCTAGCAGAGCGATGTAGATGGCTTCACTGAAGGAAAACACGTAATGCAATTACCAATGAAAAATGCAGTTAGGAAAACCGGATACAGAAGGTGTTAGCAGACGTCATATTTTATTTTCTATACAATTTTGTTTTCATAAATATTTTTCTGTATCTATCTTACTACTATGGTAATATTGATCAATTCAGTATTCATTAAATTGTAGGTATATTAAACTAGAATTGAGAAATTGTGTATTTTAGGTTCGCACATTTTTGGGCACATTCGGTCGTCGTCTTGAAAATAAGTAAACAATTGTAAACAACATTTTTGTAGATAATATTATCATCAACAACTTTTGTTAATTACTTTTTGTGGTAACTTTTACAGCAACAAAGTTATTAGCAAAAATAAATCTTCAATTAAGTGGTTTAATGATTGTAGTGTAGTTTGTTCTTAATATAAGATTTATTTTTGCTTATAACTTTTTTATTGTAAAAGTCACAACAAAAAGTTATTAATGGAAGTTGTAGACAATATTATTATCTACAAAAAGCCCTTCACAAAATTTTGTGGAAGCTATAGTTTTCGAGATGAATAAAGAAAACTGATAACAACCTTATTTTGAAGATGGTGACTAAATGACGGAATTATACTTTACGCGATCCTTTGTGATTAGTTTCGTTATAATGGCGAATCGCACTAGTAAGGGAAACATTCATGGTTCGTTTACGGATATTCGCTTTAGCCATTCGAGCACAAACACCCATGGTCCCGCATTACAATTGTATAATACAATATTTTTTTTCTTCGTAACTTTTCGAATGACCCTTGTATGTATGTGTGTGTTTTTGTATATCTTTCTATAAGTTATATCAGTTCTCTTCTTTGATAAATGCACCATTTTGTAATTGTCAAAAATTTTGACAGAACCTCAAAACAAAGTTACAACAATTTTTAACAACCATTAATAACACAAAATACAAAAAATGAAAACAATTAATTTCGCACAGTAACTTTTCAAATTTTCTAACCAAAGATTCAAATCACGTTGAAGTAATAAAACATACTTGCATGCGTAATATGAACTTGTATTATATAAAATGTACTGAAAATATATTCTTATGTAGACAGCCCATTTTTCTGTAAGTAGTGTTTTCTTTTTGGAATGAAGTACTAAAATAATCTCCCAAATGATTTATCCCACGTTTATAAATGTAGCAACTTTGTACATTAGCTTTCTTGAAGACGTCTGACGTCATTATTTCGTCATTTACATATAAAACTTATTTCTTGATTTCTTTAAAGAACGTGTCAACTATATAGAAAAATACATTCACCTATATAGAGTAGAGTAACTCTATTTTTAAAAATGATCCTTTTTTATTATTGCAACTATATATTTACTTGAAAAAAGTTCCTTAAAAGAAAGTTTCTGTATATCCTTTTTAATAAAAAAAAATAGAAATGATTTTATTTTGTTTAAAGTATAAAAAAGTTAAAAACAAAAAAGTTATACAACAAAAACTGCTACCAAAAGTTTTAATAATTTCTCTATAAAAAAGATTTCTTAAGGTTTCATGAACACCAAAAAGAAGAAGAAGTATCAAATTTGATTTTAAAAGGAAATTTCTGGAATGTGAGTTTTACTAGAATTAGTACTAGTTGATCTTGATTGTTTTCTAATTACGGCACAAGAACGCATAATGCGGCATATTTTACTACGGCAATGCTTAACAGAGTGGAGCACTTTAAAAAGTTATGCTCTATCTTTGTATAAAACGTAAAAAATCTTGATATTGTTGACAATTATTATTGATTATTATTTCCAATACCATTGTATGAAACGATTTAATAATAATAATAATTTTTATTTTATTTAATTAGAACTAAAATATTTTACTAAATAAAATTAATGGTAAAATTAAATTTATAAAATTGAGATAAAACGTTTAAACAATTTTTGAGAAGAAAATTAAACAATCATAGATTAAGATTACAGATTTAAAAAGTAATGTATGTTCTAATTAAACATCCGCACAATCTCTGTAATTGGAAAACACCCCTTAATCTTAATCTAATTTGTAAATTCTATCGATCTTATATTATGTAAGATCATGCTCACATATTGCAAAATGATTCTTGCAAGATGCATCGTAATTTCGTCTTAGAATTAGTGTTGACAGTTTTCTGAGTTTTTCTTTACTTAAATAAATAATTTCACGATTCCTAATTTATAATTCCAAGTCAATTGTTATTGTTACAGTTCTTATCTAATCTCAGTATTCTTTAACAGATGATACGGCAATCTCAGTATATTGAATTTAATTATTAATCGCCAGCAATCCATTCGCTGGACCAGTTGTGTACACTCAACTCGATCATCAAGAAGTAGGGAAGTCTCAGAGGGTTAGAAACCAACCCTTCTTCCTTACCTTCCCATTTTCTCTTCTTGATTTCCCCGGTTTCACCTACCTCGTATCACCCTCGTCTCTCCTATACACCTACATCGGTATTTGCTATAAAAAAGTAAAAAGGATGGTTTGGGAGGCTGTGCTTAAGTTGTTAAAAGTAATGCTCTATAAGAAAAAAAAGACAGTGATTAAAAAATTGAGAAGGAAATTAAAACTTGAAATAATTCTATGTAGAAAGAAACATGCGAGAAAATAGAATACAGAAATCTAGATTTGTTTTATAAAATAAGCAGGACAATCTAAAGAATTAGCTGCTTATAGTACTGTCCTCGAACATGTACCACGCTATAATAAATAGCGGGTTATATTGTCGTAACTGTAGGTTATTGATGTAGATGTTAATGTTTTTTAATTGTCATGACATTTATTAAAACATAACTTGTTACTCTCAAGATCGTTTTGTATTCGTTTATGTATATGTTATGTTATGTTTATGTAGTCAAATACCGTATTGTCCTAATCTGTGATTGAACTGATGGAACTGAAATGAAATTATTTAAGGCGGTAACATTTAAATCAAAATATTTGCTTACATAACTGATTTTTTTCATGTGATTTAACAAATCTTGAACAAATTTGTTGGTAATATAAATATTTTTCGACATTTCTTGTGGTAAAAGAAGGACAAAATTGTCTTGTCCACAAAGACAAATTATCTTACGATTTTCTTACGATTTATGTCTTTTGTCTAACTGAAGTCGTAGCTGAATCGGATTGAGGAAGTGATCTGATCATGTAAAAAAGGTATAAAGATAGATTTCGACACGAAGTTTTCAAATCCATACTGCAATATACAAGGTACGTTTAAAAGTATTTAAAAATAATGAAATAGTTACTTGTATAAGATTTAGATACCATAAAAGTATCTAGATACGAAATATTCAAATAGCATTACAATTAGTAACTGAATAGTTTGAACACAAGTTGTATATTTAATCCTGGTTTATCACGCTTACTAATCTGTAATCAATTTAAATTGTAACTATGTGTAACCATTGTATCTATTCATTCAATTAGCCTCGTAATTATACTAACGTTGCACCACCAAACAATACGTTAAATATAATATAAGGCTTGTGTTTGTTCAATGATGGATAGCGTCTGTAAACTTGAGCATTGTCAACGCTTTGGTGCATTTGAATCGTATATTAGTACAGCCCCGGTGAAATGGTACAGCGCGTTGTGGCTTCTGGAAATGATGATCTGAACGTGATCTGGCAACGACTAATGACACCGACATGGACGGCACTAGTGTATGTGTGTGTGTTAATGAAATAAATACAAGAGAACATTTAGTTAAAGGAGTGTAATAGATGGTCCATTGAAAATAAAAAATGCAAAGGTGTATCAGTAAGAGGTGACTGTTTTGTTTCTAAAATATATCGAAAAATAATAATAATTTTTTAACTTTTTTTAAGTTATTATATAAGTAATACCAGGACATTATTTATAGAATATAATTTTTTTTAAATGATCACCTAGGATTCTGTTTAAATGTCTCTGTAATGAGACTCGATTTCGATTTCAAAAGCAGAAGTTTAATTGTTGTTATACACATTCTATAACATCTGGAGAAAGAAGAAGGGGATATGAATATGGAAGTAGAGGTTGCGGCTGCGAATTATCCTTAAATCATTATGTTTTTAAGCACTCTTCTTCGATAGTTTTTCTCTTATAACTATATTAATATTATTTCTATTAGTATGTAGTCACTCTTCACAAAAAAGCGCTTTACAAAATTTTTGTGGACGTTATAGTTTTTAAGACATTTTCAATATAGTCTTTCTAAGAAAAATCACTACATACTCAAAAAATACACGCTTTGATGAATGATTTCCATGACTAAAACTCGTAAAGTAGCATTACAGCTTTATTTTAATTAAAAATAAGTCTAACTACTTAAGTAAACATGACTAAGAAGTTGAATTCTAAAGTTAGTATTCTAACACTATCTTTATTTAAAGTTCTAAGCTTCTATTCATATGCATGTAGTTCATCATGCATAGAACCTTTCTTACTAATTATTAATTAGACTAAAATACATCTACAGAAGTATTAGATTTTAGTAAATTTATGTTTAAACTGTAACAATTTTCCCAAAGTTGTGTTTTAGAAATTTAATGATGGTTGTAAATTTAGTTTCTTGTTTTAATAATATTGTACAATGTTAAAATAATATAAATTCGGCAGGGGTTGTTCTGTAATATTCATGAACTTTACATTTAATATATGGGGTGTTTTGAACGTACGTACGAACGTACAATTCTACATGCTGAGAGGAAGAAAATATATTTCTCGAAAAATTTCATAGTGTTTTCTTTTCGAGAATAGTGTAGCACTTTCTAGTGCAGTTTCTCTTGACTTTCGGTGCAGTTGTAAATTGTTGTAAAAAATGTTGCACTTAATTACCAGAAAGACGTTGTTTATTTTTTAATTTGTTTTATTATATTACTTTGATTTCAATACCTAGATTATATCTCACATTAATTGTAATATAATAATTGTACAATTTTGTATTTTGTTTATTATATAATGATTATATTATATACAGTGTATTTTTGTGTTCTGTTCATAGTCAAAGAAAACTGGTGTAAAAACAGCAAAATACAGTTCAACACTGTATGGTGTTGAACTGACAGTGTAAGAAGAAACGATGTGACATTAAATCATGAAAAGAAAACGTAAAGCTGTCTTGAAAGTATGTATAACACGTTTCACATCCTGGAACCGTGCGAAACCCTGGAACTCCTTTTGGACTCGATTCATAGCACGAAGAGAGCATCTTTGGAAACGCCTTATTTTGTTTTTCTTCTGACAGTTTTTTAAAGACCTATATCTTCTAAATCAGTCTGTATATGTTCACCCCAAAATTATCAGGCAGGCGACCTTAAATAAACAGCAAAGTAATATCCATACCTTAAAACGGGCATAAGTACCCTAATTTAGAAAATACAGATCTTCGAAAAATCGCCAGTTACAAAATAGGCGTCTTAGCAATAACGTTAATATATTCAAATTTTTAATGGAGTTGCGCGATTTCATAAGCTGAAGTATAGGCCAATTTGAAAAAATTGGCAAGGCAGGCCAATACAATCTTTTCATACTTCAATCTGCTGTAGAACAACAAGAAGAATCTTGATCAAAAAGCTCATGAATATTATATTTAAAAAACACCCCCACTAATATTTGTAATTTAATAATTTGACATGCTGTGACTCTAGATATATGTACAAGTATATATAAATATATACAGGGTGTTTACTAATTAAGATAATGTAATATTTAAAACAAATTAATTTTGATTTAAATTTTGTGATAAATTTACTGTATTGATTGGTTGTGTAGTCCATAGGGTCATGAACTTTGTACTCGTGATGGATTTCTATCATGCAGATACTATAAAAAAGAGTGTTTTGTCAGGTTAATCAAAAGTACGTATTCTTACCAATTCCTTAGCAGATATGGAAAAAACGTACATATATTAATATACAATTTTGTAGTTTAGTCTCATCTATCTAATAATGAATTTGTTGATTTATTTGTCATCATTAGTCATCAGAGTTGTTTTTTGATGATTTTTTATCTAAATTAATAATATTATCATAATTTTATGTGCGATAATTTAGCAAAATGTGTTAATGTGTTACAAAATCATTATAATCTAGTGTCACTACATTATCTAAAGTGTATATATACTAATATATATGAAGAAGTTTAAAGTCGCCCGACTCCCCTGATTTAAAATGGTTTTTATGCATTTATATAGAGTTAAAGTTATATATTGATATAGGTTATATAACTTGATTACACTTTTCTGTAAGTTATTACAAATTGTTAGGTATATAGTAGAATTACTCTATTCTTAAGATATAATTGAATATGTTAGATGTACAATCCAATGCTATCCTAATGAATACATCTCAGGTAGAAAATGTAACACTTTAATTCGCTTGTAGTAAGCTAGCAACTGCAACAACTTTCTTCTTGGGATTAATCAGACTATATACCTTTAAAAAAAAAAAAATTAAATAAAGATAACAAATGGAGTTTATGTAATGTAAAACTGCCATGTTCATCTACAATAATTAAATAACATAAATAGAAAAAATTGTATGTTATATAGATAATTTACCCAGTAAACCTGAAAGTAACATTTACATAAAATTATACGTAACATGTTTTTTAATGTAAATGCTATATAAATATGATTACCAGGTAGATGTAATTATTTAAAATTCTATAAAACTTAATTTCTAAGTGGAACTAAAAGTTGGACAGTCGGTAATTGTAATATATTGAAACGTATTATAATCAGAGAATGATTAAAGAATAAATCCTTGATAGTTTTCCCCTCTAATTATTTTTTATTTTCCGACGTATTCGTCGAAAGTTCGGACTCGCATACCCTTAAGTGTGAACCATAGGTTACAGTCATTGATCGAACTGATAGAACTGAATTAAAAATATTTTAGGCGCGAACATTCAAAAAAAATCTTACAATATATTATTTATGTTAAAGGTTTACCTTCAAAGATATTTTCTGTATATAAAAATATCAGAGAATGTAAAAATATCGCAGTAAGTGTAATATCAAGTATTACTCCTTCTCACGCACCTTCTCAAGTTAAAAATAGCAACCAATTTGCAAACAATTGATGTTCAAAAAATAAACCGACACTTTTCACAAATCGAATATTAATGAAATAAAAAATGTGAATATTTCCTTCTTATTATATTTTATATAGAATCTATAATTTCTTAAAGAAGAATAAGAAGGGCGATGGGAATGATTGATGATTTACAGTTACGTTAGCCATTATAGAAGTTATTTATATTATTATGTTAGGTGCGTACTACTAATATAATAATACTCGTACAAAAACCATTATTATGACGACTAGATGAGGTCCTAAAGCTTTTTCAGACCACAACGAATTCAGTTAATACAGTTATGAAATAGTTAATGTATTCAAATAATAAACCAGCAACCTAAAAACTATTACAGGTGTGGTGAACCTATACTGCTCGTATCGCATCACTTAAAAGTATTTTTTCCCCTTAAAAAGCAATGCTTTATAAAACAAACTAAATTTAGAGTTTTTCATTGTTTTGAAAATTACAGTAGTAGCTTCACTAAAATTACTGTAACTTGTAAATTAATGATCGGAATTTAATGAAACTTTGACACATTGACGTTTGAAGGTTGGTACTATCTAAAAATAATATGGATTTGTCAATAATGGCGCTACCTATATATCTTCCAACGAATTTACCAAGAAATGTGTTAGTTTCTTACTTGTCGTTTTAAATTTATTATCAATTCTTTCACTTTTGATGTGTGTAGAATAGCAAGAATCGAAGTTGCGGAAAAAATTAGTTGAAAAATCAATAAATTAAAAAATGGAGACGAATATAAACCTTTCAACTTATTAAATTTTTAGTCGGTCTTAAAAATTAAACTATAATTTGTGAAAGAAATGTGGATGAATCGGAATATAATATAATATGTAAAGTTGTAGACGAGATGATTTAGGATCAGACTGGGGAAGAAGAAAGAGAAATAAAATATTGAGGAATCTAAGAAGGAAGAAAGGAAGAGGAAGAATTAGGGCATGTTAAGACTAGGTGTCAGGAGAAAGTGAAATGTCGAGTAGGCCTGGAGGAGATGTTACAAAGAAAGAGGAATTTAAGGGGTTTGGACAGAGGAAGTAAGGAGAAAGAGAAGAGAGAAGGAGGAGAGAGAGTTAGAATTTAATTGAAAATTACTATGTATAGTCCAAATTACGAGAGTTCGACGGCGACTTATACTTAAAACAGGTTATAAGATAGGTATAAATCTATAATACGATAATGAATTTTATCTTATTCGTTTTGATATACATTATAGAAAAATAAGTGAGTCAGTGATTTTTAGTTATATCGGCAGTTTATACCCCACAACTTGTTTTAAGTATGAGTCGCCGCCGAACTCTCGTAATTTGAACTATATATACATAAAGAAATGAATTAAATTCGTCTTCAACGTTTGTTAACTTTGAAAATGAAATAAGAAATTAATGTAAACATATTGTAAGGCCAAAAAGGAATTTACAATAAAATAAATATAAGATAAAGGGAGTGGAACATATGATAAATATATTGACTTAATAATTTGAATTTTTCTCGAGATGAGCTCAAAACGAAAAACCGAAAAAAAACTCAAACCAAAATATCTCATTTTTGTTAACTTATGTTTATTTTTGGGTCTCTTTATCATCCAAAAAGTTGTCAACGCCTGGTTCGTATTTTTTAGGAATGGAACTACAAATTAAAAGATTTATTTTTAAAACTATACATTTTATACTAGCTAAACACAACAAAACACGCAAACGAAAGATTGACGTTAAAAGTTGCCCACTGTTGTTTTTATTGACTGAAAAAGAACTTCATTGGGTCGGTGGTCGCCTGATCGTCGGCTACCCTTGTCACACTCGCTCTCTTCTCACTTCCCTCCCACTCCTTGCCATTCTACTCGGGAAGTGGAGAATTTACTTTCAAAAGATTTCTCTGATAAAACATTTCATTATTGCCAGTTATGTCTTAATGATAAAATACATTTAAAAGTTGTTTTTCTTTTTTTTTTTTTTTTTTAAATTTAAATTGACCTATCAACAGACAATAGAGAATGTTTCCTTGGTGGTTAGTAAGGGCTTGTTAAGTATGCTTATAATGTTGTTAGTATATGTACAGGTACACCCTTTAGTACCACGATTAAGTTACACTTATGTAAGCATTTACAACCCTTAAAAAATCTCATTTTTATCAAAAAAAACATATTATTAAGTTAATACTTATAGTTAAGGAGGAGTAAGGTTTCAACTTTTTTTTAACTTTAGTTTATACCCAACATCTTGTTTTAAGTCTTCACCTCTCTGGTCTGCTTTCGTGTTACTTTGAAACTTTTAAATGCGGTTTCTCACACATAGCTTTTTCATAGTCGGTGCCCTCTCTAGTTCATAATCTACTGGACCGATTCTTATAAAATTTTGCGCATTCTTTCTTTGCATAAATGGCGAGGTAACGCTGTTGAGTTTTTTTTTATTTTTTAATTTAAACGTATTTTAAAATAATAAAGTTTCTGATTTCTTTCATGAAAGATCGGTATTTTGACTTTTAAGTGTTGTAAAAAATTGAAAAATCAATAAAAAAATAAAAGCTCGACAGTGTTACCTGCATAAGTGGCACCGCAATGTCACTTTTTTTGTGACGTCTGCGGAAATTCGTTGTCAATGCCTTATTTCTTGATTTATGAAAATCAAATGTCATTTTATCATGTAGTAATTATAGAAATAATTATATATTAACTGTGTCGTCAAAAAACATTATCGAAAATATGCTTCTTTTTATCGTTTTGACCTTATCCCTCCCTTAAGACTTAAAATATACCTAACAGTCGAGGAACAAATCGGTTTTTTGCTTATCTTCTTGCCAGTGGTCCTAAGATAAAAATAGTTATTATCAATCAGATAGAGCACTCAATTTCCTACAATTTGTTTATACAACACTTTTTTGTATGTCTGATATATATTGAGCTAGACCGCTGTAAAGTAGAGCACTTCACTGAAAATTAGTAATGATTCAAAATAGTGATTAAAACCGTTTTACGACTTTTCAGCCTCGAATTGAATTGACCGACTAAATTGCCTAAAGGTTACTCTACATATAACGCAAGCTTTGTGTTTTATTTTTGATATGCAACAGTTTTTATCACTGTTCAACACCCCCCCCCCACACACACACACACTTCCCCCTCGTATGTTTTACTAGCTATAACTTCCCACAGTTTCTCTTGTTTAACTGGTGCTTTTTAATGGCCTACAATATTTTCCATAGTGAATTTTGTATCAGAGATATTCAGCGCAAGTTCTTGTTTTTGTTTAACAATGTTATAATTCTTGTATTTAACATCCAATTTTCTTAATATATTCTCAGCAAACCAACGCCAATGACGCTGTGGCGTCTCCAAACGCTTTATAGAAGCAGCTTTTTTGTTATTTAAATTACGTTAATATTTAAAAAGCAGCGAAGCTTTTTAAAGCTTTTCTTCGCTCGCTGCTACGGTTCTACAGTAAGCGTACTGCGGTAAGTTGTTGGGAAACCTGCTTAGCATTCAAGATGGTTTAGTATTTTCACGTTTTACGTATATTTCACTTTAAAATGTTGCTTTTAGATGTTGTTTTGTTTCATTTGTTGCTTGTTGCGACTGTGCTATCGACTGACTGCGTACAAATGTTTACAATGATGCAAAAGCGTAGACCCCCCCCTCTACGTCATGCTACGGTACGGTGAGGTTAGGTTAGGTAATCGATACGATATGGAAAGCTACTAACGGAGGAATAGCAGAATAACGTTGATTATTATTTAATATTATGTACTATTTATATACGAGTATATACATTTAAATATATGAAACATAAAATAAAGATTATTTTAGCCTTAACCATATATTTGAAAACTAAGAAACCGCTGAAGCGAGGATCGTTGCAGCACATTTCTGATGTTAAAATTAAAAAGTCTTTTAATTGGCAAAAGCTTATAACATTAGTCAAAGAACACATTCTAGAGATGAGACTTGCTTTAGAATGTTGCTACGTAAAAAGTAAATATACTTATGTTTTTATAATTGGTGAAATGGGTCACACCACTTTGAATTTCTTACATATATAACTGTTTACGTAATAGGTTACTTTTGTTATGTTTGACAAACATTAAATACACGTGTTTAACGGATATAATTTGCAGGTCATCGGCTAGCTCTCAATATAGGAATTAAATAACGTCTAAGATATAAAATCGATATACATATATGTTAATACAAAACTTAACCGCAAGAGTGTCAGACCGCAATCAGAAAATAATTTAAAAAACGATTGCAAAGTTTTGTCGCGCACGACAGCTTAAATGATACCTTGAAAGAAAAGCCAATAACCGAGTATGTTTTTACAAAGGTTTGAACAATTGAGGCTATTTTATTTATTTTTCTAAATGCCATAAACTGCGCAGCTTTTTTATTTTAATAGTTTTTACGACTTCAAAAGCATCTAGTATTTTTTTTAAATAAGACTGATGCTTGAAACTTGTTTTATTAGTGTAGGTACACACCTGACAAACGCCAAAAAATAAAACAATTAGCATACCAAATTAAATTGGGCCACTGTTGGCATTTAACTGATAGAAATTGGTAAAAAATAAATAGTCAGACTTCGCCTAAGACATGTATAGCTGAAAATGTTCTAAATGATGTCAACAATCATCCCCTGAAGGCTTTGCACCTTGCTACTAAACACCCTGTATATTCTAAAAGTTAAAGAACAATTTTTATTTACTAATAAAAATATATTCGTATTTGATTTATAAATTTATTTGTTATTTATTAAAACAAGAACCAAAACTAGAAAATAAATAAACCAGTAACAAATTTGACCTGAATTTTTAAATATGTAATTTAAATAATATACATAAATGTTTGTTGCAAGGGTAGAAAAGACGAAAGGGGGGGAGTATAGTGTTTCGTGTTAACCAGGGCAGCCACCAGAGGGACAGCACGACAACATGACCCTGTAAACTTATGGCCCGTAGCCTGTAAGGTTAGAATCAATAGTTTTATTAAAACCTAGTGTAGTTGTTTACTTTAGTGTTTACGCCTCGTATAGAACAATTCTCGTCAATGACAGACGTCATCCCCTTGCGTCGCACCGCGTCATGACGCCGGCTTTAACTTAACAAACGATATGTTATCAGTGGCGTAGATGCCGTAAAGAATGCATTGATGTTTACAATATGATTCTTAGAAATGTGCAACTATCTTTTAATTCGAGTTATCTTCTGGACAATTACTTCCTTTTTTAAAACGCGCGCCATTTAGTCGGTTGATGTCGTAGCGAAGCGTTAGTGTTCTCCTTCGAGAGGCGGGACAATAAAGTTTTGTTCCGACACAGTCCAGTCGCCATCGAGCGTGCGTTTGCCGTTGAGGTCTACTTTTTGAGCGGAGCGGAGTTTTTCTGGCTTTTAGGGTATGCTTTAAAATTTAGGGCCGCGCGAACCGTCATCTTAATAGGATTAAAATAATTACAATTACTTTAATCTTTTTATTTAATCTTTAATTTTGATGCTGAGTCCTACTAGTGACGAATAATTTGTATGTATTACACTTTTTTTTTATATATTTAAGAGCGAGTGCATGCGATTTCTTTTTTGCAGTTCAACGAACGTATTCGGTTTCTTTTACATGCCGAAGCTCAGTATTTCATCGCAAAGTATCGGGTTTTCAGGTCTGCCGATAGGATCGCTCTTTTACACAGTGTAGCCTTTCGATAGGCATGTTTCCTTACAATTTAAGCGTTCACAACTTGCAGGTTTGTCATCTCGCAGCCTGGCAAGCAGATTTTTAAGATTTTATACAAGTTTTACATCTTTAAATTCTTCAATTTAATTTTATGTGATTCCCAAATATAGAAGTCATCCCATTTCTTTCCAATAACATTTAAGTTAATTAATATTATATAATTTTTAAAGAATTCAATCTTACGAAACTAAAATGTATTTAACAGTTATAGATGTTAATTGTATTCTACATTATCGTTGTCTTCATAAAACGTCACGCTTTGACTACTACCCCGTTATCAAATTAACCCCTTTCCTTCTTCAAACCCCTCCGCGTTTGCCTAAGGTAATGATAATAATAAATGAAGCCTCCCTCACAAGCAGTACATACGTGTAGCCATAGTTCCGGTTCCTTTAGAGTTACGGTCTTTATTAATTTATTAGAACTGGTGATTTCATTACTAATTTAAACTTCGTTAGAACTTAAACATTGGATTTAGCAGGTCGTAAGATTAGAAATGTGATAGTACTGCTTGTTTTAAGGGGGAGAGTTGTAGGTGAAAGATAAAAGGAGTTTGTAGTAGACTGTGATAGATGAAAAGACTTTTTTAAAGCGATTTCAAGTAGTAAAATTATGTGCCTTATTTTATGACTTCTTCTCTGACGTCATGCGTCATGAATTTGATTAGTGTGAGTTTTATTTTCACTACAGTTCTTATATTTGTTAATAAATACTATTGTACCAATATTATGTTCGGCTTATGATTTGTAATTACTAAATAATAATTATTTCTAACAATGTAAATAGCCTTTTAATTGAAAAGTTCTTAAAATGCCGCATTTGTCCGCGGGTTATTATGTCTACCGAAAAATAAATTCAATTTACTGATTTTAAACATAACAAACATAACTTTAAATACATATAAAAATAAACTGATGCCAAGCTGATGTTTTTGCTACATTTCAAAAGAGTTTGTTTATTTTTCTTTCTCTTTTTTTAATCAATCTATATTATTGTACTCATTTGTAATCTGTTGCCTTTTTGAAATACAAAACCTTCGAGCAGTGTACGCTGTTAAACAAATAAATTTACTTTTATTTTAAATGAATTATCTAAGCGCTCAAATGATGGGATCAACCTGTTAAAATAAACATAAAAGGATTGTGTTACACACTCGATCATTTTGTGTTGTTAACTGGCTCGGCCAACGTGCTTGATCGTTTATGAGTGCGATGTACAGCAGTATAGGTAACATCTGATGTTGGCCACGTACGCGAGCATGCTCGGTTAAGACAACGTTCAAACACACTAGTTCCTAGAAATACATATCCATAGACCAGATATCCAAGGATTGATTATATTGAGATATACCAGGTTTGTACCGCGAGTCTGAGAGCAAAGTTTCACTAACAGTAAGAATCATTACAGGCTAAATGAGATCTTCAGTTTAATAGTTCACTAAAATGATGTACAAATAAAGAGAAACAACGAAATAAAAATAAAACAAAGTATATGAGTATTCCTCCAGTTACTTTTTGTGTACTTAGAACGAAATAACAGTTATAGTTCAAATTACGAGAGTTCGGTGGCGACTCATACTTAAAACAAGTTGTGGGGTATAAACTGCTGATATAACTAAAAAGCACTGACTCACTTATTTTTCTATAATGTATATAGAAACGGATAAAATAAAATTCATTATCGTATTATAGATTTATACCGCTCTTATAACCTCTTTTAAGTATAAGTCGCCGCCGAACTATCGTAATTTGGACTATAATAACTTGTTTAACTAAAGAATAATGTGAGAAATTATTTATTTATTTCATTTATTTACCATCTAAATTTTTCGTGAATTTTACACCGCAAGAAGTTTTCTCGAGGTCTTTCGAATTTCATAGATACAACTAGAAGTAGTTTGAGTAGTTTTTCGCAGACATACCTAATAAATAAACTATAAAGACATGTGAATGTGTTTAGTAAAGATCTATAAAAAAAAATATAAGAAAAAATAGTTAATAGGTATATCAATTTACTATACGATAAAAATTTTATTAAAAAATGCAAAGTAATATTTCACTTCCTACCCGGAAGCAGTGTTTCTAGACCGGTAAACTATTAAATCAATTAATTATTACATTAGAAACTCTTTATAAAGACATAATATACATTTTCTGCGCGATTCTGAAAAAATGCTATTATAAAAATAATATTAAGCAAAATTTGTATTTCCAAATTAATCCAAAATAACCTAACAATGAAAAATTGACAAATGTCTCACACAAAAGCAAGTGTTTAAATGTAGCCTTACATTTCAATTCTCCGTAATCTAATAACATTAACACTAAGTAATTCGCAATGCGGAAAAATGTCTTAACTAATATATAAACATATAGAATAGAAAAAAAAGTTGCCGATGAAAACCATGTGTGTTATATGTTGTATCGATCGAAAGGTCGGTCGTTCGTTCAGTCGGTTGGTCGGTCCGTCCGTAGTTCCATTTAATAAAACAGTAATTACGTAAATAAAAGTTCCACGAACAATTGTTCAAAACGCTTTTAGTGCTTTCGAGCTTTTGAGCTTGCAGAATGAAGGAAATCGTGTTTTTCATTCTACACCGCAAGCCACAATAATGTCTACGTCATGTTCAACATGCTAATACGTTGGTGAAAACGAGTTTCCGCTTTTCCTTGAATGTTCATTTTACGTTAAATATTCATTCTTCATTTTTATTAATAGTATTTATGTTTTGTATCATTTTTGTTCTTATATAAAAACACCTTGTACTTTTATTGTTGATTTTATATAAATTTTACGTAGAAATATTACGTAGAGTCTATGTAATAGTTTTCATATTTTCTAATCACAAATTCTGGGTAAAAAGATATATTAGAGATCATGATTTTGATATTAAAGAAGGTATATCAGACCTTGAAAGTTTTCAATGTAATGTTAGCTACAAATGCAACTAATAATCAATAAAATGACATTGGAAAATTTTGGATTTTTTAAGATTTTTATTTGCACTCTAGCTGATTAAAATGTGGCACCCCTAGACTTTTATAAAACTCACACAAAAATTACATGATAGAATCATAATAGAGACAATTAGAAAATCTGTCATTAAGTCGTTAATTTTGGGTACGCAGTATTTTCTTTTCATTACGTTAAAAAGGTCAAACCTGGATTTACATTTTTAATGCCATCTTCAAATAAGAGTGTAATCAATTGTACATTATTTTTCTTTTAGCTCAAACCTTCACAAAAATTTTGTAGATAGTAATATTTTCTACAACTTTTAGTTGTTATTGTGTTTTATAATATAAATTTGAAGTGAGTAACATGAGTTTAAGTGGTTAAAAATAATTTATAACAAAAGGTTATTACAAAAACTTGTAGATAATATTATTATTCACAAAAAAGCACTTTGCAATATTTTCGTGGGGGTTATAGTTTTCAGGATAAACAAAAAGAAAGTGATTACTTCTTTCACTTCTAATTCTTAATTTAGTTTAGAAGCTTTAGTCAATTTTTTGATTAAAAACTAAAGCAATAGATATTTCCACGAGCCAAACTTCCACAAAATCTAAGTTTATGACAGCTTTTATTTATTTATGACTTGGGAATTGATAAATTTCGATATTTCGGTTTATTTCAAATATTTACACATTTTTCCTATAAATTTTAAATATTCATTTAAAAAACTTAAACCAACGGAAACGTAACGACGTAAACAACGCGCGGATGTCTGGCTTTTTGATAATATGAAATGTTGTATCCAACATGTCGGCATCTATGTAAGGTAGAGTATTGTACAGTCGGGTAGACGTAGACCAGGCATTGTGTGACGTAGAGGCTCCCAGTAGGTCTGCAGAACGGTTTCATGTCGGTGAAAAATCCTGTCCCGTCCGGGCCTCGGAGGATTCTCCCTGAATAAATAATACTTCAGAACCGTAGCGCGGTATCACACACCACTTTAAGTGTTATAAAAACACTGGATCCTTATGCAAAAATTATGTCACTGCAGTGGAAAGTATTTATATTTATATGATAGCTTTTCGTTAAAATTAGACGATTTTTCAAAGGTATATATGTTCTAAATTAGGCTACTTAGGCCCGCCCCAAGTTATGGGACTTATTGGCAATTAATTTAAGATTGTAGGACAGGTTTGGGTACACTTAAACTACTTATGTTTTTCAGAAATAGTCCTTTTAAAAGTGTACATGATATTTAGACGAATATTAAATTTGCAAGAAATCGGTTGTGAAGGCTAAACACAAAACACGTATGTTACCTTACATTCATATAATTTTTTACTTAAACGGAGCCTTATATTTAATCTAAAAGGGTCTTTTTTTTATTTTATAGCTATTTTGAAATCCTTGAATCATTAATTTTTTTAAATATTTTATAATCCTTGAAAGAGACTCCCCCTTAAAAAGTTTTCAAATTATATTAATGTGAAAAATAGTAAACATATTTTTCTAAAAGCAGAATAAAAGATCGCAAAATATTATAAACCCAGTAAACAATTTGGTGAAGTGTCTTGTTTTGTGACGTTTCTAACACTATTGCACTTCAATTATAGTTCGCATCAACTTTAACTTCATTTGTGTTCCGACAGGTGGAGTGGTTTCGCCATTTGTAGCTGATAAAATAGATATTTCATATGAACGACTGTGAGAAACTGACCTGTAAATTTCATGACAAAATAATCATACGCATCTTCAATATAATGTCAAAGTGACTCCAAAATGTTTACTGGGTTTTATATAAAAACTTGTACTGAAAGATAACCTACTGGTATTTAATCTAAAAGGGTGTTATATTAATATTTTGTAGCTATTTTAAAAACCTTTAATCCTGAAATAGATTCTCTTAACATTTTAATATCCTTATGAAGATCTTCTTAAGAAGTTCACACTTTTTTTGTTAGATAAACTTTAAATACACATAACTGTGTTTAGCGAGTACCTATACAATAAATAATAAGTGTGATATCAGCTTTACGTAAAGAGTTTGTTGATTAAAAACTCTGTAGATATTTTCTATAACTGAAATCAGAACAAAAAAGAAACAAAAAAGAAAACAAAAGCAGATGAAGTCTGCCATACTATTTTCAGAAAAATCCCAGACACTATTCTTTTATTTTTATTTCTTTTATCGTTTTAAGATGTATATTTATTTGTAGTTTTTCATTCGAAAACAAACTCTTCAAAACAAATGAATGGATATATTTGAACAATAATAGAAGTTCTCTTAGTAAAAATATCGAAAACAAATAAATAATTCATTTGTTTTGTTGTTCAGCTGTTATGCAGATAAAATATAGTAGTGACATCTGTAGCTGGATACTTGAAGCTGGAAGGATGGTTTATTTTTACTGGAATTACAAATATCCTGTCTATATAAATTCTCTAGATGCAGTGGAGCCTGCAGCGGTATATTAATGTTTTCAAAGTTGCTCATAAATCAAACTAATAGTTGGAAATGTGGATTAATATCTTAAATATTTATCTTAGGTAAACGAGAGATGTTACTGCATAATTCTGTATTGAATAAGTAGGTATCTTTGAAATAAATACATGCAGGAATTTATTTACCATCAGAAGTAACATTAAAAATTTGCATTTTTGTTAACTTAGGCCTACTGTCCACGTATAGTTACTTCATACACACAGTTTCGTTATTTACAGCTTGTTGTGCGCTTTCTTAGAGCTTGTATTTACAGAAAGGAGGCTCTGTCCACGTAGTTACAACGTCTGCAGCCTCGTGGAGTTAATGGACTTGCGTCCTATGTCTTAATTTCTATAAAACTATACTATATCTCATAAAGTAGGTTACTAGAACCTCAAATGTCCAATTATTTTTTAATAACTCTTTATATGTTATTAGATATTAACAATTAAAAAAGTAATTTTTTCTCTTTAATTATTAAAGGGATTCAACGTTGTACTAATTCTAAATGCATGTGACCTCACAACTGCTACTTACTATCTCTTTTATACAACAGAGCGTTAAAGAGATATATTCTTGACAGAACTCTGACAAGTTTACAGATTACCAACCTTACAGCTCATAAATCTCTTAATTGCTTTATCTTCGTCAACATTTAGATATTTAATAAAATAGACACGCCAATACACATTTATTAACATCAATTTCAATCAACAATTGAAAAATCGACCACTAAAAAATGGGGACACAAGCCCATTTTGTTCATATTATTGAACAATAGTCATTCGGTATACTGATTGAAATACTGTGCAGCAACAAACAATCTGCGGTTAATGTTCTTTTCGATGTATGGATGAAGCCAATACATTCTACGTCTGATTCGTCGTCTTCTAATAAAAGCGTATGCTATAATCACATCTTCTTCATCATTTGACATTTTCCCAATTAAAAAACATGCTAAACTTCAGAGAAATTACCCTATTTGCAGCTTGAAGCTTGTATGACGTTATGTGGACAGAACTGAGATGCAGAATACGTCTGGCTGTAATAACTTGATAAAAATCACTTTTAATCAAATAAATTAAAAAAATTAATTCAACAAAGAAAAATTTATATGAATTATACTAAATTAATTAGGTAACTTATTACTATAGTAAAAATGATGTTCATCATGACACCGAATAGTTTATGGAGACCATATTCCATAGACTATATTATTTATGGCACTCTGCCAGCGTGTTGCGCTTCATTGCACCATATTAATATAGATATATGTATATTGTATATACAGGGTCATTACAAATATATAATCCACTTAAATTATATATTGTGTATTAACTGTTGATTGTTGAATTCGATAATGGAAGATATTATTTTATCGATGTGCTACTGACACAGTAAAATAACAATTTATCGTAGATATGTATTGATTATATGTAAAATATAAAATTATCTCGAAGGTTATGGATAATTGGATATTTATATTATAATTATAAGGGGCTACGCAAGTGAAATATGCAAATAATTTATTAAATGACATACGCGCCATATAAATCTACGTTACGATGGGTATATTTATTTCTCAAAAATCAGCAAAATTATATCATAACGTTGTATATTAGCTAATTACTTAACAGGTCTCTTTTGTTATGTTAGATAAACGTTAAATGCACATAACTATGTGTACCTTGTGTACTATGTGTTCACATATTTGCAATCACCCTGTGCATCAAACTGTTTGCCCACTGCACACGTCTGATTATTTTTTTCCATTTTTCGTTTTAATCAAAATTTTTTATTACAACTTTGAAATTGACTTTTTAATTATTTTTATGGCTAGTGAACAAGTTGAAATATTTTGACCGTTCTTAATATTTCATCAATATTTAATATATAGAAGATCCTCTTATAATGCGAGTTCTTCTACATCGCGATTCTCGTACTACTACATACACTATATTATCATCTAGCTTGTCGCAAGCTAATTTCATAGTTAATTTTCTACTTTCCATATAGAAATTGTCTTACAATACAAATTATATGTTCATGATTTTTATAACACGATTTCAACGCGTTATAGAGAGTCTTCTAGATACAATAATAGGTAATAGTAATGCGGAAAAGCGAGCCCTTACTGTAAATATATACAATTAAATTTAAAGTTGTTCAAGATTTTATGTAACAAAATAAAAATAGTTTGAAAATAACTCAATAGAAAAATTCTGACATAAAGCCCCAAGGGGTACAGTTTCGATATATATACCCGTATCTCAGGAAAATGTTTTTCACAGAAACATATTTCTCCAGATTCATATATTTTCTTTTTATTTTTCTTCATATGACACAAATGTTATACATAAAAGTTATACAGTATATCGCTTTATATATTTATGGAAACAATTACCGACTACCCTAGCTGGGGTTTTACACCCCCACCCCTACCGAATCTCAGCCCATGAGAAACCTAAAAACCACAAAAGAAAATGAAATAAAAATATTAATACTTAATTGGCTACAAAGGGGATTTTCCTCTAAATAAACATAAAAGAAATTTCTCATTTTATTCTTTAAATACCTGGCTTAGAGTTGCGATTGCAGAATAAGGGCTACTTACTCTATTTGGGCTAGTAATCTGTTTAGGGCGGTTATAACTATGTTCGTGGAATCTTTTATATTTTCACACATTCTCTTTTTTCCACTAAATTTCAATTATAAGATTTACAACGACAATTATATAAATAGATTAACCCGACTAAAACATTATAAGGTCCTTGTGAGCCAGGTGCGTTACATTTCCTACTAGCGCCTTATCAGGAAGCGAAGAATGACTGACAAGCTTCTCATCAGTTCTACTTGGGTATAACTTGTATTTATTTTTACTAATAGTATCAACGACGTGGTAACTTAACTTTGCAATCAATCCTTCTAACGAATTCACATACTCTCTTATATTATTTATAGGTAAAATTCTCTATTTGAAAATTTAATTATAGCAGTAGATCAGAATGCGGTTATCAATTCATAATATTACTAGTAGTTGAGGGAGAGATGGGTAGTGAGAAGGAAGGATGGTAAAATCGATCTCCTATTAATATTTATTATTGGATTTGAATTGAAGTTGTGGAATTCTCAACAGCCGCGTTATTGGAGCCAATTTTAATATGAATATCGCCATTAACGAGAAATGTTGCAATAAAAAAAATATATATTCGAATATATGTATATGTGGAAAGCGTAATGTATCTAAAAACGTATAGCTATATATATATAATAGGGGAGGAATAAGTAAAAGTAGCTCATAACTTCTAAATGGTAAAATATACAATAAAAAAAGAACATATATTTTGAGCTTAATTTTATTTAATAAATAAAAACTGTTTTATTTTCCTTTTGAAATTCTAGTCTAAGAGAAAAGTTTTATCCTTCGTTAAGTAATACAAGGGTTGACCTTGTACGGGGTATCTTAAATGAAAGTTTCTTTTTAAGGCTACAAAAGATAAAAAAACAATATTTAGCAAGAAGTTTCATTATTAAAAGAGTAATAAAATAGCTGCTTGAAACTGGATTCGAACCTACATCTTCTATTTAGTACATAGGCGCTTTATCAGTTTGATTACTGAATTATCTACATGCAACAGTCGCAAAATTATTAAGTAACTATTGGGAAACAAGTCTGCTTATTATAGGCCTAATAGCTGCTTCTTAAAATAATTTAAATAACTGTTGAATTTTGTTATATAACATAATGTCCTAAGAAATTGCTCTATTTCTATAATTTCTAAATTCTTTTTCGATTCTATTTATTATATATTTCTTTCTGATCATATTTCCTAATTAATATTTAACTGTAATTCAACAAATTAGCTACTTAAAAGTATTATTGGCTCATTGAAATATGAATGTAATATCATTTAACGAGTAAACCATTTTTCTAAATCCTATAGAATATTTATGATAATTTTCTTACTCATTTTCATTTTCCATCCCCGTAATGAATTTTAAATACATTATTAATTTTCATTTACGTTCAAAATATAAACGTTTTTCAAACAAGATGTTCACTCTCCCTATTTCCTAATTTTCGTTCCAGATGGAGCACCAGCTAAATGCTTTCCTTCTAATCATTATGGTAACGCGAGTAGCAGGTGTTCTAGTGTATTAGTACCCCCACCACACGTACTCTTACCCCCACTACTACAGAAACCTATAAAACCATAGCGTGGTTTATGTTGGGTTTGTAGAGTACAGGAATTTATTATTAATATATCATTGATTTAGTTATTAACAAGAGACTGTGATAATGTTCTACACTTTGTATGAAAACTGAACGAATAAGCTGAGCTTATTACGTATAACGAGGTTTGTACTGTGACGTCATCGTCATTTCCCCCTCCATGGCTACCTTCATGAACGTTTGTTTCAGAAAACATCTCAAGAAACGTGTGAAATGTTTCAAATATATACAGGGTAATTAATATCAAGTCTTCTTTGTTTAACTGCGTTTTGTGACCTTGCTAGCTCAATCATATATCAATCTATCGCTACTGACTAGGAAAAGCCACAGATAAATAGCATTTACAATCTCTTACGCGATTCACCTTACGATGTGATAACTAGGTACTGATTCAACTTATTTTATATGCACCGACAACGAGACCGAAATAAATTTAAATAAAGTTAATATATGCATGCAGGTGTATGTTTGTATATGCATTTGCTACGTTTGTTTGTACCTGAAGTTATTAAAGTCGGTATTAATTATCGTAAACTATTTAAATTTTACGAGTATACACGCTAATCACAATTACATATATTTAAGGTTAATTTAACATTAAAAAAATAAACAAAACTTTTCTTTTGACATAAGTTTATACAATAGAAAAACTTTTATGCGACATTAAATTATGTTATTACATAATAAATTAATATACTAACACAAGATTTTTAAAGTCTTTTGCATTTATTTAATGCCAGTGCAATAGAATTATCTTGAACTTCGGTAAAGAATAATACGTTACGTTAAGTAAAAAATATGTTTAAGAACATAATGTGGAAATTAGATAAATTAATTTTATGGACATATCAATTAGAATTAGCTTGTAACAATCTTGATACTACCACTGCAGGACAATTAATACTTATTAAAAAGCTTTACCAATTTACGCAATAATTTCAAAGAGTTCCACAGATTATCTCTTTAATATTAATACGTTAGGTAGTGACGTCATAATTGTAGTAATGAAATTTAATTCACGAAACATCAAAGCATATTTAAATAGGGCATTTAGCCCCCCAAAAAAGCCAACTTCCGCATTACCGAGCACGATCCATGACTGTTAACATTTCAAACAATGCGACAGCCAGTGTTTTGTAAACAGCTATTGTATTTTTACTGTCATTGTTCATCAGTCTCCATAAACCGACGCCGACGCCGACGCTGACGTTTCGTGCTCTACTTTCCAGGGTACTTTCCCATTTTATGAAAGACTTTAAGAAATTTTTTTTTGTAACTGACAATGCTTACTACAAATATTTTAAAAACATTTTGCTTGTTTAAATCACAGAGCTCGTTAAATTCCATAAAAAGATTGTCAAAAATTTTAAATATTTTTAAACTCCCACTTCTGTAATCCTCCCGCTCATCACTCCTCCACCCTACAACCACTTGCAATGCTTTATATAAAGTTAATAATGAAATTCGTTAAATTTATATTAACATTCCTGCCCTACATTTTATTTTCTATGGTACCTACTGTTCTTTTATCAGTGGTTGTCAACATTTCCTTTAATATACCTGCTAAGCACGAATCATGGATGGACCTTAAGATAATTCACTTTAGTGTACTTTTCAGCAGCTATGGCAGCTATCAAAATAATAATAATTGAAATCCGTATGCAGTGTAACAATTTGCATCAACAAGTTGCAATTTGGCAACGTTGTATGTTCTCATGGATTGCGCGCATACGAAGTACATACGCTAGTATATTATACTGGCTACGCTGCAATTGACAATGTTGCCATATCTCACAACAGTGCGATTGTATTCAGCCTGTATATGTATCTAAAAACGTATATGTATTGTGTACTGTCAGAAATGTATTTAAGTATTATTTTGTAGTTATTTTAAAAACTATTTTAGGAAGTTTTATAATTATGTTAATGGTAAGAAGGTTTATGTATCATAAAGCCGTAAAATAGCTCACAAAATGTAATATTATTTACGTAACAAGTAACTGTTTTGTATTAGATAAACCTTAAATACACATAACTATGTTTAGCTGTTTTATCTAAAATTTCAGCCTGCGCAGGTTTGTACTCGCAAAACTCGATTGACTTCAAATTTTGTTGTTTCTATATGCCTGTTATTTACTTTCCCATTCATTTCACATCAGACTAAGCCACAGCAAAGCTAGTATTTAAATTAATTACAGTTAAACTATATTTTAAAACACTTTTTGTTAGCATCGTGAAGTCAGTTGCAGTCTATACGTGGTTACATGTATTTAAAATGATTAATGTCTTCCTCTCAGAGCAACTCAACGTCAGAATGTTTTTTTCTAACGTACGAGATCATATATTATTAATTAATAGTCAAGTCACCACCGGAACTGACTCTGGCGACGTCTGACTGACAAGGGTAGCTACACATCGCAGGGGTAGCTACAAACCCCTGTGTCAGGGCCCGCTAATGAGTTTATATTCTTTCTTTTAGCCTTGAATTTTTAATATACAAGTATACCTACTACGAGTAATATATCCACCCCTTGGTTATTGCTTTTAATATTTCCTCATTTATTCAAATTTACTTTTTTTTATTCAATTTTTTATGCCGTGTCTTAATTTTTATGTAACAGTATAATATATATTGATACACTTGGCTATCAAATGTTCAATTATTTGTCGCATAATAAGTCGCAATATTATAGGAGATATTACAAATAAAGTAATTATTTTTTAACTTTTAATTATTAAAAGGATCAGAAGTTATAAAACATAAATCTCCATTTGACGTCACGTCCGCTGATTTGCCATCTCTTTTATTTAATAGAGATGCAACGAGTGTCTGTGTGATACGTCATTTACTACTAACAGCTGAATGATAGTCTCGATTATTTATTTAGTTCTATTATCGTTAACTTTTGCATATTTGAACAAATAGAAACACCGCTTTATGTATATATATATAAGGTTTTCCAACAAGAACTTTGTTTTTTCAATAGAGGCAACCCCAACAACATTTAGTTTTTTGACATATCTGTAGATGCTTTGGCAATTGTTACAATGAGTTCAATTTCGCTCGAAAATCGCATTAAAATAATAAAAAATCACTATGAAAATGGTGGATTTGTAAAAGTTATATTTCGTAAAATTCGTGATATTTTCAACAAGCAAAATTTCCGCATTTGGGCTTCTGAAAATCCAAGAAAGATTGTTGGGAAGCCTTTGCATGCTCAACGTGGCTGCTATGTGGTCTGGAGGCATGATTGGGTCAATTTCTTAGATTGTGATTGAAAGCAATTGAAAATTTTGATAAAAGAATCAACATCTATCAGCGTGGTCGTGGTGGATATTTGTTCGATATCATTTTTCATTCATAATTGTCAAACGTTACCCTTTCTAATACAATAAAAATTTGAAACATCTTCTTTTAAATTCCTTGTTTTATTTTGTTTTAAAAAACATAGTTCTTTTTTTAAATCACTATATATATATATATACATTTTCATACAATTAATTTAAAAGTTTCAACTTATATGTTTCAGAGCAAACCAAAAGACTATAAAGTAATAATTGAATATTATAACTACCACCGCAGTTAGTTGATTACAGTTTGCATGTTACTGCTAGATCATCCTCCCTTTCTTCCTTCTCCCCTATCCCTAACCTCAACCTCTAACCAATTAATCATCCACTACAGTTTTAAGCTTTGATTAAAATTCTCATAAATAATCAACGGTGAGAATATAGCAACGCTTTGCTGCTCAGTAGGTAGTGAAGAGTGAAGACCACTGATTTCGTGTTTGGTTTTAAATTGGCTGTATTCTAAGGGTTGTGTGGTTTACACAGTACACAATATACGACCTTGTGACCTCACTTTGTATCAATTATAAACCTATTATGTGTAAACACAAAGTCACGAGGAAGAAATAGGAACTATTCTAAATATTATTTGGTATTTATTTTACATACTTTTTAATAGATGATTCGATCAAGACTTAGACTAGGCGAATATGATCTAAATCATTAAAATCGGCAATTTACGAAAATGGTGTTAAGGGCTAATATATTGTAGTTCATGAAATGTTATATTACATAAAGATTACGTTATATAATTAATGTTTTATGTAATTTGTTATGGTATGTATTAAACTTGTAATTAAGAACACCAATGACTTAAAGAAGACAGTAATGTATAAGTAAATGTTCAAAACAAGTAAGTTTAAACTTTAACAAGACCTTAGATTGAATTTTGTCGAAATAAGAACATTAATCATAACGACAACGTGTCGTTAAATTAATAAAGACATATTACAAAATTGACAAATGAGCAAAAAGTTCTTAAGCAAATTGTCTGACTGCGACTAGATGGCTTATTTTACTATATAGTCTAGATACTCTAAATTATACTATGTATCATGTTCTTTATTTATTAGAGCAGACGGAAATATTGATTAGATGTTTTATGTTGAAGATGCACACACACACACACGATGGGAGCACGGAATAATTGTTGCACGTCTGAGACACTTAAGACCTTATGTCACAATTTATTAAGAGTAAAAACGTTAAGTTGACTAAGCGATTTTAGAACAAGAATTTTCTGCAAATTTAATATTTTATTTTAAACTGAATTGATCTCACTTTATTTATTTATGATTTCTCGGGCTTCCTAGGCATGTAGCCTTTTATCGCCCCTAATAATAGTTCTACTTTTTTTTTTAAACTTTATATCCCGACAACAAGAACCTTTTATATAACCCTTTCTTCAGATTCTCATTGCGCGCTAGTTAATATACCTTTCGAGAAATAATTAATAACTTTTCTAGCCCAATAAACACAAAATTAATATATTATCTTAAAAGGTACTTCATAAACGACTTGGAACTATTTTCATGGTTTTTGACCCCTTTTTTCGCGTCTTGTCACACATTATGAACTCATTTATCAAATTTTGAAAAATAAATTATTTTTTCTAGTCTTTTTAGTTTTATTTTATTTTGGTCTAATATTTTTTGAATTTTGAAATCTAACTAGATGTAACGCGCCAGTTTACAAATCATATGTTCCTCGCCCTCTCATCTCCCCCTCCCCTCTACCTCTCTTTACGTGTGACGTAATTACTGAAGTGAAATGGTTTGTTTTTACGTTTTTATGATTCGATAGATAGAGAACATGAGTTAGGAGTTGTATTCATCTGAGAAAAAGTAATTTGTTGATTCTATTAACAATAAATTAAGTAAATAAGAATATTGAAAGATGAACGTATTTTCAGTTATATCGGAGGAATAGATTTTAAGTGAAAGTTTATATTTGACCTACTTCTCAGATAAAAATTTATCTTGGAATGCGAGTTTCGCACTTTATAGCTTACCAAAAACAAATTCTACGCTTTAGTTTCTACTTCTTATATAGAAACTATCTTGCATTCCAAGTTTAACATTTTCTAGTTTACTACAACGTAATTCCATGATTCATTTTCTACCTGCGTTCAATCAAAAAATTGTGTTTTTAGTCGCGTCTTTTTAATCCGACTTTTATGCAATGTAGGTAATATTTCTTACATAAAAGTTATCTTAAAAGTACCTTGGATACATGTGAATATCTAATTAGTAACATTTATGTATAATTCTCTTCTAAACGTACCAGAAATATACGTCTAAAAACCCCTAATGTAAAAACAATGTCTAGTTTTTTTGAAGAAGTGTCCGTCCTAATCAATTTAACATTACGACATGTCAGACGCAAGCAAATGAGAGACGAATTCATTAATCATAGCGAGTGAACACCAGACCTTTTTCCCGTTGGTTTGGTTCAGCGCTCGTGATGTTCACTTGGGTAACTACGTCAACATTCACGGAATCTTATCATCTTAAATAATAATAATTATAACAATTTCTAAGTTTCAGTAAAAGGATCTTTTAAAATACAAAACATTTATCCTTTTTTTGTAAAGTTCTATAAACTTAATTAAATCTTTGCCAACTTTAATGAACAGGAGTAATCTAAATATCAGATCTCAGCAGCAAATGAAACCCGTTCTACCATTACCTTATCAAATCCACCCCATCTTAAACAACCCCATTCCCCTCCCTCAAAGAAATATATGTCCAACTTTTAGTTATATGCAAAACGTTACAAAATGATAAAACATAACTTAAAAATTATTAAGATTCTTACCTCGTCGTAGATATAGCTGTCAATTTCTTCAAGCGGTCTCCCGTACAATTTCTGGGGTACTGGTTCGTATTGATTTGGGAGTTGAGAGCCATCTTGGACACTTCTTTTTCTGCGTGGTTGAAAACCATATTCTCTAACAAGTCGTGCAGCCCCCTCTGCTCGTCTTCCGAGAGATTGACGTGTCAGGGGGCGCACCTGATGAACTTGTTGGGAATTTTGTGATTGTTGTGGTGCCTGGGGTTGCTGTGATGCGCTTGGACCGGGTTGGTCTTCACCGGCGTCAACGTCGGCGTCGGCATCACCAACATCATCAGGGGTTTCACCGGGTAAATCTTTTCCGGCGCAATCCGGAGACATTATAACTATGAATTAAAAAAATTGCAAGTTTTAGTGACTTCTTATTGTGTTCCGAAATTGTAGAATTGTACATGCGGGATGCTACTTTGGTTTTTTTTAACAGTAATCTTATTAAGTTTGTTGTAATGAGTAGTAAGTTCTTGTCGAAATATATTTCTTTAATTTAAAAAGGAAGGTATAGTTCAAATTACAAGAGTTCGGCGGTGACTCATACTTAAAACAAGTTGTGGGGTATAAACTGCCGATATAACTAAAAAGCACTGACTCACTTATTTTTCTATAATGTATATAAAAACGAATAAGATAAAATTCATTATCGTATTATAGTTTTATACCGCTCTTATAACATCTTTTAAGTATAAGTCGCCGCCGAACTCTCGTGATTTGGTCTATGTGCAGTTATTTATATAGTCACATCTGAATCATATTTCTTATGTTAAACTTTATCGATAGAATTGATTTTATGTATTCTTAGAAACCCGCTGAACACAAAACGTAAATTCACGTGTTATTTAACGTAATATTTGTTACTCTGTGTTACGTTTTATTACATACCGAAACTGCAATACTATTTTTTATATACTTTTCTAACAATATCATTATATAAATGGAATGGGCCTTTAATATGATCAGATCAGATTGACAACTACTTAGCTAGATTCAGACGAACAGTCCGTTTATCGTATACATCAATACTAAAGTACAATTAGAAATCGAATCGTACCGTGTAAAAGACTCGACTCCGAAATTCTGACGATTAACAAAATGAAACTAAAATCGAAAGCGAATCTGACTGAAGATCTTATCAGTAAGAAACTATCAGAAACTCTTCTTCTTTTTTAGGAAAATCATTTGAAATTTGTAGAAAAGAAGAAGAGGTTTTCTTTCGTTTTGGAGATCGTGTAAAAGGTACTTCAAAAGCACTTCAAATATTGTATTAATTTAATATGTGAAATTATATTGGGTTAGCAAGAAAGTAATTTCGTTTTTATAAATATTATAGGTGTCCTTTGCAAATTACGTAACACAAACGTCATTTGTAAATATTTTGGGGGGAACCCCTTCCCACTTTTGTTACGAAACTTATTTTAAACAAAAATTTGGTCCCATTTTTTTTTAGTGTTATTTATTTTTGATCTTGTTTCTTATCTTGATCTTTGATCTTGAATTTTAGATAAGATGTAATGTCATGACTCTTTGTAGATAATTACTCCTATTCACCCCCCCCCCCTCCTCATCCTAATTTTGAATTTTTTTTATACCACTTTCTAGTCAAGTTAGAATATCTTGCATAGAAGATTTATACACAAGTATAATCTAACCTCATACTTTTTTATATTAAAATGTATTTGTGTGTTAATGGAAAACAAATAAATAATTACTGACCAGGAGAAGACAAAGAAGAAGAAGCACTAGTTTATTTGAAAGTTGGTGTCAAACACACGTGACTTAAATTTCTGGTGACGTAACACTTAAAACACAGCCCGGCACTAAACACTAGAACGAGTTACAACACTGACACAAATTGTTACATTTCTGCAAAACATAAACATTTAAAAAATGCATCATCATCAGACACACATACATACTCAAACATGCAATAATTTTATTATATTTAATTAATTGAAAAATCAAGGAAATTGTTTAATTTTAACGGGAACTTTAACTGAGACTATTACAGTGATTGGTACTGCGGTTTCACAAAGGCAACCGACAAGGCGATCTGAATACGTTTCACACGAGGCTGTGAATAACCTCTGTAGACCAGTAAATAGCTTCTGCCAATTATCCAATCAAAACAAATCTGTCAGTCATTGTTAATCCAGTTAAAGTGCACCTCAAAGGCAAACTAGGATATCATTCGTTATATACATTTACATGTATATATATATATGTAGTTGAAATTACAAGAGATCAACTGTGACTCATGCTTAAATGAGGTTATAAAAGCCACATAAATATACGATACGGCGGCGAATTTGATCGAATTTGTTTTTATATACATTATAAAATAATTCGTGAGACAGAGCTATATCATTGTATCATAGATCTATACGATACAACTTATTTTAAGCATAAGTCGCCGCCAAACTCTCGTAATTTGAACTACATATATATATTTCAATATGAGAGAGTCTTTCAACAAAAGCGGTCATTTTAAAGATGTTTCAGTAAGAGGTGTTATTTTAAATCAACAGAAAAACGCAATATTTTTGTAAAAAATGGCGATATTTTAATTTTAATCCAAAGTACAAACTCTGAGGTTAGTAATAGAACACAATATCTGCAGAATGTCACCACAATGATGCTTGTATGTTGACAGTTCAAAAATAGCGCGAAATTTAAAATGACAGCTCTTGTTGAATATACATTCAAGCAGATTCCAATATATCAAGTAAAATTTAATTTGGAAAAATCTATAGTAGACATATATATTTTTTTGATAATTAAGAGTTTATCTTTCGAGACTTTTTTGGAATTTCCAATAATCCAGGTAGAATGTAACGCTTTAATTAGCTTATACAGGCCCGGATTTGAGGGAGGACAGGCGGGGCTACTGCCGCTGAGCCTCCACAATAGGGATCAAAGTAAGAAATATTTTAAAGGCTTGACGGAAAAAAATTGTTCCTTTCATTCTGAAAATAATTAGGGGCCTCCGCTCCTTCGTTGCCCCAGAGCCTCCACACCTCTAAATCCGGCACTGAGCTTATAGCACGCTAGCAAGTTGAATCTAGCACACTGTATTACAATTTCCATGTGAGAGGTAGAAAATGAAGCTGGGAATTAAAATATAGCAAGCTAGTAATCTTAAAACTGTACTGCAAGAAATTTTCGAATTTTGCTATAATAAGTTATTTTTGTTTTAAATTTGTATTTTAGTTTTAGGAATATGAGTACTTCAAATTTTGTAAAATTTAAAACATGACAGTGCAGTAAATATAATAAACTAGAGTACACAATGATTTTAAAAAGAGGCATTAAAAATGTGGTATAAAACTTTTCTAAGAGAAGGAGTATTAGCATATTATTTTTCTCAGTGGTTTTTCATCCCTTAATAGAAATAAAAGCCAGTCAAGAAAATGTTAAATCTTTAATTTAATTTACCTGTAATATACTTTCATATAACCATTTCCCAGAATTCCTTCGTAATAATTAAAGCTTGAAATATTAATTGAAAGCGAATTATTTTTTTTGGTTATACCTGACCTATATCTAAAAAACTTTTTTAATTTTTCTAGTCAGTTGAACATATTAAAACATCATAAACTTGGAAGAGAACTTTTTCAAACACTCTGTATGTAAAAGCAGCATGACCTTTGAACTTTTGACTTTAACACCGTTCCTTCGTTTCGTATCGTTGTACAAGCTTCGGATAAAGGAGTTTTGCTTCTAGCAATTAGCAGAAAGACAACCTGTTTCTGTTCGGACAGGTACTCAAACAAATTCTTACCATTTTTAATATATAAAAGGAAAACTTTATAATAATTATATACGTATTTATAGAAAGGTCACATTAATATGACAAGTTTTGCTCTTGTAAAAATGTTAAGCTAATGAAAATAACACAGCGTACTCGTTTTGTCGGTTGTAATATAAAGGAAATTTGTGTATTGAATCTTTAACGCTTTACTCTTTTATTAGCTTATTAACTATCATCTATATTACTAAACATAATATTTTTTTTACCTAAAGCTACATTTTATTATCTTGCAAAGTTTAGTATAATTGTGTAAAGTATCATTCCCACTCACAGCTTTAATTTAATTTTGTATTTAATTTAAATTGTTTACCATATGTTTTAAGTTTTTTTAGAACCTTACAATGTCCAATGTTTTACATTAAAAGTATTAAATTAAGAAAAACTGTATTATATTATAACCTCCAAAATGTGACAATCTGTCAAAATGCAATAGGATTTATTTTTAGAAGAAGTTTAATGTAAGTTTTTGAAAAATATATATTATATATATTATATAATATTTTGTCGAACTGTCAAAATTTATATTACTAACTATGCATACGCACCAACTAAATTAACTAAACTTAAATTGAAAAGGTGAAAATGTGAAAAGGAATGCTTAAACGAAAACCTGAAATCTAGATTACAATATTAAATAAAAACAGGTAATTAAATATCAAAACAGTGAGTGGGAATGAGGCTTAACATTATCATTAAATAAATTTATTAATTTATAGAATGTATGTCGGAAGATAGCTTTTATTATGTAACCTTACATATTATTAACATAACAAAATGTTATAAACCTTAAATATATAGAGGTATCTATGTTTACCATGCACCACCTTAAAACGAATTGAAACAAATCAATGATTAGAAAAAACTTCAAGAATTACTATGCTTGAATACTACTGTATACTAATTTTTTTAGATATCTTAAATTTCATGACATGTTTCACAATCCTTTGTCAATTTTACGTCGTACTTAAAAAGTAATATTTCAAATAGAATTTTTCCAACGTCCAGTTGTCAAAACCACGATTCCATTACAAAACTTTTTAAGAGATCCACATTAATTGTATTGTCTATTACATTCTAGCTAAAGTAATAATTACTTGCATTTCTTAAGTACCTTTACGTCAAACGATTTATTTATTTGTTTGAATAAAACTAACTAAGTAACTAAAGAAGGGAAGCGCTACGCCTGACGTAGCACGTAGCATGTAGCTTCTACGTCGTAGAGGTGTAAGCTAAAACAATGATAAAACAAAGAGAAAATGTAAACAATGAACTTAGGTAAAGTTATATATATATATATATATATATATATATATATTCTATTTCATCCAATAGCTCTATAGTTACTAGAATAACATAATGCAAACCGACTGGTAATTACTTTGTATATAGTGGCGTCGGCGTCGCGGCGTTAGTGTTAGTGTTACTATTGGCTAACTGAAAATTCAAACAAGTGCTTTTTAGAATATAATTAGAATGTGTAAATTAGCATAATTAAAAGCACCGTATCTCATCGATACGTAGTTTGTACTTGCTTTACAATGAGAGGAGCACTTTATAAAAAAATGTAATTACCATACTCTAAGTGATTGTAAGAATAAACAAAGTGAATTCAGTAAGTTTAAGAAACTATTAGCTTAATGATCACTGTAAGACAAAATAGAGCGTTGTTTCTTTTTGTTCAATGTGTTCTCGATGGTGTTGGTTTTAGATTTGTATAAGAAAGACAAACTTTCTTAAGAAGTAGTACATACCTCTAGCCGTAATAGAATTTTTCCGTCGATAATAAATTTAAATATTAATTACTTACAACAAGGAGTAACTTAAGGTAGAATATCAACGGACATCATTACCTAATCATCCTCAAAATTTGAAGTTTCAATCATTTGCAATGACGGCAATGAGAGTGAATGAGAGGCAAATACATTTGACGTGTAATTACACCAGTTTTTTTAATGTAAAATATAGTATAAATAAACAGGTAGATTTTCTATTAAAATTAGCTTGGAAATAGTAAATTATTCTTGCGAATAAATATATAATGATAAATGATTGACCTTCTAGCTATTTAAATAAGATAATGTGAACTTGAATATTTTTTTAAAGTGAACGTGTGTGTTTTTGAAATACGACACCAATTGATTGAATATTAATAGTTATTTGTATTTGATAGTTGATTTTTTCTTGCAGATTGGAAAATATAATCAACGAAGGGAATTTGCAACCCCCTCTTCACCGCCAGTTGTTCAACTAAGGTAAGTTTCTTTTATTTATGATTATGATTTATTTTATAAATATTGAATAAAAGGGAAGCAGGGATGAAAACGTACGCATAATCATACCACTAAGTCGTAGGTCGTAGAACTGTTGACAATGCTGACAGTAACACATTTATACGAGCCGCTAGTCTTTGCTGCTTACGCTTTCCATTATACTTCCCCTCTATTTCATGTTTGATTGAGAAATCCAATGCGTTAACTAAGCTCCGTACTACGAAACAATTGCTATTACTATTTCATATTACGTAGTGTTAACACGGTCTATAGAAAAGGATGCCAAATAGTAGAAATACATTGCAGAGAAAAGAATAGTTGCGTATCTCAGCTAAACAAAATTACTAGCGGTCAAAATTAATTTTCTAGAGTATAAAATATCTCAAAAGTTTGAGGGCATTTAACTTTGACGTCATATCGGAATCAACATATTCAAATTTCAATATTCATTAACTAACTTATGACAAGTTTACAACAAACAACATTATAATATGAACCTTTAGTTATAATTAGAAATTACTATAACAACAATATTAGTGTTAATTACATAAATGATGTTCGATGGATGGTAATTGACACTATGCAGCGTTACTGGTAATGGTAGTCCAGGCGCATGCAACAGAATATACCGAACGCCATGGTTGTTGCCTATATAGTTCAATGCAGGCGCTTTAAATATTCATGAACATAAAATCTATAGCGAAAAAGTAGAGTATGGGAGTTTGATTGTATTTATTTGTTTATTGTATTATCTTATTACTGTTTATGTATTTGTATATATATTTTATGTATATACTTGTTGGAATTTAGCATAAGGGGAGCTACTATAGTTAAAATTACGAGAGGTCGACGACGACTCATACTTGAAACAAGTTGTGCCGTATAAACAGACGATACAACAAAAAAGCACTGACTCACTTATTTTTCTATAATGTATATAGAATCGAATAAGATAATATTCATTATCCTATCATTCATTTATACGACTCTTATAACCATGTTTAAGTATGAGTCGCCGCCGACCTTATACAGGCCCGGATTTCAGGGAGCGCAGGCGGGGCTGTTGCCCCGGGGCCTCCACAATAGGGATCAAAGTACTAAATATTTGAAAGACATGACGGAAAAAAATTGTTCCTTTTATTCGAAAAATAATTAGGGGCCTCCGCTGCTTCGTTGTCCCAGAGCCTCCACACCTCTAAATCCGGCACTGAGCTTATAGCACGTTAGCAAGTTGAATCTTGCACACTGTATTACAATTTCTATGTGAGAGGTAGAAAATTAAGCTGGGAATTAAAATGTAGCAAGCTAGTAATCTTAAAATTGTACTGCAAGAAATTTTCAAATTTTGCTAAAATAAGTTAATTTTTTTTTTAAATTTATATTTTAGTTTTAGGAATATGTGTACTCCAAATTTTGTAAAATTTAAAACATGACAGTGCAGTAAATATGATAAACTAGAGTACACAATGATTTTAAAAAGAGGCATTAAAAATGTGGTATAAAACATGGTACGCTTTTCTTTCTTAGCGCTATGTTTAATTTTCTAAGAGAAGAGTATTAGCATATTATTTTTCTCAGTGGTTTTTCATCCCTTAATAGAAATAAAAAACCGTCAAGAAAATGTTAAATCTTTAATTTAATTTACCTGTAATATACTTTCATATAACCATTTCCCAGAATTCCTTCGTAATAATTATTATTATACGACTCTTATAACCATGTTTAAGTATGAGTCGCCGCCGAACTCTCGCAATTTGAACTATATTTATGTTTCGTTGCCTTGTTTTATTTAAATCAAATGGGTCACCCTTCCTTAATTTTAACTAAAAATATGCTTTTAAATTCCATCCATATTTTAATTTACATAGAAAAATTAATTAAAATTTTTAAATCACATAATAAAAAGAATGTTGATGTATTAAAGCAATATTACATTTTTATGAATCACATGAAATTTAAATTACGTAACATTAATTGATTTTGAAGCCTTGTTTTTAATATTGAGTCTATTTTTTCAAATAATAATTAATATAAATTACTTTACTTACTAATTAGCTTAGAAATTTTATAATTAGAAATTATTATAATTTTTTTTTTATAAAATAGAAAGAATAAATAGAATAGAAGAATTTTTTTTCACAATACCGCCGCCCACCTGCTCATTTTGGCTTTATGATAATTACCAACAAGTTATAAATACATCACTGGCCCTATCGTCATAATACAGTTACATAATATGCAAAAAGTAATTACAGAAAAGTTAAATGAATTCTCTAAGTATCACAATGAACCAATTACAATTTCAATTATATATCTTCTCTACGTATAAATGCATTACAAAGTCGAATTGATTATAGTCATCAATTGTTATTACAAAAAGTGACCCATTTGATAAATTCTTTGATGTTGCGACCAGTAGAACAGTGGAGCAGTGAAGCAAATAACGAGAGCCCCGACTGCATGACAATCAATTTAAAACGCTGGACAAAAATCAATAGACATTTGCATGACCTTCTGTGAAAACAAAGTATAAAACAATTGCATTCTCTAGGGGTATTCATTTCACCCGTTATTGTGTTATAGCTGTTAAATTTGTTAACGTGTGAACGTGTTGTAAGAGTATTAGAGCTCTCTCACACTTACAAGAGTTCGGTGGAGATTTATGCTTAAAAGAGGTTGTAATACCTGTATAAAACTACGGTACGATGGTGAAAAAATTAGTGAAATAGTCACAGAAAACAATTGGATATACATACTATATTCAAGGTATATATATTCATGTATATTGCACATGTAAAACATACACTGTATGTCATATGTATGTGCAAATGTAATAGTAATGCATATTTAAACATTCCTTCATCATTTCTTGTGCTAAGCTACTCCTCTATATAATCTTTATATATTTTTAATTATCAAAACCTTCTTTCAAAAGCATTATCTGCTGTAAAATTGATTAAAACTTAAACAGTTTTATATTGTTGAACAAGTTTTAATACCCGTAAACCAAATTATCTTAATGTAATTCCAAGTTCGTTAAGTGCTTTTGTAGATTGGTTAACGTCAATAATTAACGACTAACTTCCGGTTGTAATCGATATATTAAATGTGGTGTATTGGTTGGGGTTGTTTCTTAAGGGTGAAAATAAATAAAAAAGACTTTCTTAAAATCTTCACCAGTTGTTAAGTATTAAGTTAATTACTTATTATAAGAGAAAATCAAATGTTAAATGAGATTATTATTAAATTTAAGTCATTAATTTACTTATGGTATATTTTTTACTGTTCATTATTTTTAAGAGTTACATTAATATGTGTTTTGTTACCTTTTTTATTTAATCTGTAAAGAGAAATGTAATGTATGATTTCTAGCGTAGTGTTTTATGCTTATTTCGGCTAATTTTTAATTATCTGTTACGGTTTTGAATACATATGTATATACCCAGTAAACATTTGATGAAGTGTCCCTTTTTGTGACGTTTCTATCACTATTTCACATCAATTATAGTTCGCATCAACTTTATCTTCATTTGTATTCCGACAGGTGGAGTGGTTCCGTCATCTGTAGCCGATAAAACAGACATTTCATATGAACGATTGTGAGAAACTGAACTATAAATGAGCTCTTTCATGACAAAAAATCACACGCATCTCCAATATGATGTCAAAGTGACTCCAAAATGCTCCAAAATGTTTACTGGGTATTTTCAACAGGGGCTGTCTTAATTCACCTTTTTAACCTTCAACCTTAACTTAGGGTCTCATTTGTAACTTTTTCTCCGATGCCATGCGTCATGAATTTAATGACACTAGTGTGATATTTATTTGTTTTTTAATATTGGAAAATAAAACCCAGTAAACATTTTAGAGTCATTTTTCCATCATATTGAAGATGGGTATGATTTTTTTCTCATGAAAGAATTCATTTACAGTTCAGTTTCTCACAACCGTTCATATGAAGTGTCTATTTCATCGGCTACAAATGGCGAAACCACTCCATCTGTCGGAATACAAATGAAGATAAAGTTGATGCGAACTATAATTGAAGTGAAATAGTGATGGAAACGTCACAAAAAGGGACGCTTCACCAAATTGTTTACTGGGAAGTCTAACCTCAAGTTGCATTTTCGCTACAAATTTATTTTCCAATATTAACAAACACTTTCGTCAGAGAAATACTTACAAAATAAGACCCTTAGTTAAAGAACAGGGTCTAAGACTTAATACCTAATATTCTACTATACTTTACATGTATACAAGAGACTTTTCCATATTTTTATGCTTCTAACTTAACCCGCTTGTTTTGTAACTTTTTAACAGCGCCCTTTAACAATTTGTCAAAATTAAGTTGACAAAGAATAGGCTCTGACAATAAATAATAAACTACGATTGTAGCATAAAAACTATTGAAGAAGAAATTAAGAAATTCAGCCAAAGCGTTAGCAATCACTATTATAATATTGCAATTAATTTATTAGATAAAATACAGATCAGATTTTAAGAGACTAAAATACAGAGTATGTAGAAATTATCTCAATGTTTTTATAAACTTAATTGTCATAGGTAATGGACGGGTATCCCTTAATCTAGGTTAAGTTCATAATTAGCACAGGTATTTCTTGTTCATAAAACAATATAGATTGTAACGTAGCAAAATAAATGAAAATAAGAATAACAAAGAATAGCTCCGGTACACTAGAGCTGCCATAAGCAGCCTAAATTGTAATACGTTATTCAGGGATTGATGGGAGTTATTCAGATATGCATTTCCAGTGAAATTCCTCTTAAAATTATAAAATAATCCTTATCCTACCTGTCACAAGATTCATAAGCTGTATCTTTCATCGTCTATAAATATTACACTATTCTAAATATAATTCAGAATAAAGCTTCAGCGACACGAAAACTTTTTTATTTATACGAATATATTTAAGACAAAATTTATTTGAACTTTAATTAAGAAACTAAATATCTCATTATATAAACTTTAAAGAATATTCGCCCTAAATTTTATATTAACTGAACCAGAGACAAAGTGACTAAAACAATTAACTTTTTAATTATCCGGTTTTTTTTAAATGCTTAGAAGATTTTTTTAATCATAAAGTTGTAAAGTCAAGAAGCTCCTCTGAATATAAACTATGAATTTTATATAAGTACACGAGAGCTTTCTTGAATTAAAAGCACGCGCTACGTTAAAAGTATATGAAAAAAGCTCGGACCACGTCATAACGAATATGTGAGATCAGGCGGTGAATTAGAAGTAATAATAATTCCAAATGATGTAACACTTCAATCGATTGATTTGAAACGAAAGGAACTTTTGTATCGGCTGATTTGATTATTGGTGCTACGGAGCTTTTGGGAAATGATAAATGGTTATCAAGTTATCATTTCTTAAGAAGCTTTTTCTTGACACCTGAGCTTTTAATGTTTCTAAATATAATATAATTGTTTTATCAATAAATTTGTAGCATTTACGTAATATATATATGTATCAGATACTTTTAGAAACTAAATGAACTAACATTCTTTTATAGGTATGTATAAATATTCTAAGAAGCAATCAGTATAGCTTCTACTCAAGTTGCAGCTCTTGAATATTCTAGATTTTTGTGTTAGGGAGACTTAGTAATATTCGATGTATTCTTTAATGTAATTTTTTTTATATAAACGTAACTTGTAATTATTTACCAGAGTAACATTTAGGTACTCCAAAAATTATGAATTTTATGTAACGGGTAACATATGTAACGAGTAACTTATGTAACGGGTACAGTCTTTTATGTTAAATATATGTAACTGTGTTTAGTGTGTTATAATTTTCAAACAACGGCGCAAAGGCAGGCATTTTGTTTATTTTCTAAGAATTGCGACGGTTCTCTTTTAGGCCTATACGCAAGACCTGTCAAATAGAGAATGCCCCGAATGTTGGCGGCCCGGGTTTTACGTTTTACCCCAAATAATTTTCCATTTACATATTTTACATTTTTAATTCTTGATTTACTGATAAACCTATGTAACAGACGTATAAATCTTAGCTCTTGAGTATTTTGAAAAGAAAAAAAATCAGTAAGAGAAAATATTCGTACATTATAAATTAATAAACTAATTGCTGAAAGCCAATTATCCGAAACTAACAATATTAAAAATGTATAGCACTTATTAAACTTTCAGGTAAATTGATCGAAAAGTTTGATATTTTCATAGGTCTACAAACATTTCCACGATGAAATATTATAAATATATTTTCTAACCTAGGATTAACTGGGTTAATCGCTGTATTATGCATTAATTCATGTTAAAAGAATCCACCAGAGACCAGTCAAAAGTAAAAGTTCATGTGAGATGTTTATAGAGAAGTGGTATGTTAATTATTAATCACCCTATAGTTATGTAGTGACGTCATTCACAAGTTTATTTATATTTTAATAAATTAGTTGAACAAATAGTCGTACTTCACGTGAAAAAGTTACAAACAGACCACGTACTTGTGTTAATGCCATCAATGACAATAAAACATTTGGAAATTGTTTGGAAAATGTTATATGTGACGTGAAAGCTCAAAGCGTTAACGTTAGCAAGCTACAGCCAACGGCAAACGGCTCGTTAAACAAGCGTGTTCGTTATTTTTAAAATAATGGAAATCTATTTTTGAATTTACGTTTCATGATTCAAACTTTATCATTAATGTTTAAATTGTAATTCAGTATAAAAGTTTCGTAGAGAAAAAGCTCGTTTTATTATTAATTCTAACGCACTTGTCTCATTAATTATATACAAGACCTTTTAATTAATCCAAGTTTTGTACGAGGCGAAGATATAAACTATAGATTTTTCCAATTTTTCCAATTTTCACACAACACATTACATTACTCACAGAACAATCAATAGTTTGTTAAATCATATTTACATAATCAATTTCGATTAAAATTGTCATTTTTTTAAATGAAATAATTTTTATTGTTGTTATCACATTGTTGAATGGTGAGTTTTCCACCTTCCACCCCCCGATTTTCACTACTACACTATTATTTCATAATGTTATACTTAAAAACTAAATTTACAGTTTATTAATTATTTATATATTATTTTAATAATTTTTAAGTTTAATGGTTTAGGTTTGACTCTCGGCACTGGTTGAAGGAAACAGGATCTCTGTTTTGATTGTATTTTCATTGCGTACATTTTCCCGGAGATCCGGTTCAAACCCCGATGTTCTATTATACGCAACTACCATTGCAGTTGATGTCCGAAACGACACTGAGGCTCGTTCCAACAGATAGTGGTGGGGGGAACGCAGTAAACGCGAGCACAGGGCTACGGGCTACGAGAGCTCTACGGTACTGACAAGTAGTGGGGGGTTCACGGGTTGGGGAACGTAGCGCAGGGTTCTACGGAGCTACGCTGCTACAAGAATCACTCGAGAAGTGAACGTCGTTGAGTTATACTCACGGTTGGTGGCAGGCAGGCTGGCCTGGTTGCTCAAACTTACTGGAAACCAGATCAGGCTGTGTCCCAATTACATACATACGAGTATTATAGAAATCTTTATTTCTACGTTGAGAAAAAAGATTTACATCTTGGAATTATTATGTGACTGGACCCGTACACTTGTTATGAAGCTCTCAGGCAAGGGGCTTATGGGCTTAGCTTTAAATTAGCTCATATGCTCCTTGCTGGTGAGTTTTTTAATAATATTGATTGTATGAAACTTAATCAAAGCAATTGAAGGTAATAAATGTTAAATGTTGTGTGTGTTCCCAACTTGAATGTTTCCATTCTTAGTTGATGTTACATCTTTCAAAAAAATGATGTTATATATTTTATTTATTTATTTTCAATGTTGCATCAATACTGATAGTCACCTGATTATTTTTGTAAACGGTTTCATAATTAGGTATTTGATTTATCTGATTATAAAACTGATATAGTTTTAGATTATTAAAGGGTCTTCTATGACAATTTTTTTAAGTATCGTACAAAGCAGGAAAATTTGCAGAATTGAGCGAGTGTTTCTTGTTTAATATGTGTGTAAGGAGAGAGAGACAGAGAGGGGGAGAGAGAGGGGGGGAAGAGCAGGATAGGAAGGACTGATGCCTCTAGCCTTATACGTGTATGGCTTCCAAATAGTTGTCAATTGATACGTTTGAGTTTTTGATTTTGAGAAACCCCAAAAATATTAGATGTTATATTTTCTCTAAAAGCCTCAGCCGTAAAATTATTTTTCAATAATTCGTTTAATACTAATAGTTAAAACAGTAATTTCCTTAAAATATAAATTTTACCCTTTCCCTTCTACAAATTGTCATCTTTGTTATAAAACAAAATGTAAAAAAAATCACTCTTATAGACATAGTGCTACTTATTACTAACTCAATCAATACAAATAGTATTGATATATTAAATATGGTAAACAAAAATGAATAAAATTAATTACTTATTATTCTACAGACTCTACGGACTCTCTCACACTGATACCTGCGACTATTTCCGAAATCCGACTTTTTTAGTATGGTTTATCATGGGAAGAATTTTCTTTTGTAACCACTGTTGTAAAATAATCCTCAGTTCAAAAAATTAAGTCGATAGACATATATTAAACATATTTTTCAATAAAGATGTAAAAATTTGACTTTAGAAATTGTGTTTGCAAGCCCACAAACACATAAGACACATCTCCAATTTATCTCTCAGATAAAAGAATGTTTAATCAAACAATTTCTTACTGGACAAAGTAATTGAATGTGATTTTGTGAACAGTAACTGGTTACTGTTCATATCGCCGTAAATATTAACTACATTTCTACTTCTTAGTTTATCAGCATCTATTCTTAGATCATGAATCTTTAAACGCCGCATTAAAAGGAAAATGTTGAATTGAATCAAATAAACATTTCATGTAACAGCCATTTAAATAGTAGGAAATGTTTGAACAGTATGACAATACTGTGAATTTATTCTGTTAGCGCTAAGAACACAAAATAAATATTTTGAGGTTATAATTGTAACATTTATGTATTTTATTCAGTTATTTATAGTGTCATATATAACTCTCATACAATGTTATATCAGTGTTACCAGTACTCCCACTTCTGAGTTGTATACACCTAGATCTGGGTTTTTTTATTGTCATCTGGGTGACACTTGTATTAACATCATATTTAAATTTTATCAAATTCTGTAGTGGAATATAATCGTATCTGTTCATAGTTGGGACACGCACTATGAGTATATCATAGAATACTGTAACTAAACATAACCTAAAACATAGTTGGGCGTCGCGACACACACAAGGGTGGGTTACATTCCCTCCCCTTTCAACCCCGTATCACTCCCACCACTCTCGCGAATGGAATACAGTGAAAAGCACGCGACAATACCACCACGGTTATATTGACTAGAACTATGTGGCCGGTGAAGTTTTCAACAGAAGTAGCTAAATACCTAGATGGCTCTGCTAGCAGTGAGCGACAGTTGTAACAACTGTATCATAAAAATTATACAACAAGTCTAATAATTTGAAACTCCTATCAAAGTAAAATTACGTTAAATGGACTTAGAAGTTAAGAGTTAAGTTGGATTTAGGTTTAAGTGGTTACCATGGTTACTTAGAGAGAAGGAAAGAATTGGTTGAATGGTGATGGATATAGAGCGTGACAAAAAGCAAAAAGTTGTTAGATATTTATTGTTGATAAAATTAACAACTTGTCGTTAACCTATTTCTGTATTTGTTAAGTATAAACGTTATTTATAAAACTGATCGAGTGTTACGTTAGCTAACGATGAACAGTGGTTTAAAACATAAATCATTGTTTTCACTTATTAGGGGCATACACAAATCACATGCCCTGATCAAGGAAGGGAGGGATTATAATACTCTTAACATAAATATCTAAATAATTAAATATATATCGGCAACTTCCCCTTAATGTCCTGTAATAAATCACATCGACGTCATGATCATTTTCTGTTAACACCACCTCCAGCATTCTCCAGCTCGAACTCATTCGATTAAAGTATTTAGTTTTAAATTGTACAAGTAATGTGAAAGCTTTATAAAGTTTAGTCTTAAAGCTCCTTTTATCAGCAATAACCATTTTTACTGTCGTACTTTTGAAACATTATTCCATTACTGTAAGTCTGTTTATTGCAACATTAAAGTAAACGTTGTGTTTTATTATTTTTCTATTAATAAATTCACGTTAACGCGAGAAAACTTTGTAAAAAAAGCTCTAACATAAAGCTCACTTCGAGAGAATATTTTTTTGTAAAACAAACTCTATTTATAAATACTTTGTTTAAAATTTGGAATCGCAAGGCCTAGGTTATTCCACCCAGATCTGGGTTTTCTGATTGTCATATTAGTTGATTGGTTTTTCACTAAAATAATTCATTAGCTGAGTTTTTCGATATTTTCATATTTTAAGTCAAGTTGTGTGAGATACAAATGATTTCGCATTTCTAAAGAAAATTTCAACATGTTTCAAACCAAAACAGATGGGTAAAGGGTACTAGGTTTATTTTAGGTTGAAACACCCCTGAAATTTATCATAAACACATTTTCCCATCCATTTTAATTATGTTTTTCTGTCACCATTTTCTGTTATTTTTACAACTAATTTTTGTTCGCGAACTCGGTCATAAACTGCGCCCCTGGGAATCTCTAAACCAATAGGAAATTTGATACGTTTAAAAGATGTTTGCTATATATATAAAAAACCATATAAGATAGATTCAAAACAAACCACTTAAAAGAATTAATATTTGTGTATTTTAATTTCTTTTCAAATATTGATACTACCCTAATATAATCAGTAAAATGAAATAGATACGAAAAATCTCTATAAATGAAATTCTACTAAAACTTGAAAAATAAATATTTTATTAGACCTTTTCCTCGAAACGCACCCCCCCCCCACTCCCCCGGTGCTTTCTCTATCTTCTTAGATGCTGCAGATATGGATCTTTATGCCAAAAGACATTTATGTTTTTATAGATTTTTGTCTTAGGCAAACAAAGTAAACGAAACTCAATTAAGACGCTTTCTCTACAACCAATGTAGGACGCCTATACCACGTAGTAAGGGCGGGGGGGGGAAGAGGTGCTCCATGTTTATAAAACATGAAATAAGTTTATCTTTAAAAGCTTTCTGTTCTTAAGAGGACCTGATACTTCTTAAGAAGATTAATTTTATAAAGTGTTTTTAATTTTAAATATTGTATATTTAGAATAATCATAAATATTCAGAATTATAAAAAGCACAAAGTTTCAAGTAAATAAACAAAATATTTTACCAACAAATCAGTAAGTAAGTTTTTCTATTTTCAAGTCTGGCAAAGTTTTTGACATAAAAGCTCCCGCTAAACTAAGTAATAAAGATCGATGAAGTGGATTTTTATTGTGTCTATGAAAATAAAAACACATTTCTAAAGTCAATAGAATATATCTGTGTTTAATCAATCCATCCCATCATTGCTATATTGTTGAAGCTTTGTGCTTAAAGCTCTAAGCTTTACGACATGGTTTATGGGCCTGAGCTTAACTTAATACTTTTATCTTAAACAATTAATTTCATTGATATTGAAAAGACAATCTGGATAATAGGCAATAAATCCTGTTAGAGTTTTGTTAGTTTTAATCAATTACTTAAGCTATTTATGTTGATTTATTAATAGCAATTATATAATCAAATTCATTAATGTGATTAATACGTAATTATGACAAAGTTCCAACAGTTGTCCTCAGGAACGTGCCCTGTGGTCCATAAGTCTTTAGATTAGCATTTCTGTTGTTCCTCTGTGGGATGTCATCGTTAGGCCTGGGTTGAGTCTGAGCGATATACTGGTAGTAGACATGGGACCATGAACAGAAAACTAACTATATATTACATAGAACAAAACTGTAAAATACCTACACTACCAAGATATATTATACTGATATTAAACTTTCAATAGATATCCAACCAAGCCTTACTCAGTGTGCCGGCACTATAAATGAGGGGGAGGAAGCGGGGGTGGTATATTTATTTGTGCAGTGACGTCATGAACACATTATAAATTCTTTATAAATGTCGTAGCTTTATATTCTTTAATATCTCTCGTACAATATGGCGGCGTACACTTAGTAAATAAGGTGGTCATTAAAAAAGATCAAAGATAGTAAGAAAACCTTGTGAAGAAAAAGACCTTGATATGTTCAACGTGATAAAAAGTTACAATTGTATGCTCCATGAAATACGACTAACCCCGAGTAAAACTGACTGACCCGAGTTACTTTACCGAGTATGTTTTTTAAATTTTTCAACAAGCAAGAGAGAATTAATGAGACCAATTTGCTAAAAAATTATTTTTATACCTAAATAATTATCTATACATTCATATATGAATGGTCCAAACCACTTCAAATATATAATAATGATCTATAGAACATGACAATTGTCATCACTGCTCTGACTTACCGTTCTTTTATCCGTAACCGTAACCTTAAGACTAATTCTAAGAGAAGCAAGCAAATTCTACCAAACATATATCACAGAAGAAATGTACGTACATTCTTGTCGTAGTCTAAAGACAACGCAAATCTTTAGCAAGCTAACATAAGATAGCTAAATACAAATAAAATACTTTTACCATTATTCGCCTGTCAACGCCTTATACTTATTTCTACAATACAGTAATACAAGGTGGTAAATATGTCTTGTTGACACACTGTATTGTCATCAGAATATAGTACAATTGAACATGTACCCTGTCAAGTTTAACCCCAGTTTGGTGTTGTTATAAAATACCCCTCGCACTAAGTCCGGGGTACATTCAGTGCGGTACTGAATAGAATTTTTTAGGCTAGTTACTTGTTAAGGATATATAAGTAAATGCAACATAGTTATTATTGGTTTGATAGGAAAGAAATTTCAGTTTTCCAAAGTAGAAAGCTTCTTCATACTCGTTAGCTTGCTACAAACTAATTTGCTATGAAATAAAACACATTTTTTTATACAAGAGTTAAATCAGTTCTCACCAACGTAGCTCTTAAGGGGGGGTAAGGTTTCAACTTTTTTTTTTAAATTTATTTATATTATTGTACAACACATTAAGTTTATTGTGTAAAAATGTAAAGTCAATTGGAGTAAAACTGTCGGAGATATAGAGTTTTAAGTCTTCACCTATCTGGTTTGCTTTCGTGTTACTTTGAAACTTTTAAATACGGTTTCTCACACATAGCTTTTTCAGAGTCGGTGTCCCCTCTAGCTCAAAATCTACTGGACCGATTCTTTTGAAATTTTGCGCACTCTTTCTTTACATAATTGCCGAGGTAACGCTGTCGAGTTTCTTTTAATTTTTTAATTTAAACGTATTTTAAAATAACAAAGTTTCTGATTTTTTTCATGAAAAATCAGTATTTTGACTTTTAAGTGCTGTAACAAATTGAAAAAGCAATAAAGAAATAAAAACTCGACAACGTTACCTGCAGAAACTTATCAACTGATGAAAGCATTTTGGTTTTTCGATTTCAGAAAATCCAGTGATGAGTTATGAGTGGAACCGCAATGTTACTTTTTTTTGTAACGTCTGTCAATGCCTCATTTCTTGATATTTATTTATGAAAATTTCACAAAGTATTCTTCAAATGTCATTTTATCATGTAGTAATTATAGAAATAATTATATATTAACTGTGTCGTCAAAAAACATTATCGAAAATATGCTTCTTTTTTATCGTTTTGACCTTACCCTCCCCTTAAACTAATAAGGGGAGATTTAAGTTCTTTAATAATGAAATTTTAACACATATCGTTTGAAGGTTGGTATTATCTAAAAATCATGAACCTCAGAATCTTTCTTGTGTTTACAAAGATTAGAAGTGAAACGCATCTTTATTCTAAAATAAGCTAAAGTGATATCTGTCAAATAGGGAAACCTCAACATTAACAAAACCAAAAATTACGTTCATACCAACCTAAAACAATAAATCGACTTATTTTAGAAACGCCTCTTACTGATTTCTTACAAAATCAATTTAAATTCTCTATTGAATTTATTGTTTAGTCCGTGGAAACATTCAATATGTGGTAAATATCAAGAATGCTTGTTGGTTTAACAACGAAATGTTGAAATATACATCTAGGAACACGAACACGAAGGTAAATATACACAGATCTGTGTGAATGCATGTGGTGACGGATATAATGACGACTGTGGTGGGAGGAGATGGTCTAAGACAATGCTATACATACGAGTATATCAATATCATTACAGTCTCTGCTGGTTTAGACCCGCTACTAGCATGTCTTTGTGAATTACAGATTGATATATGAGTATAAATGAAATGTAGTCGGGTGGTTCAATGAGTTCATATCTTCGACTAAAAATGAGTATGAAATATCTATCTAGGATAGCTTAACCGAAAAAGCATCTATGCACTAAATAGAAGAACTTCGATAGAACTTTATGAATCCCAAATTCTTAACAGTATATTTCTTTTTGTTTTAAAAAACAAAAACTTTTAACTACTAATATTTTTCCAAAATAGATCTTCTACATATATTATTTCTACATCTAATAAGCTTTAAATCAAATTTTTACAAGTTAAATTGTCTTTACTAACTTAAGTTAAAGTTAGAGACGCTTTTGTATTTTCAAGAAAGTTAAAAGCTCATTTAATACCTAAACTTAAAGTGAAGTAGAGAAGCAATTTATTAAAATCGGATCAAACAGGTACTCCCTCCCTGTGTTGTTTATTCATAGTTAGAAGCTCAAGTGTTCAGTATTTGGCGTTGTCGTAAAACGGTAATTAATTTTAAAGTTATTCTTGTATTTACTGGGTCTAAGAGACCCGTAAAAGTTGTTCAAAACTTGTAAGGAATGTAATTGTTTGTTATATGAAAACTATAGGGTGTATCAATATGAGGTGACTGTTTTTATTTTTGTATAAAACAAATAGGAGTTGAAATATTTCAAAATTTGTTCATTTATTGTCGAACTAATTGATGGGAGTTATTTGTGGAATATAACACTATTGGAAGTACTCCACAGTTTCTGCTGTAGGCCCTTATTTGTTCAGCCATATTTTCCATCACATTCAACATTGTATTCGTTTCTAAAATCGTAATTTTGAATGTATATTCTAACTTCATTTTCTAAATTTAATAAAATTCAAAAATAAATATTCATATCAACCTGTATTTCTTTGTAAGAAGAAACCTAAAGCTACTGAAATTGACGTTGTTTTAACAAGTTCTATAACAAAAGAAGTTGTTTAAGCTTCACTATCACCAGAGACATATTGAAATGATATACGCAGTAACAGTAACGACAGGGTTATATTTTTATAAGTTTTTGTCAAACTAAAGATTTGTGGCCGCACGTTGGATATTTACGGAACAAACAATGTAGCACGATGACGTTGAATACAGATCCGAGTCCTACGCGATCCGCAACATAACGGACTAAGCAAATATTGAACTTACATCGCCCCTAACTAGGGCTAGGGTGTCCTCCCTTAACGCTATCTATGTCTTAGACTCGGAGGGTCCCGGGTTGAGCCCCCATATGAACCTCTTACGAGCCGACGTTATATCAACAACCAGCTAGGTTTCCAGGACCGGTGCAGGAGGTTTAAATAGTAAATGGTATTAAAGCTGGGCAATAAACTTGTCTGATTAATTTGAAAAATTGGCAGCTAGACGGTAAAGAGTTACCAGTGGATCCTAACATAAGAATAGTTATTAGTAATCTGATGGAGGACTCAATTTCTTACAATTTGTGTATTATCTTTTTTAAATGTATTAGTATTGAGCTATTTAGTAATTAGTAATTACTCAAAACATGGATGGCATTCAACAGCTAGTGCATGCCGTTACAATTTTACCCGTATCTCTGAAACCCATTATCTTCTTAATATATATAAATTACGTGTCACATGTTTGTGTGCGATGGACTCCTAAACTACTTAACCGATTTTAATCAAATTTGTACACCGTGTGCAGTTTGATCCAACTTGAAAGATAGGATAGCTTACATCTCAATTTATGATTGCAATATTATTAATTTGTCTATTAATTATCTGTTAGCTCCAAACGACATCTGTTGACGACATCTGTTGACGACATCTGTTGACTAGATTGAGTAAATATTGAATAGATGGCGCTATGTAATGTAATATGACAAAAACGTTAGTCACAGCAACGCGTGGCCGGGACAGCTAGTAGTATATAGACATATCCTATATCATTTAAAAGGATTTTTAACAATCTAAAACTTTCAATTAAATATTTTTTTGATAAAGCATATAGTTTATTACATCGAATTATATAATTCATATATATAATTTCATAGCATAATTCATTAGATAAGAAAGTTCGTAACATTAAAGTTAAACTTAAATATTTATTTGAGTGCATCAACTTTCGATACTTATTAGCACTTAAAGCTATATATACATTTATAAACATTTGTAGTACATAATATATAATCTATAAATACGAGTATGGGTACTAAAATATAGAGATTAAATTAGTTCATTGATAAAGTCAAAAACGTGTCTAAACTTCAATTCAATAAGAATAATATAAAAAAATACCATTAATAGTTTTTACATAGATTGTCCCAATAGTTAAAATAATTAAATAATTAATACTAAATTTTTGTTAAGTGATTCAAAATTAATTAGTGAATTATTAAAATATTTAGAAATTTGTAAAATAGAATTATAAAATGTTAAATATGTATAAAAAATGTTTGATGGTGGCTATGACGAATATAAGTCAATAAGTAAATAAATATAAAAATAAATAGGTTTTAGCTGCGTGTACTTTTTACTAAGTCCGACCCTGTCTACCCCATTCAGCGCCTCCACCAGTTGAGCTACAACTACATAAAGTCGAATTACATGCCACTCCAACACTTTTTGGTTAGCAGCATGTGATACAATAAGGGGTAAAACAAGGATAAAGTAGGATATGGATATGGAAAGGGTATGGGAAAGAGAGTAAGAGAAGAGCAACGGGAATTTAGGAAATTATTAGAATGGAAGGAGACGTGAGAGTTCAAACAATATGGCGTATAAAAATGAAGGTAGTAAATATAAGATGGCACCATAATATAGTAGAAAAACGATACCAAAATATATTATTTTGTAAATAAAAAATTGACAATTTTATTATATTATGTAGAGGTTAGGATGAGTTTCTTGCACATCCCATGAGAGCTACTGCAGGAATTTTAGCTCTGAATATATATGTATATACCTACTATACAAAGTCACAAGAAATAACATAACTTAAACTACCTTTTACATAATTAATTTTAAGTTAATATAATGTCAACTAGTTATCGCTGTTTAAACTAACTATTTTATTTACGTCAGCTTATTGGCATATTTAGCATACTCTCATCAGACTAGGTGATGATAGAAATGCATATTTGTTACATAAATGCTATATTTAAGATTAGAAGAATCTATCAGTCTCAGTTTAAACTACATTAGATTTTCTTCTTTTGCTTTTTGAAAAACTCGGTAATAACACTTGTAGAGTATTTTATGGTCTGATGATTGATGACGTCACTGGATAAACGACTCAGGGTTGTTTCATAGCAACCCCTACTTCCCTAAATCTTTATTAAAATTCTCAACTACCTTAAGGAGGGGGTAAGGTCAAAACGATAAAATAAAAGCATATTTTCGATAATGTTTTTTGACAACACAGTTCATATATAATTATTTCTATAATTACTACATGATAAAATGGCAATAGAAGAATACTATGTGTAATTTTCATAAATAAATATCAAGAAATGAGGCATTGACAGAGAATCTTCGCAGACGTCACAAAAAAAGTAACGTTGCGGTGCCACTCATAACTCATCACTTGATTTTCTGAAATAGAAAAACCAAAATGATTTCATTAGTTGATAAGTTTCCGCAGGTAACGCTGTCAAGTTTTTTCTTTTTGATTGATTTTTCAATTTTTTATAGTACTTAAAAGTCAAAATACCGATTTTTCATGAAAAAAATCAGAAATTTTGTTATTTTAAAATACGTTAAAATTAAAAAATTAAAAAAACTCGACTGCGTTACCTCGGCATTTATGTAAAGAAAGAGTGTGCAAATTTTCAAAAGAATCGGTCCAGTAATTTTGAGCTAAAGAGCGCACCGACTCTAAAAAAGCTAAGTGTGAGAAACCGCATTTAAAAGTTTCAAAGTAACACAAAAGCAGACAGCTTAGCTCACTCCAATCGACTTCAAATTTTTACACAATAAACTTAATATGTTGTACAATAATATAAAAAAATGAAAAGAAAAAAAAGTTGAAACCTTACCCTACTTAATATATCCGAATTTTTTTGTTAAATTCACCATAAAAAGTAAATTGAATGAAAGATGAAAATAATATTTAGTGATTGATTCTTCCCGTCTGGAACGGATGTAAGGGTCCTGTCAGATACAATTAAAGAAATAATGGATACACAAATATAAAAGTTTGGATTCGTATGTTTTTCTTGATTTATTGCTAAGCGGTTTAGAAGACAATCAAAACTATAAATCAAAATCATTTCTATTTGCTGCTAATAAATCACGACGAAAATGTTCGATTATTAGATAAAAAGAACATAATTTAATAAAACATAAAAATTAGTTTAATCTCGGTTTATTTTCAATGCTGAGTCTTAACACCGACGGCTTCTTTCCATGTACTTAGCTAAACATCTTTCCAATACCGAATAATATTGTATACTCGTATATACAGCAGACGATACTTGATGTTTTTATATGTACATAGAAATAGATCAATAAACGGGTTGCCTTCCTACTTCAAAAGTCCATCTTATACCCCCAGATCTTCAATTCAAGTAGTTGTACCTGTTGCAGTAGACTTAAGTGAAAAACCACTAACCAAAAGAAAATATTTTTTGTAAAACTTTTCTTTTTAAATAAAAAAATATAACTTTTTTCTAAACTGTTTACAATAGAAGTTAAATAGAAAAAAAGGAAAGAGCGATTTACAAAGTATGATGTTATTTTCTATAGAGTGTTCACAGGAGGTTTGGCGCTGTATATTTGTCAATATGTCAAGCGCGTTAGTGTTGCCAACATCGAAATAACACTTACTTGGCTGACGCTAATATTACGATAGTTATTGTTAGTTTAATAATAATCGAACTACTAGTTTTTATTATCTTAACGGGCGACGCGCGCATCATTACCTCTCATATTATCTCCATAAGTTAACAAATAGGTCACCTGTATTTATCAGACGCCTCTAAACGGGAACACCATCTTTAATGTCATAAAATCCCCAGCTTCACATTTATTACCAGTTGAATTTTTTTATAATAGTTGACACCTTTTAAAAAGTGAGGTTAAATATATTATAACGTGGATTTTAACCGTTGGGGAAATATATTTAAGTACCGCTGGCGCTGCAATCAATTTAGGGTGTTCAAACTCGATTCTATAGAATTCTATACGTCAATGTAATAAATGATATGAGACATTAGGTTTCCTTCAAGCGTAGTTCACCATATTGCCACCAGTTGCGCGTTAAATGTGAAATCTAAAATGGTGAATGAGATTTTGTTGACGTGTGTCTTCACGGGATCTGCACAGATCACTAACTATGCTGTATTATTATTTTCTTTATATTTTTTCTTTGTCTAATAAATTATTAGACGGTTATATCACCCCACGTGACACACCGCGAACAAAAATCATCCAAATAAATACAATTTCTCTTTGTAAGAAGTTGAATATAAGGACATCATTAAAATTTGCAATAAAATTATTGATTATGAAGAGTTATGGTTAGAAAATTCAAATTATAATTATAGCAGTCTCCGACAAACAACATTATGTGTTATCACCCTACTGTTTATATAATTCTGAGGGTGGGGGGATTGAAATTAATCTGTGTTCTGTTTGCTAAAGTAACATCTTCCCAGGAGCGTATTTAAAGCACCTTAAAACCCAATACAAGAAAGGTGTAGGCGTTATAAATTATGTATAATGTATTCTCGAAGGAGAGGTATTCATTATTTAGAAATTATCTATATCTTTTAAGTAAACTGTATAACAAGTAATCGTTTAACTACTACCTGCCAAATATGAACCCTTACACTACAATAGAACTCTAGCATTGTATTTTAGTTCTACTAGTTTTCTAAAACCTCATTAATATTTTCATTCTTATCAAAAAAAAACTATTAGAAACAGCATTTTCAGCAATTGTTTCTCCATTTTTTATTAAAAAACAACAGACATAAACTTTAAATATTTATTCGTTCATTCCCGTCGTCGGTAGCAGGCTCTACACTACCGCTACGTTCAGTCTACATCATCGGTGCTACAGCGCTAAGGCTAGAGTCATTGCACCACATTACAGCGCACGGCTCTACGATTACAACTTGAAACTGGTCGTAGAGTGTACTGTCATCCTGTCATCCTAGCATCCTAGCATTCTGGGTATCCTGGCATCCTGATGATGCTTTCCACTGTTCGTAGTAGTGTCATGTCTAGTCACATGGTCGACTGTTAGCAATATTTATGCATGCAAAGTTGTATTACGAACTAGTACGTGAAATATACTAGAGAAATATCACACTGCTTCTACGGTAGCGGTTCCGGTTTTCACCACCAGGGCGTAGCAGTGTAACCGAGTTTGACGTCAGCTGATAAAAGCTCGGGGATTGGGATCGATACCCAGGACTCCGTACTGTTTGTAACGTCATACGTTTGCAGTTCTCAAACTTTTCTAATAAAACCTTTTTACAAGTACAGTTAAAAAAAAGTATATATAAGAAATTAGGACAGGAAGAATTTGCGTTATTGTGGGGAATTTAAAGGTAGCATTTCAATAAAAATATCTTAAGAAACTAATCCATTTGCTAGTGCTTTATGCGGGATCCGTAGCATCCCGCATAAAGCACTAGCAATATCTGCTAGCATTGCGTAGCGGTGCGTAGCACGTAACATCATAATCTTCTACCTAATGGCGAAAGAAGGTATTTCGGACAAGGAAGCTATTAATTCATTTAAAGAAATACAAAACCAAATATGTTACACGGTGAAACATACTCTATCTTCACTTTTGAGTTAAAATATTGATATTTTATAGGAGTATGGTGTAAATATTCATCGTTCCAAATACTTCCATCTCTTTTAAATAAAACAAACATCTCATAACAACAGTTTGAAGTTTTACCGGGTATAGTAGCCGGAAATTAAAATGCCAACATTATAATATTTCTTGTCTGACGTTAAAACATGTTTAGAATCTTGTCCGTCCGGCCGGCGCACCACTAATATCATTTATTCGTTCACAGTTTGCCGTATCTGTATATAAACACTCAAACCAGCGATGTAGTCATACAGTAAACACCGAGAATAATCGAGATATTCCGATAATATTTATCGGATAATTCCGTGTTAATTCGATACATAATCTGTACATTTAAAGAAAATATGAAATATAAATTTTGTATTATTATTTACCAGATTTTATTTGAAAGGTTTGCCTAACAAACACAAAATATACAGAAAATAGAATAGATACGTATTTAAGGTAGTTGGTCCGAGATAGTCATGCTCAAAAGTATAACTCAGCAACCTAAAATTATAATGTAGCTGAAACGTTAGTGTCAAATAGTCTCGTTAAAAACTTTTGTGAAAGTACAGTCTCACTGTTCTCACTACATGTAAATAGTATCTACACATACATACACGTATACACGTATATACATTCACGTATTCTCACTGTTCTCACTACATGTAAATAGTATCTACACGTATATTCACATACATACACGTATATACACGTATTTTCAATGTTTACAAAATTTTATTTCTGTAATGGCGTGGACAATAATTTCCATTTTTTTTTATGTGATTAATAACTACTGTTTCTATAATATATTAAATTTTTATTGAATTCCTTTGAATCGTTTTTATTTTATTCGATAAAAATAACATTGAAATTACTATTTCCCATAAGAGCCTGTGTTAAAATAACAAAACTTTAATATCGTTTTTCTCAATAATGGAGTGGTAAATTTTAATCGACCTGAGGTCAATATGTCTTATAATTAATTAAAGAGCAATTAAATGAAGTTTTATTAAAATCCTTTGAAAAGTCATTCCACGATCCAACTACCTTAAAACCAAATTTCAGCTTTCTATCTGTATCGTTGCATATAACAATATCATTGAACAGAAATACGTCTTGACAGAAAATGACAATCCACGTTTTGCGTTATTTTTGTTAAACTTGGAAATCTAAAGTACATAAATTCCAATTCCAGTGAATGAACTCAATCCTCCGGGTAGCAGATAATACTTTTTATAAACTGATTATGGGGGCTTCAAATCAAATCTATGCTTTACCATTTAAAATTTATACATTGCAGCAGTATATTTCAGAGATATGAATCTCTATCATAATTGTTACATTATTTCACGAATTAGCATATATTTGTAATTAGTATTGTATCAATAATTTTGTGTAAATATTTGTAAATAGAATTATATACAAAAAAACATTTACTGCAATTAATATGATGATAATGTATTACCTATAGCGGTGCTACGGGCTGCTACGCTCTACATAAAAATACGATGCAAATAACTCAAAACTTAACTAAAAATTTAAAATTGCAAAATTATTATTATTTCAAGATTATTATCCATTTTTTCTTAACACTAAACACCTTATGACTAATGCTTAAGACTAAGTGGTTCACGTGTATATATTTTTTGATTTTCTGTTTTTCTATTTTTTTGTTCGTTTTATAATATTAAATACATTTATCGAAGATATAAGAGCTTTATAAGGAATTCTGAATAATACAATCCATTATGAAATATACAACAATTATTAAATACCTTATGGATTCGAATGAGATGTTATTTATTCGAACCAGGGACCCTAGGAGTAGCAGTCTAATAATTAAGCCACTGCTCTGTCGGGTCCCCAGTTATATATCTAAAATTAATGTATGATATCCCATGTATAATAATCCGTATTTACAATAATTTTGGAAAAGTACTCCGTGTAAATTCAACAAACTATTGACAAAGATATATTATGAACTTTATAGATTAATAAACCCACAAAGAATATTTTTATTTTAAAGCAACAGGAGTAGTAGTGATATCCGGTTATCTTGTCCAAGTTACATGTTCTCTATTATTTTCGTCTAGAAACTCCGATCTGTAGCACTACGTAGTAATTTGTAGCACCTCGAGTAGAGCGCAGCAGCGTTTCGTAGTACTGCGTAGCCTTCCGTAGCACCATGGCACGGCTCTAGCAGCGCTTCGTAGCACTGTGTAGCAGTTTGTAGAACTATGTAGAGACTGGTTAAAATCGAACGCTCTCTGTTATTATACTCTGTAAACTCCATACTTAACCTAAACTTGTTTCTATCCAAGAGCGTCTAATGCAGCATAGAAAGAAAATGCAGATTTTACAATCTGTAAAGAATGGGAAAATATATTTAGAAAATTCCCCTGTAAATTCTAGCTACGTTAATAGTTAGTAACTTACGCCTGTAAACGTTTCCAAAGACAAATCTACAAAAGGACCAGCTGTTAGTTGTAAAGGGCTCATTGTTCGAGTCATTAGGAAATGTAAATTCTTTTTAAATTTTGGAGAACACTGGTACCAACTACATTCATAAGCTGCGACTCCAACCTTTTCATTCTAAAAATGTTTTAAACAAAATTTCAGTTTTCGTATTTCATTTTTATATAATTCTTTATATAAATATAAGTAAAATATTAGTAAGTCTTCTTACCATTACATATTTATAGAAGAATTGTGTTACAATACGATTCAAAGGTTTTATAAAGCAAAAGGTATCTCACTGTTCTCAGTTATTTTTATTAGAAAACTAGCTAAACTCAACTACGCTTCTTTGTGGCTCAGTCTGATTTGAAATGAATGAGAAAGTAAATAAAAGAACCGAAAGAATGAATTAGATTTTCTAAAACACGCACATACTCGAATGTGATGTTGTGTCAAAATTTCAGGTCAATCGGCCGACAACTTTTCGAGTTTCGCAAGCGCAAACATACGCATCCTGAATGTGTATATATAAAAATAACAGACTAGTGTTACCACAACGGTAAATGTATCCCCTCCATTGCTCCTCGTGCAAATGATTCAAACTTTGATTAAACGTATCTCGAATTCGTAAATTTTCAGGATAATTACATAAGAATATCCTTTATAATTATATAAACATTCTGCTTGTAAGGTTTATATCAGGAACTACATTAAGCAGTATATATTTTAAACGTTATCTCTATAATAGATATTGCTCTTACCAAAAGCTTAAGTTCATTGCTGTACCAGCAATACATATGTACTTGCACCAACATACTAAATAAGTACGCTGCAATTCCAGGGGCGGCAATTAAAGCAACTTCAGATTGCTGAAAATTTAAAAAAATTATATCAGATTAGCTCATAGTAATATATATTTCTTAATATCCATTTCCATTTAATCATTACACTTATTTATTATCTTTATTATTTAAAATATTAATTTTTACTTAATTAGACAACTAATTAGTACTCACAGCTTGTACTTGAAATAACGTTACGCACAGGATAATAATACTAACGCCAAATTGTACAAAAGCAACAGGTCCTATAATTCCATTCATTAAATCCGCCATCTCATACACCTCCTGGTGGTGGATGATGCAACAACGAAGTCTATTGGATACTACGTCATCAAACGATTCCTTAATTGACCATTTAAATTTTATATATTAGTAGGAAAAGTACATACCATTATCCTATTGAATTTAATTATTCTTATAAACTACTTATCCATTACTCAATAAGTTCGTAGGATGACATATAAATGGCGCCACTATTGACAATAATTCATATTGTTTTTAGTCAAAATTTCATGACATTCCGACTATTGGTTTAAGAATTACAGTGGTTTTAGTAACGCTGCTTTTGCAATTTTCAAAACAATGAAAAAATCTAAATTTTGTGTGTTGATAAAGCATTGTTTTTTAATTGGAAAAATATCGTTCAAGTAAAGTAATAGTGTCATCTATAGTATGAAGTGTTATGAGTAAATAGAAGTTATTCCGTTTACGTAAATGCTATATAACATATATTTACTAACCTCTTTTTTGATATTTTCTGTGATGTTTCTTAAGGAATATATCAGTAAATCCAACTGGCAACATAACTGGGCTACTAGAGCGTTTAAAAACGAATCAATAATTGTATTGGGAAGAGCACCTAATACTAACCCTCCAATTTGTTGAGTGTAACTGATTTCATACATTGGAGACAAGGTTGCATCAAAGGGATACCTACAAAGTAATATTCCCACAAAGATATATTGACACAACCATCTTAATTCATTATTTTACAAAATACTATGAAATAACAGAGTAAGTAAAAGTGCTGACCGACAATTACCACTTATAGCTGACTCGTACAACACATAAAGTTTTGATATTAAGAACGTTGTAAACAAAGATAAATAAAATCGATTAGTTATTAGTTTACATACTAGATAAAGAAACCGGTATATTAATACATGTATTAATCAATATTTAAATAAAAACTAAAAAGAAAAAAATCCCAAAAAAATGATCCCGCAAGCCTATTACCATGCTTCAAATGGCAGCATCCTAGGCGTCCCAGGTTGATGAAGTATCAAAGGGACAATAGCTGACCAACTAGTAACAATGACAGCACTTCCAAAAAAGAGAAGGAAATGAATAAATATTGGCCATTGATGTCTGAAAAAAACAATTCAAAATAATTCTAACTAAAGACAAAACCTTCTAGATCAAAAAATTAAAATTACACGTGGATTACATCTTAATATTTTACCTTTGTATTATTCGATTCTGCTCCTCATCAAGTTCAACATTTAATCTAGATTTAGTATAATTAATAATAGAACATATTGATTTATTGCGCCATATACAATAAACTAATTTCATTAATTCTGCCCAATCAGTAATTAAAAAACAACAGGTTGATGTTACTTTTATAATATCACCCCATACAAAAAATATATTGGTAGTTTGTATTAGCAAATAAATACCTGAAAAATTACATAATTTTTAAAATGAAAAGGTGAAACTATATCAAATTTTAATAAATTTCTTACCTAGCACACATAAAAATGATAAAAGAGTATAACAATAAAATAATATCTTTTTCCAAGTTTTATTTAAAATTGGAGGAAAATAACCGTAACATTTTAATACTTTTATACAAAAGTCAATAACAAAATGATGCTTTAGAACCGGTAAGTTCATTTTCTAAACTAACACTTCAATATTTTCCTTCAAATTTTTACTACTATTCACCTAGATCTGAAAAAGAGGTAGTATATATAGTCCAAATCTAAATCAAAGTTGCACAGGGTATTTCTCAAGTATATTATTCTCGAGATATATTATTTATTATATTTTCCTTCCAATTTGTGCCTGCACTAAGAACTAAAATTCTAATCTAAAAAAAATAAATTTCTATTTTATTGTATCAAAATATTGATTTATTTTAAAAATATTAACATGAATAATTTCTGTTATAGTTCACAAATTGGTTTTGCTGAATAAATTTGTGTATCACTTACTTTCTACTCGAATATGCTTCATAACTATTATGAAAATACTCTATTCGTATTTACTAGATTGATTATCAATCAAGATTATAAATTTCTAGAAATATTAAACTGAATTCTTTAAGTAATACCTGTACTATTGATTACAAAATTATGGGGTTTATTTCAAATGATGCTTTAACCCAGTCATCATATTTTGTGAATAACTGCTATCATTTTTTTTTATATCTACTTAAAAAATAATTCCTCTTTAATTATGTATAATTTTGTGCATCCTATGTTTATACTATTCAGGGGCCGTCACCTGAAGTGATACAATTAAAAATTCTATTAATTAATTTATATAATATTATATATTGATAAATTTAGCTAACGGAACCAAAGTGTCCAATTAATTTTTAATAACACGTTATATTTTAGAAAAAATTAACATTTTGTCTCTTTAATTATTAAAACCTTAGAAAAATCCAATCCATTTCTTCTGTGACATATTAAGCATATCTAAAATATGTGACAAATCTAAAATTCTAAATCGATATAGCTATAACTCCATCAACTTTTCGATATTTATAAAAATAAAAAAGCCAATACAATGTACATATGTTAAAATTACTTTCAATCGAAAATGAAAAAAACGACCCCTGAAAACAGAGTTCACAAACCCATTATTTCCCCTTGAATTTTAAATAAAAAAGAGTTTTATTTTAAAATGCATTTAGTCTGATGTATTTATGATCATCTTATCAAAATATATAGAATACAGTATTATTTAGGTAGAATCTACATTATAGAGAATAAAAGCGATCGAAGTCTTAAGTGACATGCAACAGAATAATAATAATATATGGCAGTTAATTAATAGATATGAAATTCGACTACTCCCACTTTAATTATGGATCTTCAATGTAAATTAAAATATATATATTTAAAAGCAAGAAAGCACTGAATAAACGAAGAAATGAAAAGGCGCATAAATAATAAAAGAACAAGAAATTAACTGTTAAATATAATAAACTATATTTAAAGGGATCATTTTAACTAGGTACTTCTACTAAAATAATTTTCTCCAAGGCTATTTACCTACTTTATGAAATTTTATTAGCATTCATTCGTTCTTTTACTATATCGTCAAAAAGCATAGTGTGGTAGCAAAGGATTTATGTAGATATATCTAAATGCATACATACTCATAACTAACACAAAGATAATATTCAATCATTAATTTCCTAATTGTTTAACATATTTTATCGTTTATTTACTTTCTTATCTATTATAATTAGTTCAATAAACTTTTTTATTGTAACTCCTTTAAATTCAAACAGTAATGAAGCAACAGTGCATTTATTTAACTTATATTATAATAAAACAAAATTAAGTTTTGTAATTTCTAAAATCAAGAAAGTATCTTGATTCTGAAGCAATAACCTACTAATTAAAAACGTTAATAATTATTAAATATAATTTATTTCTTATAAACAGAGAATGTTTACAAGATATTTAGAAACAATCAGTAACATAAATCATATTATTTCATTATTCACCTAAAACTACTTTAACAAATATGTATTAAAAATAATTAAATTATTCTATAACTTAATTAAATTCACGAATTTCTAAATTAGTTGTAAACAACAAATCGATGTACCCCTTTCGAGCGATCTTCTTTAATTCGTTTAACATGTCGCAAAATGCAGATAACGTTTCCAAATTGTTTGTCCATTTTTCTTGAAGTTACTCGATTGATATCCTATTGAAAGTATAAACAATGAAATTAGATTAAAAGTTCATACAAAAGTAATGCATTTGTAGTTATTAAACTTACTTCATACGTTATGAAAAATTGTTTCACATTTCCAGGCAATTCTTGACTTTTATACACATTTAATAAATCCAGATCGCTACGTTTCTTAATATCAGCCTTAGATTTATTGTATAATTTATATTTATCTTGTAGAGTTTGATTAAAATCATTCACAAAGGATTGTATGTAGTCGATCGAAAGCCGTCCCTTCATGTACGCTGCAAATGCATAATACTATTTAAAAAAAAAACATTTTTGAGATAGTTTTAAACGTTTGTTAATATACGTACCAGGAACACCGTTATATTCATCCATTGTTAAAGGCAAAATGTCATTAAACTGGTTGATTAATCTGACTCCTCTTCTTGGTTTTCCATAAGAAAAAGTAAGAGGATCAACAATGGGTGAAAAGTCTACTGAGCTTCCAGATGCTGTAACAAGTGCCAAGCTTTGGTCTGTAATTTGTTCAGGTGCCAAACTTGGATCTGTACTTTGTTCAGATGCCAGACTACGATCTGTACTTTGTTCTTGAACCGAAGAAACTTCTGACTTTATTGAAAGTTCGGAAATATCTTCGACAATATTATGACTGTGGCATATATCTATCATACTTCTCATATATTCCTTTATATCATTTATTTCATCGGCCAATTTTCTATGTTTTTCTAGTAATATAAGGCATTCTGCATGCTTATCTTCAGTTGCAGCTAATTTGCTTTTTATGGAAATAATTTTCTTGGTTGCTTCTTTGATAAGCTCTTCTTTATTGCTGCAATCTATTAGTATCTGAATTCGTTTAACGTGATTTGACAATTCTCCTTGTTTTTTAATTATGTCTTCTATACTTTTATAATCAGTTCTAAATTGGGAAATAATTAAATCTTTCGTTAAGTAATATATATAATGACATATTTGTAATTGGTTTTCTATTTTTCAAGCAAAATAATTACCCATATTTCTGTGCCTTATCCATTTTAAAATATATATATATTTCTGATCTATTATTAAGAATAGTGTCACAATGAAGCATCGGTTTTACCTTCTGAGCTATAATAATAATTAAATATTTAATTATTAAAAATAATTACTGTCAAAATCAACGTCGGTTAGAATATCGTTTACTTTTATTTGTTATTTAAAGAGAACTTAATTCAACTATCACTAGGGGGCTTTTGTTCCTCTTGTTTATTTAAAACAAAAATATTATACATCTGGCAACACAATTCATGCTGCAGTTTTCAATTTTTGACATTCCGTTGTATTTAATTTGATTTGATTTGATTGGTATGTTTATTTATTTATAAAATATGTTTCTTCACAGAAACTTATAGATAACTATTATTTCTGCGAAATAAGTTGCTTATGAATTTCTATGTAAGTTTATCGAAGACAATAAAAAACGTTTTTATCAACATAACCTTAATTTTTTTTAGCAATAAAATTAATCAAAGTAAGAGATATGGCGGAAGAGTTTAACAGAACAATCGCAGATTATTTAGACCTCCAAGATGAAGTTTCCCATTTGACCATGTCTGTATCTACAGAAAACAGAGCAGGTAAAGCAGCCGAAATAATAAGCAAAGCAAATGCAATTCTTCAAAGCATAAGTGACAACCGTCAAGGTGGAATAGACGAACTAACATTAGATTTAAATGTTGTAAAGGCTTCAGGAAACATAATTCATGAAGAAGTCTTAAAATATAGTGCTGAGAAGGACACTTATAATGTAGAAACTTTTGCAAAATATCTTTTGAAGCGTATTGGTAACGAAGAAGATACTAGTAACTGGGATAAGCTTTTAAAAACGAAGTGTTTTCTCAATAGCTTAGGCTTACCTCAAAGTGATTGTGTGAATGGGTCATTTGAAAATATTGCACCAAAACCTAAACCACCTTCACAAAAGAAACGTAGAGAGGCAAAACAAAAAGGCCCAGTAAAAGCTCCAGAAAGTGTTCAAAAAACAGACAAGAATGAAGAAGGATCTGAAGTAAATATAATTATTATACTTGATTTACGTTAACGTAACATATGTTTATAAATAAATCGTTTTTCAGATTATTCAGGCTGTGAAAGATGTGATATTAAAGGAATATAAAAGAAATGGAAATAGGCCTATATGCTATTTTACTTTAACTTGTGATCCACGTGATTTTGGAACTACTATTGATAACATGTTCCAGATTTCATTTTTAGTAAGAGATTGTTTCATTGAAATTATAAATGGAGAAGACGGCCTGCCATATGTTAAGCCATTGTTAAAGAGAGAAAAACAGTCTTCTACGTTTGAAGAGCAACAGCCTACTCAATCTATTATAAGTATGGATATGGACCAATGGGAACAAGTTGCTGAGGTATTTCGTATTAAATCATCAATGATAGATATTCCAAACAGATACGAGATGCTAGAAGCTGCAGAGACTAATGATGATTCCAGTGGAAATAGTGATAGTGATTAAATTCATTTTGATGAATTTTACTTTACTTACAGACAGTTTAATATTTAGATAAAGAATTTGTTATTTTATTTTTAATTATAAAGTCTTTCGTACATAATTACGTTAATAATGAATTATTTTGTAGAAGGGAATGTGTTTAGATCTGTTAAATGTGCTTTATAATATTCATATTTGCCTGCATTTCATACAAAATTTAGTTTTACCTAATGTACAAACAAATAGAACAAAAACAAGACTGATAGAAATATCATTATGGGTTTCATTCATACATTCTGATAATTAGTTATGCATACAATATTTTTAGTTTACTTACTTTTAATGCTGATTAGAATTTTATATATGAAAAAAGGTGTAATAGGAGTTATTGTGACTATTTAAGAGGATACACTACAAAAGGAAATTATTAAGCTACAATATCAAGAAAGATATGATATTTGGACCCATCTTTAGAAAATACATTTGGTATTTTTCATATAAAATCAAACATGCACCCTTATCGAGATTCAGGGCCGCTTTTAAGCAAAAGCACATGACTATGAGCCAGCCGATGTTAAAAGCAACCCTGGTAAGATATACATGTACTAGAATTAACATCCTAATACGTTGTATTAATACAAATTTATGTTTATTCACAGATTTTCGCATTTGCTTTGAATCGCCAGGATGTACCAGTTTCTGAAAGTTGTGAACTTCAAAGATTGCTGTCATGTCCCCATAATAGTTGTGTATCGTCTGTGTCCTGGAAGACTCTAGGTAATTAATTTGTCATTTTAATTACGCATTATTTGCGCTTCTGTGTAATTTAATATATTAATTAAGATTTTTTTAAATTACTTTTAGTGATTTTCAACACGACTTGGGGCACTTTATATTGGAAATAATTAGTGTTGTTCTGGTAAAATATGAACACCGAAGCTGCAAAAGATTAGTAGAAGTAAGTCTAAAATATTTTTAACATAATTTTACTGGCCATCAAATAAAAAGGTGGTTTTTTTACATAAAATTATTTCCAAATGACAATGGTATAAACCAACAATTAAAATATTGATTTATATTTTATGTCGTTATTTTTTTTAATCTTATTCTTATCTTATGATCATATATAAAACAAATTATAATTTTTAGTAAATTTATTGCCAGAAAAATATCAGATACATAAATAATACATACGATCAAAATATAAAATTAACTAACAATTAAGATTAATTTTTTCTTAAATAATAATAACATATATCTGTTTGTTGGTGTTAAGGTATTCTGTCCTAAATCTACTTTTGAGAAATATGGAACATTTTTAAGTTTATTTAGTTTTTTTTAAAGTATATTAACATCTGCATCACTCTTCGTGGAACACAATATAATGTGGTTCAATAATATTTGGGAGATCACATTTTTTACACTAATAATTTTAAGTTTATATTTTTTTGTTGAAACTCTTCATCACTAGATGTAAAGAGTTTTGTTTAAAGAAATATAGCGTTAAATTTGTAAATCAAATGAAGCATTTAGTAATGTTTAACGTTTTGCTTTCAGTGTCTCCTCGAACTTCCTTACTCACTTACAACAAGACGGAAATTGCCAAAGTTGTGAATGATCTTCTTGAACTAGGATGCTATGAGATATCTCTTGGAAACACAATTGGTGTTGGAACCCTGGAACTATGAAGTCGATGTTAAAGTCCGTCATGAACATTGCCCCGTCCACTGTTTAGCTTTACCTAATATACTTTCTGCTGCTGATGTAATTACCTTCCTGTTTTATAAATATAGCAACCAAGAGTCTATATATATATATAGCTGCAAGAGTCTGCTTCAGGATATATTAGATGTCGACTGGAAAAAACATGGTGAGTTTTAGTTCCATCTGTTTTATTCAACACATACTTTCAATTTAGGTTTTTAAGGTAATTTTCTGAACTAATTCTGCATATTGAAGAATTTGGAAAGATAATTGCTACCACGTTTAGCGATGATGTTTGATTACGAGTGACTTATCATTAATTAAAGTTAATAATATTCTTATCTGTGATTCTGATGTTATAAAGATTGACATTACTCCTGCATTAATTACAGTTGTTTTGTACGTGTAAGATAGATATTACGTAAGCTCTGCGCCGCTGATTTATTGAAATGAACTTTAAAGATAAAGTTATTCTTATTAGTGGAGCTAGTTCTGGAATAGGAGCTGGAACGGCTATCTATTTATCAAAACTTGGAGCTAAATTAACAATAAGTGGACGTGATTTGAATAAATTAAAAGAAGTTGCAGAGCAATGTGAAACAAAGCCTTTGATTATCGTTGCAGAACTTACAAGAGAATTAGAAGTTAAGAATCTGTTGGAATCGACAATTGAACACTACTTTATACATTATACTTTTTTGTATTATGTAAAAGTCAATATGCATTACAAGTTATCGTCTTTTCTGATCTTTTCGATGTCGGCGCATTAGATGCAATGAACAAATAACAAGAATAATATATAAACAATATATGATAAAATTCAATTGCATATACTTATACACCTCTAAACATAAATAGAAACTATAGCACGTAGTAAATTTGTTAAAATGAGTTAGGAGTTCAATCATTAGTGAAGAATACCGTTCATGCTTTATATCTCTGAATTGCTCTGAATTATGAACTGGTTTTTAACATCGATAAAAAGTTAAAAAAAAATTCACTAGTAATCTACTCAATGCTAGATGGAGCTAGATGTTAGGCGCTATGTTTCTTACTTCTTTCATTAAGTGAACAATTAAAATGTAATATTAAATATTTTTTGAAGAATCTAGATTTATGTAACATTAATTTTCGATCTTAATGAGTTTTCTTTGTTTGTGTCTTTTGAGTATTTTCTATAGTTCCTGGTATAGTCTCTCAACATTTCCGCCATCTTGCAGTCTCACTTCTGCTCGCGGTGTTACTTTTACTCGCAGGAGATTAATTATTGTGAACAATTGTAATTAGTTATTAAAATTAAGTAATATTAAATATTATTATTGTATTTATGAAACGAATTCATAAAGCTTGCAAGTGTTAAAATTTGTTTCTGTCATGTTCCAATCTGAGAATTTCACCAGGAGGTATGTCTAGGTTATGTCTAATAAAAATGTTTTCATTCTGCTTGTAATATTAAATAAGTTTGTTACTGTACATTTATAGGCTATATTATTAATTAATTGAAGCAACATGAGGTATATTTGAAGCATAGTTAATCCATTGTTTGTATTTCCCCCTTAGTAAAATAACCTTGTGTACTTTAAAGTAATGTTATGTTAAATTCATACGTAATCAAACTTCATGATACTTATTTTCCATAAGATTTCTTAATTTAAATTGTCCTGTGTTAAATGTTGATATTTCTTTTCTTCTTGTTGCAGTTACACGAAGTCCAGCAGCTAAAAATCAATTTGGGAAGCAGACAGCATTACTGCAGATCTACAAAAGGTGAGTGACAAATTTTGTTACTAATTTAGTTTTTCTACAATCGTTCATTCTTTTAGTTTTCGCTTTCATAAAATGGTTGCCGTAATATTGGGAGTACATGTAGATAATATTATGTTTTTCTTCCAAAACAATCAATCTGGTGTGCTTTAAAAGATCTGCACCACAGAAAGTATTTTGACATTGTGTTCAAGTAGATACTTGTATCAGGTTAGGTCCCCTTTTTCAGTACGGTTTTGTCATATTAATACACTGAGATGAAGTTTTTACTTTAATGTTTATCAATGCCATACGAAGGTCATAAAAGTGCTTATTACTTATTAGTATCGTTTTCCCCCTTCAAGGAACCGTATATTTATGTGGTATATATTGTTGTAAGTTTATTCGAAGGCGGATGTTACACCTGACATCAATGTTGTAAAAAGAGGTCTGATGCTCGTTCTAGAAGGAGATTACTCAGCTTGCTAATACATCACGCAGTGTTGCTAGTTACTGGAAGTAGATTCTTCAGTTTGACGATCATCCACCTTCTTGAATTACTCACGTTGATAAGAATTAAGTCTCTTCAGATGATTAATAGGATTCTTGTTAAGACGGTGTATTGTTGCAATTAGAGAATACTTGAGCGGTCTAAAGTAACCTCGTTGCAACATACGACGGTTGAACAATTAGTATCTTTTTATTACTATTAATACAAACACTTTTATTAAAATATATCATTTATTCGTTGTAATATTATATCTGCTTACTTAATTACAATAGTATTTTATTAGATTAATAAAGATGTCAGATATAAAACAAAATGTAATTCTAGTGTTATAATTTGATTAATAGTTAAAACGTGCTCACATAGTACACTTTGATGTTACAATTGGAGTATTGTACGAACGAAGTACAATTAGTAAACACTTGGTTGAGACTCAGGAGAAGACTGACTTTCTGACTAGCGTGCAGATTAATATATAATGATTTATTTCACATCACAATGTGCCAATACTGAGTTACCAGCATTAAAATAATATAAAATCTCCACAGACCAGAGTCAATGTTTACAAGCGCTAAATACAAATAATTATTTATTACAATATTAATACTAAAATTAAAGATAACATAATATAATTCTTATAAAATAAATAACATTTATATTAAAAATAGGAAGGATAAGTACGACTTATGCGTACTTACAACACCCTTCAACCCTAGAAAAGGAACGCATATTAAACAAACATATGCGTTTCTTTCCAAGAAAAAGAAAAAGGAAGATAGGACGATGTCGTACTATCGCAACACCCCCTTCCAAAAAAAAAGGGACACGTATAAAAACAAAATATACGAGTTACAATTCTGGAAAAAAAACAAAAAGAGAAGCAAAGTGTCGACAACGATTCTGATCCCATCGTATAGAGTTAACACTGCTCCACAAAACAATCATCCCTGACAAAATCCATCTTATTCGTCAAGGTTTTATTCATTGGTACAAAATCTCTTCAATCTATTCCTATTAACTACCGTATACTTTCTAGGTGAAAAAAAAAAATTGACCCTTCTATCAAAATTTAATTTAAATTTTGGTTTATTACTAGTAAATTTATTTGTAGCTAAATCAATCGTAGAAGAATATTTTGCACCACTAAGTTGGTCTAGTATGTCAAGTACGAGAGGCAAAGTATAAACATCACTTGTCGTCTGTTCATTAAGTTTACGATAGTCGATTACAACGCAAAATTGTTTGTTCCCCGACACATCTGCTTTTTTAGGTACCATTAACAGAGGTGCGTTAAACTGTGAGTCGCATTTTTCAATAATGTTGTTAGCCAACAGTTCTTGGATATGCTTCTCAACAATTTCTTTATGCGCATGAGATAATCTATGCGGCTTAATGTTTACAGGGTTAGGTGAGTCACTCAGTGCACTCGCACAAGATAACTTATCTACCGGGAAAAAAAATATGTTATTAAAATTATTACAGATTTCCATTAAATCTGTTAAGTATTTTGAATTAACATTTGAAAAGTCTATATTATTAAATAAAAGATGTCGTAAGGATCTTTTAGGATCGTTAGGATTTCTTTTCAAAAAATGGTAAAAATTAAATTTATTTATTGGAATAATATCTGGTTTAAAATTGTTAAGTATTACATCTTTTGCTGAGGAATTAGTTATTGATATATAAAAAGTATTATTAACAGGATTAATTAATGCGTTGGCTAAAAAAACTTCAGGTAGCAATTCCTTGGCTACACAAACTCCTACCGTAGAACCCGACATAGGAATTAATTTCCTAGTACGTGCTGGTACGATAATACTGTTTATGTTTATTAATGGTAATTCAAATATTTTGCCATGTTGTGAGAATTGTACGCTGTTTGTTTCCAAATTAATTACTGCTTTAAATGTACGTAAAATATCTAATCCTATGATTCCATCATGCTTAATGGGGAAATCCTCTGACACAACCTGAAAAGTATGTTTCGACCTAGAACTATCTAAAATTATAGAAGTTTTTAGTGAACCTAAAGTATAAGGCGTGCCTTCAGAGATTCCCTTTAATAACACTTTAGATGTACTATCTATTTTGATATTATTTTTTAAAATATTTTGTTTAATTAAAGAAATTTGAGAACCAGTGTCCAATAAAAATGATACAGTCTTTGCTTTGGCTGCGACTATTCTGAATTGAACAGTGTCAGCTGTTTGCTTGTCAATAACATTTTTATTGTTACAGTTAAAATTTGTTATATCATTGGTATTTTGTATTTCTTTAATCTCAATATTTTTATTTAAACTATTAAATTTACGTAAATGGTGATTATAAAAAGAACGTGAATTTTGTTTTGTATTTTTAGTAAAAGATACTTGAGGACCATCAGATTCAAGATGTCTCGATCTTTTACAATAAACAGAAGGTTTTGAAAATACCGTATCTCTCCTACAAATATTAATTTGCGCGACAGGATATACCGTATCCGCATTTTCCTTCTTGATAAAACAATATTTCTCTAAATGACCATTTTTTTTACAATAGTTACAAAAAAAAGTTTTAAATTTTGTTTCGACTTCGTTAGCAAATTGTTCACTTGAAACTGGTTCACTACTAGAAATAGAATGACTTGAATCTGTTTTAAATTCAACATGCCTTCTTCTTTCTAGAGTGCGCCACCGTGTTTCAAGAAAATTCGTAAAATCATTTAGGGTTGGTAATTCAGAAGTATTTCTGTTTTCCCATTCCTTTAATGTGTTAAAATCTAACTTGGTCTTTAAAAAATGTATAAAAATAAAATCTGAATGATTAGAATATATTCCCAACTCGGTTAATGCTCTAATCGATTCATTAATTTCGTCTAAAAAATTTTTGATATTAGTTTCTGATTCTAAACGTATAACATTGTAGTTTATCAAATTGTTTAAATAGGTTTCAATAAGTGCTACCTTGTTATCATAACGTTTACAAAGGATGTTCCAAACAATTTCATAATTATCGTTTGTTAAAGGATAATTCTTTATGAGTTTGAGTGGTTCTCCTGTCAAATTTAATTTTAAATAGTGCATTTTTTCAATGTTTGATAGTTTGCTATTATTACGAATTAAATTTGTAAATAATTCCATGAAACTTTGCCAATTAGTATATTCTCCATCAAAAACGGTTAGTTGCATTGGACTTAAGTTCAGATTTTTTATTGAATCTATGCTTTTTGAGTCGTCTACAATATGTGTATCATTCTCAAATGTTTGCTTATAATTCAACAAGTAAATAAGAGTGTCGTCATAAATACTTTCAACTTCCATAGACTTACTAACGATAGCCGTAGCTTCTTCATTTTTTAGAATTGGAAGCAGTGCTTCTACGATACTACTATATTTAACCCAAGCTTTATCTAAGTTTTTGATTTTTAATTCAACTATTGTTAAGGATGTTGATTGGACTTCTAAATTTTTTGAAAACTCATTAATTAGATTGATTGTATTCTCAACTAATGTGAGGGAATGAACGTTCGGTGCCATTGTACTTAATTAAAGTTATATATAATATACAGACTAAAGATTATTTTGTACCAATAAACGACTCTCCGAAAAATAGGATTCTGACAAGGAAAAATTGTTAGCGAAAACAGTAACTCACAGGAAATTTCCGATGGGGCTCAGACGTTGCAGTTGTAACAGGAAGGTAGTCTCTCTGATTGAACAGACTGCTATCTAACTGCTTCAGCTCTTTACTTCTCCTTTTCAAAATTCCCTCTCGTTCAAAAAAATGTTGTTCTAAAAAAAATATTAAACATCAATTAGTATAATTGTGGAAACAATTATAAAAAAATATTATAGTAAATATGCAAAAGTATTGGATATAATACTAAAAAAAATTAATAGCTTCAATGACAAACAATGATGCTACAAAAAAATACTTGGATTATAGCAAATATTCAAAAGTATTGAATATAATACTAAAAAAAATTAATAGCTTCAATGACAACGTTGCTACTAAAAAAATGCTTGGATTATAGTAAATATTCAAAAGTACTGAATATAATACTAAAAAAAAATATCAATAGCCTCATTAATAACGTTGCTACTAAAAAAAATGCTTGGATTATAGTAAATATTCAAAAGTATTGAATATAATACTAAAAAAAAATATCAATAGCCTCATTAACAACGTTGCTACTAAAAAAAAATGCTTGGATTATAGTAAATATTCAAAAGTACTGAATATAATACTAAAAAAAATGATAGCCCCGTTAAAAATAATGCTATTAATAAAAAAAATACAATTATCAATTTATAATAATAATTATATACAAAAAGAAAGATACTGTCTTATTATACTTAAAGATTTTCTTATCAGTGATTATGATCTATAAACAGCTGTGTGCAGGGCTCTGGAGACGATTAACATCGATTTAGATTATTCCATGTGTTCTAGAAGCATCCATCCATTCGCTGGGGGCAAAAGATTTCTTTTTTCTGATTCAGCGGGCTGTAGTTTTGCATCCACCGGACTTGTAGAAAATTATGAGAAATACAGATGAATTGACGTTCTATCTCGTACTCTTCGGTAATCTTGGAAATAATCGATCGACGTAGTGGTATCCAGAATAATTGATCTGCATCCAGGTGTAGAATATATAGAAAAAAATTTTGGGCGTACCTCTTGGATATTTATGTGTAGGAATATCTCTTCGAGACCCCACCTGACACCATTTGTTGTAAGTATATTCGAAGGCGGATGTTACACCTGACATCAATGTTGTGAAAAGAGGTCGGATTGTCGTTCTAGAAGGAGATTACTCAGCTTGCTAATACATTCCGCAGGGATGCTAGTTTCTGGAAGTAGATTCTTCAGTTTGACGATCATCCACCTTCTTGAATCACTCACGTTGATAAGAATTAACTCTCTTTAAGCTGATTAACAGAATTCTTGTTGAAACGGAGTATTGTTGTAATTTGATAATACTTGAGCGGTCTAAAGTATAACCTCGTTGCGACATACGGCGTTGGAACAATTAGTATCTATTAAATACTATTAATACAAACACTTTTATTAAAATATATCATTTATTCGTTGTAATATTATATCTGCTTACTTAATTACAATAGTATTTTATTAGATTAATAAAGATGTCAGATATAAAACAAAATGTAATTCTAGTGTTATAATTTGATTAATAGTTAAAACGTGCTCACATAGTACACTTTGATGTTACAATTGGAGTATTGTACGAACGAAGTACAATTAGTAAACACTTGGTTGAGACTCAGGAGAAGACTGACTTTCTGACTAGCGTGCAGATTAATATATAATGATTTATTTCACATCACAATGTGCCAATACTGAGTTACCAGCATTAAAATAATATAAAATCTCCACAGACCAGAGTCAATGTTTACAAGCGCTAAATACAAATAATTATTTATTACAATATTAATACTAAAATTAAAGATAACATAATATAATTCTTATAAAATAAATAACATTTATATTAAAAATAGGAAGGATAAGTACGACTTATGCGTACTTACAACAATATGTTGTATATATATATATATGTTTATTTAATATTACTTTATACATAATTTTTTTTTGGTTAATATGATGTAGATTCAATAAAGCTTTATATGCAAGATTATATAATGTTATATTTGTAAAATATTTTGAATGTCTTTTGTATTTAGTTAATGACAATGTAACAGAACTATGTTAATCTTCGGTAATTAATATAACATAACGACTGGTATATTGATAAACATTAAAGTAGTGAAACAGCCCCAGTTACTCAGGTTTTTCACGGTTCACGGTTAATCCGCTCTTTTAATAAAAGTATAACTTGGCTAGTTCATCGCATTACAAATGTTACTTAACTCTGCGATGAACTGGCTGGATGTGTATTTATATTCGTATATTTATGTTTGGTTTGAGGAAGTATATTAGACCGTATATTAGAACTATGTTAATCTTCGGTAATTAATAAAATATAACGTTACGTAAAACATATTATTTTAAATACGCTCTGTGTTTAGCAGCTGGTATATTGATAAACATTAAAATAGCGAAACAAGCGTACTAAAAAAGCCGGAGGTTCCAAGTACTGAGGTTTTCCACGGTTCACGGTCAATCTGTTTTCTTAATAAAAATATAACTGTATATAAGTGTTTGTTTAAAATCGTTCTTGGTTAGTTCATCGCATTACAAATGTGTAATTTATATTCGTATATTTATGTTTGGTTTGAGGAAGTATATTAGACCGGACGCACGTTCGGAACTTTTTTTTTCTTATACAGATTTATCTTTACCGTAAAAAGATAGAGACACTGCAAACATTTTAAACATAAAGACAGTGTCATCATATGTGTTTGCATCTATAGTGTGCGCCTATAGATATACGTATACCATGTTGAATAGTATTTTTGTAGAATGAATTTGAATTCAGTTCATACATCGCAACGTTCCACCACAATGTCTGATTTTTCTAAGTTATTTTTTTTCCTTTATTTCAGCTCAGCTCTACAGCCCGCCTGCACCAAGACTTCATCAAGAAAGAAGTTCTTTACAAACTTGTATATTAATAATTAAGAAAATATTAACTAAAAAATATAAATAATTTATAAAATATATTTTATGTAATAAAAGAAAAAATAAAAGAAATTGTTATTATAAAAAAAATTTGATTTTTAGAAAAATTTAGCAAAATGTAGCAGACGTTTTTTGTTTTTTTTTGTATGCAGGGGGTTTGCAGGGCTGTAATATGGCGGGAGTGAGGTACGGTGTACGAAGCGAAGCAGGGTTGTGGCATGGAGGGGGGGGGGGGCGTTGCGAAGAGATTTTTTTTCACGTTTAATATCGACGGGACTACGATTCGAACCGGGGACCTACAGAATACGGGGCTGCGATCTAACCGCAGAGCCACGGTGGCTCTGGAAATACAAAATTAAAACTTGTATTTATATGATGTAGTCTGTATATATATATACATATATAGATATCAATATTGTTAGACGAGATAAATATATAGTATAAGCATACTGGTACCGAAGGTACCAGTATGCTTATACTGTATATTGAGGATGCCTTCGGCATCCTATAGGTGGCCGCGCAGCGGCCACCTGTGGCCGCTGCGCGGCCACTAAAATGTTTATGCAATCGCAGAGCGATTGCATGGCACCCTTCGGGTGCCATAGTCGCCTTTGGCGACTATGTAGGATGCCTTCGGCATCCTACAGGTGCCCGCTACGCGGGCACCAAGACATTTATGCAATCGCTTCGCGATTGCATTGGCACCCTACGGGTGCCATAGTCGCCTTCGGCGACTATATTAATTACATTTTTATTTAATCTAAATCGCAAGAAAAACGTGACGCCTACCCCTGCCTTCACTCGAGTAGCTCTAACGCTACACTGAGGATATATTTGTTTTGCAAGGTATTATATACTTCAAAATTGTTAAATTTAAAATGATCTTTCGAAACATGTGGCGCCATCTATTTATTGAAACCTAAACTAAAAGATCTCCATCTATTTATTGGTAACAGTACTAAATTTATCCATCTATATAAAAATAGTAAAACTACAATTTTTCGTTTTTTTATTTATGCTGTCAAATATTAGCTCCTTTTTTTACCATATTTACTAAAACACATCGTAAAAACTATACAATTAAAATAAAAAAAGCCAAATAAAATCCATAAATTCATTTATTTGAAATAACAATGTTTATATCATGTTTATTATTGATTTTCAATTCATGTGCGCCTTGCCTTATCTCTTCTTTCGACGAAGTCTCCAACAAATTGTCTGAAACAAATAAATAATATTATAATATGCATCTTATATAAACATTAATAGTTAATAGACATTGCAACTTACTTTTTAAGTCCATTTCCTTCACGGAAAAGGTCTGCTCCATAATTCTGATGACCTGGAGGGATCCTTGACTCATTTTCGCCCAAGAAAACTTCGTGGAACTATTGTTTGTCTTTTCCAAACAAATTCCTGCTCCAGAGTCTATGAAATCTGAAAAAGTTTAAATCTTGAAATTTATTTAGTATTAAAAAAATGCACTTACTCTTCTTGTACAATATAAAACTAACTTAAACAATAATTGTAAAAATTTATATTAAAATCAGGAGGTCGCTGATATATATTATTATTCAATGAACATTAGAACTTACCCATTTTGAGATTATTACTTCACGGAGAAGGCCTGCTCCATATGTCTTTCAAGACCTGAAGATCCTAGCATCTTTTCTAATTGATTGATCTTTCATCATTGTCTGCAGTTTCTCCTGGAGTCACCATCCATTTCCAGGCGGCATTTTAGCTGCACATATCCATAGTGCCCTGATCTGCAGGTCCTGAAAGAAGAGAAAGAATTTATTAAACACTTAAGCAGATATGATTTTTTAAACTTACACAAAGTACGTGGGGTTGGGGCGGGGTATACATTATATAAATGCTTTGTCACAGACTGAATTTACGCAAAGAGTGATTTAGATGTTAATATACTTTAAAAAAAACTAAATAAACTTAAAAATGTTTCATATTTCTCAAAAGTAGATTTAGGACAGAATACCTCAACACCAACAAACAGATATATGTTATTATTATTTAAGAAAAAATTAATCTTAATTGTTTGTTAATTTTATATTTTGATCGTATGTATTATTTATGTATCTGATATTTTTCTGGCAATAAATTTACTAAAAATTATAATTTGTTTTATACATGATCATAAGATAAGAATAAGATTAAAAAAAATAACGACATAAAATATAAATCAATATTTTAATTGTTGGTTTATACCATTGTCATTTGGAAATAATTTTATCTAAAATATCACCTTCTTATTCGATGACCAGTAGAATTATGTTAAACATATATTAAACTTACTGATGCTAATCTTCTGCAGGTTCGGTGTTCATCTTTTACCAGAACAACAGTAATTATTTCCAATATAAAGTGCACCAGGTCGTGTTGAAAATCACTAAAAGTAATTAAAAAAAATCTTAATTAATATATTAAATTACACAGAAACGCAAATAATATCTAATTAAAATGACAAATTAATTACCTCGAGTTTTCCATGACACAAACGATACACAACTATTATGGGGACATGACACCAATCTTTGAAGTTCACAACTTTCAGAAACTGGTACATCCTGGGGATCCAAAGCAAATGCGAAAATCTGATATTCTAGTACATGTATATCTTACAAAGATTGCTTTTAAAATCGGTGGACTCCTAGGGTCGTCGTTGCTAAAGTTTTGGAAATTTCTATCAACAAAATACCAAACTTGAAAAAACTTTTAAAATAATATCCTAGTGACTAATAAAACAAAACTTTAAAAATACATTTTTGAATATTCTTTAATATAGAAATGCGTGAAATAAACTCCCAGAAAATAAATTTGTAACATTATATGAAAAATATAACTTTCTTCTAAACTTTAAATAGTAGATGTATTTTGTGAAAGAAAAGTAAATTTATTTATATTCATTATTAAGAGCCCTCCCGATAACCAAACGGCGAATTTCTGCTGACCCTGCAGCTATTTCATATAATTTAGCATCACGTAATAATCTGCCTGCTGGATAATCATTTATGTATCCATTACCACCTAAAAATAAAGCGGAAGTGTTATCTGTTGACCTCAAAGAAGTAAGACATATATGTAAAGGAAGTTACCAAGAATTTGAATTGTATCCAACGCCATTTGTGTTGCTCTTTCAGCGCAATATAACAAAACTCCGGAGCAATCTTTTCCGTTGACAAATCCATTGTCTACAGCACGTGCTACTGAATATAAATAGGTCCTACAAGCCCCTAAATTGGTATACATATCCGCTAATTTACCCTTAAAAAAATATTTTAAAATGTATTGTTAGTAATTATAAAAATAGCTGTTATCCTTCATTAAAGACTTCTACCTGTATTAATTGAAATTCGCCGATTCTGGTGTTAAATTGTTTTCTGGTATGAGCATATTCAAAAGCTACATCACACGTCGATTGAATTAAACCCATCGGTCCTCCAGCTAGGACCAGACGCTCATAATCTAATCCAGACATAAGAACATAAGCTCCTTTATTTTCTTCTCCTAATATATTGGCTGCCGGAACTTTACAATCCTCAAAGATTAATTCTGATGTATTTGAACCACGCATTCCTAGTTTATCTAATTTTTTTCCTGTTGTAAATCCATCAAAACCTTTTTCAACAATAAATGCTGTGATACCGTGTTGAGGTTTTCCTGTATTACTTGTTCTTGCATAAACCTGAAATTAAATATACATAATTTTGAGTTCTTTTCTTTTAGTATCTTTACTATAATTCGGTTTAACTTAGTTTACCACTAAGGTGTCTGCATCAGGACCATTTGTAATCCAGAATTTGTTTCCATTAAATATATAATAGTCTCCTTTTTTCTCTGCCTTTAGTTTCATAGACATAACATCAGATCCTGAACCTGGTTCAGACATAGCTATTGCCCCTACGTGATCCCCAGAACAGAGCTGTAAAGATATAATTTAACAACTGATTTGAAAACACATATTTTGTTATTTGTGAGTGTCGTACCTTTGGTAAGTATTTATGTTTCTGTTCATCAGTGCCATTTCGTTCTATTTGATTGATGCATGTGTTAGAATGCACTCCGTAACTAATGCCTACAGCAGCAGATGCTCTGTAAAATTATTACTTGTTTTTATAATTACTTGATATTTGAATTTTGACAAGTATTACAAATGATGTCTTGTCTTTGATAATATTTATATAGAAGTAAAATTTATTATCTGTTATTGTATTAACGCACAGACCTTGATATTTCTTCAGTTATGATAACATGGTCAAGATAAGACCCACCAGTGCCTCCGTAATCAACACCAGCAGTTATACCAAGGACACCTAAGTCTCCTAATTTCTTCCAAAACGATCTTAGATCACTAAAATAAATTATAATATTAATTAATATGATTGCATAATTAAATAAAATAATAACACAGTAATAAAACTTACGGAAAATAGTCATTTTTATCTATTTCGGCTGCTTTTGGAGCTAATTCCTTTTGTACAAAGTTGAAGATTGTTTGACGAAGCTATAAAATGAATACATTTTTGATAATTATTTGATACAGCTACACTGAATATTAATTAGAGTGATTTGTACATATTTTGACTATATTAAAAGCGTCATAAAATATACGAAAATGTAATAGTTTTTTTTATAAGATTCAACACAAAAAGTAGGGTTATGTCAAGTCATGTCAAGTAATTACCCAGAATGCATTACTGTCTGCGTCTGCGTACACCTTCTGTCTGCGACTATGAATTATGAATGAATGAAAACAATAGTGGCTTTTTAATTTATTTATATTTTTATGCTACCCTAATACTTTCTGATACATATTACGCTTATCTTTTCATTGATGAATTAATGAATGAATTAAAAAACACACCCGGTGTCTTCTAATTTATTTTGTCCGTTTATGTTACCCTGATACAAATATAACATATAGCCGCATATAGCGAATTGCTAAAAATGAATAAATTTTTAAAATATGTTAACAACAATTGTTACCATATAATAAATAAAATCGTGAAATATTATGGAAATAATAGTGTTATTAATTACATTTTTATTATAGAAATAAATAAATAACAAATTTTAATAAGTTTTTAAATCACGAACTTGGGTAATTACCCATTTTTTTAATTTGCTATGTTACATTATGTTTTAAATATTAGAAATCGATAAATATTAGTTAGAACAGGTTGATCGTCAACAAGTTTTCAAAAAGATACTCTTTGTTTCTTTAAATTGCTAATATTTTTTGTAATATTGTGATTTATTAAGAAATAGGTATATAAATCTAACGTTTTTGCACAATTCTTTGGAGAAGCACAATCCTATTTTCAAAAATCGCTTTCCAAGAATTAAATTGAGTTTACAAAAAAGTATTATTATAAAGAAATCCTTTGCAAATTGTTAGTTATAGTCTCTTTTAACGGTGACATTAATGATCTTAAGTTTTTTTTTAAATTAATCTTGTTTAATAAGATTAAAATAAGTAATTTAAATAAAAAATTAATCAACATTTAATACCGAGCTATAAACTATAAAACATACGTGTCGCGTACCACCATTATAAAACGTAGCTACATTTACTAATTGCATAAATGATTTATTTTGATTAAACTGAGATATACAAATTTCTAAATACATAACGCTCACTTGTTGTTGCTCTTCTGTTATTCCAGAAACATGATCATCAACCGGATAGTGTGAGAGGAATCTACTATTTATTTTAAACACTTGCGTATGTGAAAGAAGTTTCTTATAATTTCTTATCAGTTTCAAAGACATCTTTTTATATATGTGTAATTTGTTGTTAACCAAAATTCGGTCAATTAAGATTATTATTAATGAATTTCACGATATCAAGTATTAAAACACTTATCTCGTTCAACTCTTAAACATGACTGAGCAAAGATAATGTCACTGAGGACACACACACAACCAACAACTAAAATAGTAACTGCGGAATAGAAGGGGAACTCGACGAGGACATATGTTTGCGTGCTTGTGTATTAGTGTATTATATGTAGCACATTTATATCAACTTAGTAATAGTCCATTAACTAGGCAATTAATATACTAAAATACGAGCATTTTCTTTCCAAGCGCTTTCCATTTTGTAATACAATTACAATTTACAAAAACACAACTAATTATAATTATTATCAACTTTAAATAATTATGGAAATAAAAGTGTCTTGAATAATAATTTCATAGTTTAAATAAATATTCATATAGTTTAGTCTAAATTAGCGTTTAAAATAGGCTAAGTATCTAATCATATGGTAATTTTGAAGAATATTTAAAGTATATTATTATTATTTCAAGCTCGTGAATAATTCTTACTTATGTATATGATAAATAAAGAGAATAAATTATTAAAACAATAGTTTAAAAGTCCAAGAGTCATTTCCGTTCGACAAGTATGTTGTTTTATAGAGCATTAAATAGTCATAAATAAACTATTTTAAAACGAAAATATATTTGAAAGTTTATAGTATGAATATTTTACTGTTTTGGTATTTACGAGTATTTAAATCCTATATGGTTTCTATATGTATCGTATTCATTTAACAAAGTAGATCCTAAAATTAAACGAAAAATATTATGTTTAAATAATTTGTGCTGATGTTAAACAATATATGCATAAGATTTATGCTACTGCTTAAAACATCGACTGCTGGTCATCTGGAACATTAAAGATTAATGCAGATACAAGCAAGATTTATGCTAGTAAGTTTAGTTTTAAGGTTGAATTGTTAAGATAGGAATGAAATGTAATAAGAAATAGAATACGGTAGATTGTAAAGCCGAAAGGCACACACAATTAACAATAAATATAAATATAATATAAGATTTATGCATATATGTTTGTAATGACTTTTACTGCAGTTATAATTAGGAATTACGGAAAACTATTTAGTTTTTATGAAAAATAAAATATTTAATATAATCAAAAATGCAATTGTTTCCTGAAATTCTGAAGATGCACGAAATGTTAATCCTTTTTGAAGTTCGACCTCTGCAGCATTATCAATCTCCATCTATCATTGCACAGGTAGAGAAATAGCGATTAAAAGTTTGAATAGTTATTACTCTGAAATAATAAAAGAAAATAATAAAAATTGGTTGTTTTTGTGCTCATGCCATATTAACATATATTGAATTAGTTATTGTACAATAAAAAAACATACAAAAGACAAATTTATAAAAAATTACAGAAGTCTACTCTAGAATACTTCAAAAATAATATACTTAGAGTAACAGTAACGTAAGAACAAGATAAAATACGTATAATTAATTCTTGTTCTGACTAGAGTACTCTAGAGTAGTTTGCAATAAATACACAATATTTAATAGTATGGTATGGTATGGTAAGATATGGTATATAAGCACTAGTTACAAATAAACTAAAATAAAAATGATAAAAATAATCAATAATACAGGGATATAAATATAACTACACATTACTTGTTTTGTTTTTAAGTTACATTGTGGGAATAGTTTGGTATTTTTGTGTAACATTATAGATAGTTGTTTTATTTATTTATTATAATATACATTTACAAATAATAACAGCAATGGTGTGTGGATTTGGTGTGTATAATATATTATATATTTTATTTATTTATTATTTACTGGAAGTGATTATCATAATATAATATGACCACTTTTTTTATGAAAGATCCACTTTCCATATTTCATGGTGTTATTTATTTTGTGTGAATGTAAGACATATTTACTTGTCTATACTTTGTTTATATAGTTCAGGCTTCAGTTTCACCACCTTTCAACCGAAGTCTTGCAAAATCTTCAAAGATAATGTCATCATCATGGTCTTGACTTTCCTCTCTGTAATAAAAATAATAAATAATTATTGTATTTTAAAGTATATGATTTATTACTTTTCTTTGGTTTGGTAATTCAAGGGGTAGCGGTATTAGTACCCATCAAGTTGAATAAGATTTGTGTCCACAGGTACAGAGTCTTGAGAATTCCCATGTGCAGGTGATGGCCGCGCTGTAATATTCAATGGTTCCTCTTCTGGTTTTGGGTGCATCAAGATAAAAGGCAGTTCCGCAACAAGATCGCTACAACGAAAAATTCTTTCATAGATTATAAGGATAATGCTATAAATAACTAAATAACGCATTAAAGAAATATGACAAATGCTTGAAACAGTGGTCCTATAATAGCTTACCCGCCTAATGCGCCTAAACATAGCTTTACTTTAACTTTATACTGAACAATAATTCCAAGATTTTCTCTTTGTGAGGGATCTGCAACTCTGTAATAAATACAACATAACAATTATTACCTAACTAACTATAAGATAATAATTATTTACTAACATTCATGCAACATACAAAGCAATATTTACAGTAAATATGATATAATGTTGTAAAATACCTATATGTTCCATCAATTGGTGAGCGAGACCTAGGATTAAGCAACAATAATTAGCAACAATAAACTGATGACTATGTTCAATGTTAGATGAAGAAAAGTATTTACAAAATAAATACAAATCTAGCAATATGTAAATGGTTTTGAGGTAGAATAACAGCAACTTAATGTAAGATAACGAAACAAACTAGAATTATAGTTATTTCTATCTTGTCATATGATAAATTAATTATATAATGATTTCTATTAAGGGATGAAATAGATTGCTTAGATAAAAATAACACAAAAACTTAACGCAGCGTGTAACTATTGTTAAACATTTGCAATATGTAGCAGATGGTAATTTTAAATGGAATGATAAACTCGTAAGAACCTAAGAAATAGCTGTAAATCTATTACATGTAGTTAAAATATAGAAAGCAATACTATAAAACTGATTGTTGATATTGTACATTATAAATTTCTGTCTTTAAAGAACAGAAGAAATATTTACATTTTAATTGCATTTGTGTTTAATTAGATTCTGAAAAATAAAACATTTTATTTATGCAAAATGCGAGAAAACAAACTAAAAAATATAATACTTACAGCAGTTATGCAAAACTACTTGCAAATAGATTGTGATTAGAAATAAATGAAAAAATTAAAAACATGCTCTACACTACTTACGACAAAAACAAAAATAAGAAGTTGTGATGATTCCATTGGTTACTAAATGTACTTTTAGTTTAGTTTTTGTTAAGAAGATTTAGCAGTTGCATATAAACAGGCATTATCAATAGCAGGCATACGCGATATAGCTGGAAACTTTAGCAATAATGTATTATTAGAAGAAAATCCTTGCTTCATAAAATTTATTACCCTCAGCTGTCTTCCTTCACAAGACTTTCGCCTTAAAAAACTTACAGTGTACTAGAAGCGAGGTTAGTATCTTCATGTTTGAGTTGTCCATCCAAAGCCAATCCCCATTTGTCTTTGTTGTAGTACAACAATGGGGTCAATGTGAAGACTTTACTCAGTGTGAACCCTGGGCCAACAGGACAGCCCACTCTAACAGTTACCAAGGGATTAAGATAATCCCATTTATGAATAAAAAGTAAATAAAAAAGAAACACAAAAACAAAATTAAAACATTGTTACATATGAAGTAAAGATATGAAAATTATATGAATTGTGATTTGAAGGAATAATAAGGGTGTTCTGCATTCGATGCTAGCCGAGTCGCAAACCAGACCCTAAGAAACCACCACCACAAACCAAGCAATAAGAATAAAGAAAACTACCACAAGGACCACACTATTAAACACACAAATATTTAAAAATTAAATATATATATTTTTAAAAACAAACCTACGAGTCGTAATTTAAAGGGTATAGATTTGACCCTAGTGCTGCCACATTACAAAAGTTTCATAAATTATAATACGCAAATTTTATAAGGAATTTAGCATTTCTACTTGTACTACTTCATCTACAAGGGTATAATAACGTATGTTACTATTCTTACCGTGAGTAAAACAATTGAGTTGAAACCGACAGAAAAACTACGGGAAAAATAATTTCTAAATAATGGAAAATAAATATAAAATAAAAGTTTTCTATTTCAATTATGAAACAAACCATTTAATAATAGGTATCTAAAACTGCTTTATGGTTTGCGTTTTAGCTGCTTCGTGTAAAAATTCTGAAATTTCATAATACTTTTTCATGTAACAACACAAGGGGTTTAAATCAAAGAACCAAGGGGTCTATAACTCACATCGTGGAGGAGGCTAAATTAGTGTCTTCGTGCTTCAGCTGGCCATCGAGTGCTAAACCTCTTTTGTCTTTATTGTTGGCGAGAAGCGGTTTCACAGAATACACTTTAGACAATGTGAAACCGGGTGAAACGGGACAACCTGCTCTGTAATACATTGTAGTAAATGTGAAACAAAAAATGCAAGTGTAAATGTAAATTATTTGTTTAATAAAATAAATATATATTGATTCAAGGATTTAGTATAACCTAAAAATGTATGGTCCATTTTAAATTATTTATAGAAGTACTGTTTACTAGTTGAAATAAATAAATAAATATTACATTGAAAGATAATTTTAGTCAGTCTCGTAAACAATAGGGATTCTAATAATACCGAGTAAACTACATTATTTCAAATGGCGTTTATGGAAAACTTAACGAAATCGAAAATGTGTGGATTTTGTAATGAAGACGCATGGAATGAGAAGGATATCAAAATAATTAAGGAATCCTTAGTTCATTTTATTAAGTAAGGTGTTGTGATTTAAACTATTTCTATAAATATTTCGAAATAGAATAATTGATTAGTGTTAAGTTACTTACTCGCTTTCTGCTTCCGCTACTGTACATTTATACTGTGCTGTGGAGAACAAGCAAATATCAGCAAATTGTCGAACTGACACTTTAACTTTTTTTACTGAGCGATTACTATTATTTGCTATGTGTACGTTTACTGCTATATTCTCTCCGTGATGATATAACTAAAATAGTAATTAATAGTATGATTTGAGAATTATTATCTAATAATACTTAAGGTTTTTAATTGTTATTTTACCTCTTTATCTAACGATGCTTCCAGGTGCAATTTATTCGGACTCATTACAAAATCTTTTGATACTTCGACAGATGGTTGTTCCCCCTGTTTACTAGGTGCGTACATTATCTTACGTATTGCGAGGCGTACAGAATTCCTGAAAATAGAGTAAATATTCATATTAATAACTTAAATAATACACAAAATAATAATATAATATATTAATACAAAACGCCTGATAGTAGAGCAACCATAATAACTCTATAAGCTATTTATTTCACAGTTTTCAAAATACCTTTTGTGTGGTTTATCTTCAGATGTTTCTCCAACGAAAGCTTTCAGTTCGTAGTCAACACCACATGGTTTACCAGTTTCACCAGGAGCTGGTTGAAGAGTAACAGATGCTGGACAATGTGGTGGCACTTCAAAAAAGAATGGAAATGCATTTGGACCCAACTTCTTAATAAGACGTTCTTGTAATCTTGTTAATGGACGTTTTGCATTAGGACTAGTTGGATCGGCAGGAAAAATCTAAAAGAAATTAATTATTTTTTATACTTTGATGTTATTCAGTAAAAAATAAATAGAACATGTTTTCTTTTTACCTGTATCGCTGATAAATATAAATCTTTTCGGAATGTAAGCCCTAGGACATCAAGATCCTCTCGACCATATCGGAACGCCGCCAGGACATGCCCAAATACTTTTCTTTCTTTTACATAATCAGTGTCAATTAAAACCACCCCGTCTACAAAAGAGAGTATAAAATATTAAATAACATAAATTTGATGTCAAGTTGAAAAAACTCATTCATGTTTAGATATATGAGATGTTAAGACATAAAATTCTGTATCTAAATCTACTTATACAGGAAAGATAAAATTCCTTTTTTGTAAGGATTTAGATATGTAATTCTATTTACCTATAGGATCTACGTAGGAAATGTGATCCACAAAGTCTCGCTTTCCCAAGTATACAGTGATCTGAAAAATATTTAAATTTAAAAAATAAGTAAGAAAGGAAAAATAAATTTGTTTGAATTTATGGTATAACACAAAACTAAGTCGAATGGAATCTACGAGGCGTGTTTTTTAAGTGAGTACCGTTTTGGAATTAAAAAAAGACGTGCAAAGATATCGCAATAATTTTATTTTTACATGAAAGCTTGTACCTTAATCTACTTTTCTACATAATTTCCGTGAATATTGAGGCACTTGTCATAACGTGGCACCAGTTTTTGAATACCCTCCTCATAAAATTCTGCCGCCAGACTTGTTAACCACTGTATCACAACTGTTTTTACTTTTTTCATCATGCACATTTGTGCGGCCATCTTTAAATGCTCTCACCCATTTCCTTACCATTCCATCACTCATAATGTTTTGTCCGTAAACTTCACAGATCTCACGATGAATATCGATCGGTTTTACGCCTTTAGCACTAAGAAATCGTATAACAGCCCGTACTTCACAAGCGGCGGGACTCACGATTGTCGGAGGCATCTTAAACACTCAGTAAACAACGTATACAATGAAGAATCAGACTGTAATGGCTGTAGAAAAGTAGATTAAGGTACAGGCTATCATGTAAAAATAAAATTATTGCGATATCTTTGCACGTCTTTTTTTAATTCCAAAACGGTACTTACTTAAAAAACACGCCTCGTAATAGTATTATATGGTTAGTATGAAGCAGCTGACATAACCTTCAAAATACAATTATATTAAATTACAAAAATTTAAATTTAAAAAAATCTTACCTTTCCATTTGGAGAACTCTTCTTGAAAACTCTGCAAAATAAACAAATAAATAGATAAGAGTTTCAAGAAAATTACATTAAAGAAATTGTGTAAAAGTATAAAAGAGATGGAAATGCAAGAAGAGGTAAAAGAAGTGACGTCATTTTCGACCTAGATAAGCACAGAGTCTCTTTTTTATTTTTAGTTTGAAATTTTCTATGCGAATACGTTTCCAATAAAATAGAAAAAGAGTAAATGTTTCTGTTTACATAATAATGTATCGATGAACAGCACAGGGAGTTCTAGAAAAAAATTACAGGAAATTTTAGGTTTTTCTTGTTAGAATTAGTGCTCACATTAATCGCATTGGCTGTTACAGAGAATAAAAGCGAGAAAATAGGTGTTCGTTCTTAAGAAGTTTTATGACTATGCAAATGTACATTTATAACTTTTAGGTTAGAAAACGTTGTACATTAGGTAAAATCTGTGTATTTGTAACTGATACGTGTCCCCATCTCGATAAACACTATTTCAGTCTACAGCCAGGGATCATCAGGCATATACGCAGCTTTTAAAGCAATTGCATCCCCTTTCCAACCCACTTCTCACACCCACCTGCGTTCTCTTATACGACCCTTTGTTTGAACACGAGGTAAAAGGTATTGTATTACACTGTGACCTATATTTGGTTCAGATTTAGTTGATACTTTATTTTGAAATTGAAATATTTTTAGTAGAGCATTCGCTGAGCAAACTACGCCATATTTTAAAATATATACAGGCAATTTAACAATTTTAGGAGGTATTATCAATAATCCGATGTCTAATCCTTATAGATGAATATCCAGAGACAAACTTTGTAGACAGAACAAATTTCAATTTTCGTGCGTACCCAATACATTTTCTGGAGATACATACATATTTATTTATATCATTACAAGCTTTTTATATTTTACTAATAAAAAATATAATATTTCTAAGAATTATGTCAATATTCATTTAACAAACAACTTTAAGTGTTTTGACTTTATGTTTTTCTTTGTGATTTCTCAATGTCCTTAAGGTTTTCAATGCTGTCTTATCAATGTTCTCAAAGTTCTCAGATTTGTTAAGATAGTGTTTGTTATATAATGACATCTACGCATTCAATGGTGTATCAAAGCAATCTATCTACCGCCCTAATTGTAGCATAATTAGCTTCCGAGAATTGATAATACAATTCTGATACTTCAAAGGACGGCATCATCCTGTTATACATAACATTTCAGTTCATCATGTCAGCTCTTGTTTGCTCCGGCAAGTAATTGAGTATGTGAATATCACCCTAATGAAGACGTGTAATAAGGAGATTTTATCGTTACATAGATTTTCTATTAAGATAAATACGTTAGAAATTTTAAACATTATTCTATACAGACTCGTAATAAAAACTGTTAAAAATAGAATGTTGATTTAAATTCGAGGAGATATATTGCCATTATCGTTTAGAAAGAGATAGCTTATTGAGAGTATACTTGAGGGAGAATAGAACAGAATAATCACTTTTTGGTGGTAATAATAATCGTAAATGTGCTTACCTTGTGGCTTGTCTTTTAGAACTGGCATCATCCATGTCTGGACTAGCAGGTGCCAGTGCTGGTGGGGGTGGGGTCTCCAGGGTGCGGCAGGCTGTGGGGCTAATGGCCCCCTTCAATGACTACGCCTTCCGATCTGCAACAAAACAAACAATGTTATAAATAGAATTGTAGTGAACTGATTTGAAGTGATAACAAGATAGCAATGACAATACATGTGACATCATTATGTCTAATATAAGAAGATAAATGACAAGAAAATAACGAACTCCTGGGTGATTTGTGACAATAGCTGTAACAGTATATTATGCAGTTTGCTTTTTATGAATATTATAATAGAGTGAAACTGCAATGTTGCAAAGTATATAAGATGCGATATTTGTTGTATGTGTTGATTTTTGTTATGTATTACTTTTCATAACTAATTTCCTGTATTTTTAGATTGCACATGCCAACTTTCAAATGTCAAACTAACATTTATGCAAAATGGTTGTACATTTAAAACACTCAGCTCCTATTGATACACCGTTTAACTAAAAATTATATAAATAATTATAAATACGACTTTTGTGTAATAATAATAAATAAATCTCAGATTCATTTGAATCAACTATCATTGATCAATTAAACTTTACTGTTGAGAATGCATGTTATTATTAATTAAACAACTCTATATAATCTTGTCAGTTCCAGTTTTAATTATCTTCTTGTTTTTCTATTTTCTCGTTTACCAGGAAAATAGCTTGGAATCTCTATTTAATGAAAGCTTTTTTATTTCTAGGAAAATGTAGCGTTAAAGCCATAGTGCTTGTACATTCGTTAGTGGTTGAAATAGGAACAAAAAAATATTGAAGCAAATTAATGAACTGTTTCATTAAATACGCGTCCGTACTCTCATTTTGCATTTGGAGAGCAGGCTACAAAGCTAGTTGTGCTTTTAACGAACTTTGTCAATTGTTAACGAATAGATACACCGATGGAGGTAACCCCATGCATACACACACACACACATATTTACATATTGGAATCAGCAGATTAGTATTTGAAATATAAATAAGGGCCTTTTGTTAACTGAGAGCGAGGTAAAAGCTATGCTAAAAGGAATAGAAATTAAGCTTATATTATTTTTTAATCTTTCGACATTTTTATTTAGGGTGGCCACAAAAAAATGATTTCAAATTTCTCTGATAATTCCAGGTTTTCCAATAGTTTTTCGTACTTTTCCCTGATATAGAAATTTTATTGGTATCACTTAAATATTTAAAGTTTTCCAGTATGAACTAGAACTAACTCATTAAGAAATTAGAATATTAGAAATTAACTCATAATATTTAATAGATAAAATTATTGAAGATTTTTAAATTGATGCCAATTTTTTTTTCATTAGCTGCACGTTTGCTTTTTAAACTTTCTGGTTCATTTCATTTTGAATTTTAAATAAAATATAATATACTATATATGAAAAAGTTGCCGCAATCAAATTCCCTGATATTTTGTTGAAATTTCCTGATATTTATTGAAATTTCCTGAAATTCTCTGATATTTCCAGCTTGCATTAAATTCCCTGATCATTCCCGGATTTCCAGGTCTGTGGCCACCCTGCTATTGAAATATTACTCTCTTTTAGCCTTCAGCGGAACCCTAAGCTGAAAAACGCAAAATCAATTGTATAGTCACAATTTGCTATCGAAATAAATTATATTTAATCAAAATTGCCCGCCAAAATCAACTTTATCTAGTCGCTAGTGCCTGCCAAAATCAGTTATATGTATTTAGTTAAAATTGTCTGCCAAAATTAATATTATCTAGTCACAATTGGCTGGAAAAATTTAGTGAAATTGCGTGTCGTCGTTTAGATTACGATAGGTGTATGGTTTCACCATTTGTGTCTCAGTAAGTGTAACTGAACCGTGAGCAAACTCTTTCATGACGAAAATTCAGAAAATTTAATAATTGTGATTTCGAACGGAATCATCATCAATTCTCTGGGTCTCCTCACTGGTTCAACCTCCACACATAATATTTGGCCATTCTAGAGCAAATACTACTAAAACACAACATTCTAACGTAGCACAAGGGAGACAAAAACACAGGAAGTGACAATCTCCTTTATTAGTTCCCTCTGTGTGATGGAAAAACAATGTCTCACTAATCTTTCTATTGTAATTATGGTGCGTGGGAGAGGAGGGGTATGGGAAGGGGGTTGTAGAATTAAACCGGAACCATTCTACAAAAGCACAATACCCGAGTAGTGATGGATAGAAGAGGGGAGGGGGAAACGTTACGTGTGCTTTTTGATTTACCGGTTTTAAGTTCTCGTCGTTATTTAGGCCTGTCTCAGTATGGGACCGTATTTAAGCGAATTTCTGCCGGACGTATACGGGCTACTACGCTTTACCTATCCGAACCATGTAAATGTAATGAGATCTCTCTGGAGCTCTCAGACTGCACGCTACAAAGCAGTCCGAATACGGGCGGCACTACCTCGCACATTAGAAGCGTATAAAGGCGAATTTTATCCAAGCGTTACCACTACTACAACGATACCCTATATGGACCTTTGTAAATGCAAAAAGCCGCGTCAGACTGGAGGGGATACCTAAGATCGCCTTTTGTTACGCTGCAATACGCGGTCAAATGAAATCTATCGGCGACATGGGTATGTTCTGCATGCAATTTATGTTTGTATTTCAGTGAATCATGGGCACGGATGCCCATACCAATAGGATAGAACTAAATTTAAATTCACGCCCACCAGAACTCAGATATATAATAAATGCTAAAGTCCCTTTAATACCAGTAGTGTATCGATAAAAATTAAAGTTAAAGTTTGCTCTCATGATAAATTATATAAGTGTTAAAGAACTCCAATACACCCCCTAATACACGACTACAGACATCTGTGACACACATAGGGCGGTTTGCTTTGTAGCTCATTCAAACCGCCGATTTACGTCCGAATACGCCGTCGCTTAAATACGGTCCCATACTGAGACAGGCCTTATAATTAAAATACCAGAGAGCTAAGAAGTGGCTTAAAACATCCAAAACTAATTAGAGAAATCTAGGTCAACAATAAGCCACAAATAAAATGAAATACATAAATTGTATTTATTTATTGCCGTCACTGCGAGAAAAGCTTGGAAAAATATTTTATTTTATTGGAGATTTTTAAATTTATTTATTCTTCAAAGACATTTAATACTTATTTAATTTTTATCTAAGAGGAAAAACAAAGAAAAGTAATAAATGTTTAAATGTTTTATTATACTCGTATATGTAATATAAATCTGTTAATAATATTTTAAATGAAAAATATATAAACGTTTTTTTTTTGTGTTATTAAAAATAATAAAAAACAGATTTTAACACATTTTATATTAAATGGGGTGGGGGTGTTGTTTGTGTTTTAACAAAAAGTGGAAAAGAAATAAATATATATTTTTATAAATTAATTTAAAAAAGTTTGTATTATTTTTTTTCTTTGAAGTTATTTTATGGGTTTTATTCACGATGTGTTATTTTAAGAATGAATTGTTATTTCATATTAAGGCCCTATACACACCACGAATTTGTTGGGCTCGATTGGGGTTTTATTTCTGACCTTCGCTCATTGGTAAAGCCAAAAAATCATATGGAATAGAACCCCTGAAATAACCATGCTCGCAGGTTCTAATACATCTTCACAACTTAGTTAAAATATTTTCTAACTAGAAACTAATTTTGTCAGTACAGAATAATAGAAACTTACTTTGATATGTTTCACACCACGTTAAGGCCAGTCGCACACTGCAAGCGTATTTAAGCGACGCCGAATTCGGACGTAAATCGGCTTTGTGTACTGTAGGGTGTATTGGAGTTGTTTTGTACTAACATAATTTATCATAAGAGCAAACTTTTACTTTAATTTTTATCAATACACCACTGTTATGAAAGAGACTATTGCATTCTCTTCCAGTCTGAGACGGCTGATTGCATTTACAAGGTTCGCTGATATATGCTTCCAGTATAACAGCTACGTTTCGCCCGTATTCGCACGGTTTTCTCGCTTGCAGTGTCTGACGGATAGCTAAAGCGTAGTAGTGCGTATACGTCCATTCAAAAATTCCTTAAATACGCTTGCAGTGTGCGACAGGCTTAAGAATTGAACTAAACTACGAGTATCAATTGATTGTCTTTAAAAAACACTCTAAAAAAGAAATGAATTTCGCATTGAAATAAAATTTATATTTAGATGTATGTTAACAAAGTTTTCACATTATTTTTTTTTATTTTTATGGTAATATTTTTTAGATCCATGAGAGATATTACTAAAATTTGAATAAAAGGATTTTATTGTTGAAAGGATTCGTCCAGTAGTAGATTATGTGCTAGCTATGCAGGATTTAGTGTAAAGGAAATTAAAATAAAAAAATGAATTTATATTAAAAGGAAATCATTTTAAAAACACCATTTCCTTTAAAATTGTGTCCATTGTATTTAGAAGGATAAAAGATTAAAAATATATAATAAAGAGATAATATACAATGGCTTGAATTCAATATAAAGCTTTTCTTTGGAAGCTTTCTATCGTATAAAAAGATAATAAGGTAGGAAATGATGTTACAGTGCAGCTTAAAACTTGATAGCTTGCTACAAGTTAATTTTAAGAATCTTTCTTATCTGGGAAGCACAATATTTTCTGCAAACTTCAAATTCAATTATTTCTTTAAATACACTTCTTTAAATACACAACATCTTCATATGAAGCTCACCTGTACAAAATTAATATTAAATCCGACGATAGATGTCAATGTGGTGAAGAAGGAACTTTGGATCATATTATATTTGAATGCATAAATTATAGTTTAGAAAGATCAAAATTCAATAGTGAAATATTAGATGTGATTAAAACTTTTCCTGTTAATACTAAATTTTTGTTAAGTGATTCAAACAAAATTAATTAGTGAATTATTTAAATATTTAGAAATTTGTAAAATCCTATATTATAATGTTCCAAGTGTTTATTTATATTCTTATATGTTTGGTTCGAATTTTCGAATAAAAGTCAAGGCAAATAAATATGAAAAACATATGAATACCTATACAAATGACTGAAAATCGAATTTGAAATAAAGCTACCCCTTTAATCAACCGTTTGTTCAACTCTTCTCCTCTACATATTTCGTCCTCGTTTAAACTTTAGCCCTCCGTCTTTTTCACTTGAGCAGAGTTACTTGATTTTGCGTTTGGTGTTTTGTAAACCTCTTCTAAAGTCAAGGATCAACACTTTAAACAACAAAGATGTTTCGTACAGTCTTTCGTTTCCTCTGATTCCTTTGTAATCTGCTTTCTCTATTGTTTTCAATTTGTCTTGATTTTCCCAAGAATATAATCAACAAAACAATGTTACAGCTGCGTAGGTCTGTGTAGTAAAATGTGTGTTGTTTTCTCGTTGTTTATCTTTTTAACTATTTGCATAAACATTGTATTTGACAGATTAAAGGTCCTTTGTGAAAAGGATTACCTTTCCTTGTATTTTATCAGTTGAATTCGTGACTTGTTAAGTGTGGAATATTTGGGTGAAGTAACAAACTTACTACTTATTGTTTTAGTTTTAGAAGTATGCAAAATTCAAACTTTTGAATGACTTTTGTCGTTGTTTCGGGTGATTGTGATTTCTTGAAGATTTGGAAAAGAATTTTTTTTGGAAAAATTTATGTTGTAGTATGCGAAAATGGACAATGGAGAACATGAACTTGGGAAATATATGGCAGTTTATACAGGGTGTTTGGTAGCAAGGTGTAAAGTCTTAAGGGGATGATAGCTGACACCATTTAGAATATTTTGAGCCATACATGTCTTAGGCGAAGTCTGACTATTGTTTTTTTTATAAAAACACAATTTCTGACAGTTAAATGCCAACAGTGGCCCAATTTAAGTTGGTATGTTAATTGTTTGTCAGATGTGTACCTAAACTAATAAAACAAGTTCCAAGCATCTGTCTTATTTAAAAAAAATACTAGACGCTTTTGAAGTCGTAAAAACTTTTAAAATTAAAAAAAGCTGCGCAGTTTATGGCATTTAGAAAAAGAAATAAAATAGCCTCGATTGTTCAAACCTTTTTAAAAATATGCTCGGTTATTGGCCTTTCTTTAAGGTATCATTTAAGCTGATATTTTACCAATTCTCAGAATTAGAGCTTACAAACCAAATTGAGGATGAAAAATTTCGATTATTAAATGGACAATTTTTTGGTAAAAATAATTTATTATTCATTCTTCACCTGTGTAAACGAGCCTCTAGTCTCGTCCGCAGATGTGCTTCAATTAACTTCAATTGGGCCACTGTTGGTATTTAACTATCAGAAATTGTGTTTTTATAAAAATAACAGTAAAAAATAAATAGTCAGACTTCGCCTAAGACATGTATGGCTCAAAATGTTCTAAATGGTTTCAATTATCATCCCCTTAAGGCTGGTTTTCATATCAATATATATAAATCGATAAATCAAAACTTTTCTTAATGAAAAAACTAATGACAATGTATTATTGGATAATAAGCAATCTCTGCAAGCTAGAAGTAAATCGAATGTCAATTCTCTTTAAAAAAATCCAAAAATAACGCTATATAAATCTATTAATACTACATGGACTAAAAAAGAACATAATTCACAAAAATCAATGAAGCTATATATATTACGGTATTATCCAAGCTTAACCTAGATTAAAGCAGCAAATTTAACTACCGCTATAAAATTTATTGTTAAAAATCCGTTAAAATTAAAATCAACATTTCCTTGAAAGCATCCTGCTACTGATAATATAAATCATACCAAAAATAATTTAAATTCTTTAAAAATACAAGCACAGCTATAAAAACAATGAATTGATAAAATATGATATTACAATTTCGAAGCTCGTGCGAGTATGTGACCCGCAGAAGAGGGGTTGATAATGCCTCATCCCTTAAATTTAAGGCACCACAACCATCCGTTGATATGTTTATAAATGTGTTAGCAAATGCGTGAACATCCCTTTGATGTACGAACCCTGGTGACAAGAATCTCACCCCCAGGGTATGAATACAAAATAAGGGGATGATGTATTTACCACAAACAGAAACTACGCGGGTTGTATTGATACTGCCGTACTCGACGACTCGAGGACGCGAATTGAATATGAACAGACTGAAGGAATTTTTTAAAGCAAGATTTTTGTATGTAGGGTTGTGTTAACAGAGATAAAAACATGCTGATGATGTTCCAGATGAAGTTCAAACAGAAATAAAATATTACAAAACAAAAATAGAAAGATAATGTTTTGTTTTGTAGACATGAAGAATAACGATTGCTAATTTTTATACCAGAAACATTTATTTGTTCTAGAAGGTTCACTCAAAATTAATGAGGCGAAATTTTTATACCAAATTGAAACTCTTACCATTTGGAACCGCTGAGGATGGTGACAAGAATTGTGACATGAAATTAGGTTTCTAACCTTCAAACGATATGTATCAAAATTTCATGCCATTCCGACTATTAATTTACAAGTTACATTAGTTTTAGTGGCGCTACTTTTTGTGTTTTCAAAACAATGATAAAATCTAAATTTCGTGTGTTGATAAAGCATTTGAATAGAAGCAGATAATAAAGCAAAATAATTGGTAGTGTGGGAAGGGGAATCTATTCCCCTTTGCCCAAATAAACAATTTAATAGTTTGTTTATGAGATTGTCTGGTTAACTCCTGTTTATGGCATGTATCAATAAATGTAATGAACCAAATACAAGTCAGTCAGCATAATAAGAGGAACAGGAAATATTTATATAAAGCGACGAAGCGTACTATAGAGCAGGAGTTATTAACGGAGCCTGGATCTCTCCAGCAGGTCACACGGAATTGTATTACGGTAGGTTGGTTCTCCAGCTGTGAAATCGGGATGTTATTCCCACACTACGTATATTATATAAACATATCAGGCATTTCTAGTATTTATTGTTTAATATTTAATTTATTTATCACTATTAACTATTTTTAGGATTATTTTCATTTCAAGAAGTGAACAAGAACTACCGGTCGGACAAAGTAGAAGGTTATACAAATCTTACTTATTCAAAAGAGAACCACAACTAATCTGTGAACAAAGTAATAGCTCATTAATAGTAAAGCATATAATTCTTCAATGTTTCAAGTACTAATCGCACAAAAATATAATATTCAGGAGAATTATAAGCAGATATTTGATAACAAGAACTTTATCAATAAAACTAATTTAAGGTGAAACAATACTTGGCCATTTTTGACTCGCGAAATATAGATGGCGATACTATACAGCAGGTTAAATATTATCAAAAAAAACATGATTTTTATGTAAGTAACTATACAAGCTAATCAAAATCTAAGGCTGCAATTAGTTAGATGAATAACGTATCTACATTTTAAGCTTTTTTCCACTGACTTTTAATGCTAAATTTATGTTTAATAAGTTGATGCATTCAAATAAATATTAAAAACAAAACTTATTTCAAAAAACTGCGAAACTATTTTTAAATAATTAATAATCTCATTAAAAATAAATGCAAAAAGAACAAGCGGATATCTCAATTACCAAAACCAACAAAGAAAATGTAATAAAAATCTCTTTCCTTGGAAAAACATTGAGTTTCCTTCACGTAATACGTCTATGTTTACTTTTCACTTAATTTCTTATTTTATGTGTCTGTGTGTGTGTGTGTGTGTATGTGTTGGTTGTTTTTACGTTAAAACAAACAATTCTGGTTAATTTATTTCACACAGAATCCACAAACCTCTTTGTCTTACATTTTTCCTTTAGGGAAATGTATTTTCTTTACTTGATGATATTCCATTTTCCGTCCCTTCATTTATAACAGAATCTACATTCAGCACCCCTTTTTTTGTGTTTTGTGTCTCTTTTTTGTGTTTTTCCCCGTTTCTTATCATTCATTATTAAGCAAAGTGGTTTTCCTTTTTTTGTGATTCCTGAGTAGAGGCTCGGCTCGGCTCGGTTCGACCTTTAATTTTTGTTTGTTTAACGTCGGTCTATTTCTGATGCTGAGTCCAATTTGATTGTTGTGTAGATACAGTTTTTATGGTGTCGTTGCATTATATATGTGGACCACACCGCTATCTAACAAGTTTATATGATTAGGTGAGCACAAAACCCGTAAAACATAGAACAATAATTAAATTAATGTAATATTTAACTTAAAAGAAACCTTATTTTCAAGTAGCAGTAAAATAGGTAAAAAAAAACTTTCTATAACAGCTAGAAACGTTTACGTAAAGGTAACTTTTGTTATGTTTGATAAACCTTAAAGATACGTAATTGTGTTTAGCGGGAATCAATATAATAGCCCAGTCATTATAGTAAGTTCACCTCGGAATTACAAGTATTTACAGACTTACAGCTGGGTATCTCGAATTCCGAGGTGAACTTACTATAATGACTGGGCTATTATATTACTTGTATTTACAGACTTACAGCTGGGTATCTCGAATTCCGAGATTCTTACCTAATTTAAGCTTAAATGACTGGGCCATAAATAATAACCAAATCCAGAAAATAGCGCTGGACCCCAAGACATAACAATCCGGCGTAAAGGATTAATATTCTTGATCATTGAGTCCCCACACGTTGCTTTTATTATTATCAGTTAAAGAGTATTTACTTCTAGATATAACTGCAATATAATTGTGACGTATACACCCCTAAATTAACCCTTAAGCTGTCTTGTCAGATAGCCAAGAACTAGAGCCTTTGGAGGTCTCACAAAAAGGTAAATATAATGCTTCTACAATCCGTAAAAAATCTTATTAAATAAAAAATAAGTGCTTACTAATTCTACTAATAGAAAAGGTTAATGCTATGATTCAAATAATGCACTGAACATGTCTGAACACAAATCGACACAACTAAAAAATATAACGGACTAAAAATCTATTAAAAATAAAGATAAGCCTTTCGCTTCTGGCTAACAGATGGAGTAGTTGATGCTATATCCACAACAACTGATCCATTGGAAATGCGTATGTCTCCCACCTAGAGATTAAATATTAAACGTGGGGGTAAAGAAATATTTAACAAGGGTTGAAAAATAAAATAAAATTCCCTTATTTTACAAAATATACTGATCAAACAGTTTTCAACATGGTAGAATGCATATTTTAAAAATGCTTTGTATTTTTTGACACCTTTAATACAAAAGAACTGTCAATTGCAAAGATATGTTAAAATGAAAAAAAAAATGGAATAAAAGTAGGTTAGAGACGTGACGGGAAGAAGGGTTGGATATGGTGTAGAACGATGGTGAATCTTTTCTATGAAAGTTAGTCATTTTTTGTCGAGAAATTTGAGGTACGCCCTAGCTTTAAATAGTCGACTACTTTGTTTTCGAATTGTAGTGACGACTAACAGAAAATAAACCATGTATTGATTTAGATTTATCTTATCGGACATTTCCAAGATTATGCCAGCACACCCAAATATATATCTCACGATGTTACTGCTATATGCGTTTATTTGAACACATTCTCGACCGAATTTATAAAAACACTTTCTCAACAAACACTTTCTGTTTCCAAAATATTACATTCTTCAAAACATGAGGTATAAAATCAGATTCTAATCTACATTCTAGTTTTATTATTTTAAATAATAAATTTCATCTCGGTCCGAAATTTGGAATTGACCCTTTTACCACTTTGTTTTAAAGTGAAACGATATTTGGCAATTTTTGGTTCTCAAAATATAGATGGCGATACTATACAGCAGGTTAAATATTATCAAAAAAAACTATGTTATTTTATGTTTAAATAGTTTTATATAAGTAACTATAAACGGGAATCAAAATCTAAAGCTGCAATTAGTTAGATGAATAACGTATCTACATTTTAAGCTTTCTTTCACTGACTTTTAATGAGTTGGAACCGCAAAAATAAGTTTTGAAAATGAATATTGCTCTATTTTCTAGTTAAAAAAAGCCTGGTCCAATGAAAAACATCGCGCGCCGCCATCTTGAAAAATGGCGACTAAAATCACTGACATAATTTATGGATGATCTCTTATACCATGTTATTGATATATATTCGAAATCTAGCTAGTTTTCCATTGCTAAAATTAACGCTATAAGGAAATAAATAATAATTTCATTTTGTTTTTAGAGTTATATCATAAATTTGAATAGAAATGTGGAATATTAACTCCCGGTGGCATCTCAGCGTTCCACGGTTCGGCGTGTGTTAAACCAAGTTTTATACAGTTGCCAAAACTTTTTAATATCATACATTTCATAAAACATGGTTATGTAATCCTAAAACAAATTTAAAACTTTATTAGAACTCCAAAAATCTAAGAGGGTCGAGCTGCGTCGTCGTATTCCCTTCGTCGATCTGTACCGACGTCGTCCCCAGCTGCAACCGTCGTAAAGAAAGCGTTGTGTTTTTTTAAATAATTAATTGAGGTGCGTCTGGAACTAAAATTGGTTTGTGTGGTACTTTAAAAGAAACCAAAAGAAATGTACAAATATTCAATGAAGAAATATAATAATTACAAATGAAATTTTCTTATTGGTCATTATTCGATATAGCTACACCTTTTGTTTTGAATCTTATAAAAAAACTATTGCACTTTCGTATATTTTCTTCTCAGAATTTTTTACTCGAAGATGGCCAACATTCTGGTCGACTGGCCGAGAAGTTGATTATTATTAACTATAATATTTATAAGTATTAATAAATTTATACACCATCTTCATAAAATACACTAATACCTTCTCCAAGATAAAGAATTTAATCCCAGAGTATATTTTAAAATAACTAATTTACATATTATATATATAAATATATATATTATATAAATTGTACATAATTTTCCCATTATTCAAAGCTTTTAAAATATTTTAATGTCAAGAAATTCTTATGACTGATCTAATTCAATTATTCTTTTAGACATATTCTAATTTTCACTCAAGAATAGATATATTCAAGAATTTTAATATTACTTACAAGAAATTCTATACATTGTACATTTTTTTTTAACATTTATTAAATGTTTCAATTTGAAGGTTATGTTATCACAAACAAGTTCGTTTTGAATTCCTTCCTCTTGTCTTGATGATATTGAGTAGTAGACATATTGATTAACAATCTTAATGTCTTTTGTAATTATCTGGTCTAAATTACTGAGTTTAAACTATAATGATGTTTTGACAAATTTCTCATAACAAGGAATTGTTGTCAACTCGGGTGAGAAGATTGTACAAAATGGGGGGAAGTGGAGACCAGTAAATGAAGAGAAAGGGTAGGTTATGTACTAGGTAGGGATTGACAACGATGTTAACTTTAAGTAACTGTGACGTATCGTTGAGATATGTAATAAATATCTAAGATATTAGTAACATAATTAGTAAAATAGTAATATTTGATAAGGAAATGTTTTTACATAACAGTTTCTGCTTAAAAACTAATTTCTTGAACTTCTTTTATTATAGATTTCAAACAAACAAGGTTTGCAGTGCCTGATCCTCATAAAAGCCAAGCTAAACTGAACTAAATAGCACAGTTATACATTGTAGATCTTACATTGTGTCACAAATGCACACAGATTCAGGATCGTCCGCAGAAGGACCATAAAATGAGTAATTTGCCCCCCTGGGAATACAGATTTACAGTGAATATGAAATCCAGCGTTAGGAGATTACGCAATTTTATAGTACCTTGCTTTTCCCCTTGGTAAATTTTCAGCGTACGGCTATGAATACCTCATAGAAGAAGGTCTCTCAACAATTTTACAAAGTGGTATCGTATCCTCCAGCGTTTAAAATATTATTATTTTTGCTGACATAAAAATAAAACAAACTTTAAAATGTTTTTTTGTTTGTTTTCTTTTTTTTTACTGAGTATTTTTGTTGTAGTTGTGTGTTAAGTATGCTATATACTTGGTAATTCTTTAAAACTTGTCACAAACTTTAAATGTATATCCAAACACAGTTTGTTGAGGTGATCGATATAAAATAAAGCTTCGTTTCCCATTGAGAGCCTAACTTATGTCTTGTGCGCCAATTTTAAACTACAAAATTTGTCTTCTTGTCTATTTCGATATTTTTTTAAAATAGTGACTTGTTAGAGGGGTAAGATCGCCTCCTGAAACCCCTCCCTATGTCCATTTTATAACTAATATTGTTTCTTTTTTATTACAAAAATTAATACTCAATCATAATGTTTTTATGACGTAATATTAAAACATTTCATAGTTTCAATACGATGTTTGCAGAAATTAATACACGTTATACCGTATCCTGCCTGAACCATTATCCTGTTTATATTCTAGTTAACCTCTGACCTATTTCACTATCATGATAAAACATTACTACAGTATTACACTGGTTACGAGCTTCAAGGAATACATTTGCGCTAACAGAGAAGTTACCATGCAAATGTGGAATTAACTTATATACACGTACATACGAGTGTATAGTATTTGTGTCAGCACTGTGACATCATAGCTTACTTTTCAATTACTTGCCGAGAGATTTCAACTAGAGAGGCTCTTTTTGAGAGCAATATTTATACCCAGTTATTTTCAAGTTTTTCGAAAAATTAAGTATCATATAAAACAAACACACTTTATATCCATATAAGTTGTATCAAGGTGTTTTATATGAGATGATTAAAAACAATTAATACCAAGTAAACATTTTGGAGTAAATTCTATTACTTTTCATGAGTTTTTTGTCACGAACGCGTTTGTTTTCTATTCAGTCGTTCATAGGGAATGCCTCTGTTTTGAGTTACAGATGACGCAACGACTGCTCACTATTGAATAAAAGCGACTCTTGTGACAGGTAAGGTAGGTAATTTGAACTAAAATTGATTTTCTGTGTGTTGCTCCAACTTGTAAAACGTTAGAATTGAAATGTATGAGTGACTAGAACTTCACCTAGTCATTCTATTTCACCAAATGTTTACTGGGTATAAATCGTTCGATATTAAACAAAACTTAATACTACATTTAAATTATGAGTTTTGCAAGATGTTTGTAAATCAAATTAAAACGCAAAAGCAATGCCGAATTTTGGAAATGACTTGGTTCTGCATTGAATAGATTCTGCACTATTTTCTGAGGCCGGTTTTTACAGAGACATGAATTTTTTAACGTAGTTTTTAAATATTTACTTTAGACAATTTGTGTACAAAAATAATAGATATTAATTATATTGCTTTAATAAGTATTTGCAAGTAAATTAAAGATTCTCTTCTTAAAAACATCGTTCAAATAATAGTACAAAAATGCAACAATTTAATCCCAATTTTTCTTCTAATGATTTAGGACAGGCGTGCAAAAAAACTGCTCTTGTAATGCGGTAATAAATTAAAATAACAGTTGTTTCTGTTTTTCGTTTCGTTGTGCTTCAATTTTCAATGAATTTTGAAGTGTAATAATTCTTAAGAAAATGCAAGTATGCATACATATTAATTAAGTATTACAGCATACATATATTAAGTACATAATAATAAAGTACTACACTTGATTCAATATAATATATAAAAATAGAAACAAGTTTTTTGATTTCTGTTACATATTTCCATTCAATTTAAGCCACGTTGTACATTTTATGAATTATTTATTCCTATATCGATTGTAAACTTTTGTTTGTAAAGCGTATAAAAGCAGGGTTATGCAAATAACAATACGAATATAAACACCAAATTCGCGTTCTGAATAAAATGGTCATGAGCGTCCGTAGAAAATTTACCATGGGAAAGTTATAAAACAAGATCACAGCTTTGAATTGAATTGAATTGAACATTTCTTGAGAAGTGACCTCATTTGGACGTTCTACAACGAAATTGTGTTATCCACTTATTGTTTATCATTCCATGCGATGGAAAAGACTTTCCATAATACTTTCAAGCTTTTCTTCTGTTGCTTTAATGGTTTTTCTTTTATGTTTGCACTATCCGCTAAATACAGTTACATCTATTTAAGTTTTATATAACCTATAAACTGGTATATTACCTTAGGTAAATAATGTTACCTAAAATATGATGTTTTGTGAATAATTTTACAGCTTTATAAGAAAATAAATCTAGATTTTTTCAAGTCTTTCTTAAGGTTTTAGTGTCACTAAAGTGTAACTATATTTAGACCCTTTTAGATGAAATATTACTATGTTTCAATTTAGCGGTAACTAAACGCTGTTTACTTAGTTATTTACTAACCCTTAAGACAATTTTTGTAAACACGTTAAGAAACCCATTACAGATCTGTGTTTATGATAATGTCACTGATTTAATTCTATTTCGTGTACCTACTTTGCCCTCTCGCGGACGCGCATGAACATATCTATAGGTTAGATATTCATGTTTAATAAATAAACGAAAAAAAAACACACAGTATTTTAGAGACGCACATTCAATGTTGTTTCAATTTCATTGAATATTTATATTAAAAAAATATTTCTTTTTTTTTTATGTAATTCGAATATTGCAGCTTAAAACAACAATCCAAAAAATGATTATTTTAAAGCAATTTTCTCGCTGATTTGAGATAGTCGTAGTATGGATTTTGATTTTGCAAAGGTTTTGTAAATGTAGTGGGGTTACGAAAACAACAAACCTATTATTTACTATAGTGCTTTATTACTGTTTAAGTATATAAAATATTTAAGTGATTCAGTCGAATTTAGTGCTAGTTAATTCACTTTATGGGGAAAATTCCATGAACAATATTACTCCAACTCACGCAACTATGAAATCGAATGGAATAACTTTGACCTGTGGCATGGCAACGTACAAGTAAATATCAAATTATTATATTACAGTCATAGCATTAAATTTGGTGATATTTCATAGTTTTCTATTTTTGTTTATTGATTTTTTGAAACTATAGTCAATAATTGTGCACCTTGATTTTAATTTTTTTTTACAAATGTTAAAGTATCATTCCCACTCACTGCTTTAATTTTGTATTTAATTCAAATTGTTTAGCATGTGGCAATACGCATAGTCATTCACTGTATCATTTTTAATTTAATTTATTTTTTAAGTTTTCTTAGTTTTTTTTAGAACAATCTGTCAAAAAGCAGTAGGATTTATTTTTAAAAGAAGTTTAATGTCAGTTTGTCAAAAATAAAGAAGTAAAAACAATTTCTATTACTAGTTGTTATTAAAAATAGCATTTTAATTATTCCACATAAAATTTTATCTAATTGTCGAACTGTCAAAGTTTATATTACTAAAGACGCATGCGTACGAACTAAATTAACGAAACCCAAATTAAAACACGAATGTGAAAAGGAATGCTTATTCTGAAAACCTGAAATCTAGATTAAAATATTAAATAAAAACGTAAAGTAAATATCAAAACAGTGAGTACAATGAGTTACGCGTACCAAAATGTTGATTTTGATTTCTACCAAATATCGTGCTTTTGCTAATGCTGCTTCATTTTGTACAAGGTTACCAATAATTAGATCATGAAACGAGGAAACAACATTTGTAAAATAAACTGCAAACATGGCGAAGTGAAAATTGTATGCTACGCTTTTATGAGAAGCAGGGGAAAGTGTATATTTGAATAGGATAATTATGAATTACTGATCTTAATCTAGTCTGCTAGATATTTTAATATTGGCTTTTCAATATACTCACCAGACAATAATTATAGAGAATTATAAGTGAAATTGTTGGTATTCAATGGATTTTAAACATGCCAAGACATTTACCAAGCATATTATCCCTTAAGGGATATCCCCCAGGTAGGAAAAAATAACAGGGCCAGCCCTGGTCCAAGCTTGTGCCAAGTCTTGTGTAGCCAAGCTTGTGCCTAGCTTGGTTGCCAAACTTGGCGCTAGCTTGGCTTAAATCTGGGTTGATGTCCTCGGGCCAAGCCTGGCGAACAGGCTTGAGCCGGGCATGGTAGGCAAGTCTGGGCCACGCTTTGCAGACAGGCTTCGACCAAGCTTGGTTAGCAGTCTAGGGCCAAGCTTGTATGAATAGTATAGTGTAGTTTTCAATAAAAAATTCTCAATTTAATAATTTTTAAAATTTTTGTACTTTATTTATAAAAATCTTATAAATTTAAATAAAAAAAACAGAAACTTTTAATTATTAATATCTTATGTGTGATAATTATCACGCTTTTTCACCGCAACTTTATGTAGTTTGTTTCCTGGATGCGAGGCTTCAGCGCTTTAGGGCACAATTACTAGACCAGCGCAATATTTTAATCGAATTTATAACGTAACCATGTTAAAAAAAATGTAATATCAAAAATAGACTAACTTTATATATAATATGTTGCACTGATCTAACAGTAAATTAATTTTGCAATATAAATGAAGCGTAACCATTAGTCAGACTGTGTTAAAATACACGTGTCTCCAGCATACGCCCATCTTCGAACCCCTGATATTAATTTTCAATCAACTTAAAGTCAATAACTGTTTACAAATGAATATTTTCTGTAATTGAAATCTTCTTCTTCATGAAAAAGTAGTATCTTTTATTAGATTAGTACTCAGTGTAGTAGCAATCTTCAACGATTTCAAATCCTGTATTCAATGAACAGAATAATACAGTCAAGATCAATAATTGGTAATAAGAGTAAAGCGGATATCCTGTCGAGATCTTAAGGTCCCTAGCGTAAATCTGCGCCTTTACTTGTCGATTCAATTTATTCTTAAATAAATATATACGTGAATTCACAAAAAAAAACTTGAATCGGATGATTCTGTATTTTTAAAATGAAGGCTACGAAGATAAGTGAAATGGAATGTGAAAATATGTATTTAAAATTAAGCGCGACCTATATTTTGAGGAAGCAATCAAGTGGAGACGAGCATTTAAAGCTCAAAGTCTTCACATTGTAGAATAAATTGAATAATATTGAATTTTGCGTTTAGAGATGTATGAATTACAGTAATATGAAATAGACAGATATGTTACAGGTTGAAAATGATTCTTTATCTCGATTTTACATAATTTTGTTGCATATTTTAGGTGCTAAGGACTCGATTTACTTATTTATTACGACTTATTTTAGGTGTTTACGATTTTTAATCCAGGTACATAAGGATTCAACCTCAGAATGAAAATATAATAAGCTAAAAACTTGTATAAATCTTTGTTTTGACATTTTATAAGTTTTTCCGAAAATGTTTTAGACTTTCATGTACGCAAGTCTTGATTTCCAAGGTCAAAGGTCACAAAAATCGGGTTTATTGTAGGTATCTTGTTTCCTATGCTTTAAATCATATTTATAAAAGCATAAAATTCTCTACAAATTAGATTTTATGCATTTTTTCCTATGCTTAACCGTTTTGAGGCAAAATGAATTGATTAGAACTTATATTTTGCCTATGTTAAGATAAATGTATATTTATCTCGCTTTAACATATTTTAATTTATAGTTCAAATTACAAGAGTTCGGCAGTAACTCATGCTTAAAGATGTTGTACCGTATAAATTTACGACAAAATGAAAAAACACTGTCTCAATAATTATTTTATAACGTATATAGAAGAGAATTAGATCAAATTTACCATTGCATCCTATGTTTAAACTGCTCTTATAACCCCTTTTAAGCATAAGTGATCGCCGAACTCTCATAATTTGCACTATAGTTGTTATATTGTAGGTGCTCACCACATTTCTAGATGTATAATTTGTTTACTTGCATATTTACCAAAAACAAGTGCACTTTATATATATATATATACGAGTATATATCAGAGTTCTAGTTGAGTCTTCACCGTGCGGCTATCCTTAGATTCGAGGAATGGTACCACAAAAATGATTTTAACTCTTCAATGATATAGCAAATATGTTAAAGAAATGTGTATAAATAAGACGTACTTCCCAGAAATCTATTTGAATTGTAATCTTAAATTATGAGTGATTATACAATCATTGTATTACATCTTACATCGTAAAAATGAAACATTCAAACAAATATTCATAACAATACAAATGAACTTTGCTTCCGTTTGATTGTGCAAGCATAAGTAATTAGCACGGCTTGTAATTATGAAACCCAAGAGTAAAAGTAATAAGACAAAAGAATATGTATGAATATATAAAGTTAGAGACGTCGCTGAAGAAGGTTTTTGTTGAACGTTACAAAAACGTCTTTCATCTTCATTATCTGCATTGTATAATCAGTGTAACGACATTCCAGCGGACTGGAATTGTCACTTCCAGAAAATGGAACGGCGGAAACTAACAAGGAATGTTCTAATTATGCTCTTACATTAATTAGAGCAGGTTTTATTATAAGAAAATTAGCAGAATATATTTAGGAATTGATAAATTACTTGCTGTCGGAATCGTAGCCAAGATCATTAGGTATGTCGCACACTGCAAGCGTATTTAAGCGACAGGCCTTAGGAGTAAGATAATATCTTTATGTTAGGGGTAGGCCTCCGGGGTTGAAGATAACGCTAACAATTTTATATATATGAAATATAAAATGTAAAGTCCAAATCACGATAGTTGGGCGGCGACTTATACTTAAAAGAGGTTATAAGAGCGGTATAAATCTATAATACGATAATTAATTTTCGTTTCTATATACGTTATAGAAAAATAAGTGAGTCAGTGCTTTTTAGTTATATCGGCAGTTTATACCTCACAACTTGTTTTAAGTATGAGTCGCCGCCGAACTCTCGTAATTTGAACTATATATTGTATGTTACAAAAATGTTATAAATGTTAAAAATAGAGCTGCATATCTCCAGAAACAACCAGTGATCTAATAATACGTCAAAATAAAAAAAAACAACGTTCGAATAGCTGTCATATCCGGTAATTAATGAAGATAAACTGATAACAGGATGATTGATGGATATACAGGGAAATGTAGTGGGAAAATTTAACCTCAGACAAGGAAAACATAATTTGAAATAACATAAATTGAAAAATAAAATATAATCTGTTACTAACATGTAATGTATTATTCTAGGTACGTTTTTAATATTGTCTAATGTTATAGCAATTTGTTGTTAAGGTAAAAATTATTATCAAAGAAAAACCGAGTTAATTATCAAAATCGATTTAATTAGTTATTTAAATTAAACACTTAGTATACGCAGTCGATTTTAAAGTAATTAGAAAACTTTTAAAAATCTGTTGATATGCATAAAAAAGTTTTTGAAAAGCTTTAAAATAAAAGCTCTTGTGGTTTAAAAAGAAGAAGAAAAACCAATCAAAACTGAAAAAAAAGAGTTTTTAAAACTTTTTTGTTTTTAGACTAATTTTATTAAATTGTATTGCGTGTTTGAGAAAGTTTAAATCAACTTAAAAACTTTTGATTTTTTTTTAAAATCACATTTAATTTTGAATATTAATTTGTTAATTATAGAATACTAATCACTTTATAAAATGAGTGATGTTTGTCCCGTCGCAAAGCGATGTCTGTTTAGTGTATATGTCTTAAATTTAAATATTTCACTAGTACTCTTTTATCTTGAATATATTTTTATTCATAGCAGAAATTTAAGACGCCTCGTTCTTAATGCAGAATTTTTTAAAACGTTGTCTACGACTTATATAGTAGTTCATTAAGTACTCCTTTAATTTTAATTATATTGACTTAAAATAGTTTGGTAAATTTTAAGTTTTTAAATATAAAATAAAATTTTATGAACAAATTGAAAAGAAAACTTTTGCCAAATATGTATATCAGTATATATGCAAATATACTTTGTTTTTAACTTTGATTCATTATTTATTGGAGCGAAAAAAACACAAAAGAGTTAATTTGAGTAAAAACTCGTAAAAACAGTTCTAAATAATGCATTATTTACACGGTTTACAATATTTTGAGTATTAGTAGTAAATAAAAAGTGAAGTTTATACATTTTAATGGGCTTGTGTCCTCATTTTTTAGTGGTCGATTTTTCAACTTTTGATTGAAATTGATGTTAATAAATGTGTATTGGCGTGTCTATTTTATTAAATATCTAAATGTTGACGGAGATATAGCAATTAAAAGTTTGAATTGTAGTTTCAGCTCTAAAAATGGTCGGCCATATTTGTATGACGTGAAATGCTTTTTAATGTCAGTTATTTGTTGAGTAGGTCAGTGCTGTGGTAATGTACTATAGCTGTTGGTAGTCGAATAATCAAGTCAAATCAGAGAATAATAAGTTTTTATTTTATTTAACCCTGTTACGGCAGACATAGTATTGGAATTTGATTGTTCCTTGAAAGAGCTGTAAATAATATTTGATATTTTGATATACTCGTATATATTATACATATAGCAGAGATTTATGAGCTGTAAGGTTGGTAACCTTACACAAGGATTGTGAAGTCACATGCATTTGGAATGTGTACAACGTTGAATCCCTTTAATAATTAAAGAGACAAAATGACTTTTTTAATTGTTAATATCTCTTAACATATAAGGAGTTATTAAAAAATAATTGAACATTTGAGATTCTAGTAACCCACTTTATCAATATACGCGTATAGTACACTTTTGTAGAAATTAAGACATAGGACACAAGCCCATTTCTAAAAGTTATGGCGTTTGTAATTATCAAACTTCTATATATTTGCTACATTCGTGAAAGTTGAATGTACCATATTACAAAAAATTAATTTATATTTAAGACGGCACCTCTCGTTGAAAGACTCTTTAGTATAAATGAATGCAGTAGTGGTAAATGCAATTTATTAAGAAGGTCCAGTTCTTTAGGATGTAGTCATCTTTAAATGCCCAGCCAGAGTATCGAACACAGGATGTTAAAGATTGCTTGCTTGAAATCATTTTAACAATTAATCTATTCGTATATTATTTATCGGTAATTAATTTAGCGGCGGAGCAATTGTTTACATCCGTCGAACACGTAGTCAATTATGTCAAGTTGAGTTATAACTAGTTCTGAAGTGCGTTTAGAATAGGCGTCTGCAGAGCGGGGCGGGGCAAACATTTATACAGGATAGAATTGTTTAAGTGAAAAATTGTATATCCTTCTTTAAGTATATGCCGACTTAAGACAAGTTTTCTGAAGCATATTAGTATTTTATTACTTATTCTCAAGTTAAAAATGAATTAGATTTAGCTTGTAGCTAGCTAACAAGCTTGTACTGCAAGGCGACTTTCTACCTGGGTTGTATTAAAAAGAATAGGTTACATTGATATAGATATTTCAGTTGAATATGCAAATATATGTAAAATTGTACCCGCTATCTAATTCAATACTTAGATAATTTATAAATGCAATCAAATAAAATAAAAATGCACTTGTTCTCTTGTTATCTCGAAACATAGTACTCGTAAATGTTTGACTAATGAACCATGAAGTCTATCGATATATTGAAAACAATAAAAATATAAACTAAATTTTCTCATTATGACATATAATACACTAGGTAGTAATGTTTTAGAAAACTGAGGTTTGTATTTATTCCGCTAATTAGAAAAATATACTATTTTCCTAAAGCTCTTGTTATTGGATTTAGAGAAAAATTGTAAAGGTAAAATGTGTTCAAAATTTTGTCATTTTTAAAGATAATAATTACCAAAGCCAAGAAATTTGAAAGAAACCAAAAAACGTTCGCAGTTTTTAAGCCACAGAAAGAATTAATTCACCGAAGCTTTTCGAATTGGAAAACGTTCAAAAAAAGCTAATACCCTACTTTTTGCGCGGTAAATTGTAAGTAGCTACCATATTAATATTTCTATACAAAAAAAAGAAGAAAACCCAGCTCGTGAATCCTGTAAACATAAGATAACTTATAAGCTCCAAAATTGAAATTAGAACACGTGTGAAATAGTCCTAAGGTGAAAACAAGCCTACGGATTAGCCTGAAAGCACAAGCTTTTAACGAAAGCTCTACATTAGAAGTAAACGAGAGAGAGAGAGAGAGAGAAAAGTTTATTCAACCAGTAATTTCCATTTAGTTTTATATAGAGTTTGGCTGATTATGTAGTAAGACCAAAAACATATTTAACGAAATGCTATTATCTTGTTCTCTCTCCCTCCCTTTCGCTACTTCTCCTACTCAATCTTCACAAACTTTTAACGTGAAATTTACTTTGCGTGTTAACAGCCCTAAGAAATATAGATTTTAATGAAATGGTGAATGCGAGCTATGCTTTGATTTTACCAAATAAATTATTTGGATCAACTTGTTGAATTATAAGTTTTGAAATAATAAATTGTTGATTTATATTTAGGGAAGGTTTAATTTTAATTAATTTCAAGTGGAAATATTTGTAAGTGAAACCCTTTAACCTTTAAATATGAGTTAGTAATACCAAGTTCTTATTGCTTGGTCTTTAAAGAAGAAGAAAGTATGAAACTTTATACAGTAAAGGTCTAAATTGACTATAACCGCATGGAGCTTCCAGTTCCGGATTAATTTATTGGAGACAAAGTGTAAAAAAAAACACGCCAAATTTAAGACGACCTTTTCTATCGCGGTGGGGTGGTAATCGTAGGTAAAAGTAAATGCTGACATTAAGAACAAAGCTGCGGTATTTAACAAGATTGGGTTTGTGTATAAAAGATTACAAGAAATAAAACACAAAGTCTTTACTAAACCCATTTCTTTTCTACGTGAGTCATTAAACTGCAGAAAACAATGAAAAATATAACAATACTTTATTATTGTGTGGTACAGAAATATGTATAATGTTATAAACTAAACTAAAGCACTAAACAAAAAGATATTTTTTTGATATAATTCATAATGTTACACCGGAAGTAGTCGTTCCACGTTCTGATCTTAGTTTACACAAGAACTGGAGTGTCGTTCTTCTTGGCAATGGTTCGGTAGAGCATAGCGTTCAAGAAAGCATTGAAGGCAAAGTTTTTGTGTACCTTAAAGGCGACCAAGTAATACTCCTAAATATAGAAAGACTAAAGACATAAGCCTAACATGAGATTATATTTTAAACGATTAAAACTGTCTGAAATTTTTGAAATTTTAACTAAAGGTTATGGGCGTCAGTTTAAATATGGGCTTTGTATATTTAGGGGTAGTGTTCCAGATCTCTTCGTGGTTTTGATGAAAGATAGAGACGCCATGAAGTAGGGTAGACAAATCTCATTAAAGTTGTACAGGTATTCGTTGTCGAGTCAACCACAAAAGGGATTGTATGGTATTAGATGTGATAAATAATTCAAAAGTGAATAATAAAACGGTATCCGGTGTAATTGGACAAACTACTACATAGATATGTAATATTAAAACATGTAATTGAAGTTGTGTTTCTAAAAGGGTGCAACGTAATGGGCTTGTGTCCTATGTCTTAATTTCTATAAAAGTGTACTATATATTGATAAAGTGGGTTACTAGAACCTCAAATGTATAATTATTTTTTAATAACTCCTTATATGTTAAGAGATATTAACAATTAAAAAAGTCATTTTGTCTCTTTAATTATTAAAAGAATTCAAAATTGTACATATTCCAAATGCATGTGACATCACAATCCTTGTGTAAGGTTGCCAACCTTACAGCTCATAAATCTCTGCTATATGTACGAGTATTTATATATCAAATTTCAATATTATATCTGCCTTAGCAGGGTTAAATAAAATAAAAACTTATTATTCTTTGATTTGACTTGATTATTGGACTACCAACAGCTACAGAACATTACCTACTGCACTGACCTACTCAACAAATAACTGACGTTAAAATTCATTTCACGTCATACAAATTTGGTCGACCATTTCTAGCGCTAAAACTACAATTCAAACTTTTAATTGCTATATCTCCGTCAACATTTAGATATTTAATAAAATAGACACGCCAATACACATTTATTAACATCAATTTCAATCAACAATTGAAAAAACGCCCACTAAAAAATGAGGACACAAGTCCATTGTATAATGTTTTTAAAGTTTTTTTTATACGACACAATATAGAACATACTCATATTTATTGATTTATGATCACAAGTACCCATTTCCCCATAAGAACAATGTATTTTATGTTAATTTTCAACAATTAATTTCTTTAAAATATGAACGGTTACCTACCCTGAAATTTTAACAGTAAATTCTTTGAATCGTGTGGAATCTACACGTAAACAAATTTTGAGCCCTTAAATCAAAAATTATTTTCTCGCTCATACATCCTTAAGAGATTTATTTTCTGGTCTTATGGAGAATACAAATGTTTATAAGAATTTTCTTGTTTAAATTCCAATTGAAATGCAGGACCTTCAAGAAAATTATTGATCACGTCAATATTGAGATAGTATTATTTAAAATGTGTAGAATTTCTCTTTGCTGTCGCATCAACGATTGCTTGTATATTCTTATCATAAAGTGTCAACCAATACCATATAAATCAGATCAATACAAAATATTTCAATTCATACAATTTATAGAAGAATATATTCATATTGCAATTTTCGTTATAGCAGTACAGTAAAATAATCGTATTTTGAAATACGTTTAGATTCCTTGAACGTAGGTGTGTATATCACTTTCAGAAACCTTGAAGGGATACTTTGGTATACCTCTTAAAATCATTTTATCAAAACATCCGTTTTCTATGATCAATTCTATACCCTGCCGTACTCCATTACGCTTTTGCCACTTTCCGCTTTCTTTAACAGCAGTTTGCATTGTCTTAATATAGGTTCAAGTTGTGATTACAAATGTCTACAATCTACATACGAGTATATATTAAAAATAACTTACCAAAATGTAGTTTCCTGTGTTCCAAGCGACTGCCAGTAAAATTCTGTAAAGAATTTCATAAATTAATATTTTAATTAGTGATGACATCTTTTAACAGTTTAATTATTTTGTTAATTACTAGAACAAATGCAGCACATGTTGTAGGAAATTTATTAAGAGATTCAATGCTTTTTAGTTTTTGTTTACGATATGGTATTTCCATCCACGCTTAATCGAGTGCCTATTTTTAACGATAATAAAAGATATGTACCAGTAATTATTATTGTTGAGAATTTGCCATATAGTGACATATTAGCACAGGCTCCAATAAAAAAAGAAATCATATTGTGTTAAGATTTATTAATATAAACAAAAATATTTCCTTTGATATAAAAAATATATATATTTCTAGCATGAGTGAAATATAAAAAACAACAAAGTAAATTTAAGCGATTATATGAAATTGTTCACGCTGTTTCATTTAGAAACATGAATAATAAAGTTATGAACCAGTGATATTACATACAAATGCACGCTCCAAATTAAATCATTGGAGCACCTTGAACAAAAATTGCATATAAAAATCGTAAAAACAAAATTTGACTACGAAAAAGTTGTGTAAAGTAATTAATATTGTAAAGTATAATTGATAATAATAAAATATTAATTATGAATGCTACAAAAATGGCTGTAATAAAGACAAACGATTTCTAATGGTACTTTTCTTTAGAATAATAATTTTCTGAAGAACAAGGAAAGCTAAAATATAAAATTTGTTTTTCATTTACATAAAAACGAAGAGAATAATTTCGGTTTGAATGCCTAATATATACGTATACGTGCTCTTGTTCTACTATGTTCTATCCAGTGATAAATTTCAATATTTAAGAAGATTATGTTATCCATTAGAGCCCGCTAAACACAGTTACGTGTATTTAAAACCACCCCTTTTTGTGCATTAGTATACCTACTCCTAATACTTATTAAGAATGCCTTCCTAAGAATTATAAAATCTTAAGGATTATTGGATTTTAAAACAGATATAAAATAATATAATAAGACCACTTTAGATTAAATATTACTAGGTTTTCCTTAGGTAAAATATTACATGAACGTAACGTTATGACGACACTGTTTTATGGAAAGTAGGACCCTTTTTTTAACTGTTTATCACGTATTATTATAATTTTTCAAAGGCTTATATTATCTAAATTATTTTCCAAATTTACTTGAAAATATACACCGTCTTAAATAAATGAAGAAATTTTTGTAAAATAACATTTGTGTACACCCTTTAATAATTGGAATCTATATTAAATTTGCGCGGAACCAAAAGCAGTAAAAAGCAACATTTTATGACTACATATTTCAGATATAAATGAAAATGAATTTCAATTTAAAATACATCAGTCTGCCACCTCGCGATGAAAGTAAACGAATTGCTCTTGCTGTTAGTCATCACCGTAAGTCAATCATTTCTGTTCGATTAATAATTTGTTAACAATATTAATTGATTTCTTTTAGTCAGTATTAGGTGAACAAACACATTTGGATGAAGTTGAAAAAGATGGAAGAAGGCAGTTATCACCATCAGGATATCCCCCACCAAATGGAGGAGTACCATTACTACCACCGCCAAATAATGGATATGTGATGCTACCACCACAACAACAACAAGAGCAAGGAGAAGTTCAAGAATCGGAAGTAGAGCAAGTTAATGTCATCCAGAATGAAGATGAAAATATTGCCAGTAATGCTAACGAAAATAAAAATGCAAATGCCAATAAAAATGCAAATGCAAATGCCAACGCAAATGCCAACGCAAATGTTAATGCTAATGTGAATGTGGGTGGTAACAAAAATGGTAATTCAGTTGCTGATTTCAACGCTGTTGCTGGAATTATGGGCGACATGAAAATGGGTATCAGCAAGCCTAAAACACAATTCAAAGTTCCTAGTAGTGCCGCTAATCAATATAAACCAGTTCCAGCAAAATACCAAGCGCCTGTTGGACTACAATATCAACCTGGGCAACCTTCAAAATATGGAGCTTATGGTGTTCCAGGAGGATATCCTTCTAATCCAGGTTATGGTTCATTTAATCCTGTTTCTAGTTATGGATATGGATCTAATGGTGCTACAGGCTATAACTTATACGGGAATCCACCTGTATATGGTACTGCACCTGGGAATGGCTATTCAACATACCAACCTGGTTCAACTGGTATGAACTTTATGAGTGCGAGAAGAAGTTTGAGCTCCACAGAAATAGAGGAATCATCTGGTGGAAATGATAACAGCATTGTAAATGTGGATGAATCAGCAAATACCAATGAAAGTAATAATAAGAATGCCAATGCTAACAAAAATGCTAATAAGAATGCAAATGCGAATGCAAACGCAAATGTTAACGTTAATGCCAACGTAAATACTGATGGCAACAAACAAAAGAACTCAGCAGCTGATTTTAATTCAGTGGCTAGTCTGATGGGTGACATGTTTCAAACGAGAGATGACATGAGTTCCGAATCAAATTATGGAAGTACGAATAGTGCACGACCTGGTCTTAGCAAAACTAGCAAGTACATTGCCTTGCAAGGAAGTGTTCCTGTACCTATGCCTGTATCTACATATGGTGGTGGTAGTGGTTCAGAATCAGTAGGAAGTGCTTATGGTTCAGCAATGTATCCCTCCCCGTATGCCCAACCATATCCCCCTGGTAATCAAATACCATTAAATATGATGTATGGTGCAGGTTCCGCTTCCGGGTTTCAGGCACCTGCTGGAAGTGCGTATGGTTCAGGTGGAAGTTACCCAGGAATGAATCCATACGCACAACCATACTATCCTAGTAGTCAAATGGCACCTGTAATGAATTACGGATATGCTTATGGAGGAGCAGCTGGATTACAAGGAAACAATGTAGGATACAAACCTAGCCCTAATGTGATATATGGAAATCCTTTACAACCCGTACAATATACACCAGATAGTCAGCAATTCCAAACAAACGGAATTTCTGGTTATGGGGAATATTCCACGGAACGTGGAACATTTGGTTATGGATTAGGTACAGGAATGGGGGGTTACGCAGCAGAAAATTATGGTGGATATCAACAAGCGATATTATGTGCTGATCCATCGCATGCGGCGCTGCAACCTATAGTAAGTCAACCTATTCCAACACCAAGTGCAATCATAGCATCAACTCCCGTGAAAGCACAGGAACAAGATGTTGGCAAATCGATCACAACTCAAGCTCCACCACAGAATGGTGGTTACGCTAATAACGCTTATGGTAATAACGGTTACGGTAGTAATGGTTATCGTAATAATGGATACGGTAATAATGGTTACTCAGGATACAATGGTAACATGGATTATAACAAAGCAAGAAGAAGTTTGTCTAGTGGTGCAAGTCCCTATTACAGCAATGGAATAACGGGTTACAATCCAGATGTTCAACAAAGATATGCCCCAGTTTCTTATGGAAATGGTCCTGCATCTTATAAAGGTTATGGATCTCCTCCTATCACATATGATTCTACGACCATTTCTTATGGTGCTCCTGCTCCAGTATATGGGTTTGCTTCATACGGTGCTATTCCCAATTCGTATGCATACGGTGCACAATCAGCCGGGTATGGTGCCATGCCTGGTGGTTATCCTGCTCCACCAAGTGGCTATAAAGCTGGTTATGCAGCATATGATAGTCAAGGCATTGTCTACGGTAGCCCTCCTCAACCAAGCATTATCGCTAATGGAAATCAAGCCGCCAATGGAATGTCAAACGAAAATCGGATAGCAAGTATCAGCCAAAACAAAAACGCCAACGCTAATGCTAATAAAAATGCTAATGCTAATAAAAACGCAAACGCTAATGCTAATGCCAATGCCAATGTAAATACGAATGCTCAGGTAAACATGAATAGTGGGGGAAGTGGTGCAACGAATCCAGCATCCCAACAACAAGCTCTTACGATGATGGAGTCATTATTTGGAGATGATTAAGCAGAATCATATGTAAGAACATCCACAAACTGTATGGAGTTATGTTTTAGGAATTAATTAATTACTTTTATTTTACATCATAGTGATAATAAACAGTAGTATAAAAAAGAAAAGAAATCGTTTTTATAAATCATTTGCAGGTTATGCAACATACGAGTATATTAAAATGAATTTGTGTGATTAATATTGTTAAATTTTATCAGAGTTAGTAGTTTAAAATTAATGCAATAAAATAAGAAGTTTAGCAATCACAAGAATGGTTTGCATAGTTAAATTTCCAGTTAAAATATTGTATATTTTAATGGAGTAATAAAATACTTTCGATGCATGTATAAATTAATTGAACTTGATTATTTGAAATAGTTAATACCATTGTTAAACTATTATATCGAACGTGTCACAATCAAAATTTACAATAAAGGAAAAAACTGATGATAAGGAACATAAAAATTAAATTAAAAAGTAAATACAATTCGAGTACAGTAATAAAGGGTGTATCAAAACGAACTGATTTTCCGAGTTTCCGTTATTTCACAGGTTTTTTAATTCTCCAAGTAAGAGACTACGTTTTTACAGGACTGTATGTAATAAATCATTGTACATTTTAATTAATTCATACCATACTTCATCAACAGGACTACCTTGATGGTGTACTTGATCTCTTGTAGTCTGAAGTTGTCTCCGACTAAGTCACCCTTATATTTCACACCCCATACGTAGGCTGTTAAGCCTAATGGTACTCTAGATTGCTTAATCATTTATTTTAAATGCTTATTAATATTACATACTTTGTTAACAATATTATGTGCTCCTATTTCAGTTTTGATTACTATGTTTAATTAACGGAATTTGCTTACAGCAATATTCTATGTACGGGTTTGTGTTTTATAATTATACTGTAATAATGGAAGAGGTTGTTATAACCTCTTTTAAGCATGAGTCACCGGCAAACTCTAACAAATTGAACTATCTATAGATTCTGTGTATACAAGTTTGTTTATTTCGTATATTTTCATTTACAAATGTCACTCATGCTGTTTAGAAACGATGTTATCTTATCAAGTGCTTTAAAAATAACAAGAATGAAGGAATGTTACACTTAACTACAATATTGTAATCTATTCAAGACTTTTATCTCATTCTACATATCACTAGCTTACTAGCTAGAGTGAAATAGCATGCTACAAGGAATACTGCCTACAGAGTGTTTTCATAACATTTAAAAGTATGTCTATAACAAAATACTTATTCATTTTACTTAAATATTGACCCTTATATTTCAGCGGCAAAATACCCTTTTGTGTTTTTAAATGTTCGCTGATGTAAAATAATTAAGCCAACCACAAAAATCAATTAGGAACCAAGGAATATTTATAAGGTAATTAAAAACTTCAATCAAACATTTTTTAAAGTTTACTTTTAGGGGATTGTTTCTGAAAAAAATTAATTTCTTTGTTTATTAATAAAAAATGATTGAATGAAAGTATAGAGATGAATATATTAGCCGCTAGATACAGTTAGACTTAGATCGCGACGGTCAAAAATAGCTCACTTTTAATATAGTTTATTAAGAACGAATACCACTCGCTGTAATTTTCTTTGAGGGACAATATTTGTCGTATTCTCAATTAATGATACCAAGTTTTTCAAAAGAATCTTTAGAAAATTAGCTTTGTTATATCACAAAACATACACATGGTAAAAACGCAAATTTTAATAATTTTTTTATTAATTTAATGCGTGTCGTTAGACTCATTGCTAACTTAAAATTTAAATTATTCTAACATTTTTAATAATTCCAACATCAATGTTATGAATTTTATACTCTTGTTTCTATATTTTCTTGCTCCTTACTCCTCATTGTTTCTCCACCTTTACTATTTTTTTATTGTCTCTATCTCCGTCATCCACCTCTTGTCCTTATCTCCCTTCCACAAAACCTCTATTTTCTTGAACTGAAGTTTAACTGTTTTCTCTCTTTCTCCTGCTTCCCTTCACTGCCTCATTTAGTACTTCCTCTCTCTCTCTTCATGTTCGCCATGCAACCCAGATACGAGATTATTTATTGTCCTGTTTTTCTTTCCCTTTTTCTATTTACGCCATCCACCTCTTTAATAGTCAAAATCTAAAAATTTAGTACCATGATTTGATATTTGGAGCTGATAGAACTCACTGTGCATACTGTTAAGTTATTATAAAATTATATAAAAAGGAATTGACAATTTAAATAATAAACTTTAAATGTCCGTGTCTTTGATTTCAGGTAGTATTAAAGTTAAACAGTGTAATTATTATAATGTGTATGTAAGTTACTGAAATAAAAGTCTTTGATTTCAGAGTAACACATAAGTATAATTAAAAATTTACAATTCCTAATAAAATTAAAGACTGTTGCTAGTTTTCGGTATGTTCTATATTTATAACTTTACGTAATCCTTCCTTAAATTAACTATGTATTTAATTTCGATTTTCATCGGTATCTGACTCAGAATGCTCCGCATTCTAAGCAACCATTTTAATGATAGTGTTTACCGGAATTTTAATTGCTATTTGATCCAATTCTAAATTCATTTAGTCTACAAGTAGAATCAACCAAATACCCCGATTCTGTTATTTCACTTGTGGCTTACACTTGACACCAGAGAGTCTCTATCGCCATCTCTTTCTATCAACATGTACTCAACTCTATTATCAACTAGAGCATTGTATAACTTTATCTCTCGTCTCTCAGGCAAGTGTATACCGGCGCCATACCTATTATGCTATACACTATATTATAGTATGTCGTATAGGGTACCGGATAGAGGGTAGAAACATCCCCCACACATTTTATACAAAGGATGTCATTATGGAATATAATATTGTGTTTGTAATAATTTAAAATTTCTTGTATATTCAAGGAAATTTAAGAAAAATTGAAGTAGAAGTTTAGTTATTTATAGGTATTTTTTATCGAATAGAAAATTCTTTAAAATTGCGTGTGAACTGAAAAAAATATTTTTATTAAACGGCGATGTTAAAAAACTCTATAGTTAGTGAGCAAAAACTTTTGCTGAAACCTGTACCAGCGTGTACTTACACACAATTAAATATTTTATATATTCGTACTTATTCCGGCACATATGATAAAAAGATACATATAAAAAACGTAATGTGATAAAACGAGTAGCAGCTTTTTCCGCATAAAAGCTTCGACATTAACGCTTTTATTTACCTGATTAAATATGCAGTTTAAAAGCTCAATAAAATTGAGTCATATTATTTACAATACCTACTGTGAAAATAAAAATTATATTATTTTTTTAATATATCATAAAAATGTACGGATTCTATTTTAATTCATCGACGTGTCAGAATAACGAAAGCTCTCTTAAAGAAAAGGATAAAGAATAGACATTTTACAATTAGGATTATGTTTTATGTCCTTACAGCAGGATATAAGACATAAATCTTACTCTTGAATTACGTTTATTAGGTACTAATGTTGTCAAACACATTTTACGGATTAATTTTGAATTTATTACCCTGACAATCTTTCAATTTGTTATTTATGTTGGATTTAAATAGAATTGATAGTTTGACGTATATAAATCAACTGCTACAGTTTAAATTACGAGAGTGCGGCGGTAACTTATGCTTAAAAGAGGTTATAAAAGCCGTATAAATTACAATATGATGGTGAATTTCGTTTTAATCGCTTCTATATATATTATGAAACTATACATTTTTATTGTATCGAAGATTTATACAGCACAACTTATTTTAAGCAAGAGTTATCGCCGAACTCTCGTAATTTGGACTATACTTTCTTTTAGTAACGCTGATGAGGGTTCCTCAATAATATTAAAATAGTTAGCAGTAGATTACAGTATTAGAGAGCCCTAAAATATCCTTTTTATAAAATAATTTTAAGTACTCTCTTTGGTCGAAATATCTTCTTTATTATTTTTATTTTTTATTATATTAATTGTGTGCCTTTCGGCTTTACAATCTACATTATTATACTTCTTAATGCATATCATATATATTCAAAGTTAAAAAAAAAATTGATCCTCTCTCTTCATGTCCCCTACTTCTGCTTTATTCTCACCGTTTCCTGTTTCTCCTTCCTTATTGCCTGTAACTTCATCTATCACCTCTTGCCTTCCTTGTCTCCTCTCGACAAACCCTCTATTATCTTTTCACTATCCTTCCTGCCTTCTCTCTTCGTTTTCACTTCTCCACTTATGTCTATTACAGGCATAGACGCTCTATCTTTACTATTTCCTCTTGACTCTCTTACTTTACTCTTTCTTCTTGACCCTCTACCTTTACTATGTTGTTATTGTCTATCTCCGTCATCTACCTGTTGTACTTATCTCCTTTCAGAAAATCCTCTATTTTTCTGGACTGAAGTTTAACTGTTTCTTTATAATACCTTCTTTATTTAACTAAACCTTAATATCTTCTTATTCCTATCTTAAACCTATCTTAATTTCTTCTTTATTTAACTAAACCTTATTAAAGAATTGTTAGTATTTTGATCCACAAATCTTCGAAACTTTCTTATATTGATTGTAAACAAATATTATACATTTCTTAGAAATAAAAAATGTATTTCCATAAAAAGAATATTGCTAATAATGTGTATAAAGAAGTGTGTACTATATATGTATATGTCCTTTCAAAGGATAAGAGGGTTAGTACTTTAAGTGAGTTAAAAGCATAGCCGAAAAAAATGTCCTTAACTCAAGCCAGTTACACTCGTGTATTTTTCAAACCCTTTTATCCTTTTCTGTATGAAATAAAACTCCAATCAGGTTCTCTAGGCAACGGAAAAGGAAATAAGAGAAATATGTATGTGTGTGTGTCCCAAGGGGGTGGGAATTCAACTCTGTGTTGAACTTAAGAAGTTATATCACCTTGAGAGAGAAAAATGAATTATTTGCAGCTATTTCTTAATATCTGTTTAAACAAGCCGTTCATATGAAATAAAATTTCTGTAACTTGCTGGAGGCTTGATTGTGCAACGGGAATATAAAGAGACTTGTGAGTTTCAGTATGAGAGAAAGTTAACGCCCTTTTAAACGATCTGATAAGTTCTTCAATCAGATTCAGTTGATATTTTGTTTCATTATATTTCTCTACAGATTTTCGGAGACTGAATTTGCACGATCCAATTTGATCCAGTTATATATCTACATTTGCTTATTATATTTGTTATTTTTATATATGTTCACACTATATGTGAACATTACGAAGATGGAGCCTTCCGTGTGGGAACCCGATAATCGTCTCAAAACACCAGGTACAATCATTCCTAAAAGAAAGCGATGAACGGAGAAGAGTGACGGTATGCGATCGAACGCATCAGCGCGATTGTTTCCACATCTTACTTTTAAAAAAATATATGCACTTTTTTTTTACGTATTTTTATATAACTTACAATAGAGTGTAGTCGTTCTACATACCAAGTTGACCAACATATGAAGAAAATATTGTATTATTTTTCTTTCATATTCAAAAGAAAAACAAACATAAGTGTTATAAGAAATGAAAACACAAACACATAGTAAAACACTTGACAAGGATGTAGCCTACATATGGTGATGTTACAGCCTGTAGCCTAAAGACTAGGAGCTAGAGGCCTTTAACAGCAATGCTTGACAATTCAACTTGTTCAGAAAGCTTATAACATTTCTTGTGGAGTGGTTACACTTCCGCTAACAAGAGACTTACATCATCAGCCTTTCTTAATCTGTGGAACTACCCACTAAACATAGTTACATGCATTTATTTATTTATTTAGAACCGATTTTTTAATACTTAGCCAATTGTAGTTTTTCATAAACAAGAACTTTTGTTTCTTACCTCTTATTTTTGTTTTGTTCACCAACCAAAATATCTAGGTTGCATTTTTCGTAGTAAGTCTTTGATAAATAGATTGGGAATCTTTGTAAAAGTAAAGAAATGTGAGCTTTTCTAAAGAGGACTAATTTAAATTGTTTGTACAGATGTTTCTTTGTCTGTATTGTACAATTGTCTACTCGTGTACAAAAATAAGTAGTAAATAAAGTTATTTATAGATTTACATAGACTAAAAATAAAAATAAAATTAAAGTATTAACATTCCTATGAAATTATTAGATATATTATTATTGATCAAGGTGAAACGATACTTGGCCATTTTTTCTCCTGAAATATAGATGGCGATACTATACAGCAGGTTAAATATTATAAAAAAAACCATGCTTCTTTATGTTTAAATCGTTTTATGTAAGTAACTATAAACGCGAATCTAAATCTAAAGCTGCAATTAGTTAGATGAATAACGTATCTACATTTAAGCTTTTTTCCACTGACTTTTAATGAGTTGGAACCGCAAAACTAAGTTTGAAAATGAAAATTGCTATATTTTCTAGTTAAATTCCAACTTTTATATGACTGGTAACATTTCTAAGGGTTTATCTTCAATTTTATAACCTTTATTATAGTTCTCAAATTTACACTTGAGACTTAAAAATATATTGAGTATAAAAATATAAAAATTGGTGATATTTTAATCTAAAGTACAAACTCTGAGGTTAGTAATGGGACACAATATCTATCAAATGTTACTGCGATGACGGTTCTATGCTGATAGTTAAAAAATTGTACGACATTTAAAAAGCAAGAATAGTACATTCTTTCGCATGATTTTAAATTATAAGGAAACTTTGAAACAAAGTCAATAAAAATATAAAGAAAGTGGCATAAATCTACGCAGATTGCCGTTCTTTTGGTTAGCCTTGTACATATACATATTCAATACGAATTGAAAACATACTTTTTTTTTTAAATATTATTTTCATCAGTCGAATGATATGATATATCTGCTTTAACAATACAAATACAACTCACCGAATGATGGTTCGCGTTTTGAAAGTTTGCTTATTTACCCTTTTCAATATTTCACTTTGTTTGTCCTGCTTTGTGTAAACCTTGAATATTTCCATTTTGAAATTTAATTTAAAATTTCGCTGTATTATTCTGGTTATGTCGTAACATTTTTTGTTACTGGTATATTCCTTTTAACGATACGTTGTTATGATTTACAATTGTATGCTATTGTTTAATTATACTGTATGTCAGTTATATACAAACTCGTTTATTACAGAATTTTCTCGCACTGTAATTTCAAGCGTAGATCTATGTTTGATTTTCATCTATTTTTACATAAAGTATTATTCTCACTCACTGCTTTAATTTAATTTTGTATTTAATTTAAATTGTTTAGTATATGGCAATACGCGTAGTCATTCACAGTCCCGCTTTTAATTTAATTTCTTTTGTAAGTTTTCTTAGTTTTTTTAGAACCTTACAAGGTTCAATGTTTTAATTTAAAAATATTAAATTAAGAAAAACTATATTATATTATAACCTCCAAAATGTGACAATCTGTTAAAATGTAGTAGGATTTATATTTAAAAGAAGTTTAATGTCAGTTTGTCAAAACTAAAGAAGTAAGTATCGAACTATCAAAATTTATACTAAAGATTATTAAAATTATTACTAAAGACGCATGCGCAGCAACTAAATTAACTAAACTCAAATTAAATCACGAATGTGACTAGGAATGCCTATTCTGAAACCTTAAAATCTAGATTAAAATATTAGATAATAACAGTAAATTAAATATCAAAACAGTGAGTGTGAATGAGGCTTAATGTTATTGATCTTGTTAATCAGTCTGCCTCAATGAGAAAGGTAGCCTTGAAATCTTTGATCATTTGCTTTTGCATCCTGCAATTGCTTATTGGTGTGTGGTGTTTTTCCTCGGGTGGTTTCATATATTTTGTAAGATATCAGTGTAAATGTTGTGCTATAGAGAACATGCATCTAAACAAGTAGGGTTATATGCCTACTCAATTGGCAACCAGTGTTAATTTCTTTAAAATCAGTTAATGTCATTAATCAACCCTAAGTCGCAACTGTCTCTAAATAATGACCTACTCTTTTACAAGGGATACAAATTTAACCTTTTCAAATTCGAATACAGATATTCCAGTTAAAATATCTTGGTATATCACCAAAGACCCTCTACATCATGACTTGGAAATCCCAACTATTAAGGAAGAGATAAAATTTCGAAATGGAAACTACAAGAAACGAATTTAAAACTATCCAAAGCAGCTATATTTCAAATTACGATAGTTCGGCGGCGACTTATACCTAAAAGAGGTTATAAGAGCCGTATAAATCTATAACACGATAATGAATTTTATCTTATTCGTGTCTATATACATTATAGAAAAATAACTGAGTCAGTGCTTTTTAGTTATATCAACAGTTTATACCACACAACTTGTTTTAAGTATGAGTCGTCGTCGAACCCTCGTAATTTCAACTATAGCTTCAGGCTTAATGAATACTAAAACAAAAATTCATAGACTTAGAAGAAAAACTCTACAAAGAGTAATTAGTCTAATCTATTTATTGTATTCTTTGACCATCGCATATGTAGGACAAACACCGTACAAGCCTATTTTACATTACAGAAATATTGACACAGAATGTCTTTATATACAGATTGCATTATCTTCTTATTTAGAAAAAATAATAAAACAAATAAATCTGAGTAAAAAGTATTTCATATTTTCAAAAACACATCCTTGTTTGTTTATAACCAACATTAAAATAGAAATATTTGCGAAATAAAGAAAACTTAAGGAACGATCAAGATGGTGTTACGTAGGAATTTCCGCTGTAGAAATCCTGGTAAAGTGCATGTTATTCCGTCAAATATTTAGGTCAATCTGTCTGTAATATGTTGTTGTTGTTGTTGTTCCTAGGCAATATATTGCTTCTGGTTGCGTTCAAGTGTGTCCTAGAATTCTGCTTTCAGTTTTATGAGTCTCTTCATATTGTTATTTTAAGTGCCACGTATTTCAATGATATACCAATAAAAGTCTAGTGCATTTAATCTATATGAGTATATCCTATAAAATATGCTATAAAATGTTCAAATAACTATTCTTATTGATATAATAAATTATGCATATTAAATTTTAAATATAAAATGAAATTAATATTCGTTTACCAAGGAGCAATAGCGCTCAACCTCCAGAAATGTCACACTATGTAAAGTATAACATGAGTATAATAAAGAAATAGTTGATGGACAATGTTCTAGAAATTTCAGCTCAATTATAAAGTACCACAAACTAGTAGTAATGAGTATATAATAGTACCTTCTTGGAAACGATAATATTTCAATATCGATATTGAGTCAGTGAGCACTCAGTGTATAAACTACATAATTAAAGCAACAGTGTATACAATATATAACGCTAGTATAAACATAATCGCAATTTAATTAATACATATAACCAATATTAACATTAGAATATCAAATCTGTACAACGTGCGCAACAATTCTTCTTGTAAGCTCCAGCTTAAATATTTATGTATAGTTAAAGATTAAAGTCGATGTCTGTATTCTATATTCTAGAATATTAAATTTATTCCTTTCAAATTAAACAAACATTGCGAATTTTCATTCTATATTACATATACTGAATGGTTTTGTGAAGTATAATATATGGGTATATAGAATTGCAGAGATTCTCAATTTCTATAAAATGAATTCACGATTTGTAAAATGGGGTTCAATGGATAAAGTGTTATCACCTCTTATTTTGTCCCACAGTTTAAATATCAGTGTAATACATCAGTCTAGTATAATACGGTGGAACTTGCATGAATAATATATATCAGACGAAGCCCTAGGGATAGATATTTATGAAGGCTATTTTCCTACTTTGTGGAACTAGAAGAATAGGAATTTTGTAATATTAAAGAACACTGCGTTGTTGATTAAAGGAGAACGATTTTCTGTAAATTAATTACAAGAAAATGATATATATTATCAATCCGAATTTAACCCTAGGTGTGTACACTGGGTCTTTTAAGGAACAGTTGAAATTTCAAACTCCTATTTTTCTCTTATGAGTACAGAGCGCGCTTCACCTATGCCCCTAAAAAGCTAGGTAGTGGTAGGGATTTAAGGTTCCAACAGCGTTCGGATCTGGCAGGTTATTTGCAAAGGCGAGTCTCTGTTCCCTAAAAGGGTCTGTGTACAAACGACGTTAGTATTTTCCAATGTTAGTAAATGCACTTTTATTAGAATAAATGTTTTATGTAATTTAATATATTATTTCTTAGATTATATATATCGATTTTTTTTTATTAGTTCTTTTTACTACAATTAGTTTTTGAAGATGGGTGACAATTCAATGGGTAAACTAGAAAAGCGAAAACGATGTTCTCTTTGCACTTGGAAGAAAAACTATTAGTAATAAATATTATTAATTATTAATAAATATCAATAATTATTATTTCATAACTTTTGTATTTTCAACAATAAAAAGTTATTTTGTGCCGAATAATCATCGTTCCGTTTATTACATGACATGCCTGAATCCGTAAAATATTCCCCACTTTCAGGTGCACAAATAATTCAACTTTTTGGAGCCCACGCCAAAGACACTACATTCTTTCGAAAGCTTATAGTCTAAGATAAAAAAGTCTACAACCGTTTTTCTTAATATTTGTTTGTGATAAAGTTATGAATTTTTTGACAAAATTCCGTTTTTCCCGCGTTTTTTACTATTTGTGAATTTTTATTAACAACGGTTTTAAACTTTGGAAACTTCTGGAGCATGTAGGAGACACTTCAAGAAGTAATCCAGATTTTTTTGAAAGCCCTCAAAGACCTAGTGTACACATAATGACTCGAAAAATATAGTGTTCACACGGAGTGTTATTCTAGAACTTGTTTTGTTACACTACGTTTCATTAGATTGAAACTTTGTAATTACGAAAACACTAATAACATATTGATCCGTACGCCCTAATAAATATGGTACACGTCTATCGACGGTTTAATTCAATGTGACATCACGCTGAGATAATATTATAAAATGTTCGGTATCTTTAATCCAATTCTCGTCTTCGGCGTTTGACAGTTCTGATTATTGAATTTATCTCAAGGATTCCTTATGACCTTGTGACACAGCGGCTACGAAAACATCTCAGAGCGGCATCTGGAAAATTGAATCTGATGGGTTAGAAAATTAGATCATACTAAGTTTTCTTACGCAACCCCTAAACAGCTAAAAGCTTACATTTATGTTACAACCCCTATAAGATATTGGAGTGGTGCTTGGTTGTATTTATAACGCCACAAATACATACAAAGATTAAAATATATATTTTGAAGGAATATATATTTAACAGTCTCGTTTCGTCCTATTTGTCCTTCTTAAAAAGTTATATTTGGATGATATTTAATCCAAAAAAAAAATCAGACAAAGTAATGTACGAGTATTAATAACGTTCAGACTCTGGCATTTCGAAAACATGCTTTAATGAGTAAAAGGTATTTTTTTAATTAATAACTTGGAAGGAGCTTTCAAACTCTCAGCATTTTAGCGACCTAATTAAAAATTTAATTGTAATTTACATACTTCAACTTTAGTTATTAAAATCTACAGCTTTACACCACTTACACATTTTATAAATTGATCACGTGAAATATTAACCTTTTTGTATACTGAATATTAAGCCTAAAATAAAAATTGTAAGATATTTGGGAGGATGGGGAAAATCTGAAGTGCATGTAGTGGAAAGTGTGAAGGAACTGTTACCTAAGAGGACGGGTAGAGAATGGGCGGAAAGGAGGGACTAAGACCAGAACAAGGCAGCGAAACAAGATGAAAGAGTTATAACTAGAAATAAATACGACGATGTCTTGATAAAAATGACCAGCATGGAATTTGTAAAGAAATAGAAAAAAATAGAAGGAGAGAGAGTAGCAGGAAGAGCGAAGCAATAGCAGTAACAGTGTTGTTTTTATTTTTATAAGGATACATTTATATATAATTTTTTTCGTTTGAAAGGAGTGTAAATGTTTAGATTTAATAAAGATCAAAATTGAATTAAGAGCAATGACATGTAAATAAATGAGTTAAGGCACAAGAATGTAGTGCCAAATGGCAAAAACATTAAAAATAATATAATAATAAATAGAAAAAATTGAACAATTAGTACAAATCAGGAAGCTATAGTCAAAGACGAGAATTAAGGAAGGACTAAGGAATTCAAGGAATTAGTTATTGTTTATAAATTTGTTTATTCTTACTTTAAATTATGTTAGATGAAAAGTACTTTAGAGTGTCACGCCTATAAAAGAAGATAAAAACAATTATAAGAAATACAATAAGGAATTGTATCTAAACACAAAATATTACAGTAAACAGTACTTTAAAAGTCACACATTATTTTTCTATCTCTCTATTTCACCATAACCTACAAATATTTTATCGATTTTAAAATATGATATTAGTTTCACGTTTGCCATTTATTTCTCTTTTATAACCAATTCTTTATCATTTGACTTTTGTTTTATTTATTTTTTTATTGTCATCCTTGAATTTATTATTATATTAGATAAATTGAATCAAAAACATTGTCTTGTTTTTGTAGAAATTCTCACATTACTTTGAGATAGAATTTCAACCTATTATAATACATTTTTGAAGAAAATGTCAATTTATAGGAATACGTGTGCAGAATACGTTTTTCTTAAAAGAATTGTTACACAAATAACGTTTCGAAATAAGATCATATTCTTTTTGTTACGTGAGAAGAGCATCCAAATATAAATGGTCTTTATTATTTTATATAAAAATTGCTTTTTTATTTTAAGATATTAAATCGTTATTTAATATGTGATACTGTGAATAAATGTAACAAGGTGATAAATAAATATTGGTTTTTTGTTTCAAAGCAGTGTCTTTCAATTTTAAATCAATAGAAAAACGAAATAAATTGTCCATATGTTCCCCATCACTGCTCTAATACATTGACTTGGTTAAAACACACCATTATAAAAAATAATCACTGAATGACGATTAAAACGAACGTGTTGCGTAACATAATCTTATAATCCTATAAATCGTTTGACAAACTAATGACCAAAATGACGTCATAGTACATTATTAGCAGGCTGTAGAATAAATCCAAATAAATCTCTTTAAAATACGTCATATTTTAATCCGATTTAAAATTTAACTATGTGTGCGACGAATGTTTTACCATCATTTAACTTTAAGTAACATTGAAGTAAATTGGCGAAGGCCTTAGTAATTAATAGTTAATTGCAAATATAAATTGTAAAACCGTCAGTTATATACATATTACAAATAACTAAAAAAAGTGAAGTTATAAGTTAAGGTAGTACAAACTATTCAGTTACAGCATTTAATAATATCTCGCTTCATAACTGATCAAAACATTTTGTAATGGGCTTGTGTCCTCATTTTTTAGGGGTCGATTTTTCAATTGTTGATTGAAATTGATGTTAATAAATGTGTATTGGCGTGTCTATTTTATTAAATATCTAAATGTTGACGGAGATATAGTAATTAAAAGTTTGAATTGTAGCTTTAGCGCTAGAGATGGTCGGCCATATTTGTATGACGTGAAATGTATTTTAACGTCAGATATTTGTTGAGTAGGTCAATGCTGTGGTAATGTTTTGTAGCTGATGGTAGTCAAATAATCAAGTCAAGTCAAAGAATAATAAGTTTTTATTTTATTTAACCCTGTTACGGCAGACATAATATTGAAATTTTATTGTTCCTTGAAATAGATGTAAATAATATTTGATAATTTGATATATAAATACATATAGCAGAGATTTATGAGCTGTACGATTGGCAGCGGTTGTGATGTCACACGCATTTGGAATATGTACAACGTTGAATCCCTTTAATAATTAAAGAGACAAAATAACTTTTTTAATTGTTAATATCTCTTAACATATAAGGAGTTATTAAAAAATAATTGAACATTTGGGGTTCTAGTAACCCACTTTATTAATATATAGTACACTTTTATAGAAATTAAGACATAGGACACAAGCCCATTATGTAATTAAATTAAGGATACTTACATTAACATAGACATTCTGTAGAAGAAGTGCTTTTAATAGCGAACTAACTTAACTCAAAAATATTAAAACAAGTTGACTCTCTTCATAAATCTAGCGTAAAACTAATTAAAAATATTCTACTTAATTTTAATACTTTCAGTAACTCGAGCAAGTTAAATCCTTTATAGTTTTTATAGTGCAAAAGATATTAAGCTTAACCTTATAGTGGTATATACAAAGTAGTGTCTCTCTTTATCAAAGTGCAGCTTAACCATTTGTTTTTATATGTTTTCTTTTTATAACAAAACCTTAGAAGAGACTATAAAACTCTGTCTACGATCTTTATGTGTCTGAAAAGAAAAGCTTCACATTTTCTTAGTCGTTTTCAAAGCTCAAAAACACACTATCTTATAACGTGAAGAAGATTGTTGTGTGGTTAAAGATTTGAGGGATTGATGTTAGAAAACTAGTGAATTTAAAATTGTATTTAGATTATATTTAGAAGTTGTGTTACTGCTATGGCGACGTGTGACTAATCCTATATGTTACAACAGGTTATGGGCTCAGATATATCGTAATGAAGGGTGTATCAGTAGGAAGTGATTGTTTTAAATATACCTCCGTTTTGCACAGGTGACAATTGGACGTATGAAATTTAACATACGTAACCTAGGAACACTGGAAATGAATCCTGAGTCGGTATGAAGTATATCATCGTGAATACACAGCATTAAAATCAATTTTTCATTTTATTCTAATTAATTTTTCGTTTTGTTCATAATTAATATACATAATAGATATCGATACGGAATAGCTTAATTGAAAGTCACCATGTACTAAATGGGAGATCTGGAGTCAAATTCACAGGGTGGCCACAAAGAATGATTTCAAATTTTCGATTTTAAAATAAAGTACTGCGAATCATTGTAGATGCACCATACTACGTCACTAATGAAGTCATCCCAATAGCATCCATCAAAGATGAAACATATCTATCCAGTACAAAATATAGTGATAGATTAATCAACTATCCCAATGCGTTGTCGAATCAACTGAACGTGTGTGAGAACAGGGAACCCCGCAGATTAAGGCGATATGAACCAGTAGACTTAGCTTTAGGTCCTCGATAGGGAATAGTGTTCAATGTATTATTATACTAGTATATTGTATAAAAAACCAGAGGGCATTCACTGGAATGTTTCTCTTACATGTCTTAATTAATTAATCAAGTAAGAAGCTTATTGCCTACTTAGGCATATTGCTGAAACCATAGGAGAAATAAAAAAAATTAAAAAAATCTGATAATTCCAGGTTTTCCAGTAAAGTTTTCGTACTTTTCCCTGATATAGAAATTTTATTCAAATCAAATATTTAAAGTTTTGATTATATTGTAATTATCAATAATTAAATCTGGTATTAAACTGTATAATTACCTTCTGGTATTAATTCTTAATATTTAATAGATAAAATTATTGAAGATTTTTGAATTGATCATCAAAAACTTGAGTTGCATCTAAAAGTTTAGCTTTTTTTGACGCCAATTTTTTCTTTTCATTAGCTACACGTTTTCTTTTTTAATTTTTTGATTCATTTCATTTTGAATTTTAAATGAAATATAATATGAAATAGTTGCAATCAAATTCTCTGATAATTCCCGGATTTCCAGGTCTATGGCTATCCTGAATCCAGTTCCAAGGAGATATTTTAATACTCATTATAACGAGTTATACAAATTCCTTCGCATAAAATTGGTATTAGATGTGGGGTTCCGGATAGGTAGGTTGGAATGAGTCAATATATGGCAGGAACCGAATCCGCTTGAGTAGAGTTATCTATTCTATAAATAATTCCCATGTCTCAGTTATATAACAAACAACAAAAATCGAAAATATTAGTTACTTTTCATTTTATTCATAAAACAAAACAGTCACCTCTTATTGATACACCGCCTTTCGTTACATAAATATTCAGTGTGCCGTTATTTCACTTGTAAACGTTCACAATTCAAATTCGAAACTAATTTTAAACAGTATTTGTAACTTTGAAAGCTTTTAGAACATTCAACTACAGTCCATCACGTACAAAGTCAATTGAATTTACAACTCATAATTACTTTCCATTAGAGTTAGAAGAGACCTTGCATCAATAACAATTGAATTTTATTAGTGATTCAATCGTCTGCACTTAGTCGATTCAAATGGTTCGTTGACCTCATTTATGTTATGCTAGTAAAGGGATTCGAGTTACCAGTAAACGTACCACCCACTTCTGAAGTTGACAGATTCAGTGGACGTACTAGTAGGTGCATACTGTAATTGATTTATAAAATGTAATGACAATACAAAAGATAAAGTTTGACATCATATATTATAATGTCCCAGGTGTTTGAATCTATTCTTATATTCTTATATTCTTATATGTTTGGTACTGAATTTTGTATAGCAGCGCGAAAACGGCTCCGGCGATCTTTTTAAAAATTTCCTATTTTGTAGAGAAAAAAATTCTAAGACTTTTGGCGTCCCCGGATTTTTCCCTGAATTTCCTGGAAACCCGTAATTTTCGAAAAACTGGAAAAAAAGTGATCCCTTTTTTGCTGTATTACTTTTAAGTCGTAAACGATAGAAAGTTGAAATTTTGCATGTGTATTAAGGTATTCAATGCTGACATTTCTCAAAAATTAGAAATTCAAAAATTAAAAAAGGGGGGGTTGAAGAAAATCGGGGGCCCGTTAGGGAACTTTGGAGAAAGTTCATATTCTGGATTCTAAAATAACTAAGTATATTATCAATAAAAAAAAATTCAAAATTTAAAAATTTTATTGGGGGGCACGGGGGCAGTATTTGCCGAAAGTAAAAATTGTGCTAGAAAATTGAAATTTTGTATGTAGGCTAACCTTAGTAACTTATTTACGAATCGAAAAAAAAAATTACAAATTTTGAAAAAAAGTTTGTCAAATAACGCATAAATTGAAAATATTTTTTATTTTGATAAAAAAAATATATTTTTTAGTCAATTTATATGTGTGGCGAGTTTATTTATTATTTCAATTTAAAAATAGAATTAAATATGAAATGTAATTACGAATTATTCTATTGGATTCAAATCATACACGACAAAAGGACGTCGCATTGCGACGGGGGTAAACTCTAGGGATCTTATATTCTTATATATGTTTGGTAGTAAATTTTGTATGGCAGCGCGAAAACGGCTTCGTCAATGTTTTTGAAAATTGCCTGTTTCGTAGAGAAATTTTTTTTAAGACTTTTGGCGTCCCCGGATTTTTCCCTGAATTTCCTGGAAACCCGTAATTTTGGAAAAACTGGAAAAAAGTAAGCCTTTTTTGCTGTATTACTTTTAATTCGTAAAAGATGGAAAGTTGAAATTTTGCATGTGTATTAAGGTATTTTATGCTGACATTTCGCAAAAATTAGAAATTCAAAAATTGAAAAAGGGGGGGTTGAACAAATTCGGAGGCCCGGTAGAAAACTTTGGAGAAAGTTCATATTCTAGATTCTAGAATAATTAAGTGTATTATTAATAAAAGAAAAATTCAAAATTTTATTTGGGGGCACGGGGGGCAGTAATTTCCGAGTGTAAAAATTGTGCTAGAAAGTTGAAATTTTGTATATAGGCTAACCGTGGTAACTTATTTACTAATCGAAAAAAAAATCCCAAATTTTGAAAAATAGTTGGTCAAATAACGCATGAATTGAAAATATTTTTTATTTTGATATAAAAAATATAATATATTTCCTTAGTCAGTTTGAATGAAAAATTAATTGTTATAATATGTAAAATTAATATAGGACGAATTTATTTATTATTTCAGTTTAAAAATGGAATTAAATTTTGACATGAAATTCAAGCCACACACAAAAAACAAACGTCGCTTGCGACGGGGGTAAAAGCTAGTTTATATATAAAATTGATGTAGAAGCACTCTATGTTAAAAACAGAAGCAATTTGACGGACAACTGAAAACTATATATTGTAATTTTATTACTTGCTACTATAATGTTAATCTATTTATTATTCAATGCATTAGTTTCATAGAAAATATTTGACATTTAAACAACGGAAATTGAAGATAATATATTGATATAATACTTGGCTTTTAACCAATAAAATCAAAATCTAGTTGAACAACATGGGCGCCGTAAGAAAATAGTAGACGACACTGAATTCATTGACAATTGGATAATTGGACTGGAAAGCATATTTTCGATAATGCTTTTTGACGAAACAATTAATATATAATTATTTCTATAATTACTACATCATAAAATAACATTTGAAGAATACTATGTAAAATTTTCAAAAATAAATTTCAAGAAATGAGGCATTGACAACGAATCTCCGCAGACGTCACAAAAAAAGATTCATTGCGGTGTTCCCCATAACTCATCACTGGATTATTTCAAATCAAAAAACCAAAATGATTTTATTAGTTGATAAGTTTATGCAGGTAACCCTGTCGAGTTCTTTTACAGCACTTAGAAATGAAAATACTTATTTTTCGTGACAAAAATCAGAAACTTTGTTATACAACCAGATATTCCGTCCGTCCTGAATGGGCTTGTATCCTATGTCTTAATTTTTATAAAAGTGTATTATATATTGATAAAGTTGATTACTAGAACCTCAAATGTTCAATTATTATTTAATAACTACTTATATGTTAAGAGATATTAACAATTAAAAAAGTCATTTTGTGTCTTTAATTATTAAAGGAATTCAACGTAGTACACATTCCAAATGCATGTGACATCATAACCGCTGTCAACCTTACAGCTCATAAATCTCTGCTATATGTATTTATATATCAAAGTATCAAATATTATTTACAGCTATTTCAAGGAACACTCAAATTCCAATATTATGTCTGCCTTAGCAGGGTTAAATAAAATAAAAACTTATTATTCTCTGACTTGACTTGATTATTTGACTACCAACAGCTACAAAATATTACCAGAGCACTGACCTACTCAACAAATAACTGATGTTAAAATGCATTCCACGTCATACAAATATGGCCGACCATTTCTAGCGCTAAAACTACAATTCAAACTTTTAATTGCTATATCTCCGCCAATATTTAGATATTTAATAAAATAGGCACGTCAATATACATTTATTAACATCAATTTCAATCAACAATTGAAAAATCGACCACTAAAAAATGAGGACACAAGCCCATTGGCAAACCGACAAGAGAAGATCAGAGAGTATGTTAAGATCCAACGCGTTTTATTTGAACGTCTGCAGAATATTCTACATGTACATTTAGGTAAAATAAATCTATTGGCAAGATAGAACCTCCGTTTCAGAGATATGATCACAACATTGATGAAAGATGCTTGAAAGATGAAAATTCAATAACAATTCTTTGGTGGATACGTAGCTTTAAAGATAGGCTGGCTTAAAGCTCAAAATATTACCCTTTCCAGGCCACTTACATTAACTACAACAAGATCTGATAAATATGTAACATTTTACCTGGAATACAAAATGTGGCAGCCATATTTGTCTGCTTTAATTTACAGACATTTCTAGCTTTGTACCTTCTCTATATAAAGCTTAGAATTTATGATAATCGTAACCAATGAGTGCTCTGGGACTCGGTTTTCTACTGAATATGTGAATGTTGAAGGTGTAGGAGGTCGTTAACAGGGGTTATACCCGGATCGTATACCTTTACCTGTTACTTTACGGAGGTGTACACTTTCGAAAGGTATACGCACGTTCAGACTCTATAGTAGGTATATAAAATTAGCAAATCTAACGATTATCTACATTCATTTAGAAGTTTTATCAGTTATTTCTTTGGACCCTATATAGGGTCTTTCAGCAAGAGGTGGTATACTAATTCAACAGAAAAATGCAAACCGAAGTGGTTCATAATGTCTAAGTCTACAATACAATTAAAAAGGTGTTGTCTCACAAATTTCTTTATATGGATATAAGAATGAATCGTATCGTAGATTTAGAAGGCTCTTCTAACCTCTGTAAAGTATGAGTCAAAGTTGATTCCTTTGTTTACTACTAAACACCAATTCTAGTCTAAAAGGGTTAATCCAAAAATTAACATATTCATTCTAACTACCCGTCTAATTTCACTTTGTAAAGACAATAGCTGAAATTCTACCCTTTATGTTTAAAACAACATTGCTAAAAATTGTGTAAATTATTTTATACAACCAGCCTAATTGATTATATAATGATAATGGTTTTGGGGTTATAATAGGGTTGCCCACAGTTTAATTAAGGATTATTACGTTCTTCTGTGAAAGCATGTATTACATTTCTTTAACAAAACCTGAAACGTACATAATAATTGTACACGACAGAACTAATTAATCTAATTTCGAATAATTCGTACATTTAACACCAACATTTTTAACAGTAACAGGGTTTTTCAACATTCATTTTAAGTCATTTTAAATCAATAAAAAAATAATATTTCGGTGAAAAGTGGTGATATTTTAATTTTAATCTTAAGTACAAAAGCTGAGGACATCATTTTGCTGTCATTTTGTACAGGTGAGCTGGAGTTTTATAGTTGATATAATTTTGTGTGACTCATTTCTAAACCATCTTTGCTTACTTAAATCTGAATGTAACATATAATAATCTCTTCCGTTTAACAGACTTTTGTTAATGAAATCTTGGTTTCTTAAATTGAAGTTTAATTATTTGATTATATTAAAAATTTCATATAAAGGTAGTTTCACTTTCATTGATTTCCAAATTTATTGATTCCTTTGCCAATTTATCCGCAATTTCATTTCCTCTTAATTTAATTCCTGATTTAAAATGATCGCTCTTACTGAAAGACCCTATATAGCGGCCACCAGTATACAGTGAATCCCATTTGCCCTATATGAACCTTAAACTGCAAGACATTTTCTATATGAAAATTAACCTTGTGGCAAGCTAGCAAAATGTGAAACTGCATCGCACAATATAAATATTAAATATCATTTTATATTCAAACGCGTTTCTTTCCTAGCCTTAGGCAAGTACTGATTTTACAGCTTCTTTGAGCTAAAATATATTTACAGCTCTGAAAATACGTAGCTATCTACATTGAAATACGAGATATCTAAGAGAAAAGTCGTTCCAAATATCAAGCACACCAACTTAAAAGGATTGAAGAAGAAGCTAAAGCTCAAGAAGTGTGAAATTCAACCATGGAATGGCGGTGATGCAATAAATGTTTCTCCTTCAATATCTTTCTGAACTTATGATGAATTCGGAGGTAGAGGAGTGGAAATGGGGTGTTTACTACCATTTCTACAACTGTTATAAAGTAAGTTGGGAGATAAAACTCTAGCTATAAAGATAATTTAATTTTCCAGATTATATTTTGCTAATAGAAACATTTTCATTACTTTTACGTTTATTTGTTACCTCGATAAAATTAATTTAATAAACTTTATAAAATATAATTAAAAAAAGAATTTCTTTAATAGAAAATAATTTACTTTAATATTAGAAATGATGAATATGATGCAATAGTTTTCTGACAGTTTTCTGTATGATTTTCTCATGTTATATTTATATTACTGTTGTTAAAAGTTTGCCGCTAGAAATTCACTGATTACATAAATAACAAGTAGTTACCATGAGAAAGTTTAGAATTGTAGCGTTAATATTTAATATATATGTACATTATGTATATTATTATTTTCATAACTTTTGCATTAGTTAAATAACTACTTTATAGCTAGTATACTCGTCTATTTGCGAGAATAATAAATTAATGTAGACGATAGAATATAAATGGAGTAATGTTATCACATATTAAGCGAGTTACTGTCTTGTACGATTGAGTCAGTAGCACTCGCCTTCTCCCACCACGTCACAAAACATTTCTAAGGGTTTATCATAAATTTTATAACCTTTATTTATGACAAACCCTTAGAAGTGTTACCAGTCATATAAAAATTGGAATTTAACTAGAAAATATATTCATTTTTAAAACTTATTTTTGCGGTTCCAACTCATTAAAAGTCAGTGGAAGAAAGCTTAAAATGTAGATACGTTATTCATCTAACTATTGCTATTGCAGTTTTAGATTTTGATTCGCGTTTATAGTTACTTACATAAAACGATTTAAACCTAAAAAAAAACATGTTTTTTTTGATAATATTTAACCTGCTGTATAATATCGCCATCTATATTTCGCGAATCAAAATGGCCAAGTATCGTTTCACCTTAATTCAGCTGAAGAAACTGGTGATACTATATTGATGTAACGTTGTAAATAATGTCATTATAAATAATGTTTTATATTAGACAGTAATTAAACATTAATTAATTTTTGTAACAACAGCTTTATCTTTTGAACAAACTCATTTAGTAAGAGAGTGATTTATTATCATTTTCAACAGGATTTTCAGGAAATGGGAAACTCCATTATTCTCTGTTAAGAGACTTCTTACATGGACACAATATCCGGTCGCTCCTAGCAACAAGGCGGCTAGGAACAACTGTTCGTTGGATGCAGACCGCATAACGTGAATTAAACTTGCAAAACACGTGATTAGCTTTTAATGTTTAATAATGAGCCGTTGACGTGCATTGTGACGTTGTGTTAGTGTATTTGTGCTCTGATGCTGCGTGGTCGTGGTTTCACATGTTAATTGAATTTGTCATAGCAATTATTGTTTAGTAGTTGAGTATAACGTGAAATTGACCGTATAATATGAGAAATACATAACATTTGTATATAGATGGTGTTTTAAATGAAGCAATACCTTTTATTTAATGTGTCATTATTGTTGTATGCGATTCTGAGAGTTCAGATTTGACAGAGATGTAGTGTAGACATTTACAATTTGAATCTACATCCGTATATAACCCTATCGAGTGTTTTAATTAGAAAAAATATTAGAAAGATTTACAAAAATACTAGTTACATAAAAAATTTGTGTAATATTTGATTAAAGACCTATGTACCCTACAAACAATTTGGATCCGAAGCGTATAAAATTCGATTACGACATTCTCAGACTTGACCTAGTATAGGATTCGACACTTGACAACAACGAAAAAAAGAATATTCGTTTCAAAAACAAAACTGCATTAATCCACGCCATATACTTAAGCTTTAATATACGAAATTTCTTTTCCTGAACAGAAAAATCTTACTCAAATTGTAATCAGGCTATCCGATATTACTACGATACGAAAATATGTTTGTAGGGTTAATACGGAAATTACAAAATTTAAAAATCAAACCTTTATGTAGTTCTGCACAAGTTGAAGATTGAAGTTAAATAGTAATTTCTCACATACCTGAAACAATAAGAAAAAAAGTGTTATTAACAAAGTCTTTTTAATTTTTTAAAGAAAAAAAAAGAGGGAAATGAAATTTATTGAAGAATTACTTATGCATAATGGGAAAACACTATTTAAAATTGTATTCGTTAGGTTCAAACACTCGAAATTCATATTTTTCCATTGTTTTGTCGTTTGAAGACTGATACTATCTAAAAATCATATGGATTTGTCAATAGTAGCACCATTTATACATCGGAAATCTCTATTTTAACTCATAAAAATCAAAATAAAGACATATTCCTATTCCTTAATCAATGCAATCTACTGTGCACATACGAGAAAAGTATATAACGTGTGTTTTACCACAACATTTTGTAAATATTGCTTCTATTTTCTCTATAGTTGATGTTTTTCTTTAATATTTATTTCTTCTGTGTTTGCTTTTGACTTACTAACATAAAAATGAAATTTCTTTTCTATTATTTGTATTAAAAAACAGATTTCCACTCTAATAGAGAGTAACTTTTGATAAAGTTAAGAATACAAAGACTTTGATAGTTCGAATCACTTAATAAGTTAAATATTAATACAATAAAATGTTTAGTAATTTACTTTTATAAACTTTTTTTTTACCTACGAACATATTTTCAAAGTTTCAGAGAATTTATGTGAATAATACATTTGGAGAAGTTTTCCTTCTACATTTTCGTGTATTTGGCACCCGGTTTTCCCATGGTGCCAGCTTGGAGTTAATATTTTGAATTCACTTTTTGAACACAATGTTACAAAGATAAAAAATTAAATAAAACGAAGGTTAATTTTTAACTGACTTAATTTTAGTTTTAAGAAGGAATAAGACCTTTACGTAAATGACAAAAATATCATAAAATATAGAGGATCGTTAAAAATAATTAAAAATATATGCTGCGTCAAAATTTTAGTGACCTAAGGTTCATTGATTATGTATATGGTTGATCAATAATTTTTACCGTCTAAAGAAACACAAAATTGTTGAGTTTTATTTTCAATTACTTAATGTACATGCTTTGAGCGTCAGTAATATACATTGTGACAGAGAAATATAAACATTATAAAAGTAAAAGAAATGAAAGTGTGTAATATAAATATGATATTAATTTAAATAGGTATGGTAGTTAATAAATGTTGTTGGTTTTTTACTTTTTAGATTCAGAAAGTACCTATGGAGTATGCACAACTTGTGAAATATTAATGCAACTCACAGGATACAATCAAAATTGAATAGACTAGTAGCAGTCCTCTATCTTGAGACTCAGTTATTCGCATGCAAGATGGAAAACGTCTGCAACATTGAAAGTTCAAGTTCAGACTGTGCGTGAAGCACATAAGAAATATAAACATAGACATCTTAAAGAGATGAACATATAATACAACATAAAATACAAAGAAAGAACACTCTCTAGAATTTTAACAAAAAATGTATTGCGAAGGCAAATCAACGTTTTATAAATTTGATATCTAAAGTATCATTCCCACTCACTACTTTAATTTAAATTGTTTAGCATATGGCAATGCGCGTAGTCATTCACAGCACCATTTTTAATTTAAAATAATTAATTTTTTAAGTTTTCTTAGTTTTTTCAGAACCTTACAAGGTCCAGTGTTTTAAATTAAAAATATTAAATTAAGAAAAACTAAGTTATATTATAACCTCCAAAATGTGACAATCTGTCAAAATGCAGTAGGATTTACTTTTAAAAGAAGTTTAATGTCAGTTTTTGAAAAATATAGAAGTGAAAATAATTTCTATAACTAATTGTTATTAAAAATAGCAATTTTAATTATTTCACATACAATTTCGAACTGTCAAAATTTATATTACTAACGATGCATACGCACCAACTAAATTTACAAAACTTAAATTAAAACACAAATGTGAAAAGGAATGCTTAAACGAGAACCTGAAATCTAGATTACAATATTAAATAAAAACAGTAAATTAAATATCAAAACAGTGAATGGGAATGAGGCTTAGCAACCGCTAAACAAAATTTAATAATTTTAAGGACAAATAAAAGCTAAATAAATTCTGCAAACTTTATAAACAATACCTTTAAAAAAACAACAACTAATTGTTTGAAAGTTAGGAGCGATTTTATGAAAGTGTTTACCTTTAATACCATTTTACTATTTGTTTAAATTAATTACAATACTAAAATCATAAATTATAGTTAAAATAAGTATTAATCTTGCCGAAAACATATAAGATTCATAGTGGGGCCTCTTAAATTAAGGAGGCACAGGACGTAGGTTTATTTAAAGATTTTCGTATATAGGTATCCTTTTGATAATTTTCTTTTTGCAATAGTTACAGAAAAGATTCTTTTATATACACCTACTTTTTGAAAGCCGTGTCACCATTTTTTCATAGTTAAAAGTTATACTATGTGGTGAAATTGAGCTAAAAATTATGATTTGTATGGAAAATGACTATTTTTAATCATGTATAAAAAGAAAACTAGTAACCCTAGATCTCTAAAATTTTGAGACAGCATGTATTTTTACTATTTGTATTGACCCTCCAAATTTCACAACGTTTTCAACATTTACGTTAACGTCCTATACCTCCTTAACAACATTTGTCAAAATTCTAGATCCTAGGCAACAAAGGAAACGGTTTGCGATATATTTTCAGCATTAAGTTGTTTTGCCTCTCTACTACAACACGTTTTTGTATACTCGTATCTTACAAACCCTCTGTAGCTTTTTAGACATAATATAATAAACCTTTGCTTTTTCTAAGGGTAGGATCTGACTGTCTGACTGACGTATAAAGCACATAATGAGGTGATAAAAATCTGAAATCATTTATAACATCATTAGCGAATCTTTTGATGTGTTTTTTATACAGAAATGTAAAAAAAGCAACTGTCATCTTAAATATCTACCTATTATAATGTTCGTAGTATAGTATATAGCTATAAAGTATTTTGAATTTAATGATGTGAAAGTATGTACATAATTTGAAAGATAAAAAACAACATAAAAAGTTGTTTTTATAATGGAAGCATTTATCATTATTAAAGGGACAATTATAAAATGTGATATATGTGACCACGTGTCTTTTGTCTTCGTAACAAACAAGTAAAAAAATAAATATAAAAGAAATCAATTACTACATAAATTTTACATTATTATAAAACCGTGCATCGTATGTAAACTAATTTATACAAACACTGCTCATCGATCAGAAAATAAATAAATAATAGAATGCAAAATAAACAAGCCTCATTAAAACTACATTACACCGATAAGGACCATTCTCACTCAACCACTGTGGCGCATACAGGCCTTACAGGAATTCTGTGGCAACCACTATCATAATTTAAATTACTGATGCAAGTAGCGCTACCTCGAAAGTGGATCAATGTGGAAGCACCTTTACTGAAATATTGCACCTATAATATAATATAATATAAACTTGCAAATGTAAAATGAATCCCTTGCTTTATGGAAAATAATGGAAAGCAACAAACTAACGTGCAGACAGTCATTAAAATGCAATTTTCAATCGCGTGATACTTGCAATGATATTAATAGAGTTCATGTGACACTCCCATGTTAAATTCGAAACAATAGTTAACAAAAATTCAATTCTATAATATTCTTGTATAGAATAGTTCTTCATTACAAATAATTAAAATTAAGTGGTTGCAACTGATATTTCACTTATCACAATGGGCTTGTGTCCTCATTTTTTAGTGGTCGATTTTTCAATTGTTGATTGAAAATGATGTTAATAAAGGTGTATTGGTGTGTCTATTTTATTAAATAGCTAAATATTGACGGAGATATAGCAATTAAAAATTTGAATTGTAGTTTTAGCGCTAGAAATGATCGGCCATATTTGTATGATGTGAAATGCAGTTATTTGTTGAGTAGAGTGCTGTGGTATGTTTTGTAGCTGTTGGTAGTTAAATAATTAAGTCAAATCAAAGAATAATAAGTTTTTATTTTATTTAACCTTGTTACGGCAGACATAATATTGAAATTTTATCATTCCTTGAAATAGCTGTAAATAATATTTGATATTTGGATATATAAATACATATAGCAGAGATTTATGAGCTGTACGGTTGGTAACTTTACACAAGGATTGTGATGTCACATGCACTTGGAATGTGTACAACGTTTAATCCCTTTATTAATTAAAGAGACAAAATGACTTTTTTAATTGTTAATATCTCTTAACATACAAGGAGTTATTAAAAAATAATTGGACATTTGAGGTTCTAGTAATCAACTTTATCAATATATAGTACACTTTTGTAGAAATTAAGACATAGGACACAAGCCCATTGCATATATTGATCTCATGTTTCCTTTAATAAGTTCTACAAGTATTAATTAAGGTGTTACCGTACAATTAAGGACATCAGCAGAATGATATCTATTATGAAAATTTGCAGTCATTTGCGTAAAGCGACAACGTTTCTAATAATAAAAATAATAATTTGTAATCATTTGCAACAATGAATATAATAAAAGTATAAGAAATTAAACAAAAACAGAATCTTTTAATCCTATTCATACTTTCAACAATTGGAAGCAAATGACAAACAGCTGTTCCGGTTGCTAATGAGCTTTCAAATGAAGATCCCCTATTTGCTGTTTGTGCTTTTTATCATTATAAAGAGCTTTAGTGATTCACGAGCATAAATAAAATAAATTGTTATAGTATTAGATTCCGTTCATTTTCGTTGCTTGCTATATATATTTTTTGTTATTTTTAAAAGCTTTATAAACAATAAAAGCTAAATATAAGCTTTAAATTATAATAAAAACTGGCTGAACTTTTTGTAATATATGTTGTAGTTTATTATTCATATATGTCGTAGTCTGTCGTAGTACATTTATAGCGAAATTCAAAATGTAAATTATATTTAGTCAACGTAAGATTAATATTATTGAAGCTTAAGAGCTTTTTTGAAGAGTGGAAGCGCCGGATATTAAATTTTGTATATTTGAATTGAATTTATTTTACATGTTAGAATTTTGATTGAAAAGCTTGATATATAAATTTATTGATATTACCTAATCATATATATTTAGTAGTAAAACAATCCGAAATTTAATTCATAACAAAAAATAATTTTTAACAAGGTAATAAACTAACTTATTATTCATTGAATATTTAAAAAGTTTTAAATCTAAAAAAAGTTTGGTAAACTTTATGAAAATCAGTATCGTAGTTAAAGTATGAGACAAGTCGTTAAAGTATTTTTGAATAATGTCAAAAGTTTTGCATATCTGTCGAGCAATCTGTCTCTTTTTTGATAGAAATAGTAGCACTACTATCTTCCAAAGTTATGTATTAATAATGTGTAAATAATATTTAATTGCTGTAATGTTTGTTTTTTATAGAGACTTATAAATTCGGTCAAAAATTCCTATTGTCACTAAAGGACATTATTATTTATTTTATAGTTATTCAAGAGGTACAAGATAATAAAAACTTAAGATGCGTTTCACACCATATATTGATTACACTATTTAGAAATCGTTATGATTTTTAGATAGTACCAACCTTCAAGTGATATTTATCAAAATTTCATGACATTTCCACCATTAGTTTTCAAGTTGCAGTGGTTTTAGTGACGCTAGTTCTTGTAATTTTCAAAACAATGAAAAAGTCTGAATTACGTATGTTTAAGCATTGCTGTAATGGAGAAAAATACCCTTATTAAAAAAGTATTATTTAGACCGGGCGCTAGAGGTAAGTGAGTATGCAAAATGTGAGGACCGAATTCCACCAATGGATTTAAGTTAAGAAAAGGTCAAAAATTATTAATGCGGATCTTGCCGGTCAAATATTTGGTCCATTTTTTTTTTACCCCTCTACTCTTATTTGTAAAGGAAATGTATTGAGTACAATCTATAAAATCATTTTAATGATTATTTCAGTAATAATTTATACTTTTTTCTAATGGTGAAAGTGAGGATGGATTGTTAAATGAAAAAAATAAAATAAAAGTAATAAAATCTTCGCAAAATATCGCATATCCTTTCACCCAGTGATTCAGCAGCTAAATGACATCCTAGAAAATGTTTCTTTGTATGAGAACCATCGAAGCATAGGCCAAGACACCCGATATTTGCTTAGTATAGGAGAGGGGATGTGAAGTGAGCGGGAAGGGACCATCACAGCTGGTGGCAAGATGTGTTTTGTTATTATTTGAAGTCTCAGGTATAAGAATCCGACCATAGTTGTCGGTCCTCACATTTTGCATACTCAACTACCTATAGCGCCTGCACTAATTTATATATCATCCTAAGAACTTATTGACGACTTATTTAAAGACAGCTCATTGTCTAGTGTGCGCCTAATCTTTCCTTTACAAACAATAACTCTCCCAAAAGGAACCAATATCAGCAAATAATTAAAAGTGTCCGGTCACCGAAGTACCATAAAGTCGAACATTAGACTTTCAGATGACCTTTATCAGTGAACTTTATCCAGTAGTAAATAGTATAAGAAATAAGCTCAAAAAGAAATCCTAGATGATAGAATAGCTTTTACGTTAGTATCCTAGAACTGATGGTAGTCCAAACCTCCATCAAAAGCAAGTTATGTCCTAGATATGACATACTAAGTTTCATAATAAAGGGTTCTGCAGGAGTTATAGCCTTTGGAGATGATGTGAAGATGAGAATAGTCGGTCGGTCGAAGGGGGGTTTAGAGGGTGGTAGCATGAGAAAGTTGAATAGACTATATGTAAGACGAAGTTGTAAAGAACTTACAGGAGACTACTATTGATGGTCGAAAAGAAAATTTAACTAAACTTCTACCCCTTAATAAGGGTAGTATTATGCAAACATGTAGATGTATGTTAAGCTTTTACGAACTACTGAACCATAAAATGTATTATTAATTCTAAGTTAACTGTTTTAGAAGTTTAAATGGCAAATAAAATATTCATAGATTTAATTATTTGTATGGATCTACATAGTAAACCATTTGGATTTATATTCCAGAGCGATGTAGTCCGTTGGCATCTAAAACGAGGATGAACGCAGTCTAGGTGAAGTTGCTTTGAGAAAATTTTACCGGTAATATAATGCCGCATGCGCTTTAATGTGGGAAATATAAAAGATACATAATTGAACAAAAATATTATATAACATCAATAATATAAAATATAAAATGAAAAGGACATGCAGGTTTTCTTTATCAAGTACATTACAATTAAAGCGAGATATAAGTGAAGGAAGGAAATCAATAGTGGAGGTGAAGAGAAGATGAAGAGAACAACTGCAAATATGTGTTAATATTAATTTTAAGTTTATATACAATGTTACAATGTTGAGGTTTGGGGTTTTAACAAGTTTATCTGCGTTTTAATTTTGTTCGGTTGCATTTATGAGGTATCTGAGTATTGAATCAGATAGAGGATACAATTTTACATATAACTGCATACTCAACTTAAATTTCGATTGATACATATTTAATCATTTTTAAAGATGATTTAAAATATAAAATAAAAACTTAATTTCGATAGAATTTATACGAAAATTGAAGTATACGTATATCACTAGTAAATATTAAGAAAATGGCAGAAACGGCTGAAGATATATCTAACAATATTTCGATATTACACTGATATAAGCTTTGAATAGAGATTTATACAATGGGGAGCTCACAAACACAAAGAAGTACAATCAGGAACATAGAAAATACAATATAACACAACGTTAACAGAATAACAAAATAAATAAATGTGTTAAAATGTCTTATAATAGTTTTATTAAAGGGATAACATAGGGTATTTAACTTTTCTTAATATCTTGAAAGCTCTACCGTACAATTTATCAGAAAGCTCTGACCTTGTCAGAAAGGCCCGGTGTTATTATATATTATACAACAAAACTAGGTGAACTGTACAATACTTTTTGACAGCGATTGATTTTTTTTAGATACCGTCATCGTTGAATTATTGAATTCCGATTTTGCTTTATTGAAAATATTCTCGGAAATATGAATAGGGTGTATCAATAAGACCTGACTGTTTTATTTACTTAATAAAACTATAAATAACAAAAATATTTCTAATATTTCTTATTGATTGTGAAAGTAATACTTAGGTTAATACTTGTGTTATCAAAAAAACATTTTCTATTTTATCAAATATGTTCGAAATCATAATTAAAATAATCTCAGGTTTTTGTTTAATCAGAGCTTATTGAATAAAAAGAATTTCGTTTTACAAATTTGTATTAGAGGCACGTTTCAGATCGTCTTATGATTTAATAGCAAGCTTTGTCTAATTAGAAAATAAGATTATATGATTGAATTCTACAAATTGGTTCTTAAATTAGGTATCAAATTTAATAAGATTAAGATCTATATAACTTCATGTGATCAGTCAATTGGTATGAGGAACATAGTCTTGTTTGTAATTCTTTTTTGGTGAAATGTAAAAATAAATTAATTCTTAAAAATGGTACAAATTTTTACCATATTCAGAATGCTTTATCGTGCTCTTAAAATTCAAATATCAAAAATTTAAACTTATAGAATCTTAGGTTTAACCTTAGGCTTTAATACATTATTATCTCAGTTTGTTTTCGATTAAAAATGCAAGTAAAAACTAAGGAATACTAAACCAAGTTTTTCAATTATTTCACTTAATAAAATCACTAGCCTATATCGCATATTTTAAGTACACTTAAGTACATATTAACTGGCACACACACCCGTCTGTCCGTACTACAGTTCTTTGAGTAGTATTGATTTTAACTTGGTCGTCAATTGGAGACATATTACGCATTTTTCGAAAAATCTAAGAGTGTGTAATCTAGATAATAGGTAATCTTCCAAATTAAGCTATAAGACGCTCTGGAGAAACATTTCGTTCAAATATCTCAACGCGTTAGAGCGACGTTCAATTTAAAAAGCGTAAGTCGTATTACATTAGAAGCAGAATTTAAAATTAGTGTTGCATAATTTTGAAATCTACGTTTTACGATGATAATTTGCATATTCTTGATTTAACACACAGCTCATTTCATTTGCATAATTCCTCAATGTTTCAAGGCTGTATAATTTATAAAGAATCTGTTGTGCATTTCATATCTTGTACCATACAAACGCCATTTAAATAAAACGATACAATTCTAATAATAATTTTCTAAAATTTTTCGAGTCCTTTCAACCTGTTGAATTTCATTACATTTAAGTATTTGATATTAATAAAAAGGAACCCCTTTCCCCCATTGCTGTTACAGTATTTCAAAATATATTTCGTTTCACCCTTAAAACTTCTCATGTTGGTGAGGAGCTTTTCTTCATCCTTTTATTTAGTATACTTTTACCAAAGTCGCCCTAACTACTTCAAATACCCCCTTCCCAAGCTTTTTAACTCATACCCCTAAAACACACCCTTGCAATATATTTTTACTTAAGCTTTATCCATGTAGAAGTAGGGTGGTAGAGTGGGAGATGGGGTTGACGAGAAAGGGTGGTTCCGTCGACAGGTGGTTTGCTATAACATTTGGATAATTCAGCCAGTGCTCTTCTTCTTCTTTTCTTTTTTGCTTTTCATTTCATTTTGAAATTCTAGAAATGGATTTTATGTTTAGAAACAAGAACAAGATTCGTTCATTTTTTATTAGACTATTTTGCGATTCAAACCAGGAACTTCTACCTTATTTGTAAAACAAAATATGTTTCGACACCTGTTGTTTTTGGAACCATTTACAGACATTTTCTAGTTTAGTAATACGTAACACAATAAGTTCGTAGGATCAGCACCATTAACTACATGATTTTTAGGTAGTACCAACCTTAAGACGATATGTGTTAAAATTTTATGATATTCCGATCATTAGTTTACAAATTACACTGATTTTAATGACGCTACTTTTGTAATTTTCAAAACAATAGAAAAATCTGAATTTCGTGTGTTGATAAAGCATTGCTTTTTAATGGAAAAAAATACCGTTCAAGGAAAGCAATGGCTTGACAAATGTTTTTCGGACTCGGCACTTTGCCCTTCTTATGCGTATGCATCACTAATTGACCTTCTACATGTGTTTGCTGTGTTACACGCTATGCTCTGTATATCTATATTATATATATCAACTTATATTTGAAATTTCTAACATTTCTCTCTTATAAATTTGGTTCATTTATAAAGCATCTGGGAGATGATACATGTCCAATAGATTAGACCCCTGGGGCAGGGTCCTGTGTTTGTTGTTACCACCTCTCCCCCCACCTTCTGCCAACCCCCTATGCTGTCACTTAAACAACTTAACTTTATAATATTACATTTAAATCTGTTTCAAGTAAAGGCAAGCAATAAGGCTGGTTTTCTGTAATACCTCGGTTTACACTTTTACTATTTGCTAAATAAATGCTATTTCAGTATTTACTGTGATATTATGTGCTTCTAAATTGAGATAAAGGTATAAATAATAAAGCAATAATCTGAATTTAGTACGCAATATATATTACCACTAAATTATTATTTAAAAATTACAAAGACTCGTCTCCAATGATATAGAAATATTTGTGCATTTCTTTAATCAGGTGGAATTTTGTTATTCAGTGTATTTCAAACTTAAACTACAACTCACTCTTATTACATGAAAAGTAAGTTGAGCAGTTATTGAAGGCAAGAGGTGGGTGGCAGAGGTAGAGAGAAGGGAGGAAGAAAAAGAAAAAAATGGCAGAATAGAAACGGGAGGGAGAGTAGCAAAGAAAGTAACATAAAGAGAGAAGCAGTAATGACTAAGTTTATTTTTTGAAGGAGAGAGAATGAGTAGATAGAATGAGGAATACAAACGAAATGTAATTAATCACAATGAAATGTAATTTAATGATTTAAGGCGGAAGAATGTAGAAATGGCAAAAATGTTAAAATAAAATAATAACATTTTTGTATAAAAGGTCAATAAATATGGCATTAAAATATGTGAGAGTTGTTCGCATAAAGCTGGATGTTTAAAATCTGCACGAAATTTTCTGTCCGGTTTATCATATGGGGGTAAAACTGGGAAATAAAATAAGTAACTTTTATTATGCAATTTATTATTTAAAGTAGCTGTTTTATGTGTGTATATAAAAGGGTTAAAATAATGTTAATTAATTAAAAACTGTGAATTTGTTAATTAATTATTATAGTACTTTGTATAATTTACGCATTTTACGCACTTGACAGGAAATAACTCAATTTTAGAGTAATTATTTGTTGGTATTCTACATTAAAATATATTTAAACTTAATAGTAGAAAGAGAACATTACATTACATTAATTTATATTTGTAAGTATAGCCTAATTTACGAGAGATCATAGATGGCTTATGCTTAAAAGAAGTTGACCACCAAAAATATATCTTTTTTCAAATGTGTTAACAGGGGAAGCTTCAAAATGTGCCACAAGACGTGACAACGAAGGTGTTAAAAATTCATGAAACCTCTAAAACTAAAACAAAGACGTATTTTTCTACTGCGAAACTATCCAACTAGTACATTAAGAAGATTCCATGATTAAATGAATATATTTAAACATCTTGAACTCGATACGGGTCAACTATTAACCCCTATTTACCCTAAAAAGACACATAAATGATTGCGTTCACTGTCTAGGGTTAATTTATTGTGGATGACTAGCAACCCCATGACTTCTATATGAGAAATCTCTAAAAGCCATATAAATGTTCACATTTATTTTTTTCCATTTGACAAAATACCGTCTATCTAAAAAGGAGCAAATAGTGAAGTGGGTGGAGTAGGGTGGGGAGTCGTATAATCGGTATCTCCATTTCAAAACCTCAGTGGGAGGTGATGGGGGGTCTGACTGCTAAAGGAAAAACCATGCTGAATGTCACTCTATTTCAACCTGTATCTTAACTCCGTAAATCAACGCCTGACGCCCTTATAGCAAGGATAATAAGAATGCTTTTATCGTATTAATTTTAGACTTAAGTAGACAGAAACACATATTCTCTAAAATGTTGCAAGACAAGTTGAGACAAGTTTAGTTAAGAATTATTTGGGAACTGGATGCAATAACACTCGAATATAGAATACTAATTACAAGTTTATCTTTCTGATAGAAGTATGAAATTTGGTACAGTGAAAGAGTGTAGTAAGTAGATCGTTTTTAGATGAAGAGTTGCTTATAATTATTCACCTATTGTTGCCTGTTTTATATCTAAACAATCGCTTAATATAATTTTATTATGAAAACTAATTAAATTACTCAAAACTTATAAACAATAACATTTTTTTTAAAGCAGTTTAAAGGTTAGTAGCGGTTTTACTCGTTTAAATTATTTGCTATAAAATAGTCAAAAATAATTGTCAGAAAATATTAAACACATAAATACATACATTCAAACATTTGCTAGTACATATTTTTAGGATCCTAAAAGCCAATTGTTTAGAAACATATTACTAAGTAATATTCAGAGACTAATAATGATTACTCATCAATAATTCTCGCATTACTCGTACCATGGTCAGAAAGAGATCATAGAAATGGATAAAAATGGCTCTTTAATTAATTCTCTTAATCTTCAATGACCTACTTCAATCAGCTGCTAGTACTTGATGTTATAACATGTGTTACGTTTATACATTGCTGAAATTCATATCTATTCACATTATCGTATCTATATCATATTTTGTATGTGGGCTAACATTGGTATATAACTTGCAAATCGAAAAAAAGTTGGTCAAATAATGAATAAATTGAAAATATTTTAAATCAGTTTATATGAAAAATTAATGGGCTTTGTCCTCATTTTTTAGTGGTCGATTTTTCAATTGTTGATTGAAATTGATGTTAATAAATGTATATTGGCGAGTCTATTTTATTAAATATCTAAATGTTGACGGAGATATAGCAATTAAAAGTTTGAATTGTAGTTTTAGCGCTAGAAATGGTCGTCCATTTGTATGTCGTGAAATGCATTTTAACGTCAGTTATTTGTTGATTAGGTCAGTGCTGTGGTAATGTTCTGTAGCTGTTGGTAGTCAAATAATCAAGTCAAGTCAAAGAATAATAAGTTTTTATTTTATTTAACCCTGTTACGGCAGACATAATATTTAAATTTTATTATTCCTTGAAATAGTTGTAAATAATATTTGGTATTTTGATATATAAATACATATAGCAGAGATTTATGAGCCGTAAGGTTGGAAAACCTGTAAACTTGTCAGAGTTCTGTCAAGAATATATCTGTTTTATGCTCTATTGTATAAAAGGGATAGCAACTAGCGGTTGTGATGTCACATGCATTTAGGATGTTGTACAACGTTGAATCCCTTTAATAATTAAAGAGACAAAAAGGTTTTTTTAATTGTTAATATCTCCTGAAATGTAAGGAGTTATTAAAAAATAATTGGACATTTGAGGTTCTAGTAACCCACTTAATCAATATATAGTGCAGTTTTATAGAAATTAAGACATAGGACACAAGCCCATTGTTGTTATATGTAAAATAAATATAGAACGAGTTTCAATTTAAAAATAGGAAATTTCTATTGAAATTACGAATTATTTTATTGAATTCAAATCATTCACACTAAAACTAAAAAGACGGGGCGGGATAAACGCTATTTACCGTATATTTATAAACACATAACGTATGTATGACGTCACTATACGCAAACAGTATATGTATGGGTGATGTTTATTAAGTATTGGGAGATATTTATGAAGTGGTGTGAGCCATGTTGTACTTACAGATATAAAACAGACCGCAGCAATTGATACGGTGACGCAAATGAAAAAAATTCACATGTTTTTTAAAGTATGTGGAATTAAACGAAAATCTTTGTGCAAAATGCGTAGTCGTCTGAGATAAAGATCTCTGAATTCTCAAGAGGAAAGGTGGTAGACCTGTAACGACTTATAATGGATCACACAAGAATTATGTACATGCTTATTTAAAGGAGTGAGTCAGGACTGCTTTAAAGGATAGACACTGAAAAAATTATTTAAGAATGAATAAATTTGTTTTCAAAAATAACAATTTGTTTTTGAAAGAAATAAACGATTTTTAGCTTAAAAAAATAAGTAAAAATTCGCAGTAAATAGGGAGAAGTCGCTCCCCTGGTTGTAATTAGGGGCCCATTAAAAAATATATGGTGAATATATGAAAAAAGAAAGTGAAGAATAAAAATGGCAGATATCGAGAAATCGATATTTTAACAGAAATTAAAAAGGAGTAGTTCTAATGGTTAAAATATGGAGAAGGAATGAACAGAAGTAGAACGGTTAAACAAATTTCTGGAAGGTAACCTTATGATGCAAAAGTGAGAGGAAGAAGAAGGCGTCTTAGTAGGAAGAAATAACGAAACGTTTTAAACGCGATGGACAATGATGATGATTAATTCTGGAATTTAAATCGTGTAGCCTGTTTTGCTCCAGTTCCCATTTAAAAAGAAAATTAACAAATTTGTAACTTTAAATTCTAAGTTTTCAACCAGAAAGAATTTAAAAATATCTGATAGAAAGAAAAATTAGTTTCTTAGTATAAACTAAATTAATCAACTGATAAATACATTTAATACTTCTAATTATTTATTAGCTTATGTAAAAGTGAATTGTAACACCTAATCATTTATTCTAAATCTAAAGGAAAATAAATGTTATATGTAAATATTTATTTTACTATGTAAATCGAATTTGTTACATAATGTTATAACGAATAAACCTTGATGTAGTGTCTTTAAAAGTAATATGTATGTGCAGGTATATAAAACAGATCCTACAAGTTACTACTTACTGAGCGTTCTTGGGAATGTGACGTCATTACGAGTATCATTACTTCTATGAATTGTTCGGTTGCTTAGAACTGATTATACAACACATGATTGACTGACAGACTGTCATGTGGTATTGAAACTGTCAACATTTCATCAAACTTGGAAATAACCTTATTGTTTTTATTTTTGATTTAAGTGTATTCGTTAATTTGAATTAGCTATTAGCCCTATACGAAATATTTTCGGAAATTTATGTTTCTTTGGATCGCAAATATGATGTACCGTCTATACACTAAACATAGATACAATCTTCGGGACTGTTAATATTTCACACACCACAGACTACCCTTCAAGATTAGTTACAGATTACCAAAAGACACAATATTCTTTATAAGAGTATATAAAATACCACCATAACAAAATAGTGTTTTTAATCACGTAATCTCGTTTAATACAAGACTTTAACTTAGAACATTGATAATGTGGAATTAGGCTCAGACCAGGCACCATTGTAACTAAAATTAATTATTGTAAAACCATTTGATTGATAAATATCTTTACACTTGAACTTACTGGTAATATTTTACTTAAAAGAAACTGGAAAAGAATATTACCTGATTGCTAGATTCAGGTTGGAGAATGAAGAGAGATGCAGAAGGTAATGGGGAACAGTGAAAGAGAAATTATGCAGCTTATACAGAAAGGAATAGGGAAAATGTGAACACAATAAGTATATGTGTCAGGATAAAGTGGAAAGTGAATTAGGCTTGGAGGGGTTATTGCAAGGAAAGAGGAAAGGGAGAGTATGGATGACGGAGGTGAGGAGAAATAGAAAAAAGAAGAAGGAGAAACTTTGTAAACAGAGGGACTTCCAGTTTGAAAAGGAAGAAGAGAATTTATAAAAAGGAAATGTCAGAAACAATAAAAATACAATAAATATGCAAAAAAATTATACGAATATCATAATAAATTGCCTTATAAGGGAAAGTGTTATAGAAATACAACAGGAAAGAATGAAACAAAATACAACATAAGATACATACAGTTGTGAAAAAAAAAACGAGAATAATCGCAAGGTTTAGATTACGGAACGTAGAAAGAGGAAGATAAAACATAGAGAATATGTGGAAAGAAAAAGGAGAAATTGGAGCACATGAAAGTGGATTATCCCTAGGAGTTATTGCAAGGAAAGAATGAGAAAGAGGAGGAATATAGTTTTTAATTGCAAATTAGAGTTTAATTATTAATTAAGTTAAGCTGAGTGTAAATAAAATTAATTGGAATGTAAAGGAATTTGTAAAGCCGGCAGGCAAATCAATTATAATATATACAATACAATAAGACGTTGCAAAGTCTTCTATTAACTTATATAAATATACAAAAAGAATGTGATAATTACAGTATACTACTGTAATAACGAAACAACAAACTATTGCTAATAATAAAACTCGAAATAATTATTATAATGTATATAAATAGAAAATGATTTGAAATCAATGTACAAGCTATAACCTATATATTTCATAACACATACGATTATATTTTAATTACCTTTTCGATGATGAATCGGGTCACATATGTAATTAATGAAACAGAAATCAAATTAATTGAAATTCAATATATAAACATGGATTAAATATCTCACAATAAACCGGGAAACGAGTGACCAATTAATTAGTCGGTAATATTAGGTATTAGGTGACTATATCAAGTAATATGTTATGTCCGGGTTGACTACATCCGGTACGGACTATAATAAGCCGACTGTCGACGCTAACGCTAGTGACTGCGAGCTATTGATATTGGTTAATATTGATACAAGAAAATGAAGTATATACTGGTAGCGTGATGATATAATATACTATGTTATATTAAAATTTGCTAAGGGAAGAGTAAGGGGAAGGTAAGATAATGATACTTTATTAAGTTATTTTGTCCCCAGACATTTATGTCATTAAATTATAGGTCATTTAAGTAATAGAGTTTGACCTGCAATTTTACAGCTTTGCTATTTTCGACTCCTGTTTAAGTTAGTTCGTATTAACACACTTTATAATGAGATTAAGCTTCTCGTTTAATGTTTATCAATACACCACTGTACTGAAGATAACAAAAGTGAACGTTTTTTACTCTCAACAATCTGCTGTCCATGATATATTAAACGCAAAGATGTTATGTACAAAGTTGTGTGTTGCCAAGCAAGTACTCGAGTAGACAAATGCTTATTAAAATTAAGAACAGGTTATTAATATTTTTAAGATGAATTTTTGTCTGAATTTGTTAAACAATTCTATGAAAATGCATTGGATGTGTATGTTATGAAAATTAATATACCTGTATCTTAATTTTCTAATACCTGAGCACATATTCCTACTCGCGATTAATGTAGATGTACATAAATACAATTAAGAAACTCGTCTTAAAATGAAGTACACCGACATATCTTAAACCACAGCCACCTGCTAACGCAGTAATTTTAATAGCACCATAAGAAACAACATCTTATCTTAAACCCACTTCTCTTTAACCACAAAATCTCTCTCTCGGTCATATAAACGTCAAGCTGGTACGTTTCCAACTCCAAACCCAAAGTAAATTTCATGTGAAATGTACAACAACTTAGCAAAACGAACCTTGAGGTAGGTTGAGGTAGCAATATAATATTTAGTTGCTTTTATATACTGCACAAACTCTATTCTATCCATCATATTTCGTTTCACAGAAACTTTACTACGCTCTTTTCTTCTATAGTCACTTTATTATTCACCCTAACGCTTTTTGTATACGACGTAGCACGTAGCAGTGGCGACTACTAGACATTCGTTTCTCTTTGACTAGCTTTGTGTAGCCAGCTGCTTTCATGAATTTTGTAAAACGTTGTATCCTTTAGGAAAGGTTGTCGAACCATTCTATTATACAGAAACTCTATGATTTGATATACAGATATATATATATATATATATATATATATATATATATATATATTAAGTCTTCTTAAACTAATATTCGAATTCGTGTAATATATTGAGAAGGTTTAGTATATGTTTCGTATACTATTTGGGGGCATGTTCGAAGTATTTCATCTTGTCTTGTAATATAATATTATCTCAAGCTCTGTCTACTTGTATAAGAGCAATGTACAGCCCAGTGCGAAAGAAGAAGATTGTCTAACCAATGTCAATCCAAGTATCCTGAGAAAACCACTTGACCCAATTAACAGATTTATTTATGTAGTTAATTATTAGACAATCAATTTATATGTAAGCTACGTCAAAATATTATAGCGGTTTGGTAAAGATGGTGACGGTTTCAATAACTAAGACATCGTCTGAAGGAGAAGAACCCTCTTATGTTTTACGGGTGTTTGTAAGGGTCTTCTTGTGAAGCAATTATAATAAACCCTTAGATGTTAAGGGGTTTTAAGACACAAGAAGAGGAGAGGGTGTTAATTTCAATCTAAATATTCAATTCTATTTAGTTACTAGGTATCTAATATAATTCTGAATTTGGGTATAATCAATGAAAGAATGAAAGTAACTTAAGTTTAACTCATTTAAAATCTCTTGCTCTAAGTCATTTAAAAGTTTGACACCTGAGGATTATATTAATTTCATTTTGAATTTATTCGAGCAATGACGTGGCTGTAGATGAAGTAGAAAGGAAAAAGATATAAAGAATAAAATTTAAAAAACCCAAATACAATAAAATATTTTAAAAAGATTAAACAAAAAAATTGCCGAATATCTAAGAAAACAAAGATACAAAAATGGTAACTAAATTCGAATTGGGGAAGAAGAGAGGGGAATACTATGAAGAAGAAGCGAAAAGAGTATGCAAGAAATGTGGTAATCCTGCAATCGTTGGGGCACATTAGAAGATAGTGTGTGGAGAAATTAGAAATCGGAATGACCATTGGAAAGAGGAAAGAAGCGAAAGATTTGGATGGTAATAAGGAAGATAAAAAAAAGAATGTGACATAGAAGAACTGGGGATATTGACAAATAAAGAGCGGCTTCCAGCTTAAACAATTATTAGAATTTAGACCTCTGTTTTATAATTTTTGAAAGCGTCCTATTCTATCTTATCCAAATCTATCAGTTGACCTTAAATAAATTACAAAATAAGTCCTATACCTTGGAGAGAGCCTAATTACAAAATATAAGTCTTTAAATGCGTCTAATGTTAGCAGGCGTCGTTCAAAAGTTACAACATGGGGGCAACATAAATAATTTTTAAGTTTTATTTGGTAAAAGGATGTAACTGGTTGGAAATGTAAAATGCCTGATGGCTACTACATTTAAATATTTCTAAAAGTCGTAAAATATTATCAAAAGCAAATATTACAACATACATAGTATGTTTCATTGAAAACAAATCCTTAAAATGAGCGTTGTAAAGTTCAAAGCACCCTAAGGGATTGTTTCATATGAATTACGTGCTAGGTCGGTTACATAAACATGATAAAATTGAATTATGAATAAAGAAAAGTTATGTAATATTATTATACTCGTATAAATATATTTAAATAAAATACTTTATTAAATGAAACCATTATTTTATTAAAAAATAGCGTGTCTTTTATTTAATATTATATAATGCAAAAAACGGACCTTTTGAATATTATGGATATTGATGTGACCTTTGATAAAATCAACCAAAAGGATAAAAAAAAAAACAAAAAAGATAAGACTTAATTGTGGTTAAGTTGGAATGCGGAAGGAAATAGAAGACCAAATACCAGACAACGGAAAATCTGATAGTAGGAGTAGTATTAAAACGCTTCTTACATAATTTTTTATATTCACACTTCGTGGGTTTGAAATGAGCTCATAAACCATTTAACGGCACTCGTTTTTTGATGTTTAATTATTTTTATTGCTGCTCTCATCTTCTAAGAACTAAGTTCTAGTTATGTTGACACAATCCAGATGTTTGTAATTAAAATATCAATTAATATATCGTAACATTGCATCTTTTATAACAATATTAGTTAGAAATACTTTTGAAATATATTTAGCAATATTTATTAATTACTGGCTGATGCCACAAACGATGTCCTGTCCAAATATCATTAATTCAATTAAAAATAAACAACAGAATCAATTTTTCGTCACTATTAGTTGATTCACAATTTGACAATCAGCTGTCAAATGATATTTGCGCACATAGTAACAAAAATTTCGTAATATTTTCAGTTTTTCAAGACATTTCCAATTTTCCTTTCCATAAAAACCTTATTTAGATTATTACGAACATTTTAAATTAAAAATTAGCCAAATCGGTTACCTCTTGTAAACAAGAATCACCGCCGAACTCTCGTAATTTGAACTACAGATATAGATTATTATTAGCTCTGAAATTTGAATATAATATTCACCGAATTCATTACGTTTGGCTTCACGATTTTGTAAAAATGTTGTCTATATTTATAATTAAAATGCATTATAATTAAGTGCACATTAAATATTATAAATTAACAATTACGACGCTAAGTAATAAGGAAAACACTATACATAATTGAAAAGTCACTCATAATTACGTCGCTTTCATTTTTTAATTATAATTTATGCATTGAGAATCGCGCGAATGAATATAAAATTGTAATTGTTTCCTGCAACAACACGCAGTTTTTCACTTTCCTTTATAATCGTATTTTGAATAATTAAATTAATATTAAATTTAAATTTTTTATTGAAACAGAAACAAAATATACGCATTAAGGTCGAGATAAAGCGGTATTTTATTAGAGGAGAGGATACATTTACCGTACAAGTCAATGCAAAATTTATGTGTAATATTTTATAATTGAAATTGCAATATTTAGGTAAGAAAACTGAAAAAGGTAAGCTCAAAATAATAATAGTCGAATAATAGTATTAACTTATAAAAGGGAAACTTATATAAAAATAAATATATCATAAAGAAATTCTCTCACATCAATTTCTCGATTCAAAAATCAGTTATTGGCATTTACCCAAAAATTCTATTACATAACCACAACCACACACACACTTATATATACATAATTTAATGGAAAACTAACAAATTTATGATCTTTACGACCTCTGTCATAAATTCAACATATTTTTTTTCAACTATATTTTTTAATAATTGTTAACAAAGTTCTTTTTAGTCAACAAGTATGTTGATCCCCAGAGTTCGTGTCAAAGGTCACTCGGCAAAGTGCCCAGCTACACCTCTTCATGCACATATGTTAAGTGAATGGGTTAAAGCTATTTCTTTTAAATCTTTTCACTTCTAAGGTTTCTATTTATATACTACATACCTTATATTTATATAGTAGTACTAGAGTTTACCACCGTCGCAAGCGACGACTGTTTTTTGTGTATGAATTGAAATTCATTACAAATTTTAATTCCATTTTTAAATTGAAATATTAATCTCGTTCCATATTTATTTTACATAAAACAAAAAATAATTTTTCATATAAACTGACTAAAAGAATTTTTTTTTTTCAATTTGTTCATTATTTGAGCAACTTTTTTTTCAAAATTTGGAATTTTCTTTTTCGATCTGTAAATTAGGTACCAATGTTAGCCTATATATAAAATTTCAACTTTCTAGCCCTATTTTTACCCTCAACAAAAACCGCCCCCGTGCCCCCAGATAAAATTTTTGAATTTTGAATTTTTTTTCTTAATAACATATTTCATTATTATGTATTCCAAAATTAGAGTTTTCTCCAAAATTTCCTACCGCGCCCCCTAATTTTCTCAACGCCCTCTTTTCCAATTTTTTAATTTCTAATTTTCAAAAAATGTTAGCATTGAACACCGTAATACACATGCAAAATTTCAACTTTTTATCTTTTATAAATTAAAAGTTAAAATATTTCTCAGTTTTTCCAAAATTATGGGTTTCCAGGAAATTCAGGGGAAAATCCGAAGACACCAAAAGTCTTAGAATATTTTTCTCTACGAAATAGGCTATTTTAAAGGAAATGTGCGGAGCCCTTTTCGATACAAATCGCTGGAGTATATAAACAAATAAACAAAAAATTAAGTTGGAGATTTAGGTTGGAAGGTGACTACGATATTATTGTGATCACGATATTATCGAACTACGATTGTATCGTGGCTACGATATCGTGGTCACGATACAATCGTATTCGGAATCGGAAATCACAACAGACAGAACAGTTGTTTACCAATTTATCTATCAATCAAAATAAAATCAGTCACATATTTTAACCTTACCGTAACCTGGAATTCTGGTATATAATAATCTTATTTGTTGGCTACACACGTAAATGGAAAAACTCTTTCCCAACGATCAATATTCGTATTTAAAAGAAGATGCCTGTTTATTCGAAACCAAATTAATATGTAAATACCAAACTGAAGTGTTTATTTTCTATGTTTCACAGCATGATTTATAAATAAGTTTACAAACCTTCATTTAAATGGAAAACAGATTTTCCTGTTGATCATAAAATAAATGTAATTGTTAGAGCTTTATTTGTGCCTTAAATTTATGTTAATTTATGCAAGAAATGAGGAAAGAAATAAACTTTCATGAAATATTTATAAGGGACCCATGACCTCACCTCATACATACGAATATACCGACGTTGATTGACTTAATAATAAATTGTATTAATTAAAATATAATACTTGTGACGTCATGTTAATGAATTGCGTTTTAAATGATCATAGACAATGATCAGGAAAAAAACATATTTTTTAAATACATGTCCATCAGTCTGAAGACAAGATAAATTATGTTATTACGGTAAGTGTTTTTTTATGATATTGCGCATTATTTTCCCTTACGTAGATATCCTGTGGTATTTATGGGATTAATGTTAACTTTGTAGATTATACAAGGACGTCGAAATCAATTTTCAATTCTATACGTTCTTGGCTTGGATTTAGGAAAATCATTATTTTTTTTATATTTATTTATTTATTTGCCTAGACTTTTATTCCTCATAGCCACCATCAAACATTTTTTATACATCTTTTATAATTTATAATTCAATTTTACAAATTTCTAAATATTTCAATAATTCACTAATTAATTTTGAATCACTTAACAAAAATTTATCGATCACTAAGAGCGTTGTTCTGAATTATATTTATAATCGTGTAATATTTCTAGATGACAGATGGTGAAACTTATAGCAGGTATACAGAGGGTTCAATTTAGATTAACATAATAGCGTTATTGCATAAGATCGCCGTAAATGAACCTAACGACCTTAATCTCCTTACATCATTAGTTAATTTTTTTAACTAAGTAAGTACATTAGATAAGATAAAATTACTTATTAAAATCTTAATTTATTCTACAGATACGATATTTAGTCACCATAAAATAAATAAGTAAGTTAAGAAGTATTCAGTTAAGATAAAAACTTGTCAGTTACGCTAAGTATCTAGATACTTTCGACTTATTCGAAAATGTAACTAGTGAAACCAGATATTACACTACAAACTTTCTTCAATATCTAACAATTCGTCGAAATAATTAAATCGATTCCACTAAATAATTAATTTTAGTCATTATAATAATTGTCATGAACTAAACAGTCCTTATAATAATTTGCTATTGTCTAGATGTCTAAATGGAAGAGCCCCACACCATTTAAATTGATTGAGGCATCAAAAACCGACAAAGAATCCATATACAAAGCAAAAACCACAGAAGCGACAAAAACCAATTAAACCTAATATGGATCTCAGCTAGAGAAAAAGTCAAACTCTCAAATATATACGAGTATGTACCTTTTACGCTGAGTATATATAAATCACTATTCTATCATGGAATCAAATTGAATAATTGATGTAATGTCTGCATGTGTGTGAGTAAATATACATTTAAAACAATATACCATTCCTTTAGAATGAATAATAGTATCATATTCTGCATTTAAAACATAATACATAATAAACAAAACAATTTCTTACAACGGAAATTAATTTTTTTGCTTTGTGGTTATCTTAGAATAAAAATAAAACCAAATCCATTTCCGTCTCATCAAATAATGTTAGCAAAAAATTAAATTTATTCATATGTAAATAACAAAACAGGAATATCTAAACCTGTTGTTGTAATATTAATTACAATATTATGTTAATTAATATTATATGACAACAACCCTTTTCTAAGATCAAAACATAACCACAAAAAAAACTAAGTCAAATAATTAGAAATTGATAATATACGCAGTTGAAAACCATTAAAAATATTATATTAAACAATACAAATTCATTTGAGAACATTATACATCAAGGTAAACATGACGACGTTGAGGAATTTTATAAAAATAAGTCGTGTTTAGCTATCAAAGATATGTCAAATCCAAAGAATACAAATATTAATTCTTCGTCAACTGGGTTGGGTCAATATTAGTTTGTCATAACTCAAATTATCTAATCATTTGATAACATTAGTTTTTGCACTGATAAATTACACTAAGTTTTATGTTATATACTCTATAATACATTATAATATTCAATATAATTCACGCACTATACATATCTATATAATATAATATTACATGCGGTTTAATGACTTACCTTTGGAAGTTCTTAAAATAGGGTTATGATTATTTCTGATATTTTAAATAATAAATTTCACTAATACTTTATTAATAATCACTTCGTATTTGCTATAATATATTTAATAATAACATCACATTACCACAATCACTTTTAATTAAATATAAAAACTGATACAGAACCGTGATGGTACTGCTGTCATCGCTAAATATTCCCTCGCACAGTCCGATCAAATAGATACTACTGGCTGCAAAATATTCTATTTCGATAGCTGCGTGGCCTGCCATCTATGATGAAGCGTATGCAATGTTTACTACTAATCTCAGAGAGTAGTTGAAAGCCTTGCTGAAGCTTTTGATAATTATAAAATTAATGAACATTGCTGTGCTCAACAACATCAGGCGTCTCTAATTCTAATACAGTAGGATCTTCTTCTATACTAGGTACTTTAGTATCAGGTATAATTTGTCTATACTGTTCTTTTTGTCTTGGACAACATATGCATGGGTAATTTACGATATCTTCCTTATACCGTTGAGCATCTATTGACAAATATACTTCTGTTAACGTAAATTCACTAATTACGTAATCTATTATAAATTCTGATGTTGTTTTTAATGTTTCCAATGATTCAAATATTTTATGTAAATTGTTTGTATCTACTATTTGAAATTCTAATTCAGTCTGCAAAACATAAATAATTAGGTTGTGATCTCAGCTAAATATATTTTAAATAAAAATGATAATATTTTACTTACAGATTGCTCCTTCACGAGTGTTGTACCTTGTATACTCGCAATAACCAAGCGTTCTGTTTCCTGTACTTCACTATCATTAAGACCTTGCATCAATTTAATATGAATTTTGTATCCACAACCATGAGCTCTTTTCAATTCATGAATTGTTCCTACACATGCTAATTTTCCATTTACCAAAATTCCCACTGTGTTGCAAAGGCCTTCACAAATATGTATGCCTGTAGTAAAAGAATATCCTTAAAATTGTTTGAAATATAACTTATATTCTTATAACAATGTCACGCACTTTTTGTTGTTAATAAAATAAGTCTGCCTTCTCTATTGCAAACGTGTAATAGAATTTCACAAATTTTTCGACGACCATATGGGTCCAATCTGTTTGTAGGTTCGTCCATAATAAGTATTGGAAGATTGCCAAGAAGAGTAACAGCCAAATCTAATCTTCTTTTGTCACACAATGCTAAGCTTGAAGCTATGTAGTCCTTAAGAGGGTATAAATCTAATGATATAAAATGCTCATGTAAGAGTTGTTGCAGATTTCAGGCGCATGTATACAACGAAGGAAATAATTACCAAAAACATTAAGCCATTTATTTATTTCGCTTATATAATAAGCAAGTGGAATTCCTCTTAAGAGTGCCATTAATGTCATTACTTCCAATACTGTCATCCAGTCATTAAAACAATTTCCTCCTGGACAAAATCCAATATGAGCACCAAACTAAAATATATATAAAAATTCATTGCTATGGCCGAATTATAAGCGATGACTTATTTTTTACAAACCTCATGAATATGCTTCCTTAAATTGATGGTTTCAAAGAGAAAGGCAGTCCCCTCATTTGGAATTAAATTTCCTGTTAATAGATTCAGCAGCACCGTCTTGCCGCTCTGAGTCTCGCCAACGAGGCCAAAGATGTTGCCTTTGTCCACCGTAAGACTGATTCCTCTGATTGCTGGAACGTAGCCACCAGCCTTCTTGCAGAGTTGATGCACAACCAACGTGGGGAAATGAACTTTACATGCAATGTAATATTTCCAAATTTTTAGTACTTTTGTAATTTTCAAAACAACGAAAAAATCTGAATGGGCTTGTGTCCTATGTCTTAATTTCTATAAAAGTGTACTATATATTGATAAAGTTGGTTCAATTATTTTTTAATATCTCCTTACATGTTAGGAGATATTAACAATTAAAAAAGTCATTTTGTCTCTTTAATTATTAAAGGGATTCAACGTTGTACACATTCCAAATGCATGTGACATCACAATCGCTGCCAACCTTACAGCTCATAAATCTCTGCTATATGTATTTATATATCAAAATATCAGATATTATTTACAGCTATGTCAAGGAACAATAAAATTTCAGTATTATATCTGCCTTAACAGGGTTAAATAATATAAAAACTTATTATTCTTTGATTTGACTACCAACAGCTACAAAACATTACCACAGCACTGACCTACTCAACAAATAACTGACGTTAAAATGCATTTCACGTCATACAAATAGCCGAACATTTCTAGCGCTAAAACTACAATTCAAACTTTTAATTGCTATATCTCCGTCAACATTTAGATATTTAATAAAATAGACACGCCAATATACATTTATTAACTTTAACATTTCAATCAAGAATTGAAAAATCGACTACAAAAAAATGAGGACACAAGCCCATTTCGTGTGTCGATAAAGCATTGTATTTTAACGTGAAAAAATACTATTAAAGCAAAGTAATTGTTGCTTAGACTCGGTATTTTTTACCAATTATTAAGTATTAGAAATGGCTGCATGTTAAATTACCAGCTCGCTCAGGTTCGTCTACTAGTTTACAAATTTCCTCATACTTCTTCTTAACGTGGTAGTCATCAGGTTCAGAAAAAATTGGTCCAGGGTAAATTTCTTCCAAAATATGAAGACTTATACGGGAGACAACATTATACTCGATAAGCATCAAAATTGTTAAATAAATAATAGCAGAGAGTAAAAAATAAAGAAATTCTAAAGCAATTCCATTTGGGTTATCCTTAGAATCAAATTCCAACCATCTTTTAACTTCATGGCAAATTCCAAGGTCGCCACACTGGTCTAAAATTAAAAATTAGTAAAATGTGAGAAGATATTTTACGTAAAACTGTTGTTAAAAGAACGAACTGATAAAATATGACACAGACCGCAACAAGGATTATTTACTGGCGTAGCACCATTGCAGTCGCCGCCCAATCGGAAATAAACATCGCATTTTGCATTATGATTAGCAAGACTATCAAATTTTTCCAATGCTGCTTGCAGGCAGTATTGAGGAAGAAAGGATGCGATGTATCGCAGCCAACTTCGAGTTTGATCTTTACATATGAAATATTCCAATACCGGAAAAGTTGTGCCTGAAAATTTGAAACACAGTTTACGTATCTAGTGTTGTCACATTTTGTATCTAGATACAACTACGATTTTTCTAGAAATCAATACGAATCTAATACGACTCTGACACGATTCTACTACGATTTGTATGAATCCTACACAATTCTGTATTCTTTATTTGTAATTTCGTCATCATCTTTATCTGTACTTACACAATAACATATTGATACTTATATAAACAACATAATTCTGATGAGCTTTCGCAAAAATAAAAGTGCACAAATAAGCCAGAGGGATTCCACTCAGACCATACAAAAAAATCAACGTAAATATAATGGCTAAAACAAAATAAGAAGTATTATTAATTCAATATCTATTTTCTTTATTTTTAACAAGTAACAAAGATATCTTACCTAAATTATTAAAACCATGGAAAGATTCGCTTTTAGAAAACAAAGGAGCGATTGTTACAAGAATTACACAGGTTATTAAATAAACTGTGATGTCTACAGTAAAAATAGAGCCCCAATAAAAGATAGGGCTCATTCCAATCGTCATTAGTTGCTGTTTTTTGCTACCAGATGACCTTTCATGACCTGGTAATCTCATTGACAAACTTACTACTAAAAGTAATGAAAATGGTATTAAAGTTTGCCAATTGTCGTAATATCTTTCTTGAGTATTTGCTCCGTCCTGTAAATTTGGTAAATTATTTATTTCATTTTTATTCTTAACTTAAATTTTCTAAAATAATTTAATTTTTATAAAACGGAACTATATATTGATAAAGTTGACTATGAAAACCTCAAAAGTACAATTATTCTTATTCAATGGGCTTGTGTCCTCATTTTTTAGTGGTTGATTTTTTAATTGTTGATTGAAATTGATGTTAATAAATGTGTATTGGCGTGTCTATTTTATTAAATATCTAAATGTTGACGGAGATATAGCAATTAAAAGTTTGAATTGTAGTTTTAGCGCTAGAGATGGTCGGCCATTTGTATGACGTGAAATGCATTTTAACGTCAGTTATTTGTTGAGTAGGTCACTGCTGTGGTAATGTTTTGTAGCTGTTGGTAGTCAAATAATCAAGTCAAGTCAAAGAATAATAAGTTTTTATTTTATTTAACCCTGCTAAGACAGACATAATATTGAAATTTTATTGTTGCTTGAAATAATTGTAAATAATATTTGATATTTTGATATATAAATACATGTAGTAGAGATTTATGAGCTGTAAGGTTGGCAGCGGTTGAATCCCTTTAATAATTAAAAAAAAAAATGACTTTTTTAATTGTTAATATCTCCGGAAATATAAGGAGGTATTAAAAAATAACATTTGAGGTTCTAGTAACCCACTTTATCAATATATAGTACACTTTTATAGAAATTAAGACATAGGACACAAGCCCATTGTTTGTAGTGTTTTTTATTTAAAATGAATCATATTTACTGGATCTTTCAAAGGATATACAGTTGCTGTTATAGTTCCTTCAGGATTATTAGTAAAATGTCTGTAAATAGCGTTGAATGCAACTGCAATAGACACTCCACATGCTAACGGATATGTCTTCTTCGTGTAGAAAGCACCAACTCTGATAACAGCGTTGTCACTAGCGCTAAATTCTCCTCCAATAACCGTGTTAGTTATATCAAATAGAGGATTCTGTTCCCATTTTATACTTAAATAATCATTTAGTGGATAACTGACTTCCAAATAATTTACTTTGTGTTCTTCATGTTGGCTTTTTAAACTAATGTAACCTTTAACTATCTCATCAGCTAGCTCTGATCCATCTGTTGCAAACGGTACATCATTTTCTACCGATAAAGACGTATAATCCAGGTGATACTGATGCACACACTTAGGAGATTGATCGATTGTTCTTTGAATGCTGACGTATATCATAACGCCTATTGCAAATCCATGCTGAAATGTTTTTGTTAGAATTTGTTAAGATTTATTTCTTCTGTACAAGGTATGTTTTTATTGAATCTTACAATTGCGAAGTAAATCACCCATTCTGTCTTCAAATACCAAAAATGTTTTCTGAAGAGAATTCTCATTTGTTGATTACTCAGTTCTTGGGTAGCTAATGGTTTCCAACTCTGGTTCTCTGTAAATGTAATACACATCTCTACAAACAATTTCTCTAATAATCCGAATTTTATACGATTCTTATACGAATTTTCTACGATTCTTAAACGATTCTTGTACGATTCGTATCTTATTCGAATTGATTTTTGACAAAATTGTTTGTAGGAATATTAGAATACAAACAATATGGATCAGAAATCTATAAAACTTTATACACAGACTATAGAAGTGAAGAAGAAGAAGTATAGAGGATAGAAAAGAGAAGTAGAACAAATACAAAAAAGATTTAGAATTTGGTGTTAAGTGTATACAACGAATTCATTACGAACTCGAAACGAATTTTACGTCTTTGTAACTGGTATGAGTCTTACCACGTTGTAAGGCTGGAAATTCTTGAATTTCTGGAGGATGATCCAAAGATCGTACTCTACAAAAATGAATAATAAGTTAGTAAATATAATCTATTCTTCTGAAGCTGCTAACTTGTCTGGTACCTGAGGTAGACTTCCTCCATCGATGCAGAAGTCAAATCATAGTTAACAATCCCAAGATTATCTTTTTCATCATTTAAAGTTTTGAACAAGTTCGGAAAGAGATTTGTTTTCTTAGATGGTATATTGTAAATAAAACATTTACCCATTGAATGCTTTAATTCTATTTCATCAATTTTAGACTTTAGAAATGCTGTTATTTTACTAGGGTTTCTTATTTTATCGGTTCGAATTGATAAAGTATATCCATCACCTAAAGAAATTTAATATTGCTTAATTTTTAAGTTTATTAAAGCATCAACAGGATAGAAACTTCAAGACAGATAACATTACTACTGACTACTTACAAATCCATATGATTTTAAGTCATGCTATGAACTTATTGTGTAATGTGACAGATATAAAATATCTAATTACCGAATATTGTTTTAAGGTACGAGGGCGTTCCAAAACACTGTATAACTCCTTCAGTTATGATGGCGATTCTATCAGCTAGATTTACGGCTTCTTCCATTAATTCTGTTGTAAAATATATGGTTTTTTGAGCCCGCAGAGACTATGTATAAAAAAAAAAAAATAAAAATATAATTACTAAGTACTTTAACTCTAAAGTGAATATATAGATGATGGCAAGTGACAGAGAACAGTGCAAATTTATCACTGATTTCATTCTATCTAGTTTATATTTTTACTAACTTACACAGATGTAGTGTAATACTCAATATTCAAATAAAGTAGAGGAATAAATGCTTTGATAGTTTATTTTAAAAATGATATTTTTGTTAATTAACTTTTCTTACCGTTAATACTGACCAGACTATTGTTCTACTCGCCGGATCCAGGAATTTGGTTGGTTCATCCATTATCAATAACTGTCAAACATTTGATTAAACACATAATTATATAACAGCGAGTAACGAAAACTCAAAACATCTATTAATAGCAAATTTTATAATTTTAAATAAAATGAATTACTTAGTTTTACAATAAAACTCTTTATCAAATGTATCTACTATATATAAGTTTTGTATTTAACTATCGTGTTACAACTGTACTCCATAAACTGTTTTAATTTCATTCTTTCAATGGGGTTACTATGCTACTCGTAATTTGAAATATACATTTTGTGGTAATGTCATTGAAAACCAGATATAATTTAGGGAAGAAACAGGCAGTTACCTTGGGCCTTCCAGTGAGACCAATACCAATACATAGACATGATTTGGCTACAGTGGATCCATTTATCACCAGCTCGTTTGTGAAGGAGCTGATTTCTAATTGATCTATGATTTCCACTGATTGGTTTATGGAATCTTGTAGACGCATCCCTTTTATCTAAACAAAATTAGTTATTTTATAAAAAAAATATATAGCTAGAGGGAATCGTCGTTATAAAGAAACCAACTGTGCATTACACCACTAAATTTACGACTAATTTTGCTTACAACTTCTTTATTGTAAAAGTTACAACAAAAAGTTGTTAAGATAAGTTGTAGATAATTTCATTATATACAAAAATGCGTATCAAAGTTTTTTTGTGAGACTTACAGTTTTCAAGATAAACAAAGAAAACTGATTACAACCTTATTTTCAAGATTTAAATCCAGATGTGACTTCTTTACACAATGAAAAAACAAAACTACTGTCTCAAAAATCTCAAAATGGACGATTAGATGTCAGATTTCACCGGCTACTATTCGTTGAAGAAATAAATCGAATCCGAATTGGTTGTCTTCAATTAAATTGACTATTGTTTTAAGATGGGCATTATTATTCCGGCCACCCAGGTACCAGCACTCTCTCTAAATGCTCTAAATGCGTGTGCTGTACTTAAAAGTATTTCTCTAATTTATGTTTTTAATTTCTAATTCAGCCCACCAGATGTCATTGATATTGCAATTAATACAATGTAAACTGTCTTAAAGTTGCGTATGTCAACACGTGACCCCACCTCAAAACAATAAGTCTGTAACGTGCTTCGTTCTTATAATATCCAAATTATAATAAAGAAAGTGCAAGTCGTTTAAAATGACATCCATATGTTCTATATACATAAAAATAAGTTTACTTACCATAGCAAAGTGAACCAGATGATCCTTGAACGATATAAAAGGATTAAGCATTGAAAACTGAGGACAAAAACCGATAATTTCTCTTATATAGTCTAACTCATCTACAACATCCAAACCCATGATTCGAACAGATCCACAGGTTGCGGTCACCTGCCCTGGAATAAATATTAATATATTGTAGTGAGCTGAACTAGGATGGAACGAAGAGCGTAAGCGAAAAAGTGGTAAGAAAATTTTAGATGAATAACAAACGTGTGTAGAGACTGAAAAGGAAAGGAAAGCAGCAAAAAAGTAGCAACATAATCGAATAGAACAAAAATAAGGAGAATTGATTCTTTAAAAAGAAGGTTTATGGCCAATTGCTGTACTCATAGTTACCGCAATAGTAAGTCCAAATTAGGACAGTTAAAGAGAAATAACAATAAATCTTTCTTCCGACCTTGTAGCAATTGTTCCTCTAAATTAAAAGTAGGAATACTTTGCATTGGAAACTCTTTGATGGACCTGACCTAAATTGTCTTACATTTCACTACTTTTGTAATGCTGGGCGCACATAAATGATTGTTTTTATATAGCTACCTGTAAGTATTTCAGTAAGGGTAGTTTTTCCAGATCCAGCAACTCCTAGTAATGCTGTTGTTTCTCCACGATAAAAATCGATGGTAACATTATTTAATACTAGTTGTTGAAGAACTTTAGGGCCTTCTGTTTTGGATAACTTTCGTACACGAATTGCTACTACCATTAAATATGGAACTTCCTCTACATACTGCCATTTTGTGGAACCACGATCAAGGCGCCGTTCCATGCTCAACTTCTTTTGCTGTTAGAAAATGTAATCAAAAATATTACAATTATTATTATGTAAAACACAGTAACATATTTACTACATAAATATCCCTGCAAACAATTTTTCTAAGATTCATACGAATCTAATTCGATTTCTATACGATTCTAATACGATCTTAAACAATTTTTCTAATTCTCGTGCGAATCTTACACGATTCTGGTCAACATTGTTTGTAGGGAATTATATATTTCACAATGTATTATTTGAAATTTGAATAACAATTTATCTGTTTCAGATAATACCAAAACTTTTCGATGTATGTGGCCTATAATTATTAAACCTGTATTAATAGTTACTCTCACTTTCATTCATACAGCTACATGCGTCAGTTAGTTTAATTATACCATGAGCTATGCATTTAAACATGTCTCTTTGGGCACAGAAATGTAGCCTAATTTATTATTCAACAAACGTTCAACTGACACAATCATATTTAAAGAACAAACGTCATAACAATATCACGTTTGACTCATCAGAAGTGGGACATTTAACAATTTATATATTTGTTTAACACGATATTATAAACTTACTTTGTTCTCAAATGGGTAATACCATTTTTTAGCCTGTCCTCTTCTCCCTGGTATGATATTATCAAAATAGATAGATCCCGCCATAAACAAAAATATCATAAAAAACCAGGTTATGATAATATTTCCCACAGGAACATGTCGTCCAGGTATTATTTCACGAAACATAGAGATGAAATTGACACTCTGCCCTGGTCAAAATTTTATTAATTGTTTTTATTTTTATTATTTGAAAATAGCTAATTCTTACCGGCATATTTTGCAAATGAGTAATGAAGAAGAACATGGTAGAGTCCTAATGGTGGCAATAAAATACTGATCATTCCAACAAATCCTGCAGAAACTCCTGCGAAGAGATATGAGTCTGTTAGGAACCCTGTAAATATCCAAATCATCGTCGAAAGCACGTTTCCTTTCAAAGCTGCAAATAGGATAATATTTATTATATATTTATTGTGTATTAAAGTTCGGTAAATGTCTAAATAAAACGTACGTTCATTGAAAAATGTTGCCAGGACCATCAGGAACGCCATAGCCATTACAGTGTATAACACAAGGATAACGAATATTAAGAAACCACTGGAACTGCTAAAAATGGCTGACAAAATTACTGTCGCTGTGATAATAATAACAATATTAAACGAAAGCATGTAAATAATCCAGCCTATATTAATATTTAGGATATGTAAACCAGCCATCGTTTGCAGCTGTTTAAATCCAGATACTCTGCAGTCGATAATGTGATACTGTGCTTCTATACAAAACAACACCAACGGGATAAATGTCAGGCGGTATACAACGATGTATAACGGAGAATCTTCTACTAACCAAAGGACATTTGCTTTTGATCCAGGAAATTCTCTAAGATAAAACTGAAAATATAAAATAAAACATTTTAAAAAGCAGGAACAAAGGATATTTAGCATGCTTAAGCACAACTTACCTCAAATGGTATTCTTGTTTTAGGACCATACAATATTTTCCTTTTCAGAGAATTTGAATTTACTGATTTTTTAGCTTTCTTTCTTCTGTAATCTTCCAGTGAAGAGAAGCTTATTTCAGAACTACTATAACCGCTATCGGTGTCATCTTCGTAATAATATTCATGCACATTCTTTTTAGATCTTCTTAACGATTTAGTACTTAATTTTCTTCTCGGCTTGGTAGTTGATTTTTCAAACATTATACTATTTGGCGTTGTTATTGAGGTATTACTAAATTCACTTATATCAGATGTAGGATAACGTCTTCTAAAAAAGTTTTGTGATCTATTCGGCATATCATACTCCGTGATGGCAATATTTGTTGCAACCTGAATTGCCATTGCTCCACTTTCAACGAATTGTTGATGGGATAACCTCGCCTTTAATCCTGAACTCCTTATGTAGTAGTTTACATCATTACTCGTAATATTTGTTACATTGAAAACTAACCAAACTTGTATATTCGAGTTTCCTTGCTCACGATTAATGTATCTTTCATACATTCCAAGCTCGCTTGAAACCCCAATAATTTCTGAAATATTTTCTTATAAAACACATAGAAAAGCGTCTAAATTTCTTAAGACAACGATAGAAATGTACAACGAGAGGTTTATAAAAGCTGAATTAAAACACTTACTCCTCTTAATTATTTGCTCGACCCTCTTAGCAATCGTGGTGGAGTATTCATCATGACTGGGAGCATAATACAGCTCCGTGTTATTAGGCAGCGTTTCTAAAAGAGTATTTATGTCTTGGACCTTTTTTGATTCACTCCTATAAGGCATATAATATGGATTCAGTAGAAATTTAGATGTAGAAAGGACAATAATTAGGATTATTGTTAACAACAAAGATTCGTATAGCTTGTGATAGCGTAATCTATACATGAGCCAGGTTATAGCAACAATTTCTTGCTTGAATTCCTTGAATCCCATTAGTCAGAATAAACTACAAGACATTTAAATTTCTTTGTCTATTTACTTTAAATTTATATGCCAAAACCATTATTATTTTTTGGTGTTTTATTTCTAAGCCTGTTTCGATATCCGACTGGATCCATTACTAAAATCTATTACCAACTTGAAAACATGAATGTAAATACACGAATCCATCTCTTTGGAAGTGATATTAAAATATAATAAACCACAATTAACTGACAATTGAAACGTTTTAAGATACCAATTTACAAATCCAATATTGTAATAATAAATGTTCAACAAAATAGCTGTAAAATTGTTACTATTTAAAATATCCAACGTAATATATTATAAAACTTTCAATTTCTGATTTAACATTGAACCACGGGTCAAGTTGACCTTGATTTATATGGTTATAATAAAACCAACATCTAATTGAAATACTGCTTGTAAATGACAGGTCGAAATGTTAACTAATATTAAATTTCGTAGAAAAAACTCTCACTCTTATGCAACTGGTAAATAAAAATTAATAAAGCGATAATTTAATAATATTCTGTTAGTTGTAAAACTGTAGTATATCAATTAAATTTTAGAAAATGTATAAGCTAATGGCGGATGCGAAAATTTCTTCTGCGCCTGGCTTATATCGACCTAAATGTGCCTATTTCAACGCCTTATCTCTTCCAATATTTTAGATACGGACATAAATCCTTTTTCCAGCAAAATTATAATCATTTATGTTAATATCTTAGTGGTTAGAATTTCGTACGACGAAATCAGCAAAATATCTGAACTTAAAATGCGTGAGATTGTAAAATCGAGCGAACGATAATCTCTTTAAACATTGAATAGCTTTCCTTGAAATGCTAGTGACGTCACAAATCTGTTTACAATATTGTTTGAAATCTAAAATGCTAATATTTGAAGAATTTCAAAAACTAGTTTACAAGTTATTCTATAGATTACATCATGTAGTATGTATATTGTAAAATAAGAAGAAGAATACTCGCTAAACATTGCAAAAGGTTAAATGTATTCAGGCATGACATTGAGGATATGCAAAGATGTAAGAGATGTATTAAAACTGGTTAAATATGGCGAGAAGATTGAAGCGGTTATAATGCAGGAAATAATGCAAATCACTTGTTGTTATGTATGTATCTCCCTGTGTGGGCTAATGCGCAAATCTTTTGTCAAGAGTCCTTCAGTCTTAAAGGACTATGTATCAGAGATAATATGTATCTGTAAAAAATCCAGTAGCGCTCTTCTAATGGTGTTTATTCTAATGTTATTATAATGACGAGCACAACCTGTTTGTTATATTTATTGTATACACAATTCTAAGTTTATCCAGTTCAATAGTGATTGCAATTATAAATTTTATAATCAATTTAATTTGATAACAACCAAACCCAAAAAATGTAACTCTGATCCGCACCCGAAGACACAGTAGTCAGCGTCAAGCTTTAATAATTTATATAATAAGTTATTGCTTTTATTTTTCTCTGTTTATAACATTCATAATATTACAATTTTATGTGTTGCACTTGTAAATAGTAACTGACGTATTCACTGCAGTGATCGGCATCTCTTTTACACTCGGATGTATAAAGAGATAGCAATTTAAAGAAGGTAAGGGGGAAGAAATCTAATGTGACGTCATAGAACAAACTATTTTTTATGACTTTTGATTCCTTTAAAAATAAAAATGGAAAAGTGAATGAATTTTAATTGTAGGTAAATATTTCCTGAAAATAATGAGTTATGAACAATAATTGAATATTTAACAACTTTATCAATATTTAGTATAGTTTTATAGAAATTGCGGTATAGCAACACCAGTGGCGTAGCGTGCCTTAGACGGGTTCCGTATCAAAATTTGTTGGGGGGCCAAATGATGGGTAAAGATTTTTCACAAAAGGAACAAAGACACACATTGGGGCACTTGTAGCCCGGGGCCCCGTATCATTGATACGGCGGTATCTTCGCCACTGAGCAACACGTTATTTCTAAACTATCCTGTTGGCTGTCGCCTTGAGCTAGTTTAAAATCCATTTGGTTTATACTCGTATATTCGTATTCCAAAGCAACACCTTTTTGCGGTTATTTTAAAAACCATTTTACTAATATTTCACATTTTAACGCACACTTTAATTAATATTCTTATTAATATGCGTATGTCGTTAAAATTAGTATCGGATTCTGAAATGAATCATAAATTATATTTCTAAAATGACATTAATTTGAAAAGGTCATTTAGAAACGGGTGAATATATGTCCATGATTTTTTACAATTTCTAAATATGTTTTATCGCGATTTTAACACCTTGGCCCTGTTGTAATATTTTGTATCTAGATACAATATCAGCTTTTAATATAGATTTAATTTAATATCTAGTAAGGCTTTTAAGGCATCCATGTACGTTATTTTATCATCAGTAATATTTGTCGGCTTTGTGCTTGTTAACTTTTATAAATCTTCCAATATCAAATTTTAAAACTCTACATTTATTTATTTATATCTTGCGCATTTCTCGTCAATCATCATCAGAAATACTTACTTTCAACCCAGTAAACAATTTAGTGAAGTGCCCTATTTAGTGACGTTCGAGTCACTCGTATAATTCAATTCTAACGCTTTACAAGTTCTCTACCTGTCACAGATTTTGTGTTAGTGTTAGAATTTTTTCATAATAATATTCTTTCTTTTTCCAACATCATTCATTAAGTAGCAGTTGTTTCTTTCACACTAGGATATATATTTGTTTAGTTCATTTTCATTCCAAAGTGAGAGAGAAACGAGATGCGGTTAGACAAGTAAAATATATTTTTCACCGTTACACTTGTATACTTGTATAGTATTTCGTTCAGTACAGTATGTTTAAAGTATATGCTATCCTTTTTCAACAAATATTTCTTTAATTCCATTAAGTTTTATACCCCTGCCATCCCTGCTAGTGTCAAGTTTATAACTCCGGTCATAAATCATAAACCGACTCCGCTTTTAATTCAGCAGTGAACCGTCGTTGCGATCTCTGTAGCTCATAAAAAGGGCCTTTCCTATGAACGACTGAATAGAAAACGAACACGTTCCAGACAAAAAACTCATGATATGTAATAGAAATTAAGTAGAATTTACTTCAAAATGTTTACTGGGAATTTACATAAATTACACAAAGAATAAGGGCCACGCAAGTTTGTGTTCACAAGCCAAACATATATTCGTTCACGAACGTTTACGATCTAGCAGCGGTAAATGAAATACACCAAAGCGTAAGAATCTGACAATCGACAAAGAACACGAATAGACGAACACGCGTGTGTGAACATAGAGCTAGTTAAATTAGTAATGTTTGTAAATATAATTACCATTAATTCAGTTACCGGGTTTTCACACCATCATCAAAAAAGTGTGTGTTTAACAATTTCACGTTACGTCTTCCATTGGCCTTCGGTTGACACAAGTAATCTATTAATAATGCGGCTCACACATCTTTATGGGAGTTTTGTAGACATGGGAAGACTTCTTCCGTGTTCTTCTTAGGTAGTGTCGCAGTAGTTTTATGTGGGTGGGTGGTAAACCTTTTCATATTCAACTCAATATAAGATCAGTACTCGTATAATACAAAAGAAACCTGTTACTTTCAACAATAAATGCAATAAACTAAATCATAAAATGTCAGAGTCTTTATTGTCACAACAAATTACGTAAATACATATACTTGTAAATACTAGGTATAGAATTTATTGCTTAAAAAAAGTCAAAATCAAATCAGTTAATTTTACGCGGCGAAAATATCATTTTTTTGCGGCGAAAATATAATTTTACGCGGCGAAATATTATTTTACGCGACGAAATATAATTTTACGCGCCGAAATATTATTTTACGCGGCGAAATATTATTTTACGTGACGAAAATATAATTTTACACGGCGAAATATTATTTTACGCGGCAAAATATTAGTTTACGCGACGAAAATATAATTTTACGCGGCGAAATATAATTTTACGCGACGAAAATATAATTTTACGCGGCGAAATATTATTTTACGCGGCGAAATATTAGTTTATGACTAAAATATCATTTTTTGCGGCGAAAATATAATATTACGCGGCGAAATATTATTTTCCGCGCCGAAAATTTAGTTTTTTGTTTAATTACATAGAAACTAATTTGCAAATTAGAATTAAACTCTAAATAATGACAAAACACACCATTTAAAAAGGTTGCAAAAAGACGACAACAATGTTCTTTAAATAGTGCTGTCGTAAGTGTATTAATACGCAGATTGCAGCTTGACTTAGGGCCATATTTTGTAATTTTTTCTCTGACGTCATACGTCATGAATTAGAAAGTGTAATAAACATTTGTCAATTAATATCAGCAAATAAAATTTTAGTGAAAATGCTACTTATAGTTAAGATATTATTTGACAATATCGTCAAAGAAAATGTGATAATTTCCAGTGTGGATTCAGCGCAAATAACTAAGGTCCTGGTAACCCTAAGATTCATGTAAAAATACATACGTAAGTTAACAAATAAAACGAAATAATTTTGCTAGCTTTGCTCTGATGCGAGCTCGTGATATTTAGCAAGTAATTATGACTTTATTAGCAATGACTTGTTGTTTTTTTTTTGCCTTGATTCGGTCAATGGCCCAGTGGTCCTTCTGTTCCGCTGCAGCTCGTGTTTTCTTCGGTTTAACTGTTTATTTAACACTAGCTCTACATTTTGTTCAAATAATTCTAATAATCAAATTTAACGGCTAAAATCAATAGTGACAATAGTAATTAGACCTTGACGGTCACAGAGAATAATACACATTAATTGTTTTCAACAGATCTCAATTAAAAACAGCTTATCAATTATAGTGTATGAGATATAAGCATTGCAACTATTTGCTACAGCGTTCACAACAAAATTATGAATTTGGCGTATGATTTACTACATGGCAAACCACATAAGTGATGTCATTTTAAGAAGAAAACGTTTTCTTGAAAGAGTTAGAACCTAAAGTATCTCACGATGAAACAGGAAGTGACCTCCAAGATGAGTGGAGCTGAAAATAAACAAATTTTAGTCAAAAATGTATAAATTTATGTTTAATCAACAAACTGAAAATGTCGCTAATAGGTTCATTCACATTTGTAATTATTCAACCTTGTCTGATAAATAAAATTTATTTAAATTAACCAAACCTTAATTTAGTCAAACAACTATAAGTTTTAGGTTAACAAAAACACTGTTAAAAATAAACTAAACTTAAATTAAAACACAAATGTGAAAAGGAATGCTTAAACGAGAACCTTAAATCTAGATTACAATATTAAATAAAAACGGTAAATTAAATATCAAAACAGTGAGTGGGAATGAGGCTTTAGTTGCCAAATTTTTTCTTAGCTATAAAACTAGTTTTCTTTCAAAAGTTAAACAAAGAGAGAAAAAGTTTATTTGATAAAAAATTTGATCTCTTTGCTTTGTCTCGAGTGCGTCTCTCCAGTCTTACTTTGAAGGAGTTTTTCTTTGATTCGCTGGTTCTTGTAATTGCGTAATTGAACTGTGAAGTACATATTTCATTGGCTAGTGATTTCACCAATTAATTATTTGACCTTTACCCACGCACAACGATTTCAAAGACAAAATTAATTTGCAATGTGAAATTCATTAACAAATCCAAAAAATATATAAGTCTCAAGGGAATATATAAGAACTAAATATTATCATCGTTTCCAATGATTAATTCAAGAAGACAGAGGTGAATTTGGCTATATAGAAGCGTTGGAAGGAAAAAGAAGGACATTTATATACATCTGATTCACTGGACCATCGATTTGACTGTTTGCTCAGTGTTCATATGGTGTTGGATGTTTCTTTCAACCGCGAAGATAAAACCGTCTTAAAATAGTCATGCCTTTAGTGCGTGGCCATGCGAGGCAGTTATAATTTTACTTTTACTTCAAATTGCTTTATTTTATATATCTTTTTTCAAGCTATTTGGCTTAGCGAATAATCTAAGGCTATAGAAACTTCTAGAACTACTATTTTAGGATTAATATATTCCTCTGATGAAATTCCTATTAATCTTCAACTTGCTTGTATGTTATATCCTACATACATGGGATAAATAGTACGTTATATCTTTCATGTTTCATCCACGTTTCAGGAATTAACAAACGCAAATAACAGAGGTTTGCAAAAGAATAAGAATTCACAAAACCACGCTAATTTAAAACACATGTCCTTTGCCTTATATTATACAACTCAAGTATTTATAGAATAAATGAAAATCATCGGGCGTTGGTATACCATATTTTTGAGGTTATATAACGCACTCGTTTGAGTAATATGTTTCAAGTTCAGCTTTTTGTAGCTGGTCTGGACAGCAAATGAAAGTGATCGAACCTTGAATTTAGACAATCAACTCGTTATGAAGAAATGTATATGATGTTTTAAATGTTGCTGCAAATAAAAAACACCAAAATAAGACGTTTGTTTATTAATAATAACTGTTATTGTTGTTGCAGTTGCAATAGTGTGAAAGCTTATGTTTTTAATCTGGTATGTAAGAAGAGTAATTAACACAGAATGACCCTGGTCCATCGCTTTCCAGAAATTTCCAAATTACAACAACAACAAACACGTACATCGTAAATTTAACTACCCAGTAAACATTTTGGAGCATTTTGGAGTCACTTTGACATCATATTGGAGATGCGTATGATTTTTTTGTCATGAAAGAGTTCATTTATAGTTCAGTTTCTCACAATTCTTCATATGAAATGTCTGTTTTATCGGCTACAGATGACAGAACCACTCCACCTGTCGGAATACAAATGAAGATAAAGTTGTTGCGAACTATAATTGAAGTGCAATAGTGATAGAAACTTCACAAAATAGGGCACTTCACTAAATGTTTACTGGGTACTTAATAAAGATATTTTTTGATTTTTTTAAGAAGAATCTTCTTTATAATTCTTATTCTTGTGAAACTTCCTGGAAATGAAAGATCCTAGAATAGATTATTCTGGAAATTGTCACGAATTTGACATTGTATTTAAAAGCGATAAGAGTTTCAAATTTTGCCAACGATGTTTTAAGATCGCTCTTATGAAAATATCTAAAGTAGTATATAAAATGTGTAGCGATCTTAAAATATAAAGACGATTTGATGAAATCTTTTATTATGTCATCCAATTTAAAATATTAAATCAATCACCCAGGTAGAAATGTAACGGATAAATTAGCTTGCAGCACGTTAGGTTGCACTTAGCGTTACAACTTCAATGTAAATGAAAATGAATCCTGAAATTAGTTTATAGCAAGCTAGTAAGCCTGGAACTACACTGCAAGACAATTTTCTACCTGGGTCAATAGTATTTATATCCAATGAATGTCAAAACCTGACAGAAAAAAATAAATATGGCATCTACGAAAAGAAAAATGAAAACATCAACATATTTACTGTATATAGATATTTTAAGCAAGTTTCTATTATATTTATCTTCTAGGGGTCCAGCGGGATCCATCACCCAACTTTTTAAGAAAGCTTGACAAGTTTTATAGAAATCAAGACATGGTTCACAGCCGAATTGCTTTTTCCAAGTTACTATTTCGCAGTTCCAACTGCTTCATTAATGATACACCACTGCGCATAAAATATCTTCATAAATAAGAGTCATTGAGATAATATATGAGTATTAAATAACATTCATACGTCAACACAAAGTACATTTCTTATTATTTACCTGGAAAACCCAACACGTATTTCTTAAACATCCTTTTGAATACATCTCTACCTGTCTGCATACAAATTTATGATTAGTATCACCTTAAGAATGTCTTCTTATGAAGATGAGATATCCGCCCTATTACAAGCGTCACTAAAATTCAAATAATTACTTAATTTATTTCAGTGTACTTAAGTATGTTAATTAAAACATGTCATATATTTCTTAATATAGAAAACGCTGTTATATAAAACAATTATAACGGAGTTTATTATTAAATAAGATGTGCTAATAAGCTTTGTTTCGTAAGGAATCAATTGTTGAGATAAGTTACATGATTTTGTTAGCGCGCCATTTGACAAATTTATATTTGTAATTTAAAATGTAAACTAAGATGATTTGCAGTAAGATATAATATCTTACAACGAAAGTCTGCTTGTGATTAAAATAATATGAGTAGATGCATGTGGTAAATGCTTATTCGTAACTGTGAAGAGAAATCAATGATGAGTTAAACTGACTTAATATTAGACAGTTACTGTCAGGTCAGTTACTTCCACTGGCCTCGACCGGTGACACGAGCATGAGCAGCTATCATGACACTGGCGAGTAGCTGTATGGTACGAGTAACTGTCCACGCCAACTAGCACGATCACTCGGCATTATTACACCCATATATCGGGATATATTTTTGTATAATTATTCGAAAACTGTAACGATTAATTAAAAATGATATCGAAATATAATAACAGGTGTGTTCTTAAAATAGTGCGTCGATTTTTGATGCTGGTATGAACCATTTCACTGCGATTGAAGTGGATTTCATTTTACTATACAAATATTACGACATAGTGTCACTTAAAGAGACCGGCGACCTGTTGAGACGGGTTTGGTTGTTTCGTAAATATTACCTTGAGACGCTTGTGCAAATCAAGAAGACCTAACGACCGCCTCGACGATGACAAGAATTTCGTAAATCGCTGAAGTTGAAAGTTTAAACTTTTGATTGATTGTGAATTTGATTAGTTGTATTTAGTAAGGTTATAGGTCATTCATAAAGCTGTCGTAACATCGAGTAATATAACTATAGTTCAAATTACGAGAGTTCGCCGGTGACTCAGACTTAAATCAAGTTGTGGAGTATAAACTGCCGATATAACTAAAGAGCACTGACTCACTTATTTTTCTATAATGTGTATAGAAACGAATAAAATCATTATCGTATTATAGATTTATACCGCTCTTGTAACTTCTTTTAAGTATAAGCCGCCACCGAACTCTAGTAATTTGAACTATACTACGAAATTCATTTTTTTTTTCAAGAATATTTGTGGCACTGTAAAAAGTCGTTTTCTTTTCACTTTTCATTCACAGAAAATACAACCAGCAAACTTCAATGATTCGTAACGAGTCATTAGCGGGAATATCAATAGTTTGAATAATATTAAACCAAAAAATGAACTAAGTACAGATCGATACGTGTCTGGCATTATTTAAGAATGGCATGTAGAAATCAAGGTCTACTATTAACGTATGTACGAGTATTCCATAATGCCCCTCAAATGGACCGGATTCGATTACCAAGCCTTTATTTCATATAGCAACACGTAACTTTTGAAAAGATTTAGAGAAGGGGGCAAAAGGTGCGTAAACAAGTCAATTGGAGTCACTGGTATATAAAATAGAACATCTCAAGAAACAAATCAGTCGCTTTAAATTGGAATATACAACACATAACAAACCGTAAGAACAGATTTATTTTATTTAAATTAATAACAGTTTTGTAAAGGTGATTTTTTAAAAGAAGTGAATATTTTTTCATCTTACTCGCTAAACGTAAAACGTTACCAAAGTTTAACATAATTATTCTGTTATGTACATTTAACAGATTAAATACGTTTACTAAAATATTAGCTTAATATGTAACATTATATAATCTTGCATTAAACGCAGAAAATGTAAATTGAAAGTCGAAAAGTTGAGAGCTGAAATGAAAAATCGAAAGATAACATTTGTTTTGTAAACTTACATAATAATAACCTATAACTGTTATGGAAATGGTAGACTTTTTATGTTAAATAAACTTTAAAAATATGTTAATAATTTTGTCATTCATTTCCAATTAACTTGATTAATTTAAAATAAGATTGTGAAATTCTTTAATTTTTAATTCAACTATATAGTAATACATATATAAATTTGACGGGGATGCTTTTATAGAAATTAAAACATGGTTTATAACTTCATTGATAGCTTAATTGTAGAGCTTTCATCGTGCTTTTTAATCGTGAGCTTTTAGACAAGTGTCTTTCGCTAAAAACTAAATACTAGTATACAGTAAATTTTACAATTCTGGAATAATGTGATATAATTTAAATGCACAAAGTTTTTATCTTTAAATAGTAGAGTATTGGGCTTAGTTAGTTGAGCTTTTAACAGTTAAAAATTAATTTTGTTTTCCTGGTTGTTAGGACAATCAATCAAGGATAAATCAAATTGATACGATTCCTCAGTTTAGTTATAAACACTTTCATACATTTGATATAATATTTATGTAAAATAACCTATAAATGCACCTGCTACATAATCGAATCAAGTGAACTGACGTTACTGCCATCTCGTCATTATAGTTAAAAGAAAATCGATTATAACCTCAAAATTATTTTCTGTTTTCCAGGAGCCATGCATTCGAGTATAGTTTGGCTAACGCTGCTTGCAGTGGCGTGCGTTGCAGCACAAGAAACGGCGATCTTATTACCAGAAGCTGCAGCTCCTGGTGAACAAAGAGCCGAAGCTGCTATTCTAGTTCCAGCAGATGAACCCACCGATATTGCAAGACCTAAGAGATCTCTTCTTTTGAAGAAATTGGCTATCGCTAAAGTTGGACTTATTGCGGGGTAAGAAACTATTTATTAGTGGTGTATTTTCGATTCAGTTCTGCACCATTTCTGCACTGTGAGAGAGAAACTTTATGTAAATAATATCATGCATTTTTGTATTAAATATTTAAATGTTCTGCTCAGCGATTTATTTTCTCTGTATCCGTCATGGATAAATAGCGAAACAAATTTACTGTCAGACTGCAATTATATGCAAAAATGAGTCAACATTTTTTTAAATATAACATGATAAATTAATTTAGAGAGCGGCATAACTAGAAGTTCAATTTCTTTAGAAAATAAAAAAGTACAAGATATACTACAAGATTTTGCCATTGTCGTAAAAAAATACCCAGGATATAATACAAGATGTTAAATATTTTGGAGTTACTTTGTCATCATATTGTATAATTTTTTATCATGAAAGAGTTCATTTACAGTTCAGTTTCTCACAGTTCTTCATATAAAATATCTATTATATCGGCAATAAATAGCGAAACTACTCCACCTTTCGGAGTACAAATGAAGATAAAGTTGATGAGAACTTTAATTGAAGTGCAATAGTAACAGAAACGTCACAAAACAGGACTCTTCACCAAATTATTTACTGGGTGAAGGAAACACTATATGAATACATTGAATAAACAGAGACAACGCTAACAATTTTGTCTTAAATTAACAAATAACTCGAAATTTCTCTAAAAATATTTCAGCAAGTTCAATTTAAAAAATATATATATTTTCTTTACAGTGTTGGTCTAGCTAAATTGAAATATGGCGGCTATGGTGGAGGTTATGGTGGTTACGGAGGTTATGGCGGTGGATATGGAGGACATGGTGGGGGTTACGGAGGTTATGGAGGATACGGAGGTGGCTACAGCAGCGGATACCACAGTTACGGAGGCTATGGAGGTTATGGTGGCGGCTATGGTGGCGGCTATGGAGGCGGTTATGGCGGAGGATGGAGGTACACATATACATAAAATTTACATACATAATTTTGATTTTTGGATAATAATATTTTCTTTTATATTTTCAGCAGCTGGTAAATATTTAAGATATATACAAATTAAAGAAAACCAAATGAAAATTCACTCACAACATCATTCAGATACTCCAGAAATAGCTAGAACCATTTTTCTTATTGACAATTATATTATAAGTTAATATTAAGTACAATTTTTAATAAATTATTTTTGAAAATTAAAATTTAAGTTTTTTATTAATTTGTGGTAATTTTATGTTGTTTGTATACGAGTATACTAATGAGTAATGATACTGTAATAATTTCACTTAATTACTTTTAATTAGTACTTACTTGTTAAACAGAAAGAGTTTGTTACATGTGAGATAGACATTTACATGTACGTGTAGTAATGATAATTTACTTACACATTTTAAATAAACCTAGATTGCAACTTCAATAAACCCAGGAAAAACCTAGCACGCTTTACTTAATTGAAGTGTGTTATTAAGAGTTTGTAAAATAAAATAAATGATTAGAAATTTTTAGCTTAAACCAAGCAGTTGCAGTCTTTAAAAAATTACGCATAATAAATTAGGTAATAAAAAAGGACGAAGTAGGTCTAGGCAAGGCAAGTTATTTTCCTAACACGGAAATTAATTGTATCAAATCAAACGCTTACCTTTTTCTACGGTCTTTTTAGCATAAGGATTAATCCAAACCTTCTAGTGGTCACTTAATTGTGCCATTCTCTTATTGGGACGATCTTTGCCATCTATGAATCAATAGATGAAATCTTTAATATTTCTAAAGTCGAGATTTCAATATCACTGTAATAAAATCTAGATTGTAAAGTTGATTAAAATACCGCTCTTGTTGTAAAATAAGTGCATATCATTCCTTACTGTCTTTTGCTCCTTTTGATATATTCATTTTCTTTCTACTGTGTCCAATTTAAGTATTGCCTAATTAGTCAATAGAGTTATATTTGTTGCATTTTAATATACGTAGGCGCTTAAACATAAATATTAATTATTCTGTTGTAATTTTAGTAACTAAATAGTTCAAGGGTTATTCAAATAGATGAGTAATTTTAGTAATGTAAAAATATGATGCTAAAACTCATGTAGAGTAATGAAATTTTATCCCTTTTGCGTTCATTCGGTTCCTATCCTCTTTCCTTCTATGATAAGTGCCATCTCTTTTATGAAACACAGTTTAAAAGAGCTGATAAATAATATCCATTATTATGTCATATATAAAAGTAACACAAGCAGCAAAAACTGATTTCTAATTTTAAATAGCTAATAATTCCAAAAATAAATGAATGATAATGAAAGTACCAACAAGTTTAAACAAGTAATTCAAAAAATATTTACACATCAATGAAAACGGGAATGCCCTGAAGTTATGAACAAAAGTCATTAGCATTAAATTCAGTGTCAAAATAATTATAATACGAGTACAGATAACAGACATGTTGATAAAATGTTGAATTGCATTTAATTTGAAATGTCTGGGATGAAAAAAACTAGCTCAAACATCCGGTAATTATAATATAAAAAATTTATATTCAATGCAACAATGCACTACAAAATAAACATAACCTCAAAATGAATAAAAATATGTATCTCTCATTCACACTTATGTAATATTAATGATGCTAATAGAGACAACAAATATTATGTGTTCGGAGAAGCACTAAGTATCATAATCAGAAAATGATTACCAAAACCAAAAAACAACGATTCGAATTTTACGTATATTTTTAGTAGCAAGACAAAGATAAATATATAATAAAGAGAAGGATGGATTATTAATGTACCATATGTAAACAAAAGAAGTAGAAAAATATTGTCATTATCAGTAGCGGATTTACGTTGGTTCGAATGCCCAGGCTCTTTTAAAGAAAATTTAAAATTGATTGTAGTGCTTAAGTTTAAACATGTAAAGAGAGTTTAGTCTACAAAGTTTGCTATTACATATCCATATTGGCACGAGAGCATTGGAAATATCTTGTAGCTATTAAAAAACTACTGCATTCTTCTTCTGTAAATTTATACCCAATTAAAATTGCATCAAACCAAACTTGATGTCATTAGAAAAATGTAAAGGTAGGTTGAGGTTTTATAGTTGCGAACTTTGCTGTTAAATCCGCTACTGGTTATTATTGTTTTTGCACACACATTTGTAAAAAATTAACGAAACGATAAATAATACTATAAATAAAGGGTACTTCCATTGGAAACATATTTGTAATTAAGATTTTGAGCAATGAGGTGGTACATTGCAGTAACTGCTTTGTGCATTTTTGCCGTATGTGTTGAGGCAGCACCTTTTTCATGTAAGTAGGAAATTTATAATCAAACGCAAATTAAAGTAACCTATAAAATAAAATATAATTAGGGTTTTTTACTAAAAGATAAATACGTTAGAAACCATTAAAAATAAAATAGTTTTATTTTGACGTATATTTCTAATGTAATTCTTTTATGGTGATTTCAAATTTCAATGAGAGAATGATTTTTAATTATCTGTTACGGTTTTCGAATAATCGGCGCTTAAAGCAGACTTTAATATGTAGATATCTCGGAAATGCTAATCCAATTTCATACGAAGTGTTTTGATTTATGAGGTACCACTTGTATAGGACTTCCCTTTCGCTTCCTTTCTCCTTCACCTCTTAATACTTAATCCAATGCGTCGATTTCTTTTGATGCTGAATGTCAAATTTAAAATTAACGCCTAGTTATTCTGCAACAAGTTTATCATATTTTAACATGGTAATATCTTGGTATTGTATATACATATTCATGTTTATATTTACCTATTTTCATTTTAGTCATAGCAGAAGAAGGTCCAGGTGTATATTATGACCCAATACCGGAAGATGGATACCTTTTTATAGTACAACCACGAATTCGACGATCCCCGCAACTTTTACAAGGTCGGCGAAATTTTTATGAGCCCCCTCGAATCCCCCGAAGACAACCAGAGCCAGTCAGGTACGGCTCCGGACCAGGGCCATCTGTTTATGATGTCAGACGTCCAGCAGCTAACAGACCAGGTGCTGTCAACTTCCCAAGTAGTAGTGGTGGTAGCCGTCCAGGCGTACAACCAGTAGGACAATCATCTTCTCAAAGCAGTGCTCAATCTTTTAGCAATGGTGGTCAAGGTGGGTCCGCTGCAAACACACAATCACAATCATTAGGTGGTGGACAAGCCTATTCAAGTGGAGGGGCACAAAGTTTTAATTTTGGACCTGGAGGTGCTAGTGGAAGTGCTGCTAATTCGCAGTCCAGTGCTGGAGGCTTCGGAGCGCCTGCTTCAGCTTCTGCTGGAGCTCAATCTATTAATCAGAACCCTTCATTTGGAACGTTCCCTTTGTTTGGAGGCGGTGGTTTCAGTGGATCCTCGGCAAATTCTGCCACTTCTGTGGGGCGAAAATAAATAATATTAGTATACACTATGAAAATAGGGAACCACTGTTAAATTTTCTGTGGGCCCTCAAGATTAACTATATATTAATTAATAGTAGGTGTTAACGTATATTTTTCATCTTTCATGTATAAATAATTATTCATTTTTTATGTACTAATATATATTTTAAATCTTGTTTTGTCAGATATTCTTTTATTAAACAGATGTAAAATAATTTTAAAATAGAAATAAAATAAATTTGTATACATAAATTAAACTTGTTTCTTTTTTAAGGTGGGGTTCGTTTCTTTCAGGGAGTCAGGAAAAAACGCTTCCTAATTAGTTACCTTTAACCCCGAGAAACAACAACTACAATTATCTAATACTCGAAAACCAATGACATGTCCTATCTTCCGGCAATAAATCTAATAACATAGTTCAGAATTTGTCGTGGATATATGTAATTGAAATGATGATGTTCTTGTTGACATTGAACTTATCAAAACAATTATCAACTCGAGGCGACCGCACAAAAATAAACCATTAACGAAATTAGTGTTATTAATGTAACTAATATTGAAATTATACAATCATGTTTTCACATCTCCATATAACATCATCCGGGAATTGCGCAATTCAATATTATAATTCTGTTGATTTGAAATATGATGTAGATATGTATTATGATGTAGATTTTAATGCTGATTGTAAAATAGGTAATCATTTTTAATTATCTTTTACGGTTTTCGAGTAATCAGCGTTTAAATTAGTATTTTGATATTCTGTTATGCATTTTTCTATATACAAGAAATGCGGTTTTGGTTTGCTTAATTTAATTTAGAATGTGATCCGAGAATGTAAACTTAGAATTATTAATAATAAAAAATATGATGTTGAATTCAGAATTAATGTTGTTTCTTCATAGCTCATAATTAAAATAATTTTTCAGTTTCCAAGTAGAAGTGTTGAAACTGAAACTTGATTATTATTATGAATATATAACAATTTACATGCTGATATCTTGTATAGTCAAAATCACGATAGATCGGCGGTGACTTATACTTAAAAGAGGTTATAAGAGCGGTATAAATTTATAATACGATAATGAATTTTGTCTTATTCGTTTCTATATACATTATAGAAAAATAAATGAGTCAGTGCTCTTTAGTTATATCAGCAGTTTATACCCCACAACTTGTTTTAAATATGAGTCACCACCGAACTCTCGTAACTTCAACCATAAATAAAAACACATAATTAAAAATTAATAGCAATGTGCGACAGTGTGGAAAGGGGGTCAAATTCTATGAAATTAAAGTCACAAATTTATGAATGACCCTTCACAGCTGCAACACTTAAAGTTTTGATATAATGTCCTCAACATTCGTCTACTTTTGCAAGTTTTAGAATAATCTAAAATTTAACCTTAGTAATACATAAACACCATAAGCTTGTAACAAAAGAAATAATTTATCAAAATATTTTATTAAAATATTATTTTATTAATACTCGTATTATAGGCAATTTATCATTAAGTATGCAAAATCATTATGCACAAAGTCTTTTATGATTTTAATATCATTTCTTTTTAGATTATTTATTGATCACATTTCAATGAAATTAACAAATATTTTACTAAATATAACAGAAACAAATTTATAAAAAGCTTATTAATTCCATGGAATCACTTTATCATCATTAGACTTCTTCTCAGAGTCTGCTTCTTCGGTTCCAGAGATTCTTGCGAATGTTTCGACATTGATTGGTTTGATTCCGTAACCACGTTGGTGATGCCCCCCGTGATGTCCAATACCGTGTGGTCCTGGATGCCTGTAATTCTTGGAGACATCGTCATCATCTCGAAAAACTATAGAATCATCTCTATCAAACCCATCGTTCTGGTGTTCACCGCTGCTGGACGAGCCATGGTAATTAGAGGAGTGGCTGCCACTGGAACTTTCCGTGAAACTGCTGGATTCCGAATGGCTGCTAGAAGAAGAGCTAGACTTTTCACTTGATGTATGTAATCCATGACTTCCGTAACCACCGTGTTCAGATTCAGATGTTTTCTGAATTCCGCCTCCTAAAACAATTCCGCCCAATTGTGAGCCACCTGTGTAGCTGCTGGAACCAGATCCGCTTGAACTACTTGCAGAAGATTCATGTTTGCTACTGGATGAATGGCTAGAACTTGAGCTGGAACTATCCTTGTGATTGGATTGTCCAAATGAATGAGATCCCGAACCTTCCTGCGTGTGGCCGCCCAATATAATTCCACCCTGCCCTGACGAACTGCTTGAACCATACTGACTACCAGAAAGATCCCCACTTAAGTCTACTTGACCTGAGATTAATCCGGAACTACCATATCCTCCTGAACTACCAGAGGATGTCTGTCCAGTTGTTAGCGAACTTGATCCAGACGATGTTGCACTTCCTACATTCAAACTTGAACCAAATTGGCCGGATGTTAAAGAACCTGAACTAGAAGAGTCGTACTGTCCACTAGAAGACAAACCTCCACTTATGCCTCCAGCTGTAAGAGAGCTTGATCCAGAAGAACCATATTGGCTTCCACTAGAGCTACCGACTATGCCACTTTGGTCAAGTTGCACGGAGCCTGTGCTACTTCCGCTTAAGCTACCTGTGCTACTGCTTGAGCCATATTGACTACCAGATAGATTCACAGTAGAACCTTCTTGAGTCGATGTTGAACCGGAAATTCCGTATCCGTTTGAACTACTAGAGCCAGTATTTCCCGACGTACTGCCTACTGTTAAACTTGAACCGAATTGACCGGAAGTTAAAGAACCTGAGCTGGAAGAGTCATACTGTCCATTAGTAGATAGACCTCCACTTAAGCTTCCGGAACTACTGCTTGAACCATATGCGCCGGATGTTGAGGAACTTGTTCCAGAAAAGCTCTGTTCTTCGTTGCTAGATTTACTCCCACTCAAATTTTCCGTGTTATCTTTATTGTATTGTCCATTGTTAGACTGTTCACTAATTAAGCCACCGCCGATGTTGGTAGATCCACCATATTGTCCACTGGTTGAACTTCCTGTGTAGCTAACTGACCCTATTTGTCCTGATGATTGCGAGGTTGAACCAGAGCTACCACTAATAGAATGACCTTCAGTTAAACTTCCTGTGGTACCAGTAGATCCATATTGACTAGATGTTAATGAGCTTGATCCAGAAGCTCCATACTGGCCACCTGCAACCTGAGTTTGTCCTGTAGATCCGCCTTGCTGAGATCCATACCCCATGCTTCCAAACACATCTCGTATTTGACTATCTAGAACACTGTCTTCAACTTTATCGGATGATGTAATTCCGCTTAAGCTTGAAGATGCTGTGTATGTATTACTAGCCGAGGAACTTGACAGAGAGCTTCCTTTGTAACCGCCTGATCCGGATTGCCCAGAAGTAGTCAAACTTAAGTGAGAATCTTTATCATTATTTTTATCAAAATTTGCTGATTCAATTGCTGTTCCAATAAATGCACCAGAGTCTGTGTGTCCTAATAGCAAAGATCCACCAGTTGTACCTTTAATGTCTGTTGTTATTTTACTGCCGGTGTACCCTTCACTAGAATCTGTCAGACTGGAAGAACCATATGATCCCGAAGACGCAAGAGAACCTGTTGCACTTCCAGACAAACTGCTACTGGAGTGACTACCTGTGGAGCCTTCAACAATACTGCTTGAACCGTATTGGCTAGAACTTGTTGAACTGGAATCAGATGAAGTCAAACTTCCGCTACCTGCATGCCCGCTTGAAATGGAACCTGAGAGAGAACTGCCGTATGTACTACCGCCTAAAACAATTCCTGTATTTCCTGCGTAGCCGGTAGACCCAGATTGTCCGGAGATTGATGAACTTCCATAGTTTCCATTACTTCCACTTGAACTTCCGGTATTATAACTTGAATCAAGTCCACTTGAAGTTAAGGAAATTGATCCAGAACCACCATACTTTCCACCGCTTGAAGATTGGCTGCCACCATATCCTCCAGCTGAACTACTTGAACCATATTGACTGGAAGTACTTGTATCGGAATGACTGGATGTCACACTTCCAGATCCAGACTGGCCATAAGTGTGTACACCTTTTTGGGAGCTCTCGCCAGTTGCTTTATTTGTTGAACCAGTAGAAGATGATCCTGAGCCGTATATACCACCATAACTGCCATCAGATGTTTCACCATAGGATACAGAGCCGGTTATACTACCAGCTAAACTGGAACTACCAGACGATGAGCCTGACCCATGTGATGTACCACTAGACGATGTTCCCGAACCATAGGCCCCACCATAACTACCACTGGATGATCCACTATGTACGGATCCAGATGTACTTCCTGTTAAACCTAAACTACCAGAACCTGTTGACGAGCTGCCGTATGTATCACCGCTTAAAACAATTCCAGTATTTCCCGCAAAGCTGCTAGACCCAGATTGTCCGGAGATTGATGAACTTGATCCAGAACTGCCATACTTTCCACCGCTTGAAGATTGGCTTCCACCGTATCCCCCAGCTGAACTGCTTGAACCATATTGTCCAGAACTACTTGTATCGGAATGACCGGATATCAAACTTCCTGATCCTTGCTGGCCATAAGTGTGTGGACCTTTTTGTGAACTGTCGTAGTTATCACTTGAAGTTAAGGAAATTGATCCAGAACCGTCATACTTTCCACCGCTTGAAGATTGGCTACCACTGTATCCTCCAGCTGAACTGCTTGAACCATATTGACTGGAACTACTTGTATCACTGCTTAAAACAATTCCAGTATTTCCCGAAAAGCTGCTGGACCCTGATTCAGAACTGTCATACTTTCCACCGCTTGAAGATTGGCTTCCACCGTATCCTCCGGCTGGTCTGCGTGAACCATATTGACCGGATGTCAAACTTCCTGATCCTTGCTGGCCATAAGTCTGTGAACCTTTTTGTGAACTGTCGTAGTTATCACTTGAAGTTAAGGAAATTGATCCAGAACCGCCATAGTTTCCACCGCTTGAAGATTGGCTTCCACTGTATCCTCCAGCTGCACTGCTTGAACCATATTGTCCAGAACTACTTGTATCGGAATGAGCGGATGTCAAACTTCCTGATCCAGACTGTCCATAAGTATGAGAACCTTTTTGTGAGTTGTCGTAGTTATCACTCCCTAAAACAGTACTATCACTCTCCGTATAAGTGCTAGAGCCAGATCCAGAGGAAGTATGTTTCTTATCATCAGATGTGCTGCCATAATTACTAGAGCCATATTGACTGGATTGAAGTGAGCCTAATGTGGAAACAATTTTCATTTCAGTGTTGATATGTAATCCACTAGATCCATATGGTCCAGAAATTATAATTTTCGATCCAGGTCGTTTATCATCACTGCTACTTAAGCCAGAAGAGATGTGATGACCTGAAGAGTGTATTCCCACGTTATCGGATGATCCACCATAAGTCCCAGATACTAATGTACCTGTTCCTGTTGAACTTGAACTATCGGAAGATGATCCCGAGCCGTATTGTCCACCATAACTTCCGTAAGAGATACTTCCGTAAAGTCCTCCACTTCCGCTGCCTGTTACTTTATTTTTTGAACCAGTAGAAGATGATCCTGAGCCGTATACACTACCATAACTGCCATCAGTTGTTTCACCATAAGATCCAGAGCCTGATATACTTCCTGTTGAACTGTAACTACCAGAAGAAGATCCTGAGGTACCAGCTGATGATATTCCCGAACCGTATCCTCCACCATAGTTGCCACTGGATGATTCCACATGAGATCCAGAGCCCGATACAGTTCCTGTTAAACTGTGACTACCGGAAGATGATCCTGATGACCCAGATGATACTCCTGAACCGTATCCTCCACCATAATTGCCACTGGATGATTCCACATGAGATCCAGAGCCCGATACAGTTCCTGTTAAACTGTGACTACCGGAAGATGATCCTGATGACCCAGATGATACTCCTGAACCGTATCCTCCACCATAATTGCCACTGGATGATTCACCATGATATCCAGATCCTGATGTACTCACAGTTAAACCCGCGCTACCAGAAGATGATCCTGATGATCCAGATGATATTCCCGAACCGTATCCTCCACCATAACTGCCACTGGATGATCCTCCATGAGATTCAGAGCCCGATAAACTTCCCGTTGAACTGTAACTACCAGATGATGATCCTGAGGTACCAGCTGATGATATTCCCGAACCGTATCCTCCACCATAATTGCCGCTGGATGATTCACCATGATGTCCAGATCCTGATGTACTTACAGCTAAACCCGCGCTACCAGAAGATGATCCAGATGATATTCCCGAACCATATCCTCCACCATAACTGCCACTAGATGATCCTCCATGAGATCCAGAGCCCGATAAACTTCCCGTTGAACTGTAACTACCAGAAGATGATCCTGAGGTACCAGCTGATGATATTCCCGAACCGTATCCTCCACCATAATTGCCGCTGGATGATTCACCATGATGTCCAGATCCTGATGTACTTATAGCTAAACCCGCGCTACCAGAAGATGATCCTGATGATCCAGATGATATTCCCGAACCATATCCTCCACCATAACTGCCACTAGATGATCCTCCGTGAGATCCAGAGCCCGATAAACTTCCCGTTGAACTGTGACTACCAGAGGATGATCCTGAGCCGTATCCCCCGCCGTAACTTCCATATGAGCCGCTCTGTCCTGCATGTCCGTAACCAGTTACTTTATTCTTCGAACCAGAAGAAGTAGAATGATTTAATACAGACGTTTTATGTGTCTCTTCCGAATTGTCATCATCATCTTCTTCTTCATCATCTGAATCTTCGTCAGATTCGTCGTCTGAGTCGTCACCACTCTCCTTATTACCTCCTTGATGATGTCCATAATGTCCTTCACCGTGACCTCCTAAACCATGGTTACCATAACCGCCATGTGGCCTTAAACCATGGTGGAATGAACCATGTAATCCAAATCCTTGATTTCTGTGAGATTGATATCCTCTACGCTTGTGATTCCACTCGGATTTATGCTCGTCACGGTCTCCATGATCTAATCCATGGTATTCGCCACGATTACCATGCCCGCGGATCTTGTACCCTGATTCGTAGCCTTCCCGATCACCATGGCCATTGTTGAGGTAGTCTGGACTGTACTCTTCACGGTCATCATAACCACGGCGGCTGTTAGATCCGTAACCATGCTTGTATCCTTTCCTGTAGTATTCACGTCTGCCACCATATCCTGGGGAATTGCCGCCTAGGCCTGGAAGAAATATGGCTGCTGTGCTTTTGATGGGTTTTACTACAAGACCCAATAAATCGATTTTTCCTGATACTCCGCCACCTACGTAACCTGTAAATAAATGTATTTATTTAATAACATGTGTTATTATACGGTAAACAGAAAACATAAATACTACTTGAGGTATAATTGTCGTGCTATAGCGTCATTGGCAGAATGAAATAGTAACTTTAAAAGGTAATAAAACTTTAAGAAGTGCTTTTTAAGAATTACAAGGTTTCAGAATAGCTATAAATTACTAAAATAAGACCCTTTTAGATTAAATATTACCAGGTTTTACGAGATAATAGTATTTTGACCGATTTAATTATGTCTGCCTTTGATAAAACTATATAATGACGCTGCACCCTTACGCTGCTCCTTAACTATGTACGCAAAATATATAATATTATGGATAACAAGTATATATAAAAACAAGTTTCGGACAAAACAAAGTCGTGAATCTTTTAAGATTTAACTACATTATTTGAGTGTTTTTCTACGAATTATACGTAATTAAACAAGTCATTTCGCGTGTTTTAAGTTTTAAAAAAATATTCAAAAAAGTGAATAACAACATGATTAAGGTAGTTGTATCGTGGAATGACTTTTCAAAGGATTTTAATAAAACTTCATTTAATTGCTCTTTAATTAATTATAAGACATATTGACCTCAGGTCGATTAAAATTTACCACTCCATTATTGAGAAAAACGATATTAAAGTTTTGTTATTTTAACACAGGCTCTTATGGGAAATAGTAATTTCAATGTTATTTTTATCGAATAAAATAAAAACGATTCAAAGGAATTCAATAAAAATTTAATATATTATAGAAACAGTAGTTATTAATCACATAAAAAAAAATGGAAATTATTGTCCACGCCATTACAGAAATAAAATTTTGTAAACATTGAAAATTTTTATAAAATCAAGAAATGACTGTGTATGTGTATGTGTATGTTTTATAAAATCAAGAAATGACTGTGTATGTACGTGTAGATACTATTTACATGTAGTGAGAACAGTGAGACTGTACTTTCACAAAAGTTTTTAACGAGACTATTTGACACTAACGTTTCAGCTACATTATAATTTTAGGTTGCTGAGTTATACTTTTGAGCATGACTATCACGATACAACTACCTTAAGTATTATGTAATGATAGTGATGTTTTTTCAATAATCTTAAAAAGTACTCTTAAAGAAAAGTTGTTTTATATAAATCCAAATATTGTGTACCATTTTATTTTGATTCACTTTAAATTTTACAAGCTATTTTTATATACCAAGAATTATCAACGAAACTATAGCGAATTTTCACTGAAAATCGATACATTTCTTTTTGGACTGCAGTTATTTTTTTAAAACTTAATATTTTATTAAATGCGAAGATTAAGCTTTAGATAAATTTATGCAAAAATTAAATGCGTTTATTTATTGTTGAGGACTTAAGGAGTTTGACAAATCTTACATTTCAGAGGGCATACAAAGCTAGATACAAGGAAACACCAAACAATAAGGAAAATATGTTAAAATAAAAATTGAATTTAAAAAAAACATTTAGAAGTTTAAAGCCACATGTTCAATCACTGTTTTTAGGTTTAATTTTAGATTTTAACTTTAAATGTAATTTTGAATTTGTGAAATCATGCTTCACGCGTTGGTAGTAATAATAATATAAATTATTGTATTTAATATAATTAATTTTATTTCTATATTTTTCACAAGCTGATACTTATATGTTAAGATAAAACCTTAAATTAACACTAAAACTCAGTGAATGGGAATGGGTCTTTAGGACAATAAATATTACAGCTTCCTTTACTTGGGGACTTTTTTGTCTAATACATATTATTACATAAAAAATACTATAGCTTCTTTATAAAACAACATTATCGTGTTCCTTATAGTTTATTTTAATTTGTTATTATTAGATTTATTTTTTCTATCGTATTCGTTAAAAATCACATTGACAAAATTAAAAGAAATTAGTGTATAATAATACTCCATAAGATTAAGATACATATAGGCTCTGAACACTGCAGTAAAACTATTTCAAAATGTATTTAAAAACTACACAAAATATTATAAAATTTAGTAGTTAAAAATAACTACAATAAAAACTATTAACACTGTGTTCAAAGATGGAAAAAGATAGCAAAACATTTTCTTAATAGAACATAAAAATAACATTTAAAAAACTAACTTACCATGAGGGGTAGCACTAATTCCATTTTCCTGCCACAATATTAAAACCAAAGCACAAACCAAAGTCACCACCTTCATCATGTTGAACCTCTTCTGCGAGGACACCGTGCAAGACTAATGTCTTGATCAATAGTAACCTTGTATTTATAATATCCAGGTGATGTCTAATCAACTGAAACATCAGTCTGGGTATCATGTAGTCATCAATTTACAACCAGTAATCCCAGGTTTGTGACGTCATTAACTGGTAGACATGAACTTGATGATCTTGACAAATAAACAAATGCATTTAGTAATACTTATTGTCCTAGATTAGACTAATAAAAGTTTCGCAACAGGATACATTCTTTCTGGTATATCAAAATGTCTGCATAGCTTTTAACTCACTACTACAAAAGTATTTTTACTTATCAGTAGATAAAATTCTTTGTTATTTTAAAACTTTTATAGTTTTGCATGTATTTAGATATGCACTAAATTTTTGTGTGAGGTGTACGTATTAGTTATATTTAGTTCCAGCTTCGTAATTATGCTCAACCCTAAGAGCAGTAGCACACTGGAGACGTGACTGTTTCATTACTCTGCACTAATTGGAGCAAACTAATAGGAGAACGCGTACACTTGTGACAGGTCTGCTTTAAGACAAAATGAGCTTGTGAGCCAAGTCTAAATTTCTATAAAAGTGCACTATATATTGATAAAGTTGGTTACTAGAACCTCAAATGTTCAATTATTTCTTAATAACTCCTTATATGATAGGAGATATTAACAATTAAAAAAGTCATTTTGTCTCTTTAATTATTAAAGGGATTCAACGTTGTATAACATTCCATATGCATGTGATCTCACAACCGCTGCCAACCTTACAGTTCATAAATCTCTACTATATGTATTTATATATCAAAGATTATTTACAGCTATTTGAAGGAACAATAAAATTTCAATATAATGTCTGCCGTAACAGGGTTAAATAAAATAAAAACATATTATTCTTTGATTTGACTTGATTATTTTGCTACCACCAGCTACAAAACATTACCACAGCACTGACCTACTCAACAAATAACTGACGTTAAAATGCATTTCACGTCATACAAATATGGTCGACCATTTCTAGCGCTAAAACTACAATTCAAATTTTTAATTGCTATATCTCCGTCAAGATTTAGGTATTTAATAAAATAGACACGCCAATACACATTTCAATCAACATCAATTTCAATCAACAATTGAAAATAGACATTTTAATGATTCTTTGTATTTTCTAGATATTTTAGTACAACCCTCTGTGACAACTAACATAAATTCTTCTTTTAGTGCGTTCAGATGACGAACTGAATAATTTTTGATAAAATCTTATCAGCTTTTGTAGTATAAATGATCATAATAATCATGTAATCAAGAATGTAAAAATCTGCTGATTGTAATTTTGTCATTTTACATAAAAATAGTATATTGACCTAGAGTTATGATTGGGTTTTTACTAAAACCCGCAAAACCATATATCATATATGAGTATACTTAAATTGATATGCAAATACTAAGAGATGTGGACATTGGCGTCCGCAATATAAGACAAACGGGGCACTTGAACAGACTTGTCTCAAAATCCAGAATGTGAAAAAGCTAGTAAATAAATTTTTCTTACTAATTTGAACGTGCTGGTTTCGAATATTTTGTTTATCTGCCTCCATTTTGATGATTTAAGCTTCCATCTTTTAAAAAAATTGGCGACTAAAAACGGTTTTACTTGTAATAAATCTGTACTAGTGACTTCGAAGATAAAAATAGTTATTTTCTATCTGGTAGAAGGCTCAATTTCGAACAATACAACATTTTTTAGTATATATAATAGATATTGAGCTGCTTCGCTATAAAGTGGAGCACTTTACTGAAAATAAGTAATGATTGAAGTTAAATTAATATATTGAGAAACTTTCATGCGGACGCCCATGCCTGAGGGTCAAGTCTTCTCCAATTAAGAGTTACCAAGAATTCAACGACAGCGTAAAGTTCAATCGTGACAGTTTATTAGTGCTTATTAATAAAACACGTTTCCGTTTATTTTGAAAACATATTTTTACAAATTTAAGGGAATTCTTGATGACCTTTTTGAAACAAATCGGTATTTTTATTTTTCAATCGTTAATAACGCATGGGTTATACATAATTAAAACAGTAAAATTATTTTTAAACAAACTTAATTATATGTCTACAAGATATTGTCGTAATTTAAATGTTTTAGTACCGTGAAGATAATTAAAGAACATCCTGTTGATTCATTTATTTCAGAGATGCAGGCTAATTAGTGTTTTGTAATTATTGTTTGTATCAATTTGTGGTTATTGGTTATCTGTCTATCGCGATTATCTTTCTTTTGTATCTCTGGGATCAATAAAATCTATATTAAAAACAAAAACAAACAAGGAGATATTGTAAAAACACCGATTTTGGTAGCCATTTTCTCAAGATGGCGATGCATACGAATATCCATCGACTGAAAATTTTATTTGTGATTTTAAACTGTAAAACATATCCTAAAAGTACAACTTCCGGATATAAATAATGCGTTTCTATTTCTAAACCATATTTTTAAATAAATGAATGAATAATCAATTGATAATTAATTTCTGATTGTAATCAATATGTTATTTGTATAAATACTGGTAAAATGAAACCGGTTGTATAAAAATACATTGACTACGTATGTTATTGCAGCAGGTCATCCTTGTCTGAGCAGTGACCTTGAAATCTGCTGCTGCTATCCACCGCTCTGGGCGTGGGTTACTCATTGAAAGAAATTCCAATGGATTTTCCAACTTTTATTATACCTACTTATCAAAATTGACATATCCGAGAATGCAATGTTTTTTACTAAGTATTATCTTAAAAATAATACGCAATATTTTTTCAAATCACATTTCTATTTTTGTTTACAAATTTTACGGAAGAATGCGATAAATATCTTATCGTTATAACTCGACTTATGCATTTAAATTCTTGGAATTATCTTAAAGAAAACATATATTGTGGTTTTAAAATCAATATTAAATATTAGAATGACAGCACACTAGTCTAAATATCGCTCAATGGAAATCTCTTCTTCTATTTACCAATCTTCATACGATTTTTATGAAAAGAAGTAGAGTTACCGTCACTAGTATTGTGCGAGCGAAGTTATTAACAAAAAAAACATTTTGTGGATTTTGTCAAGTGGGATGTTGATTTGAAAGCAGACGGGTTTTTAATAATTCTACAAAGAATCTCTAGAGTATAGCTGCCCTAGGCAGCTCTAGAGCTTTATTAAGTTAACTTTAATTATATAGTAGTAGTAATATATTATCCCCAAATTCAATTCTCAAAATGTGTTCGAACATCAATTAAAACAAGATATCCTTCCTCTTCTGCAGAACTTTCTTTATCATCTTCATTGGCATCTTCAGAAGGAATTACCTCGTCCAACGTTGCAACTTTTTTTGGATTAGTAGCGTCTTAAACAAACAAATAATAATTAATTATATAATTAGATATTTCAAAAAAATGTTTAATAAAACAAAATTACTGTTATGTACAATAGGGTCATCTATTTTCTTAACGGCTTCTTCAGCTTTTTCTTTTTTTGTTAAACACGTTAACAAAACACCAACATCTACGTCACCTGTATCTACTTCCACTATTTCAACTTCTTCAGAACTGGTTGGAACTTGAAAAAGAAATATTTAGTTTTATAAAAAGATGGTAAAGCGTTCTTAAAATTGTAATCAGACGCGAGGTGTAATCAGTTTTAGATCAAATGATGGAAGATGGTGAATTTTATGTTATTCGTTCCTATACATATTATAAAGAAATTTGTGAGACAGTATTTTGTCATTATATCGTAAATTTATATTTTGAGTATATCTCGCCACTGATCTCTCGCAATTTAAACTATATCTTTGTTCATCTTCTAAACTATAACTCTCACAGAAATTTTCTTTAATGCTTTTTTGTAGATGATAATATGGTCTACAACTTTTTATAACAACTTTTTCTTGTAACTTTTGTAATAAAAAAGTTATAAGCTCGAAATAAATGTAAAATTATGTGGTGTTTTAGAGTAGTACACTCTCATTTTCCAGATGGCGAACAAAAAAAGGCGAACCTCATTGATTTTGGCAGATAATGTGTCTAAATACAATTAAATTTGACAGGTAATTCAACTAGATAAAATTGATTTTATCAGGCAACTCGTATCTCTCGATTTTACGTTCCCAGCCGAGGATCCGGTAGAAGCTAAAAACGGATCTGCCCTTTTACATGATAAAAAAAATATTGCCTACCGAAAATCCTTTTATCAACGATATCTCGGAGTATTAGTATTTTTTTAATTTTTATTATTATTTCCTTACCAGTAGTGCGTTCTGTGGGAGGTTCAGAAGGAGATGTTGAAATGGCTTCAGTTGTTGAATCTTGTCCCTTTCCAACTGCACCGTCATTTTCACTAGGCGTCTTAGATTCTATAACCTCAGTAGTTATAGATTTGTCTTCTGGCGTGGAAGAAGGTGTTGGTAAAGTAATTTCAGTTGTTGAACTCACTGCCACTTCAATGACTTCAGTAGGAGTGGATTCTGTAGCAGTCGAAGCAGGAGTAGTAGAACTGATAGACACAGATTCAGTCTGGTGTTCAATTTGTTCAGGTTCTGTGACAACTATGACAATGTCATCATTCACCCCTTTATAAACAGGCACCGTACGATGAGGTCCAAATCTATAAGGTTGTCGATTTATCTGAGGCCACCGTTTCTTCATATTTTCGATTTGTTTATTGGAAACTGGTTTCCCACCAAAATGGTAATAGTTGTGACGTACATTAGGTCTAGTCCAAGGATGTTGTTTTCTCGAGGTCGTACGAGAACAATTTGTTATTGCAATTTTTGGTTGAACTATTTCTTTATGGTAATGACATTTTCGTGGTACCTGAAAGTGACGTATTCCATGGTGCAAATGTCTCCTTTCGTTAAACTGTTTTACAGTTTCTTTTCCTTTGTCTTGTCTTCTTTTAACAGTTTCCTTCCAAATGTGGTGGCGATGTACACGCTTCTCTGGAATTCAAGAAATATATTAATCAGTTATTAATTATGTAACTGAATTCTGACACCGCTTTACCTTTAAGGCTTTAAGCTTAAAATGTGTACGTATAAATTACAGTAAAGTTTCTTAAACACAGTACAGTAAACTTTCTTCTAAATTAAATTTTGTGCTCTATATTTTGCTTTATGACAAAATACTTTTTCGGGTGTGCTTTCGTCAAAACTATAATACCGTTCAAAGTCCAGCAGCAGCACTTGCCTTAGCAGGGTTAAATAAAATAAAAACTTATTATTCCTTGACTTGACTTGATTATTTCGACTACCAACAGCTACAGAACATTACCACAGCACTGACCTACTCAACAAATAACTGACGTTAAAATGCATTTCACGTCATACAAATATGGCCGACTATTTCTAGCGTTAAAACTACAATTCAAACTTTTAATTGCTATATCTCCGTCAATATTTAGATATTTAATAAAATAGACACGCCAATACACATTTATTAACATCAATTTCAATCAACAATTGAAAAATCGTCCACTAAAAAATGAGGACACATGAAATGTTAGGGTATGATTATATTTACTCGTTTAAATGCATTCTGCCAGCAACCAGCTGTGTTTCAGCATTGGTTCGCTTAAAAAGCAACGCTTATGTTAATTCTGATAAATTAACATTAGTAAACACAATTATGCAAGATACCGCTGAATACGCTTTCGTCCCGCTTCACTTCTCTATTATGATTCTTTCATTAAATCGAATGCCGTGCTGATTATTTTTATTTCTTCATTTTTCACAAACCGATAATTAATTTTACTTATGATAGATTGGCCGTTATTAACATATGTCAAGTTATATGTTATAGATTTAGACAGTATGTAGTTTGCATGCTTTTGTTTGCAACTAAAACATAAAACTAATAAACATACATATAATAATACATAAAATTGTATTGTATTATTCATTTTAATGAACTTACGACAAGGTTTCTTACATCCTTCGCTTTGGTGAAGTAAAACAACAAGAAGTACTAAACAAATAAACACTGCCTTCATAATTTTATCAATATGTTAACAACGAAGCACCAAGAACAACTAAAATCAACCATTAGGACTAACAAACAAATTAGTATCGCGGTTTTTTTAAAAGATGATGCGCATTAACGAATAAAAATTATAAAAGTGCTATCGATGGAGATAACTTGTAACCTTTCAACTTTGCAATGTTTTATAGAGGAAAAGATGATGTTATTAAAATAATGATACAGAGTCCTGATAATGTGAGTGATGTTGAGTATTTAAAAATATTAGATTCTATCACACATATAAGTTGACATACAATATTTATTATATTTATGTGAACATACGCAGAGCCGACACAATTCAACTGAATCAATTTTTCAATTGATTCACAATTTGACAAACAGCTGTCAAAAGACATTTGCGCACATTGTAGCAAATATTACATAGAAAAAAGCACTCTCACTTTTTCCAGAAGTTTCTCGGCAAATTTTGAACTTTTCTTTCCCTTTTCTTGTGCTTACCAACGAAGATAACGTAATTGATGATATACTCGTATATCTTTTTAAATATTGATTTGAATGCATCAGCTTTCAAAAATTATTTACACTTAAAAGAATATATACATTTATAAACATTTACAATACATAATTTACAACTTATAGACACTTTACAACTAATAGATTAAATTAGTTTTAGAAATAAAATCAATAAAGTTGCTTTAGACTTTCTCTGCTTTTAAATATCTGCTATATTTCTTAGGCATATTACAGCCTTGTCTGTGCGATATGTAACTTGAGCATCAAAGAATAATATGCTTTACCGTTCGGGGGTTGTTACATTGTCCACATATTGGTTAAGGTTCTATTGAAATAGGTAGCAGAATAAGAAGTATTACTACTTCCAGCTTTCTATTTAGTCCGACTCTTGTTTGCAAATTGATAGCTTCACTTTCCTTAATGTATTATCTCTTTCTTCGTTTTATTCTTCTTGCCATGAACAACTTATTACATGTTTAATTTTGTTTTTTAAGTCTGGACATGTTATAGGAGATGATATATCATTAAATAAAACAATTCCTGTATTTGCGTGTTTTCTAATATCCTAATATTATCATTAAATATTAAACCTTGCAAATCACAAGTTCAATAACGGAAGATAAAAACGTTAATGACATGACAAAACCTGGGGTTATCCTCATAGAGAATGCATTAGTATAATTACCAAGTCTGAGTGTCTGTAGAAGATATTTTTAATGTTTTTAAACCTGTGATATAACATATACAAATTCGTTGTCTCTGTTCTACGCCAACGACAAAATTGCCTTAAAATAGTCGTGTCTTCAATATACGACCTCACTCACATAAAATTTAGCAATAAAGTCTCGTTTGAACGATTTGCCCGAAGAACGACGAGTAATTGTGCTGCCATAGGTTTATATTGTCATAATGGGCTTGTGTCCTATGTCTTAATTTCTATAAAAGTGTACTATATATAAATAAAGTGGGTTACTAGAACCTCAAATGTTCAAATATTTTTTAATAACTCCTTACATGTTAAGAGATATTAACAATTAAAAAAGTCATTTTGTCTCTTTAATTATTAAAGGGATTCAACGTTGTACAACATTCCAAGTGCATGTAACATCACAATCCTTGTGTAAGGTTACCAACCTTACAGCTCATAAATCTCTGCTATATGTATTTATATATCAAAGTATCAAATATTATTTACAGCTATTTCAAGGAACACTCAAATTTCAATATTATGAAATAAAAACTTATTATTCTTTGATTTGACTTGATTATTTGACTACCAACAACTACAGAACATTACCACAGCACTGACCTACTCAACAAATAACTGACGTTAAAATGCATTTCACGTCATACAAATATGGCCGACCATTTCTAGCGCTAAAACTACAATTCAAACTTTTAATTGCTATATCTCCGTCAATATTTAGATATTTAATAAAATAGATACGCCAATACTCATTTATTAACATCAATTTCAATCAACAATTGAAAAATCGACCATTAAAAAATGAGGACAAAAGCCCATTAATTTACCTTGTATGTGCGCCTGATATAATAGCAACACTTTTATCACTTTAATAGGTGTTCGTTTCTACTACTGTATTTTTATGCTACTTGTTTTACATTCCAATGTTAAAGAACCAGTTTTAGTTTAGGATAATTGGTTTTACATACTTGTTAAATTACTCAGTCGATTTGTAGGTTCAATGCCATGCTTAAAGTGCTGTCTTGTTACATTAGCAAGTTATTATGCAATTGCTACAGCAGATATAAGATCTTATGACCCCGCAATGATGCGAACATCCTATGGACACTGACATAGCGCCGGTTCTTCGAGAAGTAGACCGCGGCGGCCGGAGACTGGGAGCTGGTGATTGGTAACGTGACCACCACCAACAAAGACAACGTAATGTTTGCGTTTGCGATTTGAAGTCCCACGCAGCACCTTCACCTACTTGCCAAATCTGCGGATCTGAGGGTCACGTGGTAGTGACAGTCGTTTGTTTATATGTGTTATTAATTGAATGTACGAATATAGATATAGTCTCCTCCAAATTAATTGTTTATAATATTACTTCATAATTGCTGTTACTGTTTTAAGTATGCTAATTTTTATAAATGATGTACTGGAAATTAAATTATTTTACACTACAGATTGAAATTTCAGGCATTACGTACAGTGCAACAAACGCTACGGGTCAAAACGATAAAATAGAAGCATATTTTCGATAATGTTTTTTGATGACACAGTTAATATATAATTATTTCTATAAATACTACATGATAAAATGACATTTGAAGAATACATTGTGAAATTTTCATAAATAAATATCAAAAAATGAGGCATTGACAGCGAATCTCCGCAGACGTCACAAAAAAAAGTAACATTGCAGTGCCACTCATAACTCATCACTGGATTTTCTGAAATCGAAAAACCAAAATGATTTCATTAGTTGATAAGTTTCCGCAAGTAATGCTGTCGAGGTTTTCATTTTTTATTGATTTTTCAACTTTTTACAGCACTTAAAAATCAAAATACCGATTTTTCATGAAAAAAATCAGGAACTTTGTTATTTTAAAATACGTTAAAATTTCAAAAGAATCGGTCCTGTAGATTTTCAGCTAGAGAGGGCACAGACTCTTAAAACACTTTGTGGGAGAAAAAAGTTTTAAAGAAAGACGAAACCAGACCAGAGAGGTGAAGACTTAAAACTCTATATCTCCGACAGTTTTACTCCAATCGACTTCAAATTTTTACACAATAAACTTAATATGTTATACAATAATATAAATAAATTAAAAAAAAATGAAAATAAAAAAAGTTGAAACCTTAGCCAGCACCTCATTTTCATTAAAAAAATGCAAACCACTTTAAAAATCTTGTAATAATATATTAATTTATATGTAACATTATGTAATCTTGCACAAAAGGCTTTATTAATGTCAGAAAACATAAATTTATGTCGATTTTTTTGTTGTGTAACCTTACATTAGATTAACCTATAAAATGTTATGTACAGGTAAAATATACGTTACATATACGTGACTGTGTTAAGCGGGAGCTATCTCTTATGGTATTGCTGATGATAGTCACCTTTATCAACATGTAGTTCAGTTTTACAGAAATTAGAACGTTCTTATTGTTTCATTATTCTTGTTGCTAAATTTCAATTATTATTTCACGCTCAAATTCACATCGCACAAAAAACAAAGAAGCAGTACATTAATATGAAACGCAATGATCTTGAAATTCAGGCATATTTCACAATTCCGGCAAAACCAATCTTTGTTACTTATAAATAAATTCATAAATTATATAATTTAGCAAAAACATTGAGCGCGGTTATAAACCTTAACCGAGTCATTTTAATTCACAAATAGACCTAATTTAGACAAGGTTAAAACATTGGTTTCCGTTTTATTCAGAAATATGTGAAATTTTGAGGTTAGTTTTATAAAACCGGAAAGGTCACGCATCATAGACCGTCGCCGTCGCCGTCTCATTCGCAAACCGATTCATCCGACCCGATCCGTCCTTCTGTGAAACCCACTCTGATCCAAAAAGAGTTTTACTTTCATTATTTAGGACATTGTTTAAGTATATTTGAGAAAATCTCTCGGTATATAAACACCTGACAAGACGATATTCGATACAGTAACAATTGAACAACGAACGTTCTTAAACAAGTTTCTTAAAGACCGAATAGTGTGTGACGTGACATAGTTTCAACAAAATGAAGGGCTTCACATTAGTGGCGATTGCTGCAACTTGTTTAGTTGCAGTTGTGTATGCAGAGGAGAGTGATCTGGTCAATCAAGATGCTGCAGGTGAGAAAAAAAATTTGAAAACGAATTGTAATCATTTTATTAAAGGGAATGAGCTTGTGTCCTCATTTTTTAGTGGTCAATTGTTGATTGAAATTGATGTTAATATTGTTGAGTAAGTCAGTGCTGTGGTAATGTTTTGTTGCTGTTGGTAGTCGAAATAATCAAGTCAAGTCAAAGAATAATAAGTTTTTATTTTATATAACCCTGCTATGGCAGACATAATATTGAAATTTGATTGTTCCTTGAAATAGCTGTAAATAATATTTGATATTTTGATATATAAAAACATATAGCAGAGATTTATGAGCTGTAAGGTTGGCAGCGGTTGTGATGTCACATGCATTTGGAATGTTGTACAACGTTGAATCTCTTTAATAATTAAAGAGACAAAATTACTTTTTTAATTGTTAATATCTCCTAACATATAAGGAGTTATTAAAAAAAAATTTAACATTTGAGGTTGTAGTAACCCACTTTATCAATATATAATACACTTTTATAGAAATTAAGACATAGGACACAAGCTATACAAACACTATTTCGATATTTGTATTTAAAAAAAAATTAAATTATTTTATTGTACAGCAGTCCAACAAGACGGTGGGGAGGCGGCCCGAGAAGCGCGTTCCCCCTTAATCGAAGATGATGAGTTCAGACATAAGCACAAGAAGCCCTACGGTCGTCCAGGAGGCTACGGCTTATTAGGAGGCGGTTATGGAGGTGGTTATCCAGGAGGTTATGGCGGTTATGGTGGACATGGAGGTGGTTATGGCGGAGGTTATGGTGGTGGTTACGGAGGCGGTCATGGAGGTGGATATGGAGGATACGGAGGACAAGGAGGGTACGGAGGATATGGTGGACAAGGAGGGTACGGAGGATATGGAGGACAAGGAGGCTACGGAGGTATCGGTGGATACCCTGGTGGAATTGGAGGTGGTTTTGGAGGACGCCCCGGCGGTTATGGCGGTGGTTACGGAGGAGGGTATGGAGGACGTCCTGGTGGATTCGGAGGTGGTTTCGGAGGACGTCCCGGCTACGGAGGGGGATACGGTGGTGGCTACGGAGGAGGTTACGGAGGTGGATATGGAGGAGGCCCTGGTGGATAGTAAGTTACTACTAAATTTTACATAAAGCGTATAAAATATAGTATTTATAATATTGCTCTACATTTTGATACATTGACACATTTACTTAATGATTACATTCATAACCACTAATTAAATTCAAATTCTTTCAAATTTATTGCACAAACTCTCTCTTTCAAACTGGTTTAACAAGATTGTTAGGCCTACATATATAAAAGTGAAAGTGATATTATAATTTTAGAAGTGTCCTAAATGCAAGTGATACTGCAGCACTTAAAACCTTAAAACAATTACTGTTTTTTACTAATTAAATTCTTTAATAATTATTTACCAGTAAATTAACGCCTGATATTATGCAACTATTATATCACCTGCAAATTTTTTTTTTTAACAATTCTTTTATTCTTTGCAGCTTCTAAAGGACTTCAACACCTGCAAAAACACCAAATTTATATCACACATATTTAATGCCATTGTTTCATAATTTATATCATTATTTATTGAATATTTTGTATCAACAAAAATGTCATCACCTAAATTAAAGTTTATAAACAAATTAAATACATAAAATATTTTAAAATTTAAATTGTTGTTTTTTTTCGTTTATTTATGTCAATGAATTGATATGTGTCAAAACGCGCTAATATTTGCTAATTGACTGGCGAATTCAGAAACCTATATTTCGACATTGATGACGTCACTAAATTTATTAGAAATAAATGTTTTACATAACTAATAAATACACAAAAAGATGATTATTCAATGATATTTATCGAATAGAGTCTAAGTTGATAATGATTGAATAAGTTGCTCTCTCCTGCAACGAGGTCAAAAACTTGTAGCTGTTTCTTTTATTATTACTATTTTTTTTTTTTTTTTTTTTTTTCAAAAATAAATACATTTGAACAGTTGAAATACAAGTTTTGTTAACACAGCCTCAAACGGTACAGCCAACAGATGCTGGGACATTGTTTAAAATAAAATAGAGAGTGGTCGCTTTGGTCCGGCAGCAACTCCATCGTTGTGGAGATCTTAAGAGATATCAACAGACAGCGGTGGCAGCAGCAGTTGCCGTTTTGCCACAGCGGTGTAAATAGTGTCAGCTACAGTGTTCTTTAGTTTTGTTTAGTGACGTAGTCAATATAAAACGAAGATTACCATGGCGATGATGACGTTGCGGATGGGTGCGTTCCTCCTGGTCCTAGTGCTGATCGTAGTGACCTCTGCACGTGCCCAGGAGAAGAAGGAACTCGAGAGAGGAGCGCTACGTAAGTTAAATCACGTTTCGTTTTCTGAATCACTGTCCAACATGGCTTTAATTTACTCCTAATAACTCATTTCTAGTTGTTTACTTAAATAATTTAATCTCTCTTATTATTTCACAAGTTTTTAGTATGTTTATGAATAATTAAATATCATTCCCACTCACTGCTTTAATTTAATTTTGTATTTAATTTAAATTGTTTAGCATATGGCAATACGCGTAGTCATTCACAGTACCATTTCTAATTTAAATTATTTTTTAAGTTTTCTTAGTTTTTTTAGAACCTAAATTAAGAAAAACTGTATTATATTATAACCTCCAAAATGTGACAATCTGTCAAATAAAACTAAAATGCAGTAGGATTTACTTTTAAAAGAAGTTTAATGTCAGTCTTTGAATAATATAGAAGTAAAAACAATTTCTATTACTATTTCCTATTAAAAATAGCAATTTTAATTATTTCACATACAATTTTAGATCGAACTGTCAACATTTATATTACTAACGATGCATACGTAACAACTAAATTAAATTAACTTAAATTAAAACACAAATGTGAAAGGAAAGAAACGAAAACCTGAAATCTAAATTACAATGATAAATAAAAACAGTAAATTAAATATCAAAATAGTGGGGTTGATATATAAATATAACGTTAAAATTATAGAATATATACATTTTCTGTATTTTAAATTCTGTTTTGGACATTTTTGAAGCAAACAAAAGTGGCAGCTGTTATCACTAAACATGATTGTTTGACCTCTCTATGTTACGAGTCAAAACAGTCGCAGTTTTTACAATAGTATCGATAAGTATTCTAACGCAGTTTGTTATATAACAATTGCATCCTTTATTTACATATTGCAAACAACTAATTGTAAATGTAAAGGAGACAGACACAGCGACACTCACTACTGTGTTTTCGGGTTTAATTCCCGGACCATTTATTAATATGATTATATAAGAAATACAGGAGACCCAAGGTCTACACGCTATGTAATCTTTGACATATGGATGGCACCACTATTATAAAATCCATATGATTTTTAGATAGCACCAACCTTCAAACGATATGTGCCAAAATTTCATAACATTCCGAGTATTAGCTTACGAGTTACAGAAGTTTCTGTTTCTAAAACAATGGAAAATCTAAATTTCGTGTGTTGCTCTAATAAAGCATTGCTTTTAATGAGAAAAATTACCGTTTAAGCAACGCAATGGCTTAATAAGTGTTATTCCGACTCGGTATTTTCCCCATTAAAAAACAATTTGTTTAATCTGAAAAACCTTATTGAGTTTATAAACAAAACCAATTTAATCATGTTTATAAGTAGTAAATTATGAATTATGTATTGTAAATGTATATAAATGTATATATTCTTTTTAAGTGCTAATAATTTTTAAAAATTGATGCACTCAAATAAATGCTTTGTCCATTGTTTTGAAAGTTACAAAAGTACCGTCACTAAAACCGCTGTAACTCATAAAGTAATGATCGGAATGTTATGAAATTTTGACACATATTGTTTGAAGGTTAGTACTATCTAAAATAGTAGGTTCCATCTATGTGTTATCGTGCGAACTTATTAAGTCATGTGTTAAAATAAGTTTGTAGGTGATAGAACTAGAATCAGAAATGTACTCTTATTATAATTTTTAAATAATAGGAGTACTAAATATTTCTTTCCGTTTTAAAATCATTACATATGTAAAATGAATTCAAAGTTATGCATTAAGTGAATGGTGTTCAAACTAATAACAAGGGAACTCGTATAAATAATTTATAGATGTGGATTTGAGATTTATTGATTGGCTTAGTCACTAGTGGCTGGTTTATTCATGCTAATGTGTTCATTTTAATTCATTTCCGCATTTGACAATGACAAAACAATGAATTATACGTATGAATAATAACATAGCCACTTAAAACTTTGTTACGAATGGCTCTTTATCTTAATCTTGACAAGATATGTTTTATACAGTAGCTATGTAGAATTTACCTAAGTTTTACAATTCGAAAACCACAGTTAAAGTTTCTAAACGAAATTTTTGGACTTTTCTTGAGTTTTTTTAAATATCTTGGCATTAGATGGTTCTAGTGCTTTCGTATTTATTACCAATCTTAAAGAAGACAAAATTTTGAACAAATTGTGCCTTCACAATTTCACTCTAAACCCAATAACAAGCTAACGACAAATATATCGTAGTTTTTGGATCACAGAAAATTCCTCCGAATTAAACACGGTTTGTACTACTGGCCTCAATGTAAACAAGTAGAAAAGAAATCTAAAACCAGGCCTTTTGCGGAAGCCAGATATTGTATTAGCGATATCTATTACTTTATGTCAATGTGGTGAAGAAGGAACTTTGGATCATATTATATTTAAATGCACTATTTATAGTTTAGAAAGATCAAAATTCAATAGTGATATATTAGATGTGATTAAAACTTTTCCTGTAAATACTAAATTTTTGTTAAGTGATTCAAAATTAATTAGTGAATTTTAAACTACCTTGATCTTTATTGAAAAGACCCAGGGCCGGTTATTTACATGAAATTATTTAAATATCAACCCTATACTTATAAATATATATATTGTGTTGTTCTAATAGCCATATTTATAACTTAATATTTCTTCCAGCTGCCTACGGATCAACTTACGATGAAGTGGTCGTCGAGTCTTCGCTGACAGTTCGGAAAAAAGATCCAAATCGAGTGTCACGTACCAAGAGGATGCTACTGAACGATCCTTATTTACTACAACGATTTAGAAGACAATTGGGAAGGAAATCTGCATATCCAAAATTGTAGGTGAAACGTAATAGCAATTGAACACTTTTGTAATTTAACAACGCTTTTATCTTAATTTTCAAAATAACATCATTATTTATAAAAAATTGTAAATTAATATTTTTTTTATATTTCTTAAAATAAACTTGCCTTTCTACAGACTATAGAAACTTTGTTCTTTTCTTTATTGTAGTACATTATCCTATTCCTTTTTTATTATACTTTATGCTATTAATTATAAAATTATCCTTCTTATTTAAATCATAAAAAATACTATATAAGTCAGCAAGTATATTTAGTTGCGTTCAGAATTAAGCAGGCGTTATTTGAATAAATAAATTTCACGTATTTTAAACTCATCCATATACAAACTCGTATATTGGTTTTTGGGAAACGTATTACAACCTAACGTTGTTGGTATCACGTACATTTGTTTACATTACTTTGTCTCCGACATCTGGTGGATAGTTCGACGAAATGGTCATTGAGTAATTCTTCGAAATATATTGAATTTAATAAAAAAAAACACACACACAGTGTAAATGTATGTATCTCTAATTAGTTTAGCTTTTAGTAATATTGACTTGTCTAGACTACTCGGGGCTCAACCCAATGGTTAATATAGCTCTAATTATACTACTCTGTAAGATATTCTAATTATTTTTTAATTAGTCTAAGTATTTTATAATTTATTAGCAAAGAAAAGTTTGGTTTAAAGGAATACGATGCGTCATTCTTTTTGCATAAGTAAACAAAATAATACATCGCACATTGATTGTGTACATAGTTAATCGTAAACTTATTAGGCAGCGCTGTGGTTCACATATATGAAATAACAACATCATAAATATTGCTAGCATAGTAAGAGGTCATCGGTGATAGGATTTAGCATCGGAAATAGGTTCAATAAATTAAATACCATATTTATATTTATAAATATATTGTTTAAGCGATTGTTTTCATTGTGCGATAATGTACTAGTAAAATGACGTCAGGCAACGTTTGATTGCGTAGAAACAATCTCAAATTTATACCTCAATTCAAAATCTTTTAAACCAGACTTTTAAATCAACTGTATTACAGAATTACGGATTTATTTCCGCGCTATCTTTTTCGCAGTACAGTTTAGCCTAAGAAAGAGGCGTCTAAAACATTTCTTCGACCAATTTTTTTGCTTGTGTAGATAACTAAACTATACTGTTAACAATCAAAAGTGTTGCCAGAGGTGGGGGTTGTCAATAGCATCTGTTAACGTTAATATTTGTTGTTAAAAATTTATGCAGTCTAATTTGTTTAACAGGTTAAAAAAATTGTAGTTTTAGAATTAATTCACTGAGTATTTTATGTCTGTTACCTGACATATAGAAAAATTATGATACGAAAAAGTTTAAATGCGTCATTACTATGCAAAAGCAGTATAAAATAACAGTCAAAATCAAAATCCTAAAACACAGAAAGTTATTTATAGTTTGCAGACATTGACAGCCGTGGTTAACGACTGTTGTTAGTCATCCGAAGAGGGCAATGTCACCGAAGAACGACATTGGTTGATGACGCACTTTGTCTACGCAAGGAAATGTACCCGTATAAAATTTGTGATTAGTTCGAAGAATATTTGATCCTGTGTAATTTATTTAAGTTGAAGACTTCTTTAGAATAGACCAGTACCGTTGAATATAAATTTGTAAATAATATATTATACAGCTGATTGAAAAATACCATTTATCAACAGGATATTTGGAAATAAAGCGGGGTCTGAATACAGCAACGCTGCCGCAAATTCACAGATTTTACAGACTCCTTTTGGAGGTGGATCATCTTCGTCAGGACAAGCTGGGGCACATAATGTGTACTACTCTCCGCAGGGTGACGTCAGTGCTAGCCAAGCTCTTGCTGGGGCACAAAGCTTTCAAACTAATGGTCCTGTATCCTTTGGAGCATCATCTGCTAACTCAGCAGCTCAAGGAATTAAATTCGGGCCAAGTGGGATAGTAGGAAATGCAGGATTCTCTGGGAGTCAAAGCTATAATCTACCTAATGGACAAACGTATAATTTTGCTTATTCTAATGGGTTAACCTTTGGGTCTGATGGAAAACCTAGTATTTCTAGCGGGTTTTCGCAACAATTTTCCAACCCTGCTGCAGCAGCTGCAGCTTAGATATTGTAATTAAAAAATTACTAGACCAAAGCACAGGGTTCTGATATAGATGAATTCGTTTGTTCATAGGAAGTGTTAGTCTTAAATTTAGCAATTAAAACTGTTTAAATTAGATCTGTATTTACTTATATTTTGCTGTTACATAAGTATTAAAATTGTTATTGTAAAAATTCATTCTTTATTTATTATCTTATGGTAAGTTATTCCCACTAATTTCCCGCATAATTACATAAATATCTCGCTAGAAGATATATCTATAATTTAATAACACAACAAATTGTGCGTAAATAAACATTCTCACGTGCAACGACGTGTTTTGCATCCTCCGTAATCTCCTGCATTGTGACGCATCACAAGTACAACATTCTAAAACTACAACAACATAAAAAGAATATTCAATGTTGTACAATATTTTTATTAATACTCGTATATTATTACTTTTAAAAGAATTTTTTTAAATTATTCCACGGACAAAGACATTCTGGTATTTTATGTTTATCATATTTTTTTCTAAATAAAATAAATAATTATTGTAACACCTACACTTGGAAGAACTCCTCGTGCCTGTGATACCACGTCGTTTGAAATATGTATGCGAAATAGTAAAAAACCTAACAATGCGGCAAATATTTATAAAACATGGGATATGAAAATACATAACCTCACATTCTTGGCTATGATATACTTGTGCTATGGCTAGGAGTGTAAGACGAAACGGTATGTTCGTTCCCAGGGCGTAGTTATGATGATTACGCGGGGTTACCTGCGTTAGCTCTTCATTTGGTGTCGTAAAATACGTATACAGGGTGTCACAGAAGTCGATGTCAAGCCGGAAGTGGGTCATAGACCAAGTCGTAACAGTTATCAGAAAAATATTTAAAATATCTAAGTTAAATATTGCCATTTAAAAAAAAACGAGAAAATATGTACCCTGTGACAGTTTTTTCACTACTGTTGCTACAAATCTTAACTTTTAAAAAAAATATTTTTGGTATGTGATCCTGAATAATGTTTCTGTAAACTCTTGCCTAAAATATAAAGCCAACAGCTTCAGCTTGGAAGAAATTGTCACTTTTTGGCCAACCAAATATTCAAAATTAATTCTTCGCTCAAATTTGAGCGACTGTACTGAAAAAATGTACTATGCGAGTTTGGCAAGTAAAATTAAAAGTTGGCGCATTTAACAAGGATTCCAAAATGGTATGACACTTGCTAGAATATCTCTTAAATTATAGGCAATTTCTTTCTATGCAAAGTAACCCAGATTTGAACAAATTTTTCTTACAGCGGATAAATTCATCTCTGTTTATATGCAGTAATTAACTAGGCCAAGAATGGTACTGTTGTATTTTTACTGAGATTTTTATACCGTGACGAGATTTTTTTAATTCTGTAACGAGGAATCGAATCCGTAACGATTCGACTTCGATTCTAAATCGAATAAGATTATTTTGAATTGCACAAAATTTTATTATTCAAATAGAACCACGCCTAAGGACGCTACTGTTTCATTTATGTACATTATGCCACTTAGAATTAATGTTCATTGTAAAGCGTCCACCAGGTGGACATTGGGTATCCATAAAACGTGCTACGCACTGCCCAGGCCCAGGCCCAGGCCCAGGGTTTACGGGTACACGGGGGCCCATCAGTATGCAATGGGCGGAGCCGGATCCGTGTAAGACGCTGCGTGAGGGACTGCGTGTACTTTTGAGACTTGTTCAACATGTGTATGACATCTTATTTTATTGATAATCGTGAGTGGGATTTTGAGCTACTATTTCACACTTAATTTAACACCGGCTTGAAGACAATAAACTTTTTTATAAGGAGAATACACACACTAAAAAAAATACGATAATTTTGTATTTATTTTCAGCTAAAAATGGCTAGCATCTAGCTTCTACTAACTCCTTATGTGTCATAGAAACAGTTTGGAGACAAGAAAGATATAAAAGACAACCAATGTTTTGTCACCGTCCTTGAAACTATGAAATACAATATCTTTTTCTATAAATGAGTATTATTCTTAAAACTAATCTGAACTAAATTCAATTTTTGGAAAAAAAAATTAAAAAATGAATAATTAAAAACATAACAATACTTCATTGCTTACTTAGGAATACTATTGCAGACCCTTTATTGATTTACTGTATTAAAAATGTAGAAAAAGACATGTTTAGAAAAATTATTTCCAGAACAATTAAAGTGAATCAACGTGGATGCCTCCAGAGAGCCTGCTCTGCATAGAATGCATTTTATAATTCTTTTTCCAACACCGCTTAATGCATTAACCGTAATATATATCAAAATTTGTTGGGGGTTCCAAATGATGGGTAAAAATTTTTCACAAAATGATTATACGTTATTGCTTACAATTAATACTCCTAAGAACTAAACTAAGTACAGCCTAAGAGTTTAAAGTGAGATTGTGGATAACATTTTACGAATTTTTGCTTACATACGTTTGGGGACCTTGTAGCCCGGGAGCTCCGTATCATTGATACGACAGATACGGCGGTAGCTACGCCACTGATCGTAATCAAATGTAATCAACTTTGTTGAAACAATTGTATAACTTAAAAACAATAATCGAATGTTTTTAAGTTTTAAATTGTACCGGTTACTGTAAAATATAGAATTTAACTAGCAGCAAAGTAGAACAATACTGTCTTAAATCATTTGCACTGCTGTCAACACCAGTTGAATACATTGAAGAAACAAAAACAAGGTTAAGAATTTTGTCTGAATAGGTATAAGTATTTTGAAGGCTGAAATGTATATTATTCTCTGGATTAACTCAAGGTTGACTAAGTTAAAGCACAGGACCCTCAGCATACATGAATAAAATGAAATAGCTTAATCTAAATCGGATCATACAGGTCTCAACTTGTTCCATGCTTTTAAACATAAAATAAACAACAAAGAATTACCTTGATATTATTGTTGTTGTTGCACACTTCTTGTGGGCAAATGGTACAGGTACTTAAACCATAACGAACTGTACATTGTACATCCAACAAAAGAGGGGGCTCTTCCAGCATTCTTAAATGTAGATTTCCATCTTCTATTTCTTTCAAATTCAAGATAACCTTAAAATGATATTCACAAACTATTACATAACTTTAGATTTAGATTACCATCAATTACAGCTGTATGCAAAATGTTTTGTTTAACATTTTAGTCAACTAAACACTACTTTGTTTGACTTCTAATCATGACCGAGACCTAATAAACTAAACGCTAGTTTTATTTGACATTTTTATGTTAGTTACATCAACCGTAAACACTTTACATATATATAACATCTGTATTAGGTGATTACACAATGACTCATTCTTAAAACTAAGCAACCAATTGTATAAATATATTTAAAATCACAAACACTTTAATTAGAATTTGTTAATCACTTAATTTTTAAGATAAAGTACCTGTTGTTATTATTTTTAACTGACGGATGACATTTATGACAGTGTTATGAAAAGCAATGCGTGAGCGATTTGCGAAGACAGCGCTCTTGCTACATAAACGGCAACCTTGCGAAACAAGAATATTCAAATTCAAATATATATCAATATTTTTATTAATACATTAAATATATTATATTTTTATATTAAGTACTCTGTAATGCGCCTGTAATTTTAATAATGTGTGGCATGCGTCATTAAAGTCAGACGTTGAATAATTTGATGATCAGTTTAGCCAGATGGATAGAGACTTGTAAAGATATTCAGCATGCGATTAATGATTTGGGAATATCCCATAATTTACGCACAGTTTGACATTAAATATAAACAATGGATGTGCGTGCCCAGGACAAGCGCGTGCCAACAAAGTATTTCCAAAGTTAATTATAAGGAGGGACAAGAATATTTGTACAAAAATTTGATTTTATGGCCATCTTTAGTTTTGATTGAAACTATTACAAAGAAATATTAATATCCATAATTTAAAAAAAAAATAACAAAAACGCGGAAGTAATTCTAAACATGTTTACTAAAAACGTAGGTAAATGGTTTATGATCTTTGACGTATATTTGCATATTTACTTTGTACTCGTAAAATTACCAAGGAATGTTTTAATAGAGGCCTCGATAATTACATTAATTGCTTATTAAAATTACTAAAGTGTAGACAATTAAAACACTGAATGTCACATAATATTATGCGGTGAACAAAATGCGTTTGCTTGAAGTTAGGAGTGGTCTGCAAATTGTAAATTATATGACAACCTGTGCTATGAATAAAGTGATGTGTTATTAGCTTAGATAGGGTGTATCAACAGGAACTGACTGATTTAAATATGTCGCACTTTTGAACAGGTGTCACTTAGACGTTTGAAATTTCTTATGTATAGTCTAAAGACATGGGAAATTAGTTATAGAACGTTATCTCGAATAGAACTTTACCTTAGATCACGATAAAGATAAGGATAAGATTTTAGTAGCAAAAAACTTCGCTGCCTAACGGGAACCTTACAGGGAAAACTTGATAGGGTTCTAGTGAGGAGCCTGATAGGGTCCTAGTCAGAAACCTGAAATTTATTAATACAATTAAAAGCAAAATTTCATGTAGGTTTGGGAAGTACAGGCATTTATACTCGCGATGCTGCATAAGAGTGTAATAATCATAAAAAGCTTTCATGGTGGTATTTCTAAACGCACTTTTAACAAAATTAATAATCAAACTTAATAAAACCATAAAAATTTAATGAAGTGTGTAATTGAGATCTTGCATAGAATATGTTACATATTTTGCATATGTAATTAGTTGCAAATAAGCGAGTCCGTGGCTTATTAGAGCTGCAACTTGGTCCCACAGATGGTGTTGTTAGTGGACAAGGTCAAACCGCGAATCGTGAAGCCTGACAAGCACGAAGTGTGCTTTGAGATACAAATTACAGTCATTATGAATTTGTATCAAAGAATTTGTGGAGTAATTCTCATCACTTAGTTTTATAATTGAACTCTAAGGCATATTCCATTCCAAAATTTTCCCTCGAAACACAGTTACATGTATTTAAGGTTTATCTAATTTAACAAAAGTTACGTAAATGAGTTTGTTTAATTAGTGATGCCATCAGAAACCCCTCCCCCTCTTCTAAGGTGCTTTGTCAGATGTTAAGTCATCAAAATTTTGGGCTGTTTTGTAAAAAATTGAAAAAATGAATAAAAAAAGAAAAACTTATCAACTAATGAAATCATTTTGATTTTTCGATTTCAGAAAATCCAGTAATGAGTTATGAGTGGCACCACAATGGTACTTTTTTTTGTGACGTCTGCGGAGATTCGCTGTCAATGCCTCATTTCTTGATATTTATTTGTGAAAATTTCACAAAGTATTCTTCAAATGTCATTTTATCATGTAGTAATTATAGAAATAATTATATATTAACTGTGTCGTCAAAAAACATTATCGAAAATATGTTTTTTTTATCGTATTGACCTTAAGCAAGTTGAATTTTGCAGACTTCGTTCAATTTCTATGTGAGAGGTACGGAATACATTTTAGAATTAGCTTGTTGCAAACTAACAAGCACCCTAAAAGCTTCAAGATTTTATAATCCTTGAAAAAGTATTCTCCTAATAAATTTATAAGTATATTTGTTATACAAAAAGCAGTGAAATAGTTCACAATACATTGTTTATTAGATAAAATCATTTACGTAAGAGGTAACTTTGGTTATGTTAGATAAACCTTAAATTCACGTAACTGTGTTTAACGGGATAATTATTTTTTTGCTTTTTTATGCATGAAAATGTAACAATCGCTACAAACGCAGGCAGTAGACTTCAAGAACTAAAAACATTATAAATTGAAGCCTGTGGAATAAATTAGGCAGTGTTACAACTTGGGATGGGCATAATTACATAATTAACACCTTTCAGCCGTCAAATTGTACTCGTATGAGATAACACACACGTACAGATAACATCAAATCAAATAACTGGCGAATCACCATCTAAAATCTAATTAAAATGATCAACATGTCGTAGTTAAAATGGCGGCTCAGACGTGATTGGCCCCGCGTTTTAGACAATACATAATTTGGAACTGCAGTAGAATAATTTGTAGCCTGTAACTCAAAATAGAATCAGCATAGGAAGTCTGTATATAGCTAATTGATGAGCTGGATTAAAATTAAATATTCCTTGACCTTGGTATGATGTGTCGTTCGTTTCCTATGTCAGTTTCAATTTTTTTATAACCAAATTTAAAATTTGGCGCGTGGAATATATATGATTTTATAATGATGCCATTAAAATATTTGAATTTGATAATTTTGTAATGTAAATACGTGTTTTGAGTTTGTAAAATATATGTCCTTAGTTTAGCTGTTATCTTTGCGATGGATCAACTGTTTTGTTGCAGCTGGCAATCCTTTCTTTTGCTAAGTTTAACACAATTTGCTATGGATTCAGTAACAACTGTCTTTTATCTTTTCAAAAAATGTTTTTAATTTCTAATTATAAGTGAAACTTAGCACAATAGAAGCGAAGACTAAATATGTATATCAGTCACAAGCGAGCCAGGTTTTTCAACTTTTGGACGCATTGTTGTCTGGTTTTCAATGACACAAGCAATAATCAAATGCGTCATTTAATAGACGTCAAAGAAATCGTTGTCAATGCATTAGAGTCTATCTTTCTCACTTCTCTTTTGTCTGCAGAAACTATCTGATGTACGCCTAACGATTTATTTGCAGTCGGCATTCTTATCACCATTGTTATATTAATACTGATCGTAATCTGTCATGTCGGTAAAGTCGTTGACTGTTTGAAGACATTTCCAGAAATTTTGATAAAATCTATATTTGTAGAGGGTTAATGAACTATGATTTCTTATAATAAGACTGAATTTAAGAGAACTCTGCAATGTGCAATGAATAAACAGCTTGGTCGAAATCTGAACGAAATTTGAACGAAAACACATCAAACTCTATCACTTTATACGAACTCATTGATACTCCACTCAGACTTAGACTTGGATATAGATATACTTGGTAGTTATGGATGATATAATATCGATCTTAGGGCTACTGTACATGACAGCTTCATTTGTAGGTTGCATGCAAGCCTCAAATAAAGCCAGACGTATTCTGCATCTCAGTTCTGCACACGTATCGTCATACAAGCTTTATGCAAGCTACAAATAGAGTCATTTCTCTGATGTTTAGTATTGAGAAAGTACGTTTTTTTATTGGGAAAATGTCAAGTGATGAAAAAGATGTGATTATAGCATACGCTTTTATTAGAAGACGACGAATCAGACATAGAACGTATTGGCTTCATCCATACATCGAAAAGAACATTAACCGCAGATTGTTTGTTGCTGCAAGAGAGTTATCAGTATGTCAATCAGTATACCGAATGACTATTATTCAATAATATGAACAAAATGGGCTTGTGTCCTCATTCTTTAGTGGTCGATTTTTCAATTATTGATTGAAATTAATGTTAATAAATGTGTATTGGCGTGTCTATTTTATTAAATATCTAAATGTTGACGGAGATATAGTAATTAAGAGATTTATGAGCTGTAAGGTTAGTAACCTGTAAATTTGTCAGAGTTCTGTCAAGAATATATCTCTTTTACGCTCTGTTGTATAAAAGAGATAGTAAGTAGCAGTTGTGAGGTCACATGCATTTAGAATGAGTACAACTTTGAATCCCCTTAATAATTAAAGATACAAAATGACTTTTTTAATTGTTAATTGTTTAATTGTTGAAAGCGTACAACAAGCTGTAAATGACAAATGAGTTATCAGAGGATGATTCAGTATTTCAATCAGTAAACGACTATTATTCAATTTGCTGCGTCATTTAAAAGAATATTACGTCTATACGTTGTGCAGTACGCTAGAGGTATGACACGTTGCAGCTTCGTGAGCAGAGCCTCCTTTGTTTAAATGTGCTAGCTACAAGAAAGCGTACAACAAGCGGTAAATCACTAAACCGTGCGCATAAAGTGACGCTACGTAGACAGTAGGCCTTAACAGTAACATATATATGTAATATCTTATATTAATAATAAAATAATAATCTTATGTACATGTACATGTCAATGTGTCCCCATATTAAATGGCATATAATACGTGAGTTTTCTTTAGTCATAAATATAATTATGAAGTTTATCAATAAAGATGTAATTAGTTACAGCAGCGAGTTATGAATGAAAACAAGCGCACGTAATTAATTGCACCGTATACACCTGCTCCGTACTAGCAAGCAGTGGCGTACTGTAATGGGGACCTGAGGCGAACTAAATATCTTTTTCTTTTTATTTAGCGGCCATGCGAAATCTATTGCGTGTAGCAACAATTGTCTTCCAGCATGTTTCAAATACCTTTTTCATTTTAGCACTCACGTGAAATCAATTGTATCTAATCATAATTAAACGGAAATTTTGGGGCACATGCTAAGCAAGAGTTTTAACAACCCCTTGCCTTTCAAATTCGATACGGTACTGCTCGTAAACAAACGAATGAATGACAAGCATTAAAAGCAACGTATTCAAACTTTCGTTAATAAATGTTTCATTTATTATAGAAGCATTTTATACTGGTACATATTTCTAGGTTGCTAATACCGTTGAATTAACTCTATTTACTTTACTGTGACAATCAACATAGTTGAAATTATGAGAGACAACGTCACTCTTTCTTAAAAGAGATTATAAGAGCCTTTTTAGTTAATAGAGTACAAAAAAGAGTGAGACAGTACTTTTCAAATGTATCGTTGATTTATACGACACAGCTTGTTTTAAACATGAATCACCGCCAAACTCTAGAAATTTGAACTATAATTATTATCATATGTATTCTAATAGAAAGTTTCATAAAAGAAAACAAATTTTATCTTGATTTAGTTATCCAAAGTTAAGCATATCCAAAAGTTTCAAGGGCGCTATATTTATTTAATGTGTTCTTCCATAAAAGTATCACATAAAGTTAAAATATAAAATTTCTTGAAAAGCAAGATTAAGTTATATTGAAATTAAATTAAGGGGCACCCAATTATATTTCCAGCAGGTACAAGACTTAACTGTTAGCTTATGAATGTGTCAAATATGAATAAATGAAAAACTGAATAAGTGAAGAATTTCGTTTTCAATTTAAGTTGAAAGTATTAAATTTGCTTTTAAAAAAGCTTCACTCCAGAGAGCGTGGCCTAGAACAGTGTGTGCATGTCTACACCATTAAATAATTATGCACATAATCAATCGATAATCACAACATTATAAACAGATTTAGCACGATACGCATGTTTACCTGAATAACATAAAATATAATGAATAAAAAATAATCGAAACCACTAGGCGTGTAAATAGATGGTCAACCTTCCATGGAGGATCGATCGTGATGACCAGAGACAACACATGATCCATTTTAAGCAGTATAATGACAATCCAAGCTGCTCCAACTGTTACAACTGCTGATAAAAGAAGTAATCATTGTTATAAACCAAAGCACATCGTCTGACAACGCTCGAATCCTTTTCGCACTCGTAATTTAACGTGAAGTTTGTACACCTGTTGAATATTTGATGATCCTCGTCATCCAGCGTAGGCGTGGGGTGATTTTGGCTTCGATGATGTGGTATATAAGCCTGGGTTGACGTTGGAGAAGACAGGTTCATCAGCAGGAATTCACTGAGGTGTATTAGCTCTGATAAACGATCATATAAAACTTGCTTTTTGTCTTCAGTGATTGTTTACTGTGTTACAATGAAGTGCGTTATTCTTTTTGCCCTTTTGGGATTTGCTATGGTGGCAGCACGTGTCGTACCTCAAGAAAATCGTGAGTATTTTCAAGAACTTAATAATGCATCTATTTAGCAAGTTATTTCCAATATCCTTTAACAATAAATTAGGCTGTTTCCTCTTTGGAAAACACGGTTCTTCTATAATCTAACTCCGGGAAGAATGCCATTTGATATATGAGACTTCAAGACATAAATTATTACTTTTTTGTAGGTTAGACTTTTTTGGTATCATGTTTTTTAGTATTTTAATCAGCTGTCCTTTCTTGCTATCTGTTAAAATTCTATAAAAGGCAACTATTTATAAAAGAAAACCCATTAAATGGACTGAAAATCAAAAATAAAATGTATATTACTCTATTAGAAATCTTATTAAACAAAATTATATAGCGGGAACGCATAATTTAGTTCTAAACGTATGTGTTACTTACATATTACGTAAATGATACACATACCAGTAAAACTCAGGACTATTTAGACCTTATCTTGACATAAACAATCACTGGAAGCACTAGCAATATGACGGTCTTCTATTTCTGGGAAATAGAGAACTGGTTGGGCATGGGAAAGGAATTAACCTGATGTCTTGAACCTTGGAAAACATAGACCTTTTCCATCCGCATCAAGTCCATCAAATTAACCAGTAGAATCAATCAGTAACAGTCTTTATATTTGTTAATAAATGATATTGTACTCCTATTTGTTTACATTACATTTAGCTTGCTAGAAAGTGAAATAGGTTATTGTTAAAGAAGTCGAAGAAGAAGAAATCTTATTACCAGTGGCTAATGGCCAAGATGTTCCTGATAAAGCGGGCTCTAACTGGTTTTTGGTGTAGCTTTAGTCTCCAAACAACTAAATTGTTAAGACCGAGTTCGACACTGCTTATAGCATATGTTTATTAAATATTATTTGTAAATAATGCCAGTCTAGTAATCCCCCTTTTTCTTAATCATAATATGCCTTCTTGGAATGAAATAATTCACACAGATACAAGTTTTTACAAGTTGTTTAATAAGATGTATGTTGTTTATAGAAATGTTGTACCTGCAGCAGTCTCCGTACATGGTGCTTAGGCCCCGCAGAGCCCCCGTCCACAGGACGATGCTAGTTACCGGTTATTACGGTCATCCCATCAATCGGCGCAGTGGATACGTTCCAGAATCCGCCATGTCTGCATTTGCGTCTGGAGATGCCGTTTCCGCAGGCTCCTACCTCGGTGGACCATGTGCGCATTGCCCAGACTACGTGAACCTAGCCTCCAACCCTCAATCAGAGTTCGTAGGAGAAACCGGCTATGGCTCCCAAGCTCCCGTCGAGATAGAAATCCCAGAAGAAGCTGCTCCAACAGCTGCAGAACCAGCTAGTGACGACGGCGACGTCACCAGTACAGCTATTGCAAATTCAGGACAGGATGAAAGCTCCGATGTAGTTCCACTAGGATCGGAAGCCGCAGCAAGCGATCAGGAAGAGCAAGCAGCACCAGAAAAACCAATACCTCCTAAACGTAAAGCGAAGAAACCAAGTAAGCCAGTCGTGCTTTCAGAGGAAGATGAAGAAGAAGCAGAGGAAGATGACGCAGATGTTCCCAACTGGCCTTTCCCAACCGGAAGCAGAAGGCAAAATGGACCAGGGTACAACACTTTCTTCCCAATTATGTTTAACGGATATCCAGGGGCGGGGTTTCGTGGAGGTGATTCCGGGTCTCAACCTGGGGTAGCGACTGCTATTGCCAACTCATTTAGCACTGGAAAAGGAGGAAGCGCGACCAGCCATGCCATCGCTTATGGAGGACCCCATCCGCGCAGCAAGAAACGCAGCTCGGATGACTCATAAAGATGTATTGACTAACAAAAACTAACCTTAAAATATATTTTGTTTATTGCCTAAGTAGAATCAAATTTATCTTGTTAATTAACCTACAATAATTAATGTAAAATGATGTAACTTCTATTATACTTATTAAATATTGTCTTACTTTGTAAACAACACATGTTTTATTTGGTTTATATCTAATAGCATAACTTAACTAATTAATAATTGTAGTACATTTTCTTTATCAACGAACAACAACTACTGTCCACGCGGAACCAAAATGACAGCTGTCTGTTAAACGTCAAAAGACTAACCTCAAATTTTAAGTAATTATTATTCAAGTCACGTTTAGATTATATAATAAATTTGATGGTGATTCAAATGTCTACAATATGCAAATTATTAAACACGTAAATATTGATAATGAAAAATAATAACAGAATTTGTGAGATAAGCGTTATCACGAGAAACTATAGTAAATTATAGATTAACTCATAAATTTTAGTCCGAAATTTCGAAAATTCACTTGACGGTTGCTGTGATTCAATATCGTCTACTCACAAAAGAAAGGTGATTTGAAACAGAAATTGAAGAGGAATGAATACCATCGCATTCCAATTTTAATATAAAAAAATATAAATAGCAAATTATTTATATATAAACGTTTTCCTAAATATTAATAATAAAATAATTCTAAACAAGATAAATACCATTAAATGTTTATAAACATTGATTGAAGCATGCATATTTCTTGGCATATTTATGGAAGAAAAATGATGTAACCGCATTGGCGAAGCTGGAACCAGTAGCTAAGATAAGACAGGCGGGGGATACCAGCAACCCAGCGGGAACTTACAAAGATAACATTTGTCTTAGTGTTAGTGATGAATATTGAGTATAAATACCTTACAGAAAATATGGCTCATTAAGTCGACTAATTAACTTGGTCTGACGAACACATGAAATTCAAGCACGCCAACATGAATATTCTTCTTGCTCTAGCATTGGTACTGGCACCAATGGCGGTAGCTTTGGAAGGTAAGTCTTTTTTAAATATTTATAAACTGTACGTTACAAGTAATATTTTCGAAATTGCGTGTAAACTCTTTTAAATAACTTTCTTGTTCAGTTCCCACGAGAAAACAACCGTATCTAGTAAAACCATAACCTTTTTCGAGAACCGACGCTCTTGATATGTGGACCCTTTTAGGTTTTGGGTTAACTCCGGCTTGCTGATACTGCATCTAGATACAAAATGTTACTAACTCTATTTAAAATTATAAATCTTTGAATTATTTTTACTTTTATTTTCGTGTTTTGTAACAACCCGCTAAACGTAAAACATACGGCATGCCGCACCAGTGGACGATGAATCTTAGAGTTAAAATGTTTGTCTTTATAATTGTGTTAAAGTTTATGTGTTTTAATTTTAGTAGTAGCTGCGATAGATGATGGCACAGACGTCCACTTATTCAAACGTAGTCTTCCTGGTGAGTTATCCATGATATTTATCACAGTACTTCAAATTTGTATATTTTCTAAATCAAGTTCACCCTTTTGCAAATGAAATTCAATGATCTTTGTGATAATTAATGTTTTATTTATTATTTACAAAGATGTATATCAAATACTTCGATTGTATAGCGATTTAATAATTCGAGTTCTCGATGAGTACATTAGGGGATGATGTAATAGTGCCACCCCGTTAAACACAGTTACATAAAAAAGCTTTTTTGTTACGTAAACTATTTTACTTAATATATGTATAACGTTTTGTGAATAATTGTGAATACATTGACTTTTCACGCATTACATACCATAAAATATCTTAAGAACATCTTTTTAAAAATTAAAGGCTTTTAGCAGGGGCGGCCTTAGTGGGTGGCAAGCAGGGCAACCGCCCGGGGTCTCGCATTCTCGCACAACAACCCAAGTAGAAAAATTCATTATACTATATATCTATTTGAATTTCGCACCACGCTCTTTAGAAATCCCACTAGAATCTCTGCGTATATCTTTTAAGGCATTCATGTACCTTAGTTTATCATTGTTACTATTTGTCATCTTTGTGCTTGTTAACTTTTATAAGACTTCCAATATAAAATTTTATTTCTCGTCAATTATCATCAAAAATACTTACTGACAATTTACATAAATTATACAAAGAACAAGTGCCTCGCAAAGTTCTGTCACCCGGGGCCTCGCAAAGTTCTGTCACCCGGGGCCTCGCAAAGTGCTGCCGCTCGGGAACTCGCAAAGTTCTGCCGCCCGGGGCCTCGTAAAGTGCTGCCGCCCGGGGACTCGCAAAGTTCTGCCGCCCGGGGCCTCCCAAAGATCTGCTGCCCAGGGCCTCGTAATGACTAAGGCCGCCTCTTGCTTTTAGTACATATCCTTTTAGAATAAATATTAGGAGATTTTGATTAAGGAAAACATTGCAACTCAAAAAACAAAATATATGACAATTGGACAATTGAAACTTGAACTATAACTCAGAGTTAAGGAACATTGTAATTAAAACGTAGAAAAAAAAGCATAATATAATACAGTTAATTTATGATACCGCTATAATATAAATACTGGTTCGTTTTTATTACAGATATAGATCCTTCCATAAATATTGGCCTTTATAAATTGGTTGCAAAACGAAGCGCACCAGGTATGTGCACAAAATAGGAAAATTTTCAAATTGAAAATGTCTTTCCGTATATTATTACTATGAATGCAATGAATTATTGTAAAACAAGTTTCAGCAGTTCCAGAACACCACCACCACAGCCATAAGCCGACACCGGATAAAAAGCAAAGAAATCACCACCACAATCGACCAAGTCGCCACGTGGAACCCCAAATATCGGAACCTGTTGTACAACCTGGAGGCGACTCTGGAGTCCTCCAGGAACGCATTCCGAAACCGCTTGTAGGAATCACTTTAGACCAAGCTGAGGGTCGCGTACCAATTCGCGTAGGACGTGGAGTAAAGTATCATCTAACATCCGATGAAGACAAAAATATCAAAAAGATTGCTGAACCTTCTTTGGACCAAGTTTTTAACTACGATGTTATACGTAGGACCCGCGGTTCCGGTTCCGGGGCACCAACGGGTCCAGGTCAAGATGGAGTATACGCTAATTATCCTGCTCGAGGAGTTGGTGGCCCTAAACCGCTAGTTGGGATCACGCAAGACCAAGCTGAAGGAAGAGAACCAATTCGTCGCGCTCGATTTGTAGATGGCATTGCTTATTAAAAACCACTTTTCAACATGTTTATTTTATTAGTTTTATATTTTTGTTTGTTGTTTAATGTTTTATTAGAGTGATAATAAATTATTTTGGTTTGCAATAGTTATTTGATATTGAAATTCTCTTTTTATAAACTCCCTTTATTCCACAATCAACTTTTTGGAGTCACTTTGCCATCATATTGAAGATGTGTATGATTTTTTTGTTATGAAAGAGTTCAGTTTATTTGTTTTTAATTTTTATTTGTAGTGCCATTTGGCACTACATTCTTGTGCCTTAACTCATTCATTTACATGTCATAATGCTGAATTCAATTTTGATCCTTATTATATCTAAACATTCTGACTTCCTTCCAAAAGAAAAAAAAAATTATTCTTATAAAAGTAAAAACAAAACTGCTACTGCTACTGCTTCGCTTCTCCTGCTACACTCCCTCCTGTATCTACTCTGCCTTTCCGTCTCTTTCCTCTTTCCTTTTCTCTATCTCCGCCATCCACCTCTTCCCTTCACTGCCACCCTTTAATAACTGCCTAATGATCTCTTCGCTGATTACCTTTTTCTCATGTGAAAACTTAATGTGCTCCAATGTTTCTATATCCTTTGCCCAGTATCTGTTTCCTTTCTCCTCGTTTCCCAATCTGTATCTTGCAATCTTTCTTATGTTTTTTGTGCCTTTTTCTCCTAAGTATACAAAATATCTATTTTATTGGCTACAAATAGCGAAACCACTCCATCTGTCGAAATACAAATGAAGATAAAGAAAAATATTATTTTTTAACTAAATCTTCTAAAGAAGAAAGTATCAAATTAATATAATTCCAATACTTTCTGCGCAAATTCTACGTTTGCAATAGTACTACGAAAGCCTTGGTCGTGACACCGGAAACGCAACGACCTTGCAAGGACGGTATAGAGGTACCAAGGGCGTATTCAATTCTCCTATTTGGGTATAAGAAATGATATAAATGTTTTTAAAAATGACTATGTTACATCCCTGAGGGTATTTAATTTACTATGGTATGTTGAATATGGACAAGTACCGTTACGGTGAATTTTTCATTGAAATTTATGAATGAACAATGACCATGAACGAAACATGTGATGAATTAAAGGGCAAGTGCTTGATACGTGTCATATTTTCTGGTTAAATTGTAGTATGTACAAAACACACATATACGTAAATTTATTGGGCAGCGATTTAGTTCTCGTATATGAGACAACGACACTTTTGCCAATATAGTAGGAGATCTTCGGTGATAGGACTCAGCATCGCAAAAAGACCGATGTTAAATAAATTAAATATAAGAAAAAAATAAAGTAATTTATTGACCTTCCAAATAACAATATTTTATACTATTTAATTAAATAATAAAATATTATCAATAACAAAAAAATTTATTACTTTTAACAAGTTTTTAACGATATTGTTCAAGTCTTGATAAACTAAAGCAGTGTATAACTTGTTAATATATATAATAAAAATCCTGTAAAGCATTTAGTCCTGATAAAGTAGCCGACCCACTCATGTGGACATGTGGATAACTTTATTAAGAAAATGTGTTTTTTTACTAACACCGGTAAGATAATTAAATACTTACTCTGTCCCAAATTTGTTGTCACAATTTTTCTAACACATATTTATAAATTTGCAAAACTTTTTGAATGGTGAAATATTCTCTATGATGATGGCCTGAAATCGTATGGTTCTTTTTTTTCTTGCCAACTAGTTTATCAATATAATAATAAAGAAAATGTATTGCTATATAATAGAATTAAACCCCATTCCCACTCACTGAGTTTTAGTGTTAATTTAAGGTTTTAACCTACAATGTAAGTTTCAGCTTGTGAAATATAAAGAAATAAAATTAATTATATTGAATACAAAAATTTATATTTAATAAAGATAGTAATTATTAAAAAATAATGTATATTACTAACGCATGGCGCAAGGTTAAAAGTACTAGTAACCTGCCCACAATATCAAACGCAAAGAACAAAACACATCAGTGGTGAACTAAAGGACATGCTTTCAAACAATACAGAAAAAATTCAGAAAGTGCTGAAATTCCTTAATGACATAAATATAATAAACCAAATTTAATTAAAATAAATTAACTTCAGGCGAATATGATCATGTTGTTGGAATCGCCTCAAAACAGTAAAAACAGTGAGGGGGAATATTAAACATCAATAAATAATAAAACACGTAAATAAATATGATACACGTTTTTTGTTTAACGGGTAATAATATTTTAAATACAAAGCTCTCTTTCATTTACAGATGAGACAGTTTTTTTGGGACAACATTTACACACTGAGGAATGTTTTTCAATTTTCAGTTAACTAAGATATACTGTAACTTAACCAAGCCATATATAGTTCAAATTACGAGAGTTCGGCAGCGACTCATACTTAAAACAAGTTGTAGGGTATAAACTGCCGATATAACTAAAAAGCACTGACTCACTTATTTTACTATAATTGGTTAATTTTGGAACACACATTTTGATCCTTTAAGCAGCAAAATGTTGCCAAATTTATTTATTCTAACGTATTTGTCAAATTACAAATTATTTATTGTTTTGTGACAAATTCATTTATATTTGCGCCACCAGACATCTCTTTTATCAACCAGATTACAGCTGGTCACAATCCCTTCCCCTTTTGCTGGCCTATATAAGTGACTGCGCTGTTATCAGTGCTGCTCTTTACATTTTATTAGTCGCTATTTACGCTCGGCTCTTTACTATTTATTAGTTGCTTTACTAGCTACTCGTCTTTTTACTATTACGTCTCTTACTACATGTTACTTTGTCATTATCTATATTTAGTTATATTTATTATTAGTTATAGTTTAAGTGTTAATTATTATTTATTGTTATTCAAAACTTGTGATTTAAATTAGATCCAATAAACAAGTGAATCGTTATATAAAATTTAAGTGAAGATCTTTAATTTCCTGTGCTTGCCCCTCAAGAATTGTCAACCAAGCGTAGTGCTGAAAATACGCACGATCTGCTTAGTAACATTTGGTCCTTCAAGGCCAGATACTACTTCTTAACATTTGATCCGTTCGAGCCGGATACCGGATAATGAAAATAATTCATCCTAAACCGGCGCATCAGTAGATAAGGTTTCAGCAGAACATCCATCTACATTTAGTCCTGATCGAGTCGGATGCTGGATTTTAAATCATCTTACAATTGATCGAAGACCAGCGCATCATCCAACACGATATCTTCAGGACAAGCATCTACATCAGGTCCTTCGAGCTAAAAAGCGGATGTCTGAAGATCACTTCATCAGAGCCGCATCGCACCTGTTCTTGCCGAAACTGATCCACGAAATTCTCGTCAATCCTGCACAGAAGATCTTCACCCAGATGTCCACCTCATCACTCAAGGAGCAACACTAAGTCTTCATCAGCAACGACGCTAGATTCAGATCACCCCTGAACACATCCACGCTGCAATTTGACTTTTTTGGTAAATAGTTCTTTCCTTTTTCTAAATCCTTTCCTATTAATGTTGCATCTGCATCAAATAAGAAGCATTTTCACAGTATTCACTTTAATCTCGCGCACTTAATTATTTCTTTAATTAGACTATTGATTTTGACTATTTTTTGTAACTTTGTATAGTAGCCCGATACAATCTGTGATTGTATTCGTATTTTGTGAATGGCACTCCTTAGAATAATTATTGGCCTCTTTGCGTCTAATTCTAAATCATTCACAATCCACAAGTAAGCATTTCTTAAAATATAGACCTTCTAATACTGCATCATATGTCCACCGGCGACAGATCGTTTAGATTTTACTATTTTTGGATGCATACTACCTTAACACTGTACGTCATTTTTAATGCGATCAGTTTTTCACCGCTGAAGTTTAATATTTCTACGAACCAGTCACCCCTGTAAGTAAAATATTCATACGACCAGCTCCGATGATTACGTCATCAATCCACATCACATTATATTACTGCAACTTAAATATCTTTACCCCTGTAAATATTTAGAGTACCAGTAATTCACCCGCTTAAGTATTATATCTGCACATGTAGATTGTAATCTATGCGCGAACATCCACACACAAATTATTGCATCTTTAATAGATTGTAATAATTGTTCAAATATACACATTATTTGTAGCATACAAATCTACAAATACACATCGGTATTTGTTACAAATAGCATTCAAGCTACGATAATTACGTTATCACCCACAATAGTTAGAACACGTCTAGCTACAAGCATAAAAATATCATTTATTTTATGTCAAGACATTCATCACGTGAATTAAAATCAGTAATCCATTCTCACTTTACACATACACATTTTGCTGTAAGTAAGACATCCTACTGTCAGAGTCATATCTCCATATGATTTACTTATGAGCATAAATACGAGTACCATTTGCATTACATAAAATAGCATATACAATTATTCAGTTTTAGATTTTTAATATTAAATTAATTACGTTATTTTAATTGTTCTAATTTATTCATAATTGTAACTTCGCTAATCTATTCACCAATAGAATTTATGTAAACAAAGCCCACATCTACAAACATTTTACAAAATCATTATTTGTACAATAGCTATAAGAATTCTTTTCAAAATTAACTAAATCATTGTAAACACTCGGTAACCTTGGTTATAATTTGAAAATAATAGTTCTTTTACACTGCTAAACTTAACTTAACGATTATTCAATTTGATTTATTTGTTTCAAAAATATTTTATTTTTATCATTTAAACTAATTATAATTTGTTCAAGTACCCAGCAAATAGATTTTGTAAAGATTGTAACAACATTTTGGTAATTTATATTTTGGATTTTACAATATTAATTCATCAACAAATCAATTGAACTTGTTTTCCAAACAATTGATTATCTTCGTTCTACTATTCAACATTCAGTTTACTTTCATTACTTAGAAACATTTTTATAATATTTAAATAACTATACATTATACATACATTTTCAAATAACTTAACCTTTTGTGTTTGTACAAATGTTATTTTGAATACCGCAATTAAATAATTTATAAATATTACTCAAATCATTTGTTATCATGATCAAAATTAACTGAAAAAGTTAATATTTTAACCAATCGTTTACCCGTCATACAGGTTTAGTTTCCACTTGAAACTCGATTGTTAAAATAAATCAAGCGTTCCTAGCTTACTTCAAGTAACAATAGATTGAATATTTCCACCGAAATATAGTTTCCTAATTTTGAAATTCTAACACCATGCTTACGTTAAAATATTTGCATCACATACATAATACCAAATTATTGTACTTGCAATATCCATTACGTACACTAAGCAACGGTTAAAATAATTGTTATTTTAATATTTATCACAAAATTAATTTAGATCACCATCTACATTATGGATTTAAAGCGATTAAATGCTCAGGCTCACTCCCACAAAGCCAACCTACACATTTATTACAAAAGTGTTCATAGGATTATCGCTAACAATCTTACATCTCTCAGCATATCAGAACTCATAGTATGCAAAAGGCATTCTGACCCTCTACTTGAGTCTTTTATTGAGACATGTAACCACATGAAAACTCTATTATGCAATGATCCACAACGTATTTCGCAAATATGTAAAGAGATTAAAGCATTTAGAATGAAATATTTAACAATCATGTCGATTATTGATATCGTACTTTCATCACCTAATTCGACATTTGATTTGACATACACACCACAAACGTCTGATATTGATTTATCAAATTTCATTATACCAGATTTTAATGGAGACATGCAATCATGGCCTTTATTTAAAACTCAGTTTGAAAATCTTGTGCACTGTCAAGATATATTTGATGAACTTGATAAACTACGTTTGTTAGAGATCTATCTAACAGACATAGCTCAGACTACACTTAAGAATGCAAATCACGGTTTGGAATGTTACTCATCTTCATGGACCTCACTGCTATCAGAATTTGATAAACCTAAGTCAACCACAAAAAGTATGAACACTTGTAATACTCAAGCTGTATCTAATTCGGAATTACTACCATCTGTAATCCTACCTAAGGAAACCGACAATAATAATTTAGACCCACATCATACTTCTGTAAAGCATGACATAAGTGATCACAAATCCAAACAAAACGTTTTAGATTCTGCATTGATTTCCACATCCAATCACACAAATACGGAAAAGACAAATGAACGAAAAATGTATTCACCCATACATGAGTGCCGTTTGGACATACCCTTTACTTTGCCATTAATGAAAGAAGTCACGTATCAAGGAAATTCTTACTTGAATAGAATTGTTTTTTCGGAGACGAAAGAGAAAATTATTTATTCTATGGAAACGCCTAGCATCGTGATACAATCTCTCATCAAAGTCATTAGGAAGTCAAGGTCAATACTCGTCTCTTTCATTCTGTCGTTTTACTTTATGTTTTCAAAGCCGTCTGCTTCAAAACATCCCGCTTTCTTAGCAACTTGGGAATCTTACGTTCGAGTCACTAAAAGCCATCAGCTAAAAATTCCTTGTAATTCTTTGTATTTACTTGTGAAGATGTTTCTTAAGTTGACCTCTGCAATGTACATTGTTCCCTCTCTACACCCTCGTATATTCTCACCCCTATACACTCTACGTCCCTTCTTTCCGAGACCTTTTACCAAAAAGCAGTCACTTCGCTTACTACAGTCTACGGAAATATGGATCTAGCAGTTACTTCATCAGCAAGTTTGTCATCACCATGCAACTTCAACATTACTGATAATATGAAGACTTGGAGACAGAACACCAGATCTTCCACTCACATAAGTGCAGAAGCGCACTCTATTAGAATTTATTATATAGTTATAAGTTTTGTATGTAAAATGTTTACTTGTAATTTTATTTTAATGAATTCTTTATTCACTACATGTTGCCCCAATTCGTTTATATAAATGAATTTCGTCACCGCCGGGAGCATGGTTAATTTTGGAACACACATTTTGATCCTTTAAGCAGCAAAATGTTGCCAAATTTATTTATTCTAACGTATTTGTCAAATTACAAATTATTTATTGTTTTGTGACAAATTCATTTATATTTGCGCCACCAGACATCTCTTTTATCAACCAGATTACAGCTGGTCACAATCCCTTCCCCTTTTGCTGGCCTATATAAGTGACTGCGCTGTTATCAGTGCTGCTCTTTACATTTTATTAGTCGCTATTTACGCTCGGCTCTTTACTATTTATTAGTTGCTTTACTAGCTACTCGTCTTTTTACTATTACGTCTCTTACTACATGTTACTTTGTCATTATCTATATTTAGTTATATTTATTATTAGTTATAGTTTAAGTGTTAATTATTATTTATTGTTATTCAAAACTTGTGATTTAAATTAGATCCAATAAACAAGTGAATCGTTATATAAAATTTAAGTGAAGATCTTTAATTTCCTGTGCTTGCCCCTCAAGAATTGTCAACCAAGCGTAGTGCTGAAAATACGCACGATCTGCTTAGTAATATTTGGTCCTTCTAGGCCAGATACTACTTCTTAACAATAATGTATATTGAAATGAATAAGATGAAACTCATTAACGTATTATAGATTTATACCGCTCTTATAACCTTTTTTAAGTATAAGTCGCTGCCGAACTATAGTGATTTGGGCAATAACTCGGTGCTTCCATTTTTTAGGTTAAACGTCAGTGATGTCGTAACTGAAGTTGAAAAAACCGCCCTAAATGAAACGTGGGCATACTATTAATAATGTGATGTTGTTCTTACAGATTTGTATTATCTCCCAGCAAGTGTATGTGTTGAACAAGGATTCTGTTTATCCTTACATAAACATGCCTACACGACCGCCATATCCTTACAACGGAGGATACCAAGCTATTCCACAATTATCAGCATTTAGGTATCAGCCAGTGAATCAGTATGTTAAACCTGTGACTACAGAACCGTCTACAACGAAGAAACCAGAACCAACAACAGAAAAACCACCCACAGAGATCCCTAAAATGCCTTCAACGAATCCGTTTGACGCAGAAACGATGGATGCAGCTACTAAAAGTAAAGCGACAGCGATGATGTTCCTTTCTTCGGTAGAACTAGCTTTAAGACAGTTGTTTCTAGTGTTCCCGGATATCTTCCTGACCCTCACGAAGTCTGAAACTGCACCTAAAGCGAACGGCACGACTCCAGACAAGAATGGAACAAACTCCCGAAGATTTTTATTCTCCTCTCCTAATATAAATGTACATAATACTATTGTTAATAGTAATACTAATTCGAACTCGAATGAAAATAATAATTTGAATAGGATTTCAAATAGTAATTTCGCGGGTGGAGAAGGAAAGGGGTCTTATCCGTATCCTCCGGGAGCGTATCCTTTTGGACCCGCTCCTTTCGGTCCAGGGCCGTCAGAATATCCTATGTTAAAGTTTTTCCTGGAATCTTTAAGTAAAGATAAATCAAACGCAGATGTAGGAAATCGGAAATCTGTCAAAATATGCTTTGAGTTATCGTAATGACTCAATTTAATGTAGCTCATGTATTATATTATTAAATCTTTTCTTATCAGTAAATAAATGTCTTATGGTTTATACATTTTTATAGTTAATGCTTGATTTATTTAGGGTAATAAAATATTTAACATATAACAATAAGTTTATGACCCGTAGCCATGTTTTTCTTATTTTATTTGCTCTGGTAACACTATTTTGTGATTATTTTTTAAGGTTATGTTTTGATTTTATTATAGCTGTATTTTTGACACGGATCGTTAGCTAATATAATAAGTACATGGGGTATTACAATATGAGCTAAGTTTTCTACTTTAAATATAGTACAGGTTAAACTCACAGTTATCACAAAAGTCAGTTGTGAACCTGTAGACACTTACCTTTCTCAAACTTACATATAGTATATTCAAATAAAATGTATCTGTGACGTAAATGCTACGTTTCCAGCTGCAATGAATATCATTTACAAAACAAAATCAGAAAATAAGTTTTGTTTGTTATGAATTTATTATTGTTTATTTTTAGTCACTGATTTTTTAACATTTCTAATGGTTTTTAATTTTTCTATTTAATTTCTATTTTTCGGAAGATTCATATCGAACTTTAAAGGCTTTATTCTTCATCTTCCTGCTACTTTGACTTGGTGGAACGAGAAGGTATTTTGAAGTGCTGGCACGGCATTCCACCATTGAAGAAGCGATCAAAATCAAGATGATGATCATCTAGATTAAATGTTTTTAATTAGTATAATAGTTGGGTTGGTAGCTTGCTCGGCTAACATGTATGTACGTGTATGACATAATGGCAAGCATGTTGGTCTTTTGATAATTTAAAACGCATCTGAAGTTTTGATTATTCTGTAGTACTTGACTATGAATTTAAGAATAATGTCATTTGGTGACAATAAAAAATTTCGGAGTGCAAGAACAAACAAACAGTACAGCAACAAGCATATTAAAAGAGAGAATCACGATGCACATGTAGAGAAGCTTAGCGAAATCAATGTTTCCATGTATGAAAAATTTGTTAAGGCTATAATAGTATCTCTATTTCCGCAGATTTAATAATAACAATTAGTTTTACGTTAAAACAAAATATTATTCTATTATTTTTTCACACAAATATAAAATTTAAATTTATTTTAACCAAAATCTGAGCTTTGTTAAAGGGGGGGGTTAACGTCAAAACGATAAAGAAAAAGCATATTTTCGATAATGTTTTTTGACGACACAGTTAATATATAATTATTTCTATAATTACTACATGATAAAATAACATTTAAAGAATACTTTATGAAATTTCTATAAATAAATATCCAGAAATGAGCCGTTGACAACGAATCTCCGCAGACGTTACAAAAAAAAAAGTAACATTGCGGTGCCACTCATAACTCATCACTGGATTTTCTGAAATCAAAAAACCAAAATGATTTCATTAGTTGATAAGATTCTGCAGGTAACGTTGCCGAGTTATTTCTTTTTTTATTGATTTTTCAATTTTTTACAGTACTTAAAAGTCAACATTCCGAATTTCCATGAAAAAAATCAGAAACTTAGTTATTTTAAAATACGTTAAAATTAAAAAATTAAAAACAATTCGACAGCGTTACCTCGACATTTATGTAAAGAAAGAGTGTGCGAAATTTCAAAAGAATCGGTTCAGTAGATTTTGAGCTACAGATGGCATCGACTCTGAAAAACTGTATATTCATTTACAACGACTAACAAAGTTCAATTTTTTCATTTGATAATAAATGACATTTCTCAAATTTGTTTTCTTGTATTTTAGCACGTCCTGATCTATATCTTATTATTATTAATTAAGATCCTCGAATTAAGGAAAATTGTTTACTTACAGATATGATTGGAATGTATTTCAAAAACATTAATATCTTCTGTGCAAAATAATAAATACAACTGAATTGTATGCGACTGCATTGACTAAATATATTATTACAGTCCTACTAATTACATTATGTGTAAAGTATAGTTTACAATAACTTCAAAATATGAACTTTATATCGTACTATACAAACCTATACATGCCAATTTAATATAATATTACATTACATGAATACTACACCAACCTTTAAAATACAATTCGTTATAATTTTTTATAATTGAAAATGCAATACGTTATTACAAATTTCAAGGGCTATATTGTTGATTTATGTGTGAATAATGTATTAATCAAAACAATTATTTATGAAGTTTATTGTCAATAAAAAATACAAAAGTTAAACTAATAAATTGATTCGTTTTTGATATGCAAAACAAGTACAATGTGTCATACGAACTCAATGAATTATTCGATTACTTAACCGCACATTTCATTTTGTAAATGTGTTACTGCTGTTGCTTTGTGTAGGCGCAATATATTAATAATTAAAAGTATATAAATAATTAGTTTCACTTTATAAATATATTATATTATAAATGAGTATATTTCTTGATTTTACCCCAATTTCAATCAATCTTGGATCAAGCGCAAGTATTGTTTATATTTCATAAACATAGTATTAATAAAATATGATAGATTACGATAATATGACCTTTTAGGGGTCTAGTCATTTGTCATTTGATAATCGAACACTGCAAGCCAACGTTTACAAATTTGACATTTAATTTAAAATGTTTTTGATTTTGAACACAAATAATGTACAAACGATTATAAAGATTGAACAATTAGAGATTCTAAAACTACTCTTTCATTGAATTTGATTTTAAATCAATTTTATATAATATAGGATAACTTTTTTAATGTAATTTTACATTATATTTACATAAAAAATTCTACGTAAAAGGTAAACTTAAATATATATTTTACTGGCGGGACTTAAAAGAATAAATTTTAATGTAATGTATTGTATATATTGATTGTGTAATGTATAATGCAAAAAAAGCCCTGGGGTCCTAAGAAGCCGGGCAAATTATAAATAATAAAATAAATATATACATGTGTGTAAAGAAATAATATGTTTTCTCAATAAGTAACCAATTAGGACTAAATTAATTTTTGTTATGAAAGAATTTTCTCACAGATCATTTGTTTATATGAAATGTCTTTGTTATGGACTACAAATGGCGAAACCACTTCACCTTTCAAAGCCAAAGCGACGAAAAAGTATGTAGAATTGAATTGAACAAATTACTGAATTGTGAATTGTTTACTACGCGGATTTATTTTAAGTAAGTATTTTTTTCTTTTATTACCATACATTTGAGAAGTTTATTTTAACCTTTAATAAAACAGAAATATTTTAATTGAAACTAGTCAAAGATTTGTTTTCTTGCATTAACTATAAATAACAATAAAAACTTTAAAACATATTGTAACGTTTTCATGTTAAAGGATATAACATAATGTCATAAAATAAAATCCATTTTATTGCGAATTTTCTTTTATAAATTCAGAAACAATTTCAATGCTAGAAATTAGTTATTCGTTACGGACACGAAAATGAGGGGCGCTAATATTTTGCTGTTGGTTTCTGTAAGTAAATTTTGATTACTTATTATTAATTTCCTCTCCTGGGGCCCTATTCCTGAGTCTTGCGAACAATGATCATGATCAAACAGATCTGATTTATATGAGTGAAACATTTTACGAATCACTTTAAAAAGAGTATTTTTGTACTATTCCTAAATTTTATTATTAATTATTATTATACACGGTGTCCAGAAAGGGTATCGGGTATTTGTAAGTTCAATGAAACAAAAATTATTTGTATGCAATAAAAAAGTTTATTGTTTATTATTAGCATATGAATTGGAGAATTATTTGGAAAAGATGACGTTATCCAAATGATGACCGTTACGTTGCTGGCACTCTTCTAAACGGAAACGAAGATTGGCGATAACACGTTGACACATAGCTATCGATATTGCTGCCATTTCTGACCTGATGTTTTGCTTTAACTGGGTTAGATTCGTCGGATTGTTTTGATAAACCTTACTTTTAAGGTATCCCCATGCAAAATAGTCAAGCGGGCTAAGGTCGGGGCTTCTGGGAGGCCAGTTGATGTTACCCCTTCGCGAAATGACTTTATTAGGGAATAACTCGTTAACAACTTCCATTGAGTTATTTGAGGTATGGCAAGTGGCCCCATCTTGCTGGAACCACGTTCTTGAGTTGAAACCTGCAAACTCCTGCAACTCTGGGACCAAAAAATTTCGCTTCCTAGGTCTTTAGTTAACGTTGTAAGCATGCTATGTCATTGTTGAATGTAACTTATCTTCTGCAACCCATTGAATGCATGGCTCTAGTGTGGCCCCCTTAAGGCTCCTAATAAAAACGTTATATAAATTTTATAAAGGAGTGTCTAGACTATCTCATATTAAAATTTGAGCCTCCTAGGTCTTTATTGTACCTTACAGTTACGTTGTAAGCATGCTATGTCATTGTTGAATGTAACTTATCTTCTGCAACCCATTGAATGCATGGCTCTAGTGTGGCCCCCTTAAGGCTCCTAATAAAAACGTTATATAAATTTTATAAAGGAGTGTCTAGACTATCTCATATTAAAATTTGAGCCTCCTAGGTCTTTATTGTACCTTACAGTTAACGTTGTAAGCATGCTATGTCATTGTTGAATGTAACTTATCTTCTGCAACCCATTGAATGCATGGCTCTAGTGTGGCCCCCTTAAGGCTCCTAATAAAAACGTTATATAAATTTTATAAAGGAGTGTTTAGACTATCTCATATTAAAATTTGAGCCTCCTAGGTCTTTATTGTACCTTACAGTTAACGTTGTTAACTTTGAATCACCATTACGATAATACGCTCGTACGCAAAATGCGCGATGCATCCCCGAGTACTGTTCCATCGTGACTAAAACTCCACAGAATGGCGGACGCCACGAACCCCTCCCCGCACCCTTTAGACGCCCCGTTTCGAATATGGCGCGAAAACAAATACCCAATACCCTTTCTGGACACCCTGTAGTTTAGAAATATTCTTTTAAAAGTGATTCGTAAAATGTTTCACTCATATAAATCATATCTGTTCGATCACGACCATTGCTCGCAAGACTCAGGAATACGGACCCTGTCTCTAATAATTCTATTTTCCGGTTAAATACTATTTTAATAATTTCTTATTCTTTTAAGTTATTTGGCAAAGTTCATCTTGAAATTTTAAATGTAATACAAGATGACAATTTAAATAAAAACGTGGATGACAATGCAAATGGAAATACCAACGGAAATAAAAATGAGAATAAAAACTTAAATGCCAATAGCAACGTTAACCTGAATGTTGGTGGGAACAAACATGGTGGCAGCAGCAGTGCCCCAGATATGAGCTCCATGTTTAAAGATTTAGATTTATTTGGAGCGGGCTATAAGAAAGGTAAAACTCTCCTACTCGCGATTGGCGGATGTTACGTATTAAATAAATTAAACTTGTTGTTATTGATCAACAGATTCGAAGCCGTATATTCAACCTGTGAATAGCAATAAAGGATTCAAGGGAAATTATGGTGGTTATGGGGCAGATAATGGTGTTGTTTCTGGAGGTTACGCGCCTACTGATTTCGCAGGTGCATCCAGTGGGTATGGCAACGCAGCTAACGGATATGGGGGATACGAATCTGTAGCTGGAGGATATGGAAACGCAGCTAACGGTTATGGTAATGCAGCTGGTGGGTATGGAAATGCTGCAAACGGCTATGGCGGATATGAATCTGCAGCTAATGGGTACGGAAACGCAGCTAACGGTTATGGCGGATACCAATCTGCAGCTGGTGCATATGGAAATGCAGCTAACGGATATGGTGGATACCAATCTGCAGCAGGCGGGTATGGAAACGCAGCTAACGGCTACGGTGGATACCAATCTGCAGCTGGTGGGTATGGAAACGCAGCTAACAGCTACGGTGGATACGAAACAGCAGCTTCTGGGTATGGTAATGCAGCTAATGGTTTCAGTGGGTACGAAACTGGTCAATCTGGATATGGCGGATATGGTGCAGCATCAAATCAATACGGATATGGATACGCACCTGTACCTGCTGGATACGGAACATACGGACCTGCAGGGTATGCTCTTCCACCTACTGGATACACCTTAGTACCTACTCCATACGCATATCCACCCAACGGATATGGAGTTCCAGTTGCAGCAACTGGTGGTAGTGGCCTGCCTTATGGGCAACCATCCGGCTACGGTTTTGGTAGTGGACAAACAATGGCAAGTGGAGTAAGTGGAGTATCGTCGCCTAGTACTGTGAATTCTTATGGAAATATAAAGCAATCTTTTAGGAGAGGTATGACATCAGATAATGACATTTTTACCAGCAATGAAATTAGCAATGAATCAGATAACACTAACTTAGATGTAAACGCCAATAAAAATGGGAATGATAACAAGAATGTTAATATGAATAGCAACTCGAACGTGAACAGTAACTTTGGTGGGGGTAACCAGCTTCAGTTCCTTACACCTGTCCAACAACTGATGCTTTACAAATCGATGTTTTCCAGAAGAAGTATGAGCAGTGGTGGGTATGATCCGTATGGTGGTCAAAGCAAACGTGATAGAATAATTAGTGTGGATCAAATCTATAATTCTGCTGATAACAGAAATGAAGATATGAATCTGAATGAACAGAAAAATGCTAATAAAAATGTTAATAAGAATGTCAACTCAAATGTAAATACGGGTGGGAGTGTCCAATACCCGGGAAATATTGATGCAAATATGTTATCCATGTTCGGTTTTCAATAAAATGTGTTAATAATTTTACTTACTGTTACAATAAAGGTTACTCATGTTACATTGTTACGGAATCGTTAATATATATTAAAGAAAAATGGTTACTTTATTGTTTTATTATAACATTTATAGGATTTCAGATAATGCATAGAGGTCAATAATATTTCGAACTATTTTTATCCAAGATTCACACCTTTAAAGTTTCAGGATTAGAAACTTGAATAGAATATTTGTTATAGAAAACGTTATCAATATTATATTAATTAATTATTTCCTAGTAATCAGCGTTTTATTAAAAAGTAAACATTATTAGCATATCGTTTAACGTTTGGCATTTTCTTTATAACTAAAGTAACACTGAAATGAAATCGGAGTTTGACAATATTAGGACGAAAATTTGTTCGCTTTTTCCAGAATCTGTTATACAGAGGGCCGTTGTATCTGTTCTTTTGTAAACTCACATATTAATTTGTTCACATTTATTGATAAAGTTAAAAAGCTTCTTTTTGATCTATGGCTAATAAAACAAGTTCACCTAATCTACTTATTAGCAACTTTTAATTTGTAGAATGATCTTTCGGCATTATCTATTGTTTCCGGTATTGTCAGAAACAACATTATTGCAGTGTATACTTCAGACAACGCGCTTTACAATCGCCTATATTGTTGTGAAAGAAATTTTATCTAAACTGTAAAAAGAATTGGTCGAAAGAAATACTTTAGACGCCTCTTTCTTAGGGAAATAATAAAAATATAAATAATAATTTCTCTGCTACTTTTAAACCAGCAGACAGCTGTACATTACAGAATTACGGATTCATTTCCGCGCTATTCTTTTCCACAGTGCAACCTTAGCCTAAGAAAGAAGGCATCTAAAGCATTTTATCGACCAGTGTATCTAGATCATGTTTTTGAAATTATTTTCTATTTCTTAATTGAGTTGCAAACGCAACCACAACCTATTGTATGTAAAAGAAATTTTACCCTTAATGAAATATTGATATTTGTACCTTCGAATCTGTGCAATTAGAATGCAATGCTATTATTACTTCTTACAAATTACAAGGTTAAGATTACGAAAACTACGTCAGTGAAATAAAATGTCACATTTTTATGTATATAACAAATCACGGTATTCAGTGCTTAAAAAAATTGTGCATTTCTTTATTTAAATTAAGAAATTATTCGTTTTGTTAAAGCGTTTCTTTTATATAACCCTTTAGCCAGCAAAGTTGCCTACATGATACAGCTTCTAATATTTTACTTGGTTCTCTCGGCGTTAAAAGATGAGAGAGCAGGATTGGGTATGTTATTAAATTCAATATATTATTCATTTATATCCTTCGTATATGACTTATTGAAACCAATCAAAAATTTACAGTCATTTAATTTCATGATTAACCTGAGCTACTTCTAATTTTGCACCTCATTTAGCTTAGTCTTACCCTAGCCTGTTGGTAATCCTCGGACACATTCCTTGGAAGACTAGGTTGGGACCCGACAGCCGGCTCCGCGTGAAGGCAGAGGTGCAACCACCCGCACTAGGGACATAAATAACAGTACCCAAGCACAGAGCTTGAGCTTGTCATGTATTATCCTCGTGAGAACCACTTATAAGGGTTTATTCCCTTACTAGCGCGCTACCCGACACACGGGAAGATGGTCCGCCGACCAATGGACTTGTGTCCTCATTTTTTAGTGGTCGATTTTTCAATTGTTGATTGAAATTGATGTTAATAAATGTGTATTGGCGTGTCTATTTTATTAAATATCTAAATGTTGACGGAGATATAGCAATTAAAAGTTTGAATTGTAGTTTTAGCGCTAGAAATGGTCGCCCATATTTGTATGACGTAAAATGCATTTTAACGACAGTTATTTGTTGAGTAGGTCAGTGCTGTGGTAATGTTTTGTAACTGTTGGTAGTCAAATAATCAAGTTAAGTCAAAGAATAATAAGTTTTTATTTTATTTAACCCTGTTACAGCAGACATAATATTGAAATTTTATTGTTCCTTGAAATAGCTGTAAATAATATTTGATAATTTGATATATATAGCAGAGATTAATGAGCTGCAAGGTTGGAAACCTGTAAACTTGTCAGAGTTCTGTCAAGAATATATCTCTTTTACGCTCTGTTGTATAAAAGAGATAGCAAATAGCGGTTACGATGTCACATGCATTTGAAATGTTGTACAACGTTGAATCCCTTTAATAATTAAAGAGACACAAGCCCATTTACTTTGTCGTTCATTTCCAGGTAAGCCGATCAACAGAGAAACACATGCAGCTGAAAATAGGAAACTGACAAAGCGATCTGCTGATGTAATTCACTATGGAACTACATATCCAAGTAGTAATAAACCTTTAAAAGAAGAATCACAAATAAACACGCAAAATTATGATCTGTTAAATGATTTAAATCCAGTTACATCATCAAGTAATGGGCATGAATATGAACAGCAGCGTGAGATACTTTACAAACAGTGTTCTACTGGACCAGATACCACTACAACAAATCCAAACGATGGTTTATTAGAAACAACTACTGCGTCTAGTGGGTCGGAAATTTCGACAGGTGTTTCAAGAAACTTCGGTAATATTGGAACAACAACGGAGAGTTACGTTAGACAGATAATAGATCGATATCGACTGTCACACGATCCCATTAACTATAAGCAGTTAAGGTTGAAATACAAAAATTATATACCATTTACTTTTGAACCAGATCTGGAAGAAATTCGGATTAAAGAAGATGTAGCCAATAATTTAAATTCCTCAGCAGAAGTCGAAGAAGATTCCTTTCATAAATATAATTTTTCTAGAAGAGATAACGGGGCGGACAGTAATAACGAAAATAATTATATAGACAGCGATAATGGATTTCCAATTATCAGTAACGAAATACCAAAACAAGAGATTGAACCTAAAAGAATAAAAAAATTAGATTCTTCGCTAGGCCAAGGTCATACTCGTGTTTATTTCAAAAATGGATCGTATATAAATGTAGGAAATCTGTATAAATCAGATAGAGCTCCTCCTGTTATGCTTAGAAGAAGACTTCCACGAATTCCAGTTCCTAGTTATTGGGAATTAGGGATTTTGAATAAATACAGGAACATTGATAAAACACTCGAACGAAACAATAAAAACACAAAATATATTGAACAAAATTACAGGAGATATGAAAATGAACCCTCATTATTCGAATACAATAATATAATTAGCAACAATACTAATTTCAATATCCCATTGGAATCTAATTACGAAAATATTCAAGAACCGAAAGAATTAGAAACCAACAGTTTTGAAAACATTATTACAGGATATAAATATAAGCGGCTTAGTTCTAATCAACATAAAATATTACTTGGAAACAATAATATATCATCTTCAATGAGTAACACTAGTCAAAGTCTATTGGATGGAAGGCAAAATCCGTCAGTCAATAATTCGGAAGCTGGACACCATTCCAAGGATGTTCCAGTTGCTCCAAAACCTATAGTTGTAACATCTTCGTATAAAATTCAAGCAGTGGACCCAGAGAATTACATTTACGATGGGAAAATAATAAGAAAAATTACAAATGAATATGATAAACTAATACCAAATAATTTAGAAGCAATTAATGAAAATCTGAAAGCTAATGGTTCTAAGAATACAGATGATTTATCACAAAATTCTTTATTCTCATCTGTTGATTATAACAAACCGTATAAAATAAATAATGAGATTAATTTTGAAGAAACAACGACTGAAATAAACCTTTCGAAACAACAATTAGTGCCACCTATAAAAATGGAAGAAGAAGACGATGTCGATAACGAAATTATGTTCAGAATTAATTTATTTGATAATAAAAATAAGGTAGTCGATAAAAATAATATACCAACAACAGAAATAGGTGTGGGTGATGAAAATGATGTGTCTATTATTGTGACTAGCGAAAATGGCAATTCGGTTCAACCTAATTTAATTCAAAAAACCGAAGTCGAAGAGGTAAGAAATGAGCAAAGATTTAACTATTCTGGAAACGATGAAGTGACTCAAGAAATGAATGCGAAGAATGTAACATATGTTGATAAAGACACCGTCAATAAGATGCCAATATTCTCTCTATTCAGCGAAGACATAACAAATCAAATAATCCAAAATTCTACTACATTGTCAGATACTACAATACAATTAACATCAAAAACAGAGCAATCGTTGAATCAGGAACAAAGTTTTAAAATTGAGACTACTACAGATAGTACATTTGATAAGCGAGTTACAACTGATCACGAAATTATTTTTCGTATACATAATTCTGACCATAAAACTGGTACTACCTTTGCTACAACAGCAACAACCGCTTCTACCAAAACTACACCCAAATTAAGGAATTTTAATGTAACAACTCCTAGAAATATTGATAAAGAGAAAACTGCGAAGACAAAAAAGGATGCTACCAAATCAAGTATAAAGAACGCACAAAAATCTGATAATACTAGACAGATACGTCCTTCAACTTTAAGACCTCAAGCTTCTTCATCATTTAATACGAGACGGCATAATATAAATAAGACTCCAGAAGATCATAGAAAAGTGCGACCCATCCCAAATTTACATTCCCTCAAAGACTCCGTTTCAAAATATATTAGAAAGACAGACTTAAGCATCAAAAATGCAAGAGCACAACAAAAATGGAGACTTTCTTAATTCTGAGTTTATAACGTAATTAAATAATATGAAAGCTAAGATAAATGTAAAGAAAATAATACTGTTACTTATACATGTGTATTTTTTGTATCTTTTTATTATTAAGTATACATATCTTATGCTTAAAAACATGTAGTAAAATAGTATGTTCAATTTTAAAATATTAAATAGACGTTATATTATTTTACTAAACAAATTATGAAATAAAAATTATATTTATCAAAGATTCAAACAAAAATTAAAAATTATATAATAAATATAAATATGGATTCAAACCATTTGTCAATATCCATTATTATAATTCTGTAGCAAAACTTATTTAATTAAAATATGGAAGTTTTAATACAAAAATCTAAAATGTTATATATTTTTATGTAATACTTTTAATATACAATTTTATTATAATTATCTGAAACACGAAATTCGAAACATTTTTTATCTAATTCCATAAGAATATGTTTACAATTCTATTCATCATTTTTAAGAATAAATCTTTTTCTATAATTCGATCGTATAGCCATCCTTAATATTATAACATTTATTAATAAGAAATAATAGGATTGATCGCGATTATAAACACGTCTTTCTTTTCTTTTTAACACCATTCCATTTATATGTTTATCTCAAAACAATAAATTCTGTTATCAGAATTTTCACACAGTACTTGAAAAAGTCTAATAGTATTTCGAATATAAGAATAAAAATGCTTACTCATACATTAACCTTCAAATTTCACAGTATAAGAAACCATACTTCATTGGCATTTCGTTTTCATGAATACTCTTGATTTTGAATTGAAGTTAACTTCAATTTGTATATAACTATTGTAATTTGAAATAAACAAACAGTACGATCATCAACAAGTTATTTCACCATAAGGTTTACCTGAAAAAATATATGCATATTAATTTTGTTAGAGATTTTTATAAATAAAATAGGGTTAAAAATATAACCTCATTTGTAAAAAGAACGCATATATGTAATGTAAATAAATCTAATAATATTAGTTAACAATGTGTTGTATAAGCCACGAATATAGCTACAAATTAAAGTTGCTATATTCACGTCTTAAAACTATTAATTATAAAAATCAGAATATTTATAATAAGTATCCTTTAAATTTATATTTCAATACTGTTTTCTTCGAAATGTTTCGAAAAACATACACTACAAAATATTACTCTGCTAGGACAATATTTTAAAAGAAATTTAGTTCCTTTATACAAAATATCTAACCTTAAAATTTTGCTTCGTGAATATATGAATCTATTTATAGTGTTTCAATTTCGGTTTTATTTATTTTTAATAATATTTAAAAAGAAAAAGGAGAGACTTGTAATATCGTTTGCTTTAATAATTCGGATAAAAATAAATATGTTTTGAACAGGCATTCTTAATAAAATATTTAAAGTAATAATAAAACTTTGAATCTATAAAAAATTTAGTTATAAAAATGATGTAATTATAGATATTCAATTAAAATAATATGTATTTATTTTTAAAATAATAATAAATCTGTTTTCACTGGTTAAAAGAAAATATAGTTTTATAAATAGCCCTGAGTTATTTTTGAGTTTTGTATTGGCAGAATATTAAAATAGTTAAATTCTATATATTTAATAAAAAAACGCATTATGATGCCTTTAGATTAAATAAAACTAACCTAACTTTGTAACTAATAATAGATTTGAACGGTTTGTAACGTACATTTTTAACCTCACTTTCCAAATTTCGATTTTACGGGTAGAATTTTGTCATATGTTTTCTGTTTATAACAAAACGAACAAATCTAAAAACGGTATAAACGTATATCTTTAAAAATATTATTTTAAATGAATTCGAAGATATTTAATTTCGATAAATAAAGGCAACATAAATATAATATATAATAAAAAATAAACAATTAAGATTTAAATGTAATATAATTAATTTATAAGTATAAAATGTAAACAAGTTATATATGTACACTCACTAAACATATTTATGTAGTATTTATATATTGTATCTGTTATATAAATGTTACGTAATTACTACCATCATGTTTACTGGGTATAATATTATTAAATAATTCACTGAAATGTCTTTAATAAAAATGCGTAGTTAGCGGTAAAAAGGCCGTTAGTTTATAAATCACTATTGTTTTTATTTTATGTACAAGAAATATATATTATATATTTTTATTTTGAAGTTGTGGTGCACTTTTTTATAACAATAATTAATAAAATAAATGTTATATTAGTATATATACAAACCATAACTCCAAAAAGAAGTTATAAGTAGTAGGTAAATTATTAGCATAAATGTTATATAACTGTTTTGAATAAATGCAGTTATAGTTCACTAACTAGCTTCCTCCATTTTAAAAGATAAAGGTTAACGATAGTGACGTTATAAATGTTGTTAAAATAAATTATGGTTTGGATATATACTAACATTTTTTAATAAATCAGATCCTGGGGTTTGGATCATGAATCGATACCATCTATAAACTTGAGAAATCTATCCTAGCAGTCTTATAAAAATATCGCTATACATGTATTATTAGCATGTACTGTTTTTAATATAAAAAAATGTATTGTATGTATGGCACATATGATAAAAAGTATGTGCGTCTTAAAAAGATTATATTAATTAATTAGTTACAATTAAAATTAAGAACAAAATAAAAACTAACCTAAATATATAAAATATAATCAATGAAAATATTTTTACCTACTTAAAACAATACAGACTAGCACATACATTGTAAGATTTCACTGTTGTTTTTTTATGTCAAATATAATCTGGAGTAATCTTACTTGTTTTCTATAAAATAATGAATCATTTTTTAAGTTTTGAAATGAGTTGATTATTTTGTTTTTGCTATGGTCCACTTTTTAATCAGTAAATGCCTGCCTGACACTGGGAGAACTGTTTTGGTAATTGGTAACTTAAGCTAAAAGCTCTGAAACTAAGGTCTGAATATTTCACACTCCGGATTCCGGAGTTGTTTTTGATTTTCCATTTTCCGCACCGGATATATCTACAGTGGAAATCGTTGCTATCGCTTCTGACTTTTCAGGATCAATGTCTATTCGGTCAGCTTTATGCCATACCACAATATCCATAATAAAAGCAAGTAGCATTATTCCAGCAGTGGTGCCTGAAATACAAATTAAGAATATATTAAAACACAACAGATTTTTAAGGTTATTTTTTAAACTGCTTTCAAATTTGAAAGAAATAAAAGAAAATCTTAATTATTGCGTACCTTTATAGGAAGGCAATCATCGTGTCGGTCTTATACTAATAATATTCATAATCGTTATATATACTTTTGCAATAGTTTCGGATATTAATAATCAAGACCTAACCTTACATTTTCTAACTTCCTGCATCCCGGATGCTATTATTAATTTACTTTCACATATTTTTAACGACTATTATGTACAGGAAAGCATTAGAACAAACACTTAGGTGAAGTAAAAACGTAATATATTAATTTTACCTAAGAAAAAGTGTCTAAATGTGTCCACGTTGTAGAGCCAGCATGCACCTTGTTCACCACATACTGTCTCCCAAACTAGGCAAGCAGAATCGACAACAGCTCCATAAATAATTGGGCAAGGAACATTACCAAACAGTCCAATTGCAAATTGAATGACACCCATGGCCATTGCTTTATCTAAAAAAAATAAAAATAATAAGTTAATTAAGTTTAGTTCATCGCCTTTCCGTAAGGTCACCACTGTCGCTATCTCATCTTTAACACAGAGATAATTTATGCCTGAAGAATATTAACAAATACATATTGATTTTGATTTGCAATTGAAATAACATTATTAATAATTCCATTAGACGTTGCAATTTCCTTATTATACCTATTATGTAAGGAGCATTATAACGCAACCAAGCGGAAGTATCTATAAGTACGAAGCCTAATAGAAAACAATGCTCAAAGAGACATGGTTCTGAGAAATGCGTTGTATAAATAATAACGTTGGTATGCCTGCTTCAAGAGAAGGAAGCATTGCATATCATTATCTCTAAAAAGGATATTAAAAAAATCTATAAGTTTTTTATATTAATTTTTTTATACATCTAAATTTGTATTAGGCTGTTCTCACACTAGAGGCCTTCGACTGATTCAATAGGATATGTTTTAATGTTTATGAATACACACTGTTCCAATGTGAGAGCACCTATAATATAGCAACTATTATCTAAAATATTTATTTATAACTTTTAAACGATTTAATTAATTTCAAGGTTGAAGTATACTAATTAACTAGAAATTAATATTTATAGTAGCAAAAAACTCAGATTTTAAATATCTATAATTAAAAAAAATGTAATATAATTTAAATATTTAAATTTACCGCCATTATATTTTTAGTTGGCAGATTACATAACAGGTTACACTACTGTTTTAAATTATTAATGAATTGATATCGCAAATGTTTATAAATCTATTTTAAGTCATTAACTAATATCTATATATTATACCTTTTGGATCCGTGCATCTCATTATTAAAAGCATACTCCCCACTTCTGATGTGGAATGCATAAATACAAAGAATGAAAATAGTATCATAAACCATACAAAAGTATGGCAATCTCCATCACAATATCCAGAAATCGCTGAAGATGGTGCTTTAAAAACTTGATCAGGAACAGTAAGGTCTACAGGTAATGCAATGGCATCTGGTACACATTCACAATTACTGAATTCTAATCGTCCAGCTGAATTTGTAACATTTCGGCAAGCAGCATGGCACGCTGAGAAATATGTACGTCCATCTGATCCACAAATTGGACTAAATTTAGTTACGTCACATTCACAGGTTGCGTTACAAACAGGTTGGAAAGAAGGCGAACTGAAATTGAAAGAAAAAAATACATTTAAACTACATCAATGATATGAAATACATTTAGCTAAGATTCACACCAGAATTTAATAAAAATAACTGATTCAGATTGTCTTGATTTAAGAATTAAAGTACTGATAAGAACGCAGTTGTTGCATGGTTTTATTGTTATTACTATTGCACTTGTAGTAAATTAATGATTAATTATCTGTTACCACTACTACACTACGACTAGTATAATAATATATAAGCCATAAAATAATATAAATAAGGACAAATATGATAATGATGTCACGCGTTATCTTTGCGTATCGCACTCCGCACTCGTGCATTAATGTAGTTGGTTTATACAGAAAGTAACAGTCAAATATTAATATTAAAATAAATACATCTTTTAATGGTTTGTGTCCTCACTTCTTAGTGGTCGATTTTTCAATTGTTGATTGATAAATTGGTGTGTCTATTTTATTAAACATCTAAATGTTGACGAAGATATAGCAATTAAAAGTTTGAATTGTAGTTTTAGCGCTGAAATGGTTGGCCATATTTATATGACGTGAAATGCATTTTAACGTCAGTTATTTGTTGAGTAGGTCACTGCTTTGGTAATGTTTTGTAGCTGTTGGTAGTCAAATAATCAAGTCAAGTCAAAGAATGATAAGTTTTTATTTTATTTAACCCTGTTACGGCAAACATAATATTGAAATTTTATTGTTCCTTGAAATAGCTGTAAATAATATTTGATATTTTGATATATAAATACATATAGCAGAGATTTATGAGCTGTAAGGTTGGCAGCGGGTGTGATATCACATGTATTTTATCTACTACATTAAATAATCTTAGGCCCTTTTTGTAACTTTCTTTTTGCGGTCTAGAAATCAGCGAATATTTTTGACAAAATACTATTCAAATATCCAATTTCTTACTGCTTCTTTTTGCATAAAACGGCCATCTTACTTCGGTAATGATATTATATAATATTGGGTACATTGCCATGCAGTAGTTAATACCCAGTAGTCAATAGTTAATAGTGTGGGATGAAATATAGTGGGGAGAGGTGAAGTGGGAACTGGTGGGGTTATATTGCACTCTGTATTTATATGAATTAGCTTTCACTATATGTCTGCCGTAGGTTGTACATATGACGTCATTGACATAAACTATAATTTACAATTAACTAAATGCAATTGAATTTAAGTGGGGTTTTTACAACTTGGTCTAGTATTTTAAAGAATTAATAGAAACGTTTGTAGTACTCAAGGCTGTCTTCTTGTTAATATAGACTATAGTATAATTCAAGAGAGATAGATTAATAGAAACGTTACTATACTATTTAAATTACTTACGGATGGTCACTCATAGTAGTTATTCCAGCGAAGTTGTCCATGGGGCAGCCTACGAACATAAGGATTCCCATTCCTGCAAGAAAATAGAAAAAAAATTAAATCATAGTAAAAATTGTTGTGCATTTTTACGTTTATGTTTCTATTCATGAACGTAATATTTAAAAAAAATGGGCTTGTGCCCTATGTCTTAATTTCTATAAAAGTGTACTATATATTGATAAAGTGGGTTACTAGAACCTCAAATGTTCAATTATTTTTTAATAACTCCTTATATGTTAGGAGATATTACCAATTAAAAAAGTAATTTTATCTCTTTAATTATTAAAAGGATTCAACGTTGTACAACTGCATGTGACATCACATCCGCTAGTTGCTATCTCTTTTGTACAACAGAGCGTAAAAGAGATATATTCTTGACAGAACTCTGACAAGTTTACAGGTTACCAATCTTACAGCTCGTAAATCTCTGCTATAGTCCAAATCACGATAGTTCGGCGGCGACTTATATTTAAAAGAGGTTATAAGAGCGGTATAAATCTATAATACGATGATGAATTTTATCTTATTTGTTTCTACACACATTATAGAAAAATAAGTGAGTCAGTGCTTTTTAGTTATATCGACAGTTTATACTCCACAACTTGCTTTAAGTATGAGTCGACGTCGAACTCTCGTAATTTGAACTATACATGTATTTATATATCAAAATATCAAATATTATTTACAGCTATTTCAAGGAACAATACAATTCCAATATTATGTCTGCTGTAACAGGGTTAAATAAAATAAAAACTTATTATTCTTTGACTTCACTTGATTATTTCGACTACCAACAGCTAAAAAACATTACCTCAGCACTGACCTACTCAACAAATAACTGATGCATTTCACGTCATACAAATATGGCCGACCATTTCTAGCGTTAAAACTACAATTCAAACTTTTAATTGCTATATCTCCGTCAACATTTAGATATTTACATTTATTAACATCAATTTCAATCAACAATTGAAAAATCGACCACTAAAAAATGAGGACACAAGCCTGACACAATTATCTGCTTGTGTAACTTAACATGTATATAAACACTTGAACAGTGTTGCCAGATATATTAACTACTTAATAATAAGTAGGTTATTCTATAACATTCGTTTGCAAATAATAGTTGTGGGTCGTAATGATTACACCTTTAACAACTATCAGCGAGTATGTGAGATTATTATTGAATAATTTGAGCAACAAATTACACAAAAGGAAGGTTATTACTCGAGAACGAAGACCAGAGACGAGACAACGAGAGAGTCAAGAAATAGTGACATAATAAGTATATAAAAACATAAAATCTGAAAGGTACGAGTATTATACAATTTGCCAAGGCCTTTAGCTAGACCCGTTTTGCGAATTAAGTGAACATGTGTTTTAAAATGTGATAGTAATGGTAGGATTGAGATAAGCAGGTTATTAATAATTAATTATTTATTTATAAGTGTTGTAATAATTAACTAGAATTAACCGACAACTAACAGAATCTGATTCGCTAGTTTTTGCCAGCGTTTTGCATTATTTTTGGATGTGTCAAGATATTTTTGTTTTGGCATACAGATTATCCTCTGTAGTCATAGAAAGATTCTGAAAAGTTTAACTATTACGGTTTTCGAATAATCGGCATTGGAAATTATTTAAATTTAAATTTAAATTTTAAAAAATTATAAATATTTTATTTTGATCTTTTTTTTTTAGTTTTACTCTTTTTGGTCTTGTTTTTTTTAAAGTCGAATTTTACATGTGACTTTACTCTCACTTTACATGTGACATCATTAACAAAATGATGAATAAAAATTATATATATAAATTCAAAGAACATTAGAGTTTAACATTTATAATTAAAATTACAAGAGTTCGGCGGTGAACAGTCATAGAAATCTGCGATACGATGGTGAAATTTATCTTATTCATTGCTATTTATAAAAGAATAAATGAGACGGTGCTTTTTCGCAGATTTATACGACGCAATTTGTTTTAAGCAACTATAGATACTTTTACTATATATGAAAACATATCTATAACCCTGTATTTGTATCTAAAACTCTTTCTAGATACAAATACTGAATATTTCAATGTTTGACGCAATAATGTCAAAAACAATTCCTTCTTTATTAATTCCTTAACTATGAAGACATCGCTTCGCATCGCGATCGCAGTTTCCCTTTCATTTTTAAAATGTATGTGTTTTTTTTTGCAATTTAGTTTAAAACGAGTTTTTGTTGAATGAAATGAAACCTAAGGAATTATTTGCTTGTATTTTGGTGCTTGTCCAGTCCAGCGAGTCCAGGCCATACAGTCTGTATAATGTTATGACCGGTTTTTTGAATAAATAAGCGGACTTCAGTCTGTAAATAACATATAAAAATAATTCTTTAACTCCTCCTTCTTAATATACTACATGTTATAATACCCGTATATCTTTAGTATATATATATATATATACAATTTATAACATTGTATCTGTTAGCTACATCGATTGTTTTTAGGTTAGGTTCTCCAATTGATTAGTCACGATCATTTTTGTGCTAATTTATGACAAATTCTGTCAAATTTCATTCAAATTTATAAATTTGTTTACTGTTGACTAGTTCTATGCATTAGATCATGTTGCCTGGATGTTAGACTAAAAGGACCAGAGGTGTCCAACTTTACCATAACCGTGGTCCCAGTCTTCCAGACTTAATTTATCATTTTCCTCCTTTTAATAAAATTTCTGACTAATTGAGTATACAGATTCTGAAAATGTTATTTATCAGCCACAATTCTTAAGATAAGCATCCATCTTGGAAAAATGGCGACTAAAAACGACTTCTTTGCAGTATATCTTCTTACTAGTGCACCCTAAGATATAAAATACTTATTATCAATCTGATAGAGGACTCAAATTCGTACAATGGGCTTATGTCCTCATTTTTTAGTGGTCGATTTTTCAATTGTTGATTGTACTTGATGTTAATAAATGTGCATTGGCGTGTCTATTTTATTAAATATCTAAATATTGACGGAGATATAGCAATTGAAAGTTTGAATTGTAGTTTTAGCGCTAGAAATGGTCGGCCATATTTGTATGACGTGAAATGCATTTTAACGTCAGTTATTTGTTGAGTAGGTCAGTGCAGTGGTAATATTTTGTAGCTGTTGGTAGTCGAAATAATCAAGTCAAGTCAAAGAATAATAAGTTTTTATTTTATTTAACATAGCCAAGGCAGACATAATATTGAAATTTGAGTGTTCCTTGAAATAGCTGTAAATAATATTTGATATTTTGATATATAAATACATATAGCAGAGATTTATGAGCTGTAAAGTTGGCAGCGATTGTGATGTCACATGCATTTGGAATTTGTACAACGTTGAATCCCTTTAATAATTAAAGAGACAAAATGAGTTTTTTAATTGTTAATATCTCTTAACATATAAGGAGTTATTAAAAAATAATTGGACATTTGAGGTTCTAGTAACCCACTTTATCAATATGTAGTACACTTTTATAGAAATTAAGACATAGGACACAAGCCCATTGTGTATAAAACATTTTTTTGCATATCTGATAGATATTGGACTGCACCGTTCCGTAAAACACTTTACTGAAAATTAGTAATGATTCAAACCTTAAGTACATAACATTCAACAGTGCTTACAATTTATCCATATTTCTTAAAGTCATTATGGTATATAAACATGAAAAATAAAAATATGAAAAATAATTTTTGATTCTAATAATCTTACAAAATGTTTTTAATGATTCTAGTAGCAATTAAATAATTCATAGAACTATATTAGATAAAGTGTCTAACGTAAAAGGTATTTTTTTTTATATTATAAGTAAATCTTAAATATAACTGATAAATAATAATGAGTTATTTATTCAAATCTGTCAAATACCTGAGCTCAGACTGTAAACAAAACTAATTAGTTTTGTTTTCGTTTAATGTACATATTATTTTTATGTTATTGACTATGTTATTTATAATTTGTTATTGTTTAAATTAATATTTAACTAAAAACAAATCTGACTAACTTGTTATTTACAACTTACAACAAACAATCAAACAAATACCGGTATCATAAAAACTGCGTACTTTTTATAATATTACCATAACCTCACTTTACAATGAGTTAGGACTGTATCTAACTTTATGTCTATCAATTACATAACCTCAAAATATATATATACTTAACACACTTGATATTTAAATCATTTTGTTTATCATGTTTATTGATTTTAAATACAAATTAATATATGATGACGTTGTTATATTAAATGATTAATTATTTATGACTTTTTTTTTAATTATCTTCATTAACATATTATAAAATTTATTAACTTAATTTCGTAGTTGCCATTTGTATTCTAATATTTATTTACTGAATAATAGACAAAAAATAAACAAAAAAAAATGCATTAAAAACTTTAGAAAGGATGTCGATAGATTTTATTTTTTAAATATTCATGCGTCAAAGAATAGGTGATGCACATTAGTTATTTTAAAGGTCACGTGTCACCGAATTAAATGCTCGTTTGTATAATTTTATCGTAAATTAATATACAAATATTAATTAACTAAATTAAACTGGTACGAAAAGATTCAGACTTTGTTTTAAACAATCAATTTTTACGAGAGATTTATTAGTGAGACATCTCCTTGTCTATAAACTTGTCGAATACCGCTAGAACGCTTGAAACTTGAGTATTGGCAAGATTCCGAGATGTTTCACTAATGAGCCGGTCGCTCGATATACAGAAACATTAATTTTCCCATTATTATAGAGACACCCTGTATGGTCATATGTAATTGCGTTATAATTGCTACACGTACCATTATCACGACCAAAATAAATTTATAATTTATAAACCATGAACGCAAATTGTTAAATTGTTGTTAAATCACGATTTACAAAACTATGGAAATAGAAATAGATTATCTACTAAACATAACACAACATGAAATTGTTATAATATACACAATTATAATAACACAGATTCTGAAACTAAGAATCGTGTTATAACAATACTTTGTCTCTATATAATCTGTGTTAATTAATTTGGTTTTTTGTTTTTGTGTTTTATCAAAATTTATTAACTTAAGTACCATTAAGGACCATTAAGTAGAAGGACAGCAAGGTTTCGATTTAGAAATGAGGAAAAAGGAAACAGATACTGGGAAAGTAGTGAGGAAAGAAAGTTTGAGTGTAAGGAAAAAGTAGTGAGCGCAAGGAATATTGGCCAGCTATTAAAGGGAGGCAGTGAAGGAAAGAGGTGGATGGCGGAAATAGTAAAAAGGAAAGGAAAAACAGGACAATAAATAAACTTGTGGCTCGATTGCATAAGGAACATGAAGAGAGAGGAAGATACAGGCAATTAGGAAGGAGAAGCAGGAAACGGTTTGCCGAGAGGAGACAAAGAAGACAAGAGGTGAGGAAACGGTGAGAATGAAGGAAGACTAGTGAAAATGAAGGGAGAGGGTCAAGAGAAGAAGAAGCAGAAAGTACTTTTGGAAATAAAAAGGTCTAGAATAGTTTAAGTTTAATTTCAAGTTCAAGTATATGAAGTGTATTAAGAATGTAGATTGTAAAGCCGAAAGGCGAACAATTAATATAATATAATAAATAATATTAGCTTAAGTAAGTAAGTGTGATATTTACCAAGCAAGACAATGTTTATACGTGAAGTTAAAAACGTTAAAAATTAGCTTGTGGCAAGGTAAAAACTATGAAACTGCATGCAACTTAATGAAACTTGAAATTTTTTTTTAAAAACTAAAAGATGCCGCCCTTTTAAATAATTGCCATCAATAATTTTAGTTATTTTACATGCATTAATAATATTGTTTATTTATTTTATACAATAACTTCATAACTTATTCACATATTTTAATAATTATTACAATTTGTATTAAATTTATTAAATGAAAACAAAATGTTCATGCGCGAACCAAGAATAATCAAGCTCTACATCGGCGTAACGTACTTGAAATTTGTATTTGTGGTATAACGGGGCAAAAACCCTGCCTTGCCTCCTTCCCCCCTCCTCAACGACCTTTCTAGATCCAGAGAACTGTCTAATTACACAACAAAGTGTAACATTTGACTTTTGCTGAATAATTATTATTTTATCATAACCTACAAATATCATTAAGTTCTGCATGTGCCAAATAGATAGCACCACTTGTTTAGAACCCGCACACCACAGCGAAATAGAAAGTAAATTAACAACGTGTTGTATCTAATACAAGGTGGTTAAATAGAGCAAGGTTAAACTATTGAAAAATAACTGATGCTATTCTAAACTAGTACAGTGCTACCACTATATAAAAACTATAGTGCAGGCAGGCATACAAACCTAGTTATACGAACAATATACAATACATTTCACTTTCAGATATGAATAAATTTGAAAATATAAATATGTGATGGTTTGTTTGTTTACTTACCGATAGAATAGACGATGGCTGTAAAGGCAATCCAGGCTGCAACGGATCTAGCTGTTGGGTTGAACTTCAAGATAACGAATCCACTGATAACTATGCCAACCCCCATCACAAGAATACCACCAATTCCTGAAAAAAGATCAAGCTGAAATTAGTTGAATAATAGCAAAATGACTTTAATGTAAAGTACCAACTATTGACACCTGGTGGTGCCAGCGAAAACTATACAAAAAATAATCGAAATATTATAACCTATAATGGGCTTGTGTCCTCATTTTTTAGAGGTCGATTTTCAATTGTTGATTGAAATTGATGTTAATAAATATGTATTGGCGTGTCTATTTTATTAAATACTTAAATGTTGACGGAGATATAGCAATTAAAAGTTTGAATTGTAGTTTTAGCGTTAGAGATAGTCGACCATATTTGTATGACGTGAAATGCATTTTAACGTCAGTTATTTGTTAAGTAGGTCAGTGCTGTGGTAATGTTTTGTACCTGTTGATAGTCGAAATAATCAAGTCAAGTCAAAGAATAATTAATTTTTATTTTATTGTTCCATGAAATATAGCTGTAAATAATATATGATATATTGATATATAAATACATATAGCAGAGATTTATGAGTTGTAAGATTGGCAGCGGTTGTGATGTCACATGCATTTGAAATACGTACAACGTTGAATCCCTTTAATAATTGTTCCCTTACAAAATGACTTTTTTAATTGTTAATATCTCTTAACATATAAGGAGTTATTAAAAAATAATTGAACAATTGAGGTTCTAGTAACCCACTTTATCAATATATAGTACACTTTTATAGAAATTAAGACATAGGATACAAGCCCATTCTAAAGTGTCTTTTTATGAAGAAGTTTATTTAATTACAAAATTGAAAGTACCTGATATGAGATTAGCGTCATGAGCAGGTAACCGGAACTGCGATTCCAGGTATTTTGGGAGGAATGTGTAAAGCCCTGCTACCGGAAGAAGATGGAGAACGGAACTAGCTGTCCGAAACATGAGAATGTCATTGCTTAGCTGACGTTTTATAGTTTTCGGGAAATCTGAAAAAAATCAAATACAAATTATTAAGAAAAATAATACAAAAAGAAATTTATAAAATTTTCAAACGACTCTCGTATATATATATATATATATATATATATATATATATATATATATATATATATATATATATATATATATAAACAATACGTTAAATAGATGTTAAAGGTGAAGAATTCAAAGAATAAATTATTATTTATTATCGTCCATTGTAAGTTATTTCAAGATCATTAAAAACAAAAGTTCAATGCAAAACAAATCGTTAAAATGTTTACGACTAATTAAATCTGAAAAGATAACAAAAAGTAAATTGAAATCACCGCACTCCATTCAGCTCCGTGCCACACAATGCCACACAATGGACCGTGCGCGTACTGCAATAAAAAGAATATCAATCTCACTTATTATCGTAGAAAGGCTGTTGTACCGTTGTATTTTGATGGCCAAGGAAAAGTACATAGTATAACACTCTATCACCTTTAAAATAAAACATCTTCAATAGAATATACAGTGAGTGTAAAAAGTATTCGTACACCTCGGTATGCAAGAAGGAAAACGAATTTCCTAGGCTTCCTGGTATATATTTTCAAAAAAACAAAATAGTATCAAACACTTCAAGGTTACAGCACTTTATTTATTACAAAAGAAAAAAATTAAAAGAAAGACTGAGTGCGTGGTAAAAATAAATACGCACAATATATTCGAAATCACAAACAAAAAGTATTCGTACATTTCATAAATTCGTGAGAAAATATAAAGAATTAGTGATAAAATAACAAAAAAAAATAGTAATTAATATTTTGTTGGTCCACCTCTTGCATTAATAATAGCTTGGAGTCTTCGTGGCATAGAATCAACTAGTTTAGAAGTGTAAGAAGACGGTATCAGAGCCCATTCCTCGCGAAGCGCGATTTTTAATGTTTCTTTATTCGAAATATGTCGTGTTCGAATTTTTTTGTCAAGATAATCCCACACATACTCTATAACATTAATATCGGGTGATTGAGGAGGTATTTCAAGGTGTTTTGAAGTGTTAAAAGGATCCACATCTTGGTATTCCATGCTGTGTGCTTTGGATCGTTATCTTGTAAAAATATCCAATCATTATTAAAACCCATTTCTGTTACACTGGCGGGAAGATTTTCTTTTAAGATATTAATATACACTTTTTGATCCATGATTCCATCAATAAATGCAAGTTTTCCCACTCCAGTAGCACTCATACAACCCCCAACCAAAACAGAACCACCACCGTATTTTACCGTTGGAACTAAATTTTCTTTATTTAATTCCGTGTTAGGTTTTCTCCATTATAATATAATATTATATTAATATTATATAAATATAATATTTTTAAATCGGACGGACATTATAAAGTATGGAGAAAACCTAACACGGAATTAAATAAAGAAAATTTAGTTCCAACGGTAAAATACGGTGGTGGTTCTGTTTTGGTTTAGGGTTGTATGAGTGCTACTGGAGTGGGAAAACTTGCATTTATTGATGGAATCATGGATCAAAAAGTGTATATTAATATCTTAAAAGAAAATCTTCCCGCCAGTGTAACAGAAATGGGTTTTAATAATGATTGGATATTTTTACAAGATAACGATCCAAATCACACAGCATGGAATACCAAGATGTGGATCCTCTTTAACACTTCAAAACACCTTGAAATACCTCCTCAATCACCCGATATTAATGTTATAGAGTATGTGTGGGATTATCTTGACAAAAAAATTCGAACACGACATATTTCGAATAAAGAAACATTAAAAATCGCGCTTCGCGAGGAATGGGCTCTGATACCGTCTTCTTACACTTCTAAACTAGTTGATTCTATGCCACGAAGACTCCAAGCTATTATTAATGCAAGAGGTGGACCAACAAAATATTAATTACTATTTTTTTTTGTTATTTTATCACTAATTCTTTATATTTTCTCACGAATTTATGAAATGTACGAATACTTTTTGTTTGTGATTTCGAATATATTGTGCGTATTTATTTTTACCACGCACTCAGTCTTTCTTTTAATTTTTTTCTTTTGTAATAAATAAAGTGCTGTAACCTTGAAGTGTTTGATACTATTTTGTTTTTTTGAAAATATATACCAGGAAGCCTAGGAAATTCGCTTTCCTTCTTGCATACCGAGGTGTACGAATACTTTTTACACTCACTGTATGTACGAGTAATATTAGTGAGAGTAATACATTCGCTTTAATATTTTTATTTGACTTATTTTGTTTCGTAACGTACAGGTTTTTAACGCAATGCTGTTTTAGTTTATCCCCTAAAAATTTAGAGGGGTCGCTTTGTCACAATTGTAACGACGGACAATTAATAAATTAGATTTAATATTATTGCTAATGTAAATTCTTATACTTTTTTTTAAATTTATTTCGCAAACTAGAACCTTATCAGGCTACCGGTTAGAACCCTATCAGGTTTCCCACGAAGGTTTGTAACTAAATGTAAGAAATCTAAAGAGTTAAGTATCATTCCCACTCACTGCTTTAATTTAATTTTGTATTTCATTTAAATTGTTTAGCATATAGTAATATGCGTAGTCATTCACAGTACCATTTTTAATTAAATTTATTTTTTAAGTTTTCTTAGAACCTTACAAGATCCAATGTTTTAAATTAAAAATATTAAATTAAGAAAAACTATATTATATTATAACCTCCAAAATATGACAATCTGTCAAAATGCAGTAGGATTTACTTTTAAAAGAACTTTAATGTCAGTTTTTGAAAAATATAGAAGTGAAAACAATTTCTATTTCTAATTGTTATTAAAAATAGCAATTTTAATTATTTCACATACAATTTTAGGTCGAACTGTCAAAATTTATATTACTAACGAGCCATACGCACCAACTAAATTGACTAAACTTAAATTAAAAAACAAATGTGAAAAGGAATGCTTAAATGAGGCTTAATAAAATGAAACTAAAATAAAAAGTGAATCGGATTGTCCAAAAAGTTCATAATCGTAGACCAGATAAAAAATAAATGTGTAAAGGGAAATAAATGTGTAAAATCATGGATTAATGCAAGAGTTGTCTTTTATTTAATCAAAGCAAAGCAGTCCGTTATCTTTCTAAGAAAATATTTATACACACATATTTAGATTAAATGATAAAAATTGCATATTTATCACTCGGTTTATTTGCTCAGAGATAGAGATAGTATTGGGCAGGCATAGGCATACAGCCGCAGCGCAATATATGATAGTATGTATTAGGGATCTAGCTACAAATACAACCTAATGCCTAGCCGTCCAGACGACCCGCTGTTGATCGCAATGGTGGACTGTCTAGTCTAGGGTCTGGTCTGGGGTCTAGGTTGGGGTCTGGGTTGGAGTATCGCTGTGTCTGTCCTATGAGAGCACCAGAAAGTATCATATTTACGTTTACAAGAATTCAGTCTGCGACGTAGCAGGAATTGTATACCGTAGACAACACAACCAATTTTGACCTCCATTGAAGGACGAGTGTGATTTCATTGAAGTTAATAGGAATTACGTATTTATACAAAAATAGTGAAGTTTCTTTATATTGATGTAACACTTTTTGACATCAGAATATAAAGAGAATAATATTCCATTATTTTAGAGCATTGGTGATGTCACATTTAAGAAGCACGACTGTTACATGGTACGAGCTGCTGACCTGACAGTAGACAGTTGCTTACTCGAGTAGCTCGACACATTAGATAATTAGTAAACTGTCATGACTTAGGAGAGATTACAAATGGCTGAAAGTAGTGGTAGAGGCGAGTGGCGAGTGAAAAAGGGTAGTGTTATTGTCAGAAATGTGCGTTTTTCAAATACATATACTTAAAATGCAAATATACAAAATAGTAAATTGATATTTTCTATTTTGTATTTGAAATGGGAAAATAACGAGGTATTTGCATTTTGTATTCAAATGCTTTTGAAAAACATTTGTGCACATCTCTGGTTATTGTACTTATGACAGTAACTCGCATAGCACGGTCACACTGTACGAGTAGCTGACCCCCAATAACTGGCCAGACCAACTCGACTTGTTACTTATACTTAAAACAAACTTGGTTATTCAATACGAACCATATAGCGTGGTCTCTGTTTGTTGAATGTGTTCATAATAATGTTGTCTCTATCTTTCTACAACAAATTGCCTTAATTCAGTTTTGATAATATGTTCTAGTTGTTTTTAATTACAAATTCATAACTTTCCTTTATTACTTATAGAGTTATAAATAAATTAGAACAAATAAAGTAAATCAATAATTATATTTCAGTATTTACAAGCCTGTGTAGTAAAGCAAACCCTGTGAAAAATAGGGTGTGTTCAATATAGGGGTGGTAAAAGTAAATATAATATAGTATGTAGTATAACACAACCCTCTCCCGACAAAATACGGGGATGAAAGCATCAAACAACTTGTTTATCTGTGTTGGTGGAAACGAAGTATAAAGATCAATGTTAAAATCGAGATAGGGGTTGCTATGACAGAAACACTGCAAGGGTAGTTCTGTAATAGTTGCAGACAGACGATCTGACAGTAAATTTAATAGAATATCAACAGATCTGATCATTCCACAGCTTTTATTTCAATATATTACTAATACCTTTACTCATCGTATATCATTTTTAGATAGTACCAACCTTTAAAAGATACGTGCTAAAATGTTATGACATTCCGACCATTATTTTATTAGTTAAAGTGGTTTTAGTGGCGCTATTGTTGTAATTTTCAAAACAATGAAAAAATTTGAATTTGATGTGTTGATAAAGCTTGGCTTTTGAGTGGAAAAAATACCGTTCAAGCAAAGCAATGGCTTGAAAAGTGTTATTCGGTTTGGGCACACAAACTGTTGTTGAACTAATAGTTCTTTATGTCTGAAGACAGTCTTTGTCCTGTATCTTTCCTAGTGAGCAATGAGCACTAAAATTTAACACAACCCATTAAAAGTGACGTCGGTTCCGATGACGATGACGGAGGGAACGTGAGAGATATATTCAAGAGAGACGTCATCTGAAGAAATATTTTCTTTTCTTTTTTTATTATAAAGAACTTGTTTTTGCAATGGTCTCTGCGATATAATTTGATGTTTATGTGGAATTTAAAAAAAAGAACGGACTAGAAATTGTCTAATGTTGTAATGGAATGAAATAAATTATTTATGATGATATTATATAACATAAACATTTAATGTTAATTGATTTGTTGCACTAGTGACATTATGACACCAACTGACACTTTGATATCAAGAAATGATTGTTCAGCAATTTGTTAAAAATCATTTTGATAACTTTTGAACTGGATGAAAAGTCTTACAAACAAGATTATTACATATCTTACATAATTATTTATCCTTATCAAAGAATTATGTATTCACTTCTATGATTTGTAAACAGAACTAAGGAAATACTGACGTCTTACTTCAATTACCAGAAAACCAAAATCTATTTTAAGAAAACTACATATTCACGTACCTTTGAGTTGTGGTGTTTTGTATTCATCATCCTGTTTCTCCAATTTCTTCTGTGCTTCCAGCGCTCTCATCTTCAGCGGTGGAGGAATTCGATTTCCTTTCAGAGTTTTTGGGAACGCAAACATGGCCAAAGAAGACAGTCCCATTAGTGAAGAAACTAACACCAAACCTGTATTAAAAAATAAAGAAAATGGAAATTAGAATATTCTTTGCATACGAAAGTACATATGAATTATATTCGCACAATGTCAAAACTAAAAAAAGGATACTCATATATCAAGTCTGGCCTAGATGATTTGTGTGAATTAAAAATGGAATTAAAAAGAAGAAAGGTTGGTCATAAATCTAAAGATGGTAAAAATATAACATGCCGTCATAAACAGATGGGGACTAGGAGTTATTTATTGGATTTCTTCAGAGGCTGCTGCAGCTAAAAATGGGCTTGTGTCCTCATTTTTTAGTGGTTGATTTTTCAATTGTTGATTGAAAGATGTTAATAAATGTGTATTGACATGCCTACTTTATTAAATATCTAAATGTTGTCGGAGATTTAGCAATTAAAAGTTTGAATTGTAGTTTTTGCGCTAGAAATGGTCGGCCATATTTGTATGACGTGTAATGCATTTTAACGTCAGTTATTTGTTGAGTAAATCAGTGCTGTGGTAATGTTCTGTAGCTGTTGGTAGTCGAATAATCAAGTCAAATCAAAGAATAATAAGTTTTTATTTTGTTTAACCCTGCTAAGGCATAATACATAATATTGAATTTTGATTGTTTCTTGAAATAGCTGTAAATAATATTTGATATTTTGATATATAAATACATATAGCAAAGATTTATGATCTGTAAGGTTGGTAACCTTACACAAGGATTGTGATGTCACATGCAGTTGGAATGTGTGCAACGTTGAATCCCTTTAATAATTAAAGGGAAAAAATGACTTTTTTAATTGTTAATATCTCCTAACATATAAGGAGTTATTAAAAAATAATTAAACATTTCAGGTTCTAGTAACCCACTTTATCAATATATAGTACACTTTTATAGAAATTAAGGCACAGGATTATGCCCATTATCTACAAATTAAAGTAATCATATTTATCAAATCTTCTTGTACGACACAATCGTACCTTGCACAAAACATTCACAAATTTAATATTTTAACAGGTGTTCGTTCTTAAGAAGTTTTATGAGGTTTAATCTAATGCGACAAAGGGTAGATTCATTTTACAAACAAAGGTATATAATTTGAACTAGGTTTATTTCATTACATAACCGTTTTCATTTTTAATTAAGGGACCCAACAAAAAACATTCAAAATATTTAACATTCAATAAAGAAAGTTATTTTTAACTGGCATCTAATTTATTTTAATCGATAGTAATTAACGAACTGTTAAAACATTTCAATAAATACACTGACAATAAATATTAACGCTTTTATTTCCCTATTTAATTTAGCTGGTCATCTTCATCTTCATCTTCATAACCACCATCGTGTTCTGCTATTGGTTGACGCGTTATTTTGGTTTTGGTTTTGTTGGACATGCGTGTGATATTGTATAATACAAATCATAACGATTAATATTAATTTATTTTTAATTGTCGGTTAGATCAAATACCATGAAAATAAATATACCCGGCAAGTACGCATTACATTTCATATTTATATATGTACGAGTATATGTAAGTAACTAGTAAATAATAAAACTTAAATAATTACGTATTAAGCTTATGTAATAAGATGACAATGCAAGATGATTTAAAGGCGTATTCACACTGCTGAAATTACAATATATCTACCTACTTCATTTTGTTACTTAGTCATTAAATAAATGCAAAAGACATTAAAAATCTTTTACTAACGTATTAATTTAGTATTTAACTTTGCACAAAACGTCAAAAAACGTAAATTTATGTCGATATATCACTTTTATCATATAACCTTACATTATATCAAGAAAAAATATGTAACAGGTAAACTTTTTTCTGTTAAATAAAGGTGAACTATGTTTAGCGGGTTAATTAGGTCTTTTTGGAATAATAATATTGTAAAAATTCGTAAATGACATATGGAAATAAGGCTGACAAGCAGGCAACCGCCCGGGGCCTCGCACCCTGGCAGAACAACTCAAGTAGAAATAATCATTACTATATTTGAATCTCGTGCCTCGTAATTTAGAAAACGTTTTGTACAACGTTTTGTGACCTATTGTACTAATTTTTGAAAAATATAATCTTTCCTAAAATAATAAAAGAAGACTTTTTCAGATGAAATATTACTAGGTTTTGCTTAAGTAAGATAGTTCATGAATGTATTCATGTTTTTCGTTTTCCCGCTAATGGCTTTCTAGAACTACTCTCCCTTTTTTACATTTTGCTAACCTTGAAATGACATTTTGTTTATTTTAATTAAACCAATATCAAAAAAGCATATACATAAGTTTATTAAATATCAATTCAAAGCAAAATGAGTCCAGCTTTGTAAAACGTTATGATCTTTCCGTGCGAAGAGTCATACAGATAACTTTGAATATCTGATACATACATATTAAGATATAAATTAATTATTAAACATTAATTATCTTTGTATGTCTTTGAATTACACAGCAATTAAAAGACAACAATTATTTCATAACCTTGAACACCATAACCTTCCCTAACCCAAGACAGCAACACCTATAACATGAAGTTATCAACAAACTGTGGGTTTTAATTAATAAAACATTGTTTATCAAAGTCGAATTATTTATTAAGTTGTAAATATCACAAGTGAAATCAGCGTGTTTTGACTAGCTAGTGTTTATTATAAACAATACACACACACAGACACACGCGCAAACGCATACAATGCACAATGACATGGCATACCCAGACAACCAATACATTCTTAAATATAAATAGAGTTATTAATTAGAGTGATTGAAATTAAATAGATTTGTTTACGTACCGAGCCACCAAGCGCCTATCCATCTCGGATCCGTTGGTCCAATTTGTGGATCTATTGTTAAGTCAGCGTAGAGGCGCGTGCAGAAAGACCCCAAGATAAATCCTGATGCAGGACCAAGGATACGGACGCCGATTGTAATAGCTGAAACAAAGAAAACAGTAATTAATTTATTAAAAAAATATATTAACTCCAAAATTCATGACAAATGAAGTTTTTACTGATTCCATCTGTTTTCCAGTTTTTAAAATTGATTTTTAACTAATGATATGTCAATTAAATCAAATGTCTGGCACACCATTCTCTTCCTTTAGAAAAAAGTAGGTGTTAATGTATGATAAGGCAGAAACATATGCTAAAGAAGGAAGAGAGATCGCCAAAGTGCGACAAGACATGACAAAGAAGGGGGGAAGGGTCATGAGCTTCATGCTGTCACATCTAATCTAAAATTCGTCTTCCAAAAAAAGAAAATAATCGTGATCAGAAAACAAAATAAGACAACAAAGAAATTTCTTTTTAAAATGTGTGATGTCACAACAGAAGGTAATAAGGTTTGATAACAAGAATGGGGGGCGGGGGCGTTAAGGCAACATTAAATTTCTGTGACATAATTTCAAGTTATGGGTTCTATGATTAAGTACACAATAGATTCTCCTAATGGTTTCTTAAAGTGTTAATACTGACCTATGTATAAAGGAGAATCCCTGCTGGCGACGTTGTCGTCAATGTAAGGAATCCCCAGTGTAGAAACAGCCGTTTGTCCAACCCCCACCCCCAACAAACTCATAAAGAATATGGCAAGAACAGTAGTCGTAATCTGCGCATGCGTGGCTTGCTCCACAAGAAGAGCAGGAGCACACTGATGTCCAGAATCCGTGTTCCAAACCGAATGATATCCTGGAGCATGACAAATATTCGCGTTCGACTCATTAGTGTTTCCAGTTCCACTATAGAACACATTATTAGCGTGAAGCAACTGTTTCCCGTAGATAAAGTGAGGTAGAGTGCACCCAAACGAAGATATCGAGAACAAGACCATTCCACAAGCAATCCACCTCGGTCTGTGACCACGCCCCGCGTAATACGTCAGCAATAACGCCGTGCAGATCTGTCCAACTTCAGTGGCACTCATTAGCAAACCAGTTGTCTTCGATTTGATTTGGAACAACTTTTCTATAGTTGTAATAACACTCACAAAATAAGTGTAGTACATTCCCTGAAGAATCCAAGCCAACAGGAAAACGACCATGAAGACGTGGGTGGATGCAAACATTCGCGCCCATTTTGGCCGGCATGATCCAACACCACACGTGGAATCGTCGTCGATGTCTAAACAACGTTCTATGTTAGCACCTGTCAATGCCGCCTCTTCCTCCGCTAGGGGTTTATCGTGATGACCATTACCAAGCGCTAGTTTGCCATTCATCAGAGAACCGTTATTGTTTCCTTGGGTTGGTACCGTCACAACTGGCATGTCATGCTGAGGAACAGGTTGCCAACCTTTACTCATGGGATCCTCTTCATCTGAATGTGTTGCAATGTTACCGTTACCACGCATATCTTCCTCAGGAGTCATTGTACCTTACGTATCCTTACAAACCAACCAGATATCTTCCACGTAATTGATAAACTATGTAAATTATTCCAAATCTGAAAGAGAAAAAACACATTATTAGATTTATATGTAGAGCACGTTTGTATTACGTAATAATTGATCAATACTTTTATGAACAATGTTTGACCAGTTTAGAATGTATTAAAGATTCAAATCAACGTTGGAAAGTATTTATGTTATAGATGAAAGCTTAGCAAATAGTTAGAGTCGTTGTTAAAGACTACGAAATGAATAAATTGGTAGCCCCGTCCCACGGTGCCGCAATATTAGCTCATTAATGCCCATATAATGTTCGCTAGCGTTGATTTCGCAAGGGAATATGAAATCCAACATCTAGGTCAATCTAGTTTAAACACAGAATAGATAACTGAATATTTAACACGGTACAATAGTTATACTACTATCCTAGTGTATTTATATGCAGTCGGTGTATTTGGGATGATTGCCAGACAGTCAGCTTCAGAATAGTAATAACGCATTGCTTATTGCGAAGGTTTAGTAACTAACTGGTGGATGTGGATCTATGATAAATAAAGTAAGTTGTGTTCCTTGGAGTGCATTCGATTTAGATCCCTCCAATGAACGACGTGTGAGTGCTTTGGCGTCATTAACATCGGCGCTACGCTGTTCTCCTTCTGTTCTGTTCTGTTCTGTTCTGGGGTAAATGACTTCTAGATGTCGGGTCATCGTCATTATTGAATAACTAAATATATGTAACTAGGTTAAGTTAAGTTAGCTGATTGGAATCATTACATTCTACTAGGATAGATCACTCATACGATGTACTATATACGTAGTACTATTTATAAATAAATTCACTCTAATAGGTTGTCGTCTGCCTGCCTCGCTTGCTATTTCAACTCGTCCAGAATGTCATTCTTCTTTGCTCCTAACACATGTTTTAAGACATTTCGCGAATTGAATCTATTTATAAGAATTTTATTTATTTTTGTTCCAAATTGTCGAAATGAGTCTTCTCGGGTTGTTTATTTCTGTTCTGCACTTTTCGCATAATTCAATCAAATGTTCACACCCACTGTCGAGTACCACATGAGCCAACGTGAACTAGTTTCACTTTTATAAGATCTTATTTTACATTCATCTTTCTAGAGCATGTAGGTTCTTCAAGAATACAGATCTTTTACTACTGATGTTAGTTAGATCATTGAAAAACTTTATTTGTAAGATATACAACTGTGTAATATATGTTTTCTATATAATATCAGGTCTAAGACAATTGGCTTGTGTCCTATGCCTTAATTTCTATAAAAGTGTACTATATATTGATAAAGTGGGTTACTAGAACCTCAAATGTTCAATTATTTTTTAATAACTCCTTATATGTTAGGAGATATTAACAATTAAAAAAAAGGGATTCAACGTTGAACAACATTCCAACTGCATGTGACATCACAGCCGCTAGTTCCTATCTCTTTTATACAACAGAGCGTAAAAGAGATAGCATATTCAAAATAGAACTCTGGCAAGTTTACAGGTTACCAACCTTACAGCTCATAAATCTCTGCTATATATATTTATATGTATATCAAATATTATTTACAGCAATTTTAATATTATATCTGCCGTAACAGGGTTAAATAAAATAAAAAATTATTATTCTTTGACTTGACTTGATTATTTCGACTACCAACAGCTACAAAACATTACCACAGCACTGACCTACTCAACAAATAACTGACGTTAAAATGCATTTCACGTCATACAAATATAGCCGACCATTTCTAGCGCTAAAACTACAATTCAAATTTTTAATTGCTATATCTCCGTCAATATTTAGATATTTAATAAAATAGACACGTCAATACGCATTTATTAACATCAATTTTAATAAACAATTGAAAAATCGACCACTAAAAAATGAGGACACAAGCCCATTTACAAAAAAAACATAATCAATTTTCAACAAAAAAAATAAATCGTTAATTATTTTTAATTAAAATAATTAGCTAATCGTAAAGTTAGTAATATAGGTCGGTGCCATATGGGTTCAAAAAACAATTATCTTAAAAAATTTATGAATGAAAAAATTCATAGATTAATACTAGTATATTTATCACACTCAAAACTTATAAGCACCATATTTTTTTCTGCGTTCTGGTATAATACGTAAATATTAAAATAACTTTAATTTGAGTGAATTTAATATTTAAAAATGTTTTTTTTATTTATGTAGGAGGGTACAGCTGTACTATCAATCGATATGTTCCCGATACCAGGCATCTCCAACCTTTTAGATTTCGCGGGCCACATTGAGTTATTGAAAATGCATTGTGCTTTATACTCTATTTGATTCTTAGTTCTTTGCGAGCCTTATAAAACGAGTCGGCGGGCCAAAGTTTGAGAGTCCCTGCTCTAGATAACTCATAAAAAGTTATTGGGTTATCACAAGGATAAAGTTTATCAGTTAAAGCTACACGGACATATTTATGAATAATTCTTATATCAATTCAGACAAAAATAATTACCAATCAATTTGTAAAGTATGCACAATTAAGACCTCATACACTTTGTAATCACTATGATTACAGAGGAGGCGTACAAGGAGGAGGGGCGCGGTACGGGGTGGATTGTTTCGTTATTTGGCAACAACAATTCCTAATGCGCCATCAAATCATTTATTAACGACCTAATTTTCTAATTTACTCGTTTAAACAGTTCATTATTTCATTTCGTACAAATTGTAATGTTTAAAAGCGGATATACGAGTTTGTGTGTGTGTGTGACCAGATTAACCTTCGTGGTAAACCGAAGAGTATTAGCTTCTGTTTCAAATGGTAAGCGGCTTGTTTATTGTGAAGTAATGCACCACCCTTTACTAGGCTACTGCGATGTATTTATATTTAGGACTGGTAAAATAATTTTAATTTTAAGGTAGGTAGAAAATGAACCTCAGAATTAGCTTGTGGCAAACGCGTATGTCCACTGCAAGAGGATTTTCTACATTGTGAAACCTTTATATAACGACCCTCTATATAACAGATTATGGATAAAACGAATAAAATTGGTCACAATATTGTGATTTCAACGGGGAAACTCATTTATAAACTGATATGGTAAATTTATGAGTTCTATTTCTCATATTTTATTTATATTTATTTTTAATAATCCTTCCCGTATTACGATCTGTATTTTCTCTTACTTTTTCATTACGTGTTAATGTAATTTCTATAATATTTTTATTTTTTGTTGCTTTGTAGCTTTCCCACCCCTATAGTTCACGCTACTACCAGAGACTTCCTCAAAGCACTAAGCAGTAGCTTGATTAGATTATCCATAAATGCGATCCTGATTATCAACTTCGTTTGACTTATTTAAAACACACATTTTTATGCTAATACAATTTTATTGAAGTTAGTCCATAGCGTGCGACATTGCGTTTATGATATTATAAAGATATCTAATCAAGGAGAGAACAGACCACATAAGACAGGATGGGAGAGGAAAGTAATGAAACTAGAACACATTTTATTTTAGACTCCTGCATACATACGATGCATTTCCGAAACATGTTGACCGCATTCTTAAAACCTACAAAAACCTTCAAACCTTCTAAATCAGTAAGTAGTTATAAATAGCAAAGAAAAGATAAAAAAAAAACCTTTAAACTGCTTTACTTAAATAAATAGAAGTGTTCCAATTCCAAAGAGTATTTTTCCATAAAAAATATAAAAAAATACAAAATAACATTAACTATCCAAACGACTGACTTAGTTAGCTTAGTTCGTTTGGTTTAGAATGCCCTTATCACCAAACTAACAACATAAATATCACGTAAGATGTTACACTTACTAATACATTTAAATTATTATTTACGGATCACGGTTTAAAGCAGAGATAACCAAATATCGGTCCACTGACCATTTGATTAAGAAGAATTTAAAAACGTAATTTAATTACATGTATTTTTATTTTTAAATCAATGTATTATAACCCAGACTGAAATGTAACAGCTTGTAGCAGGTTAACAAGTTGAATCTTGCACATTTCGTTAGAATTTCTATGTGAGAGATATAAAATGAAGCTTGTACCAATCTTGAAACTGAGACAACGCAGGTTTTACACAATTTTCTATCTGAGAATGAATAGTACTAGTAAAGTAAATAACGCTATAATCTTAAGGCTTGTCTCCACTACATAAATTAATTTCTACAACAACTTATCTTTATGTTAATATATGTTTCACATATTTGCAGCATGATTTCCACATCTAATCGAATTTCATAGTTGCATTTATTCGGCGTGTTGTAAAAACACCTATTACAACCGTTGCAGTAGACACAACACATAAATATTTTACGCAAGTCAAACCTAGTAATATTTAATCATATTTTATTACTTTATAGCTATTATAAAAACCTTTAATCCTTATAAAAGTGTTCTTATGAATTCATTATCATTAAATTTACTAAATATCATTAAGTTGATAGATTGTAAACTGACCTAGTTAGTTTAAAAAAAACATTTGGCTCTGTAAAAAGAGATTTGTACTTCTCTGCACTATTCTATCACTTGACGGAATGTATATCGGACAAGCATAACAGTACCTATATGGGCCATGCTTATGATTCATATTTTGTTAGAATTTTAAGGTACAAAAGAATTATTACACCTAAAATACTCGTATGTTGTAAAATGTATTCATTAAAAAACTTATTATTTACTTACTAGTTAAAAATAAATTTAACAAGAAAACTAATAATAGCCAACCAAGTTTACACTGTTAAGAATAAAGGAATTAAGAATAACTTGCTGTAAAAATAAATTTAGGAATCAATTAGTCACTATTTTCGCGATATTTTTCGTAGAATATTACCTTTCAAATGAGAATGATTTGAAATTTAATTTTCGGAATTTCTTTTTTGTTTGTGCAGTCAATGTTTTATAATTCTGCATCTTGTTCTCTTCTTGAAAAAAGTTTATCCTTTACATACATTTTTTTAGGTTTATATAATGTAATATTACATAACACATATATCTTTAAACGTAAATCTATGTTTTCTAGCGTTAATAAAGTTTTTGATGTTTTTGAAATTAATATATTAGTAAAATATATTTAATGATAACAAAATTATGTTAAACTTAGGTAAATATTAAAACGTAAAGTTAACTAAAAAAATATTACATGAGTTTCCGTTTTGTGTTTAACAGATATGCACCTTATTTTATTTAACCGGGGTACGTTTATTTCAAGTTTATTTAACATAAAAAAAGTTATTCAATAATTTGATTTCATAAAATGACCTTTCCAGAATTATTACAATCATGTGCAGATTCAAATCTAAAGAATACCTTTTTAAGGCTTTGCGACTTAACCATTTTGGATCTATTGTTTTTTACTAGATTTCGTTTAAGTAAAATGTTGCATAAATTTAAGGTGATATCCATGTCTTGTATTTACACATTTTAAACGACAAAAAGAGAATGAATATCAACTGCACGTACTGTAATATAAAATAAATCAAAATATCACGTATAATTACTTCAACACACAAAAAAATCTATAAATAAATTAAAATTTTGAACAAATTAAATTATAACCTAACAAACATCATGTGCAAACTAATTAAACCATCAGTTGAATGGTTGCAACCTTTGTATGTTAAAATTCATGAAAGTCATGCTTTTAGCTTTACATAATTTTTTAATAAATATGAAAATACACATGAAACATGCGTTCGTTTCATAGGCTGACGTCCGTTGCGGTCCGCACTGTTATTTTACAAAACGGAACAGTACACAGAACAGAATCGAATAGAACGAACACACATTGCGTCTAATATGTGTATTTAAATTCATGTCTGGTAAAACTACCGTTACTGTATTGATTGGACTAATGTGATATTTAAATATTCCTACGACAATGAAGCTAAAGACCTTACCTTACCTTCTTACACATGCCCAGACCAAGACCCAGAGTGTAACAATGTCTTTAAACACGTTGCATAATATTGCTACCAGTGGAATATGCCTACTTGTGTGTACTCATCATGTCTGAAAGAGTTCATTTCCCGTATTGAGAAGAAGTGATGAATTTCTATGTTTTGAAAGGGTTGGTGTACTGTATAAAATTCCACGACTAATTTCCTATGTCTTCAAAACACATAAGTCAAATTTATAATTATCAAAATGATAATTGTGAAAAATGACGATAATTTTAAAATAGTCAGGGTTTCAACTTTTTTTTTATATATTTTTTTAATTTATTTATATTCTTGTACAACATACTAAGTTTATTGTGTAAAAATTTGAAGTCTATTAGCGTAAAACTGTCGGAGATATAAGTCTTCATCTATCTGTTCGACAAAATCGACAGCGTTACCTGCAGAAACTTATCAGCTAATGAATTCATTTTGGTTTTTCGATTTTAGAAAATCCAGTGATGAGTTATGAGTGGCACCGCAATGTTATTTTTTTTGTGACGTCTGCGGAGATTCGCTATCAATGTCTCATTTCTTGATATTTATTTATGAAAATTTCGCAAAATATTCTTCAAATGTCATTTTATCATGTGTAATTATAGAAATAATTATATATTAACTGTGTCGTCAAAAAACATTATCGAAAATATGCTTATATTTTATCCTTTTGACCTTACTCCCCTTAAAAAACGATTCATTTCCAATGTTATCAGAATAAATACTGCCTTATAAAATTCAGTGAGTCAACATCACCCTTCCACAAACGCTCATGTCAGTCCAAAAGAAATAAATAAACAGTATCACCCATCAGCCTATTTATCAGTTCGTACGAGAATCTTCCACGCCAAACAAACCAGCAGATTACACACAATATCACAAATATTTATACATTTTAATAAAACTTAATTGCATTACAAGTTGAGTTGAGGTACAAGTTGACTAGCATTACAAGTACGGTCCTACACGGTCATGCGCTAATATTACACAATAACTAGACAAAACTAGGTAAAGGTAAAGTTAGCATACAATGCGAGTTGATAGGTAGTCGTCGTAATAATAAGCGGTTGTAGGGTATAGGTAGAAGTCGAGGTAGCCCGTAGACAGGCAATGAATATGCAGGCAGCTGTGTGTACAAACCAAACCGCATAGGCCGCACAGCGCCGCGGTGCTCACGGCCAGAGAAAGCGCGAAAGTAAATAGCTAGGTAATTATAACAGTCAGCAGTGAATGCTCAATTGAAAGAGAAAGGGCTACGACAGGTGCTGACAACAATATAGTAAACGTGCTACAAAACGTTGCACACCACATGAAATCTTAGGAGAACACAATATTTACTACAATGGCTTTATCGTTCTTGTTACTGCATCAGACTCGATAAAATTTATAAATATTTTTTGCTTTATTAAATTACTAATTACATATAGTTATTATTCAAGAACAATTAGAATATAATTAAATTCAGATTCGGGTACGAATCCACACATAGTTCAAGTTCACAAGGTAAACAATCATGTCTCTGTTCGCGAACACGAGCACGAACGTTTTTGCTCTAGTAACGGTAATATATGTAGGAATCTGACAATCGGCAAAGAGCACGAATAGACGAACACACATGTATGACATATCTTGCCAACGTAGTTCAATGTTTTGAGTCATAAAACCAACTATTACTTCATGGGTCTTTGGTAAATAAAAATTTCGGGGGCCCTTAATTTAAATTTTGATAATTTTACTATAGTAATAAGTTTATAAAATACAAAATTGTCAAGATGTCAATTACTTGACTATAAACAAACCCGCGTTAGATTGGCACCGGTAGGTAATACACACAAAGTAAAAATTTAAGTAGTGTTAAAAATAGAGATTAAAGTAATAAACAAACCTGTGGCTTTCGTTAGAGATATAGAGAGCTCAAGCAAATGTCATGGCCGTAAAAAAATAATATTTATTTATTTATATAAAAAATCAATCACAAATTAAATTATATCACATATATAATCACTTGTTCACAACTTTTTAAAAACACAGTATTTTTATTTAAATCGTAAATAATTTCGTTTTACACCACTAATTCGAATACATGGTATTCTTTTTGTGTTATAAATGAAAAGAATGCTTCGAATATATGAAAAACAACACGATACCGACACAACCGAGGTTTAACCCGGTGGAGAGTCACGAAAGCACTAAACTCCGCTGACGATGAAACGATAGGCAATGGACTCCGACTCCAACTCAGAGAGAACGAGAAGCATCCAACGATACAAGCACTAGCTGCTAGCAGGTCTACTTCGTCGTCGTCGTCGTGCAATTCGTTTTTGTACACAAGCTCTGCTGCTCTGTTAAGTTGCCTAGAAGTTGTGCGAGTTACTTCGCTGTCTGCGGATACCGCCGGGACTCCACTGACCCCCCCAAATGTCCAAAGTCTGCAGCATTCTCTCATTCACGTCAGCCTAAACCAATAGCGGGTTTTGAGTATTCGGTGAATCGCAAATATTACCTTCTTTACCCAATCAACCAGCATATGGTTAAATCTCGCTTTGATTTAGAGACATTGCACATGATATTCGAATTTAATTTGTTAAGAGTTTAAGAAATGGCATGCTGGTTGTGTGCATAATGTTAACACTCCGTGTGAACACTATATTTTTCGAGACATGGAGTGTACACTGGGTCTTTGAGGGACTTTTTCAAGAAAAAATTCTGGATTACTTCTTGAAGTATCTACTACATGATCCAGAAGTTGCCAAAGTCCAAAGTTTAAAACCGTTGGTAATAAAAATTCACAAATAGTGAAAAACGCGGAAAAAACGGAATATTGTTAAAAAATTCGTATCTTTATAACAAACAAATATTAAGAAAAACGGTTGTAGACCTTTTTACCTTAGACTATAAGCTTTCGAAAGAATGTAGTGTCTTTGGCATGAGTTCCAAAAAAGTGGAATTATTAGTGCACTTGAAAGTGGGGAATATTTTACGGATTCAGGCATGTCATAATAAATGGAACGGTGATTATTTGTCACAAAATAAGTTTTTATTGTTGAAAATAGAAAAGTTATGAAATAATAATTTAATTACATAGGTTGATCAGATTAAAATAGAGTTATAGTTTCATCTGTGTTCTTAATAGAATAATAATTGCGTCAGCGTCAGCGTCAACGTCAGATTTGCAAACAGAACAAGTTTCGAGTGATCTGATGGTTGTTCATTAAAATTAGAATAAATTAATGTTGTGTAATAAAAATTAACTCCTAATTATTTAAAAATCTATTTAAATTAGTAATCAGCGAAATGAAATCTTTATTTCCAAAGACACACACACACTTATTTATTGATTATCATCTTAACATTTACAAATTTGTTTAAAATAGATTTTGTTGGATATTTATGCTAATTTTGCGGACATTATAATGTCAGTCAATATGTGAAATGTTTATAGAAGCTGTGGTGGCACAATATATGATTGATGCCGGGATACTATGTCTTCGGGTTCGATCTCCGATTCAAAAATTTATTCAGCCTTCAATCGAAATGCATATTGCAGCTATAAACGATGAAACATTTTGACGGAGTCAGTTATTAAAATTTTGTAATAGACATCTTACAAGAAATAATACGAGTTATTATAATTTTTAGATTTTGCAGTGTGCCGATTGGGGTTTAGCTTGAACAGAGGGACCCCAGTCGAGATCGTGTAAACGGAACGCAATTATGTTTTTCGTTATAAAGGACCACCATGGAAGACAGTAGACGTAATATGCAGCTACAGCGCTGTGTGTAATAATCCCAATATAACGACTAGCGGCATCGGCGAATATTGGACATCCCACGAAATCTTTGCTTTACTTGTGCATCATCAGATTGGGGATACAAGATGGTGGGACCATGCTTACACCATCTTGAATTAGAAACAGTTGAATGAACGAGTTCAATTATCCATTACATTATCATTTCAGAGCCCTTAAAATTCTTCATTGAAGTAAAGCTTCTCGAACTTATACATTAGCATATTCTCCAAATAACAACTCATAAGAATGCTTGCAAAAGTTGAGATGAGATATCTTTGTGTAAGATGTTCCCCACTTGGTCAGTGGCCCTTCTTGCTGGCGAAACAAGTTTACATTCTAGTGGAGTTGGTGTTGGAGAAGAGTGGTTTCACTGTTTAAAAGCACTAGCTTAGCTTATTCTTCGCTTGTTATCTAAATCAGGATTTCAGCAGGCGGAAAGAGGGCGGAGTATTTTGATAAATAATTTATTTTTATTACATTTAATTATGATTATTTGTTTCGCTTCCATTGCCCTTGCTGGTAATTATGTGGGGCTTTAATTTAAGCTTATGCCCATCGATATATCTTTGAGGGGAAGGATAGATTCATCGCAGAAGCAATTCATCGCGAATCTAAAAGTAATTTATAAAACCTATATGAAGAATAATTGAAATTCAGTTCAGATACCAGAACGCTTGTTCTCTTCCATAATTCTTTTTTTAAATGAATGTTAAAAAAAACGTACTTTTGAAGTCATTAATATTCACAAAGGTGTTGCGAGCAAATGTAAGCAACGGAGTTAGTTACCAATAAATAAAGCTGATATCACACTGTGAACATACATTTGGTAATTAGAAGAAATACACAAATTAACGTCTTGCGAAACCCAAAACTTGGAATTTAACTAGAAAATAGAGCAATATTCCTTTCAAAACTTATTTTTGCGGTTCCAACTCATTACAATTCAGTGGAAGAAAGCTTAAAATGTAGATACGTTATTCATCTAACTAATTGCAGCTTTAGATTTAGATTCGCGTTTATAGTTACTTACATAAAACGATTTAAACATATAAAACATGGTTTTTTGATAATATTTAACCTGCTGTATAGTATCGCCATCTATATATCGAAAAATAATTGAACATTTGAGGTGCTTGTAGCCAACTTTGACAGTATATAGCACACTTTTATAAAAATTCAGTTATACTCGTAATTCACAACACAATTTCGGCGTGTGATATTTACCGACGATGTAGGACGAGCAGTTGACAATTGTCTTTCCGTCTTCGTATGTTGGTAGTCGTCTTTACTCCCGACGAATTACAGTTGGTCAGTTAGCTAGTGTTGGTGGTACAATATTTGTGAATTTTAGGTCATACACTCACAGTCAAATCGAAGAGGTCAATACCCATCACCATCAGTCATTTAGACCTACTCCAAACAATACGTAGGCCCACATGACGATAACTACAAGACAATAATAATTCGGTACCACGCCGGGCTTACGTCTGACACAATACGAGACGGGACACCTTGCCGGTGTGTGAATTAGTTGGAGCAACAACGTCTAATATTGAATTTACACGTGTTCTACAAATGTATTACAATGTCACGTGTTGGACAAGTTAGGTTTTGAAGAAGAGCAGTTATGAATATTTGAATTTTAGGTTTTTGGACAGGAAGTACAGGTGGCGCCATTGTGACGTTTATAAACAACTCATTTATTATTTTAACAACGCTTTAAAAACAGTTGTTGCTAGTCTATTGAAGCAAGCAGTTTATATTCATTTAGTTGTTAAATTAGTGTCTCTTTTTGTATTTAAAAAATAAATTGAAAAGCACTGTACATAATTTGTAACACAGTTTCAATATATCAGATAATAAAAATAGTAGCTATATAGTTTCATTTCAGTGTTATTTCAAGTAGGAAGTGAAGGATTGAAAAAGAATTTTACCCTTTTAACTTTGACGTGAGAAACAGTGATTAGATATAAATTTAGAGTTTGACTTTACAAGAAAAAGAATAAGGCGCTGACCTTTTCGATATAGTGTATTTGAATTGTTTCGCATTATCACACTTTGTCGTAAGATGAAGTTTCTGATCCACTGTCCATAAAATCACAAACACAAAGAAAACCGCAGATGTTCTATACGATGTTGCATGCATCCCAGAGGCTTGGGAAGTATAAGACTGCGTGGAGAACTTAGGGCGGTATTTACATTTACTATATTTCACAAGAGAGAAGATTGAAGATGTTTTACTCTAAGTAAATGTGGCCTTGGTCTTATTTAAAAGCATCGTAACTTTTTCCGCCAATTTTTTATGTAGAACAAAGTTTTGTAGAGGACAAGAAACCCATATGATGTACCAATAATCTCGTTTTTGATAAAACTGAACATAGTGTCTAATATGAATCATATTGTGAATGCGAACGTATCAAATACAGACTTCTTCGATAGAGCGGTGTATTATTAACGAATTGATACTGAAGAAGGCGGAGGTCACTTGCAGTTGTTCCAGTGTGAGAGTACCCTAAGATCTTAACACTATGGATGTGGCCTTACATTCATGTAATATTTTCTAAAAGGATATTATTTTATAGCTATTATAAAGATGTTGTTAAGAGGTTTTATGAGTATGCTAATACGGAAAAGGGTTGATTTACTTTTCCAAACGTAGTAAAATATGTCACAAAATATTGTATATAAAGTAAAATCGCTTATGTACTACATAATACACAAACGTAACTGTTTTAGGCGGGCATTAAATTTCTGATTATTTGTTTCTGATTATTGATTATTAAGTTAAAATTTTTATAGAAAACCTTCAGCAAACTTTGCAGCAGGATTGTCAACTTTATTAATATACTCATATAGTACATTTAACAAACTTTAAGACATGGCTGACAACCCCACTTGCAACAATGTAAGTTTCAATTCCCAGCACCTCCGCTAGGGAGACTATCTTTACAATTTTTATGCATCCGACAAATTATTTGTAGTTTTTATGACGGTTTTACGAGAACAATATTTTATTTAATGTGTAATTAAATATTAAATGGATGTTGATAGATACACCGTTGTGTCCCACGCACACACACACACACACACAATACGCACGCACCTTATGGGTTTACCCGCAATCAGATTTACATTTCACTTTCTACAAGTCAATCCGTCCGTCCGTCTTTTATAAATTTTCGTAAGTTTAGTGTAGTGACTTTTCGTGTCTTCATTTATAATAAAATAACGTTATGCGAACAGTCATTTCCAAAAGTAGGTTTGGTGTGAGTGATATTGCTTTTAATTTTATTTAAAACACCTAAGTTTGCTAACCTCGTGGATAGACGCTTCGATTACTGTATCGTCTAAATAGCAAACTCCTTGGCAAATTTCTGAATCCATCTCTAGTCAAAAGCGGCTCTAAATTAAAAAAAACGTTGTCAACCTCTGTTTTAGAGATTTGAATAGGTATAAATAAATCAATCAGGAATTCGCAACCGTGTTGAATAATTGATTGCAAATTTATTTAAAAATAAGTTGAAATGTTCTAATTTTTGGCTTATTTATATGTATGAAATTACATTGTTAGCGCTGATTTGATTTCGTCAAAGAAAGTGGCACGGTCCCGTTCGTTACCCGAGCAGTAAGTAAACACGTGCGGGTCACGTGTACTCCGGAACTAGAAAATGTGTGGAATTAGGTCAAACCGCTGCCTGTGACTTGACTATGACTGCCTGTGTAGGCAATTTAAATTAGGCAAACGCCACACGCTGTGCTGTAACTTGTTCATTTCATTTTAATTAATACGATTTATTAGTAGGGGAAATTTGTCATAGAAAGGAACCAATCATGCACTTTGGGGAGCCAGCAACTTGTTTCATCACGTAAAAAAGGTAAAATCTGATTTTAAATTTTAATTGTCAAAGTAGAGAGCGCCCCAGTCGAAGGAAAATAAAGGTGTACATCAATATTTTGTGTATCTTGAAAACTATAAGTTATAATAAGCTATAAGATGAAAAAGCATATTTTCGATAATGTTTTTTGACGACTCTATAGTTGTTCTATAATTACTACATGATAAACTGACATTTGAAGAATACATTGAGAAATTTTCATAAATAAATATCAAGAAATGAGGCATTGACAGCGAATTTTCGCAGACGTCACAAAAATAAGTTGATAAGTTTCTGCAGGTACCTTTGCTACTACCACCAAGATCTACACCGATGGCGGCTCCAGGAGTCTCACGATCAAACCCTTCTGCGCACACCACCGTGACCCTCCTACTCATTGAGGCTTTCTAATAATTCTAACGCAAATTATAAATACTTTAATTGCTCCAACGGCGGAGTATACGCAAAAACGCTTCCGCGCAACCATTTGCAGAGCTAATTGCTTCGGCTACTTGGAAGCTAACCCTATGAAGGAAGACTTTATAAATATAATTCGTGAACTGGTGGTTTCTCTGCATATTCTTCAGCCGATTGCCGACAACCACCAACCTGGCCCAAGTGACCAGTGAAAGTTGAGCGACCGCAGATTAGGACACTCCACCTCTACCTCCGCCCCCACCACCACCAGTTCGGGTCGCCATCGATTCAGTTCTTGTTCTTTTTCTCCATATGCATCCTCTGACGTCATCCGTGCCCTGTCCCGGTTTCCAGTATGGACATTGGGGGTTGCATGCATACAAATCTGCTTAAACAGTATGGGTCAACTGTCACTAGTTAACTTGTCCCAGAAAATATGTAGGGTAATGCTTAGTCGTGTTTTATAATACATCAAAGTTTCTCAAACTATGGGTTATGTTAATTTTGATCTATTACATGAGAATAACAGCTGTGTATATAAAAGTAGAGTAAAAAGTAGAGAAATTGGTTGTATATCTTGTTTGAAATGTGTTTTTGATGTTTGAAAGAGAGATTCGTCAAACGTGGGCAGATATTTGGCTGTGATACAAATGTTATGCAAGGTAGATCTTGGATGGCCTACGCAATATGTGCGGGTCGGTGCGACTGCGAGTGCCAGTGCCAGTGAGGAAACTATGCACGTGTTGAGAAAGTTAAAAATGTTTAAACTTACAACAACAAGGTGAAGAAAGAAAAACATGAAGAAATTGAATTTGTGATTAGGTGTAAAACTCTTTTGATTTGGTAAGCAACTGGCTAAGCAAACGGCTAATGAACCTAGACTTAATTTCTATAAAACTGTACTATATATTGATAAAGCTATCAGGACATGAATTATCCAATTATTTTTCAGTAAGTCGCATGATGCGTTGTCAACGCATGTCTTATTAGGGCTTGTTAATTATAAAAACCGCAAGGCTCGCCCAACTAAGTAACATTTCATATCAGCGTGTTATCAGGATGTAAGGGTTGCTTGACAAGAACCCAGGCCCGGATTTGAGGGAGGTAAAGGAGCTCCGCAATAGAGGTAAAAGCAATAAATTTTTGAAAGACTTGACGGAGAAAAATTGTTCCTTTTATTCGGAAAATAATTAGGAGCATCCACTCCTTCGTTGTCCCAGGGCCTCCACACCTCTAAATCCGGCACTGCAAGAACCTCATCAGCGCTTTGCTACTCTCTTTTGCAACTGAAACTACTTACAACTTGTCTGAAAAAACACATAGTATTTTGATATTATAAATATTGTTAATAAGGTAAACAAAATCGATTATTAGTCCAAAGACTTCATAACTAATAGAGTGACGTCACTAATATAGCTAAAAATGAATTTTAAATAGCTATATTTTCGTCAAGCTTTAGATATTTAAAAAAAAGCAAATGCAAAATCTTAAAAAATTCGATTTTCGAATTCACGATCCTGTATAATACGAGATGAGTAGAAAGCTAATAAGGGGGGAGATGCAGCAAGGGGGAGGGGGGTAGTTAGAGTGAGGCTCCGTAATTTATTTTATTTGGTACAATGATTTTTTTTCTTTTTAAAGGAATGACTTTCTTTTCGTGATAAAACCGAAAACTGTTTTTTTTTTGTAAGGAAAGAAATTATGTTCTATCTTGGGGAAGAGGAAGGGGGGAGGGGTATGGACAACCACTAAGTACAGCACTGCATGTAAAAACTTGTACAAAACATTGTTTTTTCCAATCGAATTGCCTTAACAATAAACAAAGCTCTAAAAATCAATATAGACATAATAAAAAACAATAATATAGAATATATGTATATACTACGCGTATATTTATAAAGATTTTAATTACAGTTCAATGCCTAGTAGTACAGGTGTACCAACACCGTGCAAATGCATCAAGTATATACCACATACTGCATACTTCATACTGATAAAAAAAACTAAATAAACAATTAAAGGTGGGGATAGGATAAAGTGACCCAAAAAACATTTTATCATACTGTTTGTAATTTAGTTTAGTTTTAAAACCATAAAATAATGAAGTATCTTTTAAAACAAACAAATTGTTTGTCTATAACACATTGTGCCAATTACATTTTAAATGTACTCGTACTCGTACTCGTACTCGTACAAGCCGATTCTGTTCTGAGCCGATAAAATGATTAATATAAATAAGAACGAATTGAGTACGAGGTCGACTTTACTGTCATCCCGCGCATGCTAGGCCATGCCAGCCACAGCACGGCAGCAGATGCTGATTACTTGCAGTATGCAGTTGATATATTCCGCCAGAATGCATTAATGCAGTGTGCAATGTCTATACACACACATTTATATGTGTGTGTGTGTATTTACTGTTTACTACAGATTGCCCTCAGCCTGTTTCGTATCGCTACATTATAAATATAATATGTAAAAACTAACAGTTCATTATCTCTGTTTTTTAATGGTAAAACAGAGACGTAATGTTCTATTCGTTAAGTAGGGTTATTTAATAGTTTATATTTTCTAAATGATGAAGATAGTACAGAGAAAACTGTAAGATTTAAATCATTTAAGACAATACACAGACACACACTATATCCTTACATTTAAGGAAGGTAAAGTTTCAAGTTTTCTTTTTTTTTAAATTTTTTTATATTAATGTACAACATATTAAGTTTATTGCGTGAAATTTTGAAGTCAATTGGAGTAAAACTGTTGGAGATATAGAGTTTTTAGTCTTCACCTCTCTGGTCTGGTTTCGTCTTACTTTGAAACTTTTAGGCACGGTTTCTCACACTTAGGTTTTTCAGAGTCGGTGCTCAAAATCTACTGGGTCGATTCTTTTAAAATTTTGCACACTCTTTCTTTACATAAATGCTGAGATAACACTGTCGAATTTTTATTATTTTTTTTTATTTTAACGTATTTTAAAATAACGTTTATGAATTTTTTCATGAAAACTCGGTATTTTGACTTTTAAGTGCTGTAAAAAATTGAAAAACCATAAAAAAAGATAAAACTCAACAGCGTTACCTGCAGAAACTAATTAAATAATTTTGAATTTTCGATTTCAGAAAATCCAGTGATGAGTGATGAGTGGCACCGCAATGTTACTCTTTTTTGTGACGTCTGCGGAGATTCGCTGTCTATGGCTCATTTCTTGATATTTATTTATGAAAATTTCACAAAGTATTCTTTAAATGTTGTTTTATCATGTAGTAATTATAGAAATAATTATATATTAACTATGTCGTCAAAAAACATTATCGAAAATATGCTTATTTTTTAATGTTTTTACTGTAAACGATTTATACTCCATTCGAAATCATGTTTATTAAAATCAATGTAGGTCTACCATGAAAAAGTTTGCTCACTATTCAGTCGTTGCGAAGTTGCGAATCTACCTCACCTTTAGAATGTAAATGTCAAAACTGTTGGTGCGAACTAGAGTAGACTTCTTGTGGTGATTGAAACTTCATCCAGAGAACCATTTTACCAAATGGTTATTTGCAGATATATTAACAGTAAATTAAATTCTATGTACCACTAACTTCAAGATTCTTCAAGCTACACAAAAATTTAAGGCAAATTTACAGTTTTTTGTTATTTATTTAGCCCCTGACAATTTTCTCACAATGCAGCTCTGCTTATGTTATATAAACATAATATTGAGTGTCTGAAATATGCAGACAAGTATTGCAAGTGCTTTTAAATGATCAGTGAACTAATTAAGCGTACGAACTTCAGACGTTAATGTCATAGAGACCTTATTCACTTATTAAGCACAAATAATACATCAGTCACATGTGACGCAATTTGTCTTTTATATTGACTAAAATAAATATTATAATAATATACATTATTTTGGTTTTAATATTGACTAAGGTTTGAATATTTGGTAAATGTAATTTATGTTTTTTTTATTTATTTTGACTATATATATATAACCAAAACTTGTTATACACACAAAAATGTATAATAGGTTGAATTATACAAGGTAAAAAAAGTTGCTTGTGATAATTATGCATTTTATAAAATGGTGTATAAGTTTTAAAACATTATTAACTACGAAAGAATAAGAAAATAAAATAAAAGCATGGAGTTAACCCATTCACTACCAAATTTATATACAACCAGTCTGTGTGTATGTGTAATGATATCTTTTATAATTGTATAAAAATTATAACATTCTACTCATGAGGCTTTGGTTTTTCTCACACCTGGAACAGATTTCTTGCGACGGCGATTTTTTTCAGTAGGGTGTGTTTTTCATTCGGTTCGCGTTAGAACAGTTTATTATGAAAGTGACCCTCTAGTTACATGTTTATCAATACACCACTGAAGAACTCTAAAATAGCAAGTAGTCTGTTCCAGAGAGAGAAAGAGAGAGTACCCTTATACACAACGGCTACCTCAATCAGAAAACTAATTTTTTTAATTCTAATTTAGACTAAATTGAAACAACACAACAGCCGAAAATGTTTATACTTGATGCCAAAATATCGTATCATCGGAATCGATCTCCGGACAGGCGTTGTACTTTCTGGGTGAGGTAGATAGGTGAGATCTTCTACCAACTTTTGTATAAGAAAGAAGATGATATTTTCAAAAGGAAGTTATGGTAGCTAATGGGTTAACAAAAAAAACTAAAAAAAAGTATAAGCCACTTGGAGAGCTAGAGCCAGTTTGCTTAAGTTTTAAGTAGCATTCTCAGCTACTGTTTTAGTTTTAATTTTTAGTGTAACATGTGCAATATTGTCATTATCATTTCATTCATTTCCATAATAAATTTTAGCTTTAACTAATTTTTTTTAAATGTTTTTATTGCAGAAGTATTAAAACTACAGGCTTCCTAAACTTAGCGTCTGATTTTTTAGCTATTTAAGATTTTTTGGAGAACTACATTTTCTAAATTATACTACTTATCTCCTAAAATGAATCTAAAATAGAAAACTTAACAATACAGCGGTATTTTTATTGTACATTCAAAAATTAAAACACAGCTTGAAACGTATACTTTCTTCTGCAACTGAAACATACAATGTAAGATTAAGACATAGAATGAAAACCGTAGCTGGGAATAATGCTTCAGCTTGTGTTTTCTGCCAGTCTGAATAGCACCGTGCGGAGAGGAGCGACTTGGTGGCTCGCAGCCTTGAACCTGGTCAGGACAAGAATATTTGGCTGACTGCATACATTATCTGCTATATTTGTGTGCAGGCCGTGTAAAGCACAGTTTTCGGAATCAGTTTTGCGACTTCCATGAAAAATATACTCCTATTACTTTTTTTATTTTAATTATAATGATGTTTAGATACAGTTTCCCTATAAATAAATATCTTTAGTGACACTTTCCATTATTTAGAATTGTGTTTACATAAATACTGCGTTTTTGACGTGAATCTGTTTTTAAATTTGGCGCCGTGAAAACTTTGACTAGCAAAAAAAAATGGCGATGTATTTATCATTAAGGTTAACACTTTGCAATCGATTTTAAACGTCTTCCTAATAACCTATCAAGTCTAAATTTTGCACACAAACTCTTGCAATGTGGTACAATAATATACAGATAAATTTTAAATATATATTTTATTAGTAATATTGGAAAAACTGGAAAAAGTGCAGTTACATTCTGGTCCGTAACTTTTATTACGGTATAGATAGAAAGTTGAAATTTTGCAAATACATTTCGCGCCTATGCATTGGAAAAATATTTTAGAATTTAGAAATTTAAAAATAAACCAGGGGCTCTTTGCGATGGGATAAAGATTAGAATATATGTAATATAGTATCACAAATTATGTTTCTCTTTTAATCCATTTAAAAGCATATTTCGTAAAAAACGTTTTCTTAATTTAATATAAGTTCACCATTTAGTAAATTATACAAAACAGATAAATCGTTACACACTATTGCTTAGTTATAGATTTTAGTTTTTGTTGTAGAAAGACAAGGACAACACCATTTGAACAGATACAACAAACAGAGACAACGCTAACAATTTTGCCTCATTTTAAATATTGTGTAACCATTAATAAAATTAATGAAATAGGATCATTGACACGTAAGTGGAACTATTTGCCTAATATGTTAAATTTCGGCATCTATAAAAGAATGGTAATATTAATTTCATTCATAAAATAAATAGAAAGTTTGATCAAAAATTAATCAAGCCCTTTTATATATTATATTTATGCAAGATCAGACCTGAATTAAAGTAATAGCAGTTCTTATAAGTAATATTACAAGTTACTTTAGTTGTATTTCAGTTTCTAGCCAAGGAATGTTCCTACTGTCCTAATTACTTAACCAGGTGCCAAAAACTTGACTATCCAACTACTCAGAAGTCAACTAGATCAAAGTGATTTAACTTTTCGTTCCACGTTCTAGTGCAGTAAGTGAAATCTGTCCCGAAAACGTATTTACGTTGTTATGAAAAAAACCTGTGGGAAAATATAGATATTTAATTCCAATTCAGATAAATCTAAGCCAATGGGCTTGTCTTCTCATTTTTTAGTGGTCGATTTTTCAATTGTTGATTGAAATTGATATTAATAAATGTATATTGGCGTGTCTATTTTATTAAATATCTAAATGTTGACGAAGATATAGCAATTAAAAGTTTGAATTGTAGTTTTAGCGGTAGAAATAATTAGCCATATTTGTATGACGTGAAAAGCATTTAACGTCAGTTATTTGTTGAGTAGGTCAGTGCTGTGGTAATGTTTTGTAGCTGTTGGTAGTCAAATAATCAAGTTAAGTCAAAGAATAATAAATTTTTATTTTATTTAACCCTGTTACGGCAGACATAATAATGAAATTTTATTGTTCCTTGAAATAGCTGTAAATAATATTTGATATTTTGATATATAAATACATATAGCAGAGATTTATGAGCTGTAAGGTTGGTAGCGGTTGTGATGTCACATGCATTTGGACTCTTGAACGATAATTGAACATTTGAAGTTCTAGTAACCCACTTTACCAATATATAGTTCATTTTTATAGAAATTAAGACATAGGACACAAGCCCATTGCACGGCACAGAAGGTCGATTCAGATTGTGTTAAAAATGGTTAAATTTAGTTTAGCTTTGTTTTATAAACGACCATGAACAAGTCCCATGAAACATTTTAAAATTCAAGGTTTTTAATACTAGCTTCAAACAAAACAAAAAAGAAACAAAATATTTAGCATGCCGATTGCTTCCTAGGAAATCCTAGACACAGTTCATAATGTATCAACACTATACCATACACGTTACGTGGGGAAGGGGGGCAGGAGGGGGTAGTGGGAGTGCTAAAACAATCTGAAGCCTCCGAAGCGACGAATTGTTTCAATAGCGGAAGTGACTTCAAGTTTTACTGCAGATATAACATACTTGTAAAATACAGGGCAATTATTACTTATTATTTATAATAAATATGTTTTATTTTGTATGAAATATTATTTAAAAAGACCCTGAGGGTAAGGTTATTCACACCGGCTTGCTGTTCAGATCACATTCGAGGAATTACAATTAGTAATCAGTCAAATAAAGATTCGTATTCGTACTAGCAGATACGTAGGTAGGTAGTGTGACACTATAAACGAGGTGTTAGCTAACTACGAGGATGTTTACTCTCGATTTGGAATAGCATCAGCTGTTGTTTGCGTTTCCTTATTTCACTGAAGAATGTTTTTGAACAATTAGAGGTGTATTTTACTATTTATCTACCTGTACAAGGTGTAGTATACTACGTTTAAAGTGAAACGATACTTGGCAATTTATGATCGCGAAATATAGATGGCGATACTATACAGCAGGTGAAATATTATCAAATCTATACAGGGTGTCCCAATATTCAACGATAAGCGGGCACCAGAGGGTGGTCCTGCTCATGACTACACGAGAAAAAAAGAAGAAGGAAAATTATCTTATTTTATTTAGAAATTACAAAAAAAAAAATAAAAAAATTTCGAAAATTGAAACACCTTAAGATGTTTTTAACTACCATGACCACAATTTTTCAAATATTTCGGATTTTTTTTTTTGTATCAGCAACCTAAATAGCACTACTATCCACCACAACCATTAAAAATTCCAGAATGCTAGTAGTTTTTACACAAAAATCAATCGAAATTATTTTTTTCCTTAAAATTTTTAAAGATTTTTACTTTCAGTCCACTTTAACTCATCGTGGTGTAAAAAGAAGTATGAACACTACTATGGCAAGTTTTTTTAAAAATTGGCGCAACTCTTCAGGATCCAGGAGCCAATTTTTTTAAAAACTGAAAAATTGTGGTCTTGGTAGTTAAAAACATCTTAAGGTGTTTCAATTTTCGAAAGATTTTTTTTTTTTTGTAATTTCTAAACAAAATAAGATAAATTCTTTTTTTCTCGTGTAGTCATGAGCAGGACCACCCTCTGGTGCCCGCTTATCGTTGAATTTTGGAACACCTTGTATATCTATAAAAGTAAAAAGGAAAATACTCAACTTTATATAACAATTTCTATAATTCATTCAACTTGTACAAAAAGTGAAAATAATTAATAAAACAATTATTTGTCAATTAGCAAAAATGACATTTTTTATTGTATAACCTAAAAAAAGAAATACATTTTCTAATTTTAAAATGACAAGAAAGAACAAAACGATTGGAATAAAAAGAGAAAGAATTATTCATTCATTTCTCGGAATCGTGAATTTAATAATTTAAGTCACAGAGTCTTAGACAAAGAGAAGACACAACGTTGTCTTGTAAGAAAACATTAAAACGATGTTAAAGCAAACCTCACGGCAATTCAACAAAACTTTCTAATAAAAAAAAAGTTAATAAGACCTCTAAAATAAAACGTGAACATGGGCTGCATGCCAATTTCTGCAAATTGGTATTTAGCTCTTGGTGAACTTTGAAGATTTGGAATGTTAAGAATTGTCCTAATTTTATCAAATTGCGTGATGCGATATTTCTATTCGAATCTATTAAAATGATTAAAAGAAATAATTCAGTGATTAAATTATAGACTGGATGTATTAACATGCAAGAAACGACTGGAAATATTGAATGATTAGAAATATTTATTATCTATCTCTTTCTTCCTACGTTCACTAAGCATATGCTAGAGTGAAACAGAAATATTTTAAAAAGATATTATGTTTCAAATGATCTGCGTTTTGGGTATTTATAAGCTGGCCTTGAATAATTACGAAGACCTTTGATATTATTTAGACGCAAATACTTTCCATGAGCGTCCGCAGGGGAGATAAACGCCCCCTCAATTGTAATTCATATTTTTCTTATTTTATATTATGTTTACGTTCAAATAATAATATTTCGTTATCGACGTGGCGCATTTAATGTGAGTATATGAACGCTACCCATATCGCAATGTACTAACGACTGATAACAGCACTCCTGCATTGCGTTATCAGTTGTTTTGTCTCCATAAAAGTTATCAGTTCGAGGAGACAATGCGACTTCCCTTTAGGTTATTTATATGGAACTGCTTTTGTTAGAAATAAAACAAACAATATTTTTTTGTCACTATTAGCTTGATTCACAATTTGACAATCAGCTGTCAAACGAATTTGCGCACATAGTAGCAAAAATCACTTTCACTTTTTCCAAATTTCCGGGCAAATTTACCAATTTTTCTTGCCCTAAAAATCGTATTCAGACTTATACGAACATTAAAATCGATCCAGTCGTTTTCAAAAGATGCGCTTATCAACGAACAACATTTAAGTTTTATTTATATGGAGATGTGACGTCACAAAGTTTGTAACCCCTCCCTCCTCTCCTCTTGTCACGTTTTGTCACCCTTTGCGTACGATACAGATAATGGATGGTTTCATCTTAACTCTTAAGGTGAAACGATACTTGGCCATTTTTGATTCGCGAAATATAGATGGCGATACTATACAGCAGGTTAAATATTATCAAAAAAAACCATGTTTTTTTATGTTTAAATCGTTTTATGTAAGTAACTATAAACGCGAATCAAAATCTAAAGCTGCAATTAGTTAGATGAATAACGTATCTACATTTTAAGCTTTCTTCCACTGACTTTTATTAATTTTAGAACTGCAAAAATAAGTTTTGAAAATGAATATTGCTATATTTACTGTTAAATTCTAATTTTTATATGCGGGAACATATACCTTTCTCTCTCACACACATTTTGGACACACTTTCTGGTCCAGCATTCTCTCTCCATATATATATGCTCTAAAATTTACATAGGCGCTCGGCTCGTGTTGGCAGTGATTGTCACAGTTTCAACTATGTTCATCGCACTCATAAACGATCAAACTCAAGTTCAAACCCGGTTTGAGTGTGTGTAGGTTCTTAAACTTCTAATTTTTCTAATGTTACATACTGGTGGTTTTTAATAACATTAACTCCATATATTTTTTAATTATCTATGATTATACAAACACTGTGTCGGCGAGGCAAAATTATTCTTGTACTCGTTGCCAGCAGTTTCTGTTTACAATTTTTATTCTTAAAATAACTTTGGTATTATTTATCTTCTGTACTTTCGGTTTCTCTGCGAACCAACATTCACAGTCAAGGTCGTTTTTTTTGTTGCAAAACATATGTACTAGTATAGGTACATGGCATGTAATATGTATGTACATAACAAACACATGTAAAGAGCGATAATAGCCCAAGAGCTGGGTTCATTTTCTTTTGTTCTCGTTTAATGCACATACGCAAAACTCAGCCATGTAGAAACTTCACAGATAGTGGAGCGCCGTACAGAAAAATTAAACTAAGGAACTTATTTTGTAAATTTTTCTCTGAAAGTAGTAAAAATTAGTAAGTAGTCAAAATAAAACTATGACCGTAGGTCTCTAAAATTTTGAGGTAGCATATATTTTAACTATTTTTATTGACCCACAAATTTCACCTCCTTAAGTTGCATTCCCGATTCGAAATTTTAGACCTATCCTGATCCTAAAAAGGGATCCTTACTCCTCTTTTCATACTAAATACAGTAAATTAAACCTCGTCTCGTCCTAAACGTTATTATATGACCCTCCCTTGCAGGAAGCAGATACTGAAAAGAAGGGGAGTTAATTATCTGTAGAGTGTGTAAAGAGAGCGTATGAGGCACTCGAACATATACTAACGGAATACGGCGGAGGAATTGCTGAAAGGAGGCAGGAAAGGAAAGAGTTGGATGGCGAAAGTGCAGAGAAGAAAGATATGGAAAACGAAAGAATTTACAAAGGTATTGCTATTTAAATACAAAGTATAGAGTACTAGTATACAAAGTTTTACAAAGTATAACTCTTTTGTTTTTCTATGATGATGAAAATTCCAAAGATCACCTTCACTAAGACACTTCACAATTTTTAAACGTATTTAATATATGTGTTAACAATTAAGCCGTTAGCTCTTGAACTATAGACATATGCCTGTATGAAATTAAACATGTATTATACGTATACATATATACAATTCATGATCGGACAATTTTCAACATTTGTTTGTGCGGAAATCAAGCTTTTAAAACGTGATGTAGACATTACAATTTTTTCAAATAAAAATATATTAAAAAAAAAAAAAAAATACGTCACTTTAAATTTTAATTCATTCGTTATGTTCGCTGTAATTATGGTTTAAATGTAACATTTATGTCAACTGATTTATGGTAATATGACGTCAGACTGCGTTTGGTTGGAACAGCATTATCAATTAAGGTAATAATTAAGTTTAACAAGCGCTGGTAACATATAAATAAAATATAATTATAAGAAATTAAAGATTCTGGTGTAAAAATATGATTGTACATTTTATGAATAAGATAAAATAAAACTGAGATTTGTATTTTATTATTTTGTTTTGTGAGGCAGAAAGAGCGTCTTCACTGTCCTTCTATTTAACTACATAAATAGTTGTTTCATAAAAATAAAATTCAATGATTCATTTTTTTTTCTTGTTTAAAGTTTACGTAGATTGTTGTATGTTCTACCAATAGAGACGATCCTTTAATAGCTCTTAGCTATTAGCTCAGAGCATGTAGCTCATAATCCATTGTACATAGTTGAAATAAGTGTACACGTCTAATCACGAAGTTGGGATAATTATACGAAATTGGTAACGCCTATTAAATATGGCCTGTAGTTGCTTTAGCTGCTTGTAATCTTGCAGTATGTGGTTACTCATGGTCGTTATATTCGTACCTGCGCCTCTGCCTGTGCCTGTGTAGTAACCATTACTTTAAAGATACTGGTTAAAAAAAAACGCTGCGTTTGATGGGAGAATAGAACAGTTGGTTTAGTTACCGCAGATATTAGTAGTGCTTCGTGATAAGCGAATAACAAAATTATACAAGGCCTTACAAAAATAGACTTGGAGATTCAAACGCTTGTGCCATAAGCGGGGTGTCAGGGAATCTACTACCCAGATAGAAAATGTAACGCCAGTGTAAACCTGATATTACGAGACCATTTTCTACCTGGGATTTGATCTAGATAGATTAAAATCAATAGTGCATTTTCCTATGGACAAAATGGGCAATGGGCTTGTGTCCTATGTCTTAATTTTTATAAAAGTGCTAGAACCTCAAATGTTCAATTATTTTTTAATAACTCCTTATATGTTAGGAGATACTAACAACTAAAAAAGTCATTTTGTCTCTTTAATTATTAAAGGGATTCAACGTTGTACAACATTCCAAATGCATGTGACATAATAACCGCTGCCAACCTAACAGCTCATAAATCTCTGCTATATGTATTTATATATCAAAATATCAAATATTATTTACAGCTATTTCAAAGAACAATAAAATTTAAATATTATGTATGCCGTAACAAGGTTAAATAAAATAAAAACTTATTATTCTTTGACTTGACTTGATTATTTTGACTACCAACAGCTACAAAACATTACCACAGCACTGACCTACTCAACAAATAACTGACTTATAAATGCATTTCTAGCGCTAAAACAATTCAAATTTTTAATTTCTATATCCCCATCAATATTTAGATAATTAATAAAATAGACACGCCAATACACATTTATTAACATCAATTTCAATCAACAATTGAAAAATCGACCACTAAAAGATGGAGACACAAGCCCATTTCTTACTGCCTTCATAAGAATGGGGTCCTTAAATCAATCCTTAACAAATTTACATCAATATTTATGGTGACCTTTTAAGGAGTCTTTAAAAAATCTTTAGATAGGAGAATCTTATAGTGTTAGTAAAATTTTGGGAGAGAACCTTTTAATATGACATGCTACTCGTCTTCCTATAGATATATAGTTTCGGACCATAGTGGACGAAATTTTCCTGAACTGAAATTTAGCAAAAGCCCCATGAGAAGATTCTCGTGAAAGAGAAAATCCATTCTATAAAGTGTTAATTTGTATTTTTAGAGATGCAATCATTGTCCCCTCTGTTGGATACCCATGATAAAGATAATAGTTACATCATATAAACTATAAATAATAAATAAAAAAATTTATACTGTAGATGTTGTATTTGCACCTGCATCTGACATTAAATCAATATCGAATCGAATCGAATCCCTATCCTACCTAGCGTTGTTCCTATGAATTAAAACAGTTTGCCTTAGCATGAAGACCAAGCCTTCTCATCTTATCCATACCAGCAGCTTGCAGAGTCCATCGAGCGCAGTGAACCATCTACAATCCGTGCAGAATACTGGAATGCAGATTATGATGTATTGCAACTCGTTATGCGCAGTGGAAGCTTTAACCACCTCCTTGATCCCCCCACCTATCGTTCGTAACAGTGAAGGTAAAAGTACCCTGTACTTATATTGTATACAAGAAGCTGATGCTGTGAGATTTACTGCAGTAAAACTATGGACAAAGTAATGACAAATTTACTAATTATTTATTCATTATAACAATTTGTTATATTGAAATATTAATAACTCTGGCTTTAAAAGCTGAAATAGTGTGTATATATTTTGCTCAAATTTTCCTGGACTCATCGAGGTAGCTGCTCTTGTTGGCAACGCTAATGCGAGAACGAATATATTCACACCAAAGCCAGCTAAACCAGCTTTAGACTTCATGGTCGTAGTCCGATTAAACCGATTAAAGAAGCTCAACGAATAAATTCGAAATAATTTAAATATTTAGTAAGTATGGTAATTTGCCTCATTATATCATTAGCCGCGCTGTATTTATGAACATGTTCGAACCTGCATACGAATAGCACTGATTATACTCTACATATAGTGTTTCTCATATAAGGGCAAAATGATTCTCCCTTACATATAAAAGTATTCTGCTTACAGTATAGACATCTCGAAGAAATTGGCGAAAAAGTTTGTAAATAAACTTATATCACTATTTTAAGTATACTAATTCGTGAATATTTTCTTTATCAGTTTCAATTTCATTGACTTAGGCCGTCCGCACACGGGTCGACTGATTGCAATCTAGCCGAGCAACGAAGTTTCCAACGAAAACGAAAAACGAGTCGTGTTTTGTGACTCTATAGAATTTTTAACAAAAGCATCTAATAGGGGAATTTATTGTGTCGTATTATGAGGTATTTGTATGTATGTATTTAAATAGTATTTATGCACATCTCTGCTCATGATGTCACCATCAAAAGCAAGCAACGTAATTGCCCTGCGATCAAGAAAGATAGTCGCTCAAAACTAATTTCAAATCAGTTTAGTTTCGTTCGTGACGTGTGTGTTCTCTCACTCGTATACAGGTGCTTTCTCTCACTAACAACACAGTTGCGTTCTCATTCGGTTCGGGCAGATTCGGGGCTGAGGTTTGCGTAAATCTTGAAAAAAGAGCAACTAAAAACGGTTTCTTTGCAATAACTCCTTACCAGTGTGTCCTAAGATAAAATTAGTTATTATCATCTGATAGAGGATTCAATTTCCAACAATTTATGCATACAACACTTTTTTGTATGTCTAATAAATATTGAGTTACACCGCCGTAAAGTGGGGCACTTTATTGAAAATGACATCAACAGCAAGTGCATGCGCTTACAATTTAATCCATATCTCTTAAACCCATTATAGTATCTAAACTTATCATACACCATTTTAAAGGATTTTTAACGTTCTACAACTTTTATAAAAATATTTTTTTGATAAAATAAACAGTTTATGTATAAATGTAAAAAATATGTGAAAATTTTAGATATATTCAAATAATTTAATTGCACTGTATTGTATATTTGTATAACAGAAAATAAGTCAATATTAAACCCCCTCCCGCCGACTCCCCCTTCTGGCTAATGCTCAGTGTCTAATGTTTAATGACGTACACAATAGATTGAAGACAGATCACAGGGGCCAGGGCGCGCAAGATCCTAACCTAACCTTTTCATTCCATTCCATTTCAATAATTTATCAAGTAAAATGTCTAACAGACTATTTACCAAGATGAGATCCATCAACAAGTAACGCCTTGAACTTGAAATGACCAAATAAGTAATGTTTAACGGGTCTGTGCATGTATGGAATTATAACAGTGGTAGTCAAGTTGTAGATAATGTGGGGCCTGCTTATAAATTAATAAATTTCTATTTAAAAAATCAATTGAATATGCGAGTCTGTAAGACTAAAGCCTCATTCCCACTCACTGCTTTAATTTAATTTTGTATTTTGTATACGCGTAATCATTCACAGTACCATTTTTTATTTAATTTATTTTTTAAGTTTTCTTAGTTTTTTTAGAACCTTACAAGGTCGAATGTTTTAATTTAAAAATATTAAATTAAGAAAAACTATATTATACTATAACCTCCAAAATGTGACAATCTGTCAAAATGCAGTAGGATTTATTTTTAAGAGAAGTTTAATATCAGTTTTTGAAAAATATAGAAGTGAAAACAATTTCTATTACTAATTGTTATTAAAGCAGTAATTTTAATTATTTCACCTTCAATTTTGTCCAACGATGCTGAACGATGCATACGCACCAAATAAATTAACTCAACTTAAATTAAAACAAAGGAATGCTTAAACGAGAACCTGAAATCTAGATTACAATATTAAATAAAAACAGTAAATTGAATATCAAAACAGTGAGTGGGAATGAGGCTTACTTAAGTGCCTGAATTTATAACTCTTGCTTCATGAATGTAACTAGCGAGATATTTTTTTGTTTAGTAATTTTGACAAATAAAATTATAGTAAAAATTCAACTTGAGGTTAAGCTTTTATCTGCCAATAAACGAATAAATGAATATTACAATAGTCTAATTTATAACACATAATGTCAAAGAAAAAGTCACAAAAGAAATAAAAATAATTAAACTTTAAATAAAGTATACTACTAACGAATTTCACAAGCTGAAACTTACATTTATGTTTAAAACTTAAAATTAGAATGGAATTATAAATGGCCTTTAAGATATAACGAAATTCTTAGATATTTCATAGATTCAATAAATGTAAAAACAAAAAGTCAATTCTTCAAATTAATTTGGTATAAATTCTTAAAGTTTTACAAATAAAACTGTTATAAAATTTATACAAGGTATAAACTGATAGTAAGCCTGTCCGGATAGGCTTTATACCTAGTATAAATTTTATAACAGGTTTATTAGAAGGGCGATTAAAGTATGCACTTTAATATTTAAATGAATTTTGCTATCCCTGATATATCGATCGAATCTTGTGCTTCTGGAGCTCCATGTCTACAGTGGCTGTGGCCTGTCAGGCTATTTGTAGTCTCAGTCGACCCGACCAGGGCCCCGCCAATGGACAAGGGCAAAACTTTATACTTATTGCTCACTGATAGATGAAATTAAATATCAATGATATACAACACCACCACACGTGACGTCACAAAGCCTAGTATGAAACGAGCGAAAACCATAAACAAAATTTATTTTCTGTTTAATTGCTTATTTACTTGTAAGATAATAGCCGCTGAATATGGGTCATGGATTACAAATCTAAGGGACTTATTTTTCTGACGTAGTGTGTCATGATTTGAACTAGTGTGATATTCATTTTGTCAGGAATAATTAGCATTTACTAATTAGAAATCATAAGCTGAACATAATATTGGTACAATATCATTTATTAACAAATATAACAACTGTATACAAAGCCAGATGTAGCTCAATGAACGATTACATAACGAATGTCGTCTGCAGTGTCTTGTACCAGGCGGAGCAGACCAATGAACAAAGTTGTTTATGTTAAGATAAGACTGAAGCACGGCCAATGCAATATCGCTAACAATTTGTTAGATAATATTGGCAAATCATTTTATATTTTATGACACGAGACGTCAAAGAAAAACTTACAAAATATGCCCATAAGTTAAACCTTGCTTCTCAAACAAATATTTAAAAAAAAAATTGCACGTTATCCTCGTTCTGTATTTATTAATACATATTATAACCATAGACAAAGCAATATTATTAATTTAATACTGTTCTATATAAATCGCAAGCACAGACAATGGCCCTGAGCTTTCTTCTCAGGGTCAGGTTCAGAACAGTTCAGTGGTATGGTGGAAGGGAGGAAGAGGGGTGTGGAGGGATGGAAGCACGGAGGAATGGGTTAATGGCTGCCGGACGAGGGCACTTGATAATCAAGCAACTCTCAGCCAATTATCTGACTATGATTCTGTGAACTGTTCTGTTATTGTCATAATCATTTGCTATTTTATATCACTAAATTTTGGACAGGCCCGAAATAAATTAGTGGACCTCTTTTATGGAAAGTTTTAAGGTATCTGTGAAAAATAATGCTACTGTAAGGTAGAAATGTAACACTTAGATTTGCTTGTAGCACAGTAGTAAGTTAAGGGGGGTAAGGTCAAAACGATAAAAAAGAAGCATATTTTCGATAATGTTTTTTGACGACACAGTTAATATATAATTATTTCTGTAATTACTACATGATAAAATGACATTTGAAGAATACTTTGTGAAATTTTCATAAATAAATATCAAGAAATGAGGCATTGAGAGTGAATCTCCGCAGACGTCACAAAAAAAAGTAACATTGCAGTGCCACTCATAACTCATCACTGAAATTTCTGAAAACGAAAAAATTATTTCATTAGTTGATAAGTTTCTGCAGGTAACGCTGTCGAGTTTTTCTCTTTTTCCATTGATTTTTCAATTTTTTACAGCACTTAAAAGTCAAAATACCGATTTTTCAAGAAAAAAATCAGAAACTTCGTTATTTTAAAATACGTTAAAATAAGAAAATAAAAAAAACTCGACAGCGTTACCTCGGCATTTATGTAAAGAAAGAGTGTGCAAAATTTTAAAAGAATCGGTCCAGTAGATTTTGAGCTAGAGAAGGCACCGACTCTAAAAAAGCTATTAAAAGTTTCAAAGTAACACGAAAGCAGACCAGACAGGTGAAGACTTAAAACTCTATATCTTCGACAGTTTTACTCCAATCGACTTCAAATTTTTACACAATAAACTTAATATGTTGTACAATAATATAAACAAATTTAAAAAAAAGTTGAAAGCTTACCCACCACCTTCCGCCTCCTCTTAAGTGAGAGGTAGATAATTAATCTTAGAATTAACTTGTAGCAAATTTAAAACTTTTCTCTTAAATACAACATTATAAATGTTAAATAATAAATTTGGCTCTGAATTCGATTCCCGAAGATGGATAAATTTATTCCATGACTGGCACAAGATTAACTAACCAAATGATAAATATTATTAATGTTGTAAAATATATTTTTTTGTTATAAAACTGTTTCCCCAAAAACGGGCCTGTCTTTCAAAGGAACCTTGGTCCGGTTCATTTGGCCCAGCGACCGGGGCTATTAAATCTCTATTGTATTTTCGACTGTAGACAACTAGAGGGTAAACTCAATCTTTGTATTGCGCTGTAGCTTTAATGAGCTAAATATATGAATATGATGTATGGGACTTATTTAAGTCAATTACAAATTAGAAGATGACCAAAACCCTGGGCCCGGCTGGACAGACGCTGGACCAGACACGGGAAGATGAACGACCAACAGATAGACGGACGGAATTCACGACACGCCATGATTTGGTAGGAGTATGGCACAACGCACGGGACACGGGACTCGGGATGGTCCTGCGTCAAATCAAAATACCAGGAAATTCAATGGCGCAAAATTAAGACAATTATTACAGTCCGCTAAACAACGTTCAACTTGACCTTCAGAAATATTTACAGTAGGATTTTGTAAATTCAAATTTTGATAACGCTTCAAATATATTTTTGTTGAAATACTGAAAACCTTAACCGCCAAAAAAAGATCTGTAAGACTTTTCAGACTTTACTTTTGGATTAAGGTTTCAGGGTTTTTTTTCATTGTGATGAGTTATGAGAGGCACTGCAATGAAAATCAAAAATTTGATTGTATGATTACATTTCACTTACCCTTAAAATTGCGCCAGTTGTAATTGAAGTAGTAGAAGATCTGCGTTGGTGGTCTGGAAAAAAAATATAAATATTAATTATTTAGTAAAAACAATCGTACTATATTATTTACTGAAATTACAGGAGCAGTTTTTAAGAAGGGAATCAAACATTTACTTGAAAAAATATATTTAAAAACCATTTAAAATAAACGAGGATCATGGATTTTCATTTAGGATGAAGCGAGGGTCATGTAATAACGTTTAGCATGAGACGAGGTTCACTTTACTGTTTTTAGGATGAAAAGAGGAGCAAGGATCCATTTTAGGATCAGAATAGGTCTAAATTTCGACTCGAGTGTACAGTGAAACCTTCTTGTATCTGGAAAAAACAGAGGTCAAAAAATAGCGCAGGACCAAGCAAATTTGGGTGTCATTTCAAAAATTCGTTACTGCGTTTGTGTACTAAATTGATTTATGACAGGCTCCGGTTTTCATGGGATACAAAACTGATGAATGTAAATGCAGTATTCGATTTTTTGTACTAGACAATTGATAGGAAACTCGATTAAACGATAGGCGATAATTTAAATTATTTATATATATATATATATTTTTCCTGTTTTACACAATCTATAGCTATATCAAATCTTTAAACGCGGTTAGTTTTGCCTACGTAAATGCGTATTCAGTTTATATTTCGTTTTTTATTTGATCCTGCTATCTGGAATTGTGAAACAAGTTTCGGTTTCTCTATAACCGCGGCGTTTTAACGGGTCAACTAATGCAATAGGTGAACTGACCCAATGCGCATTTCAGTGTTTTCTTACTAATTTTAATTAAATTTCATTCGTATATTTAATGCTTCGATATTTTATAGTTCGCAGAATTAGGGATCGTTTAGGAAATTATTAGTTTAGATTATTAAGTTCATTTAATACTTATTGACCGGAGAAGTATAAGTTATAAGCCCATAATTAAAAGACAAGGTCTAATTATCGAAAACTATTTAACCTCTTTAAAGAAAAACACAAAGGTTATCTAACTTCAGGGTGGTATAAAAAATACAACCGATAAAAATAATAATCAACATGTAATAAACATGTTTGAATGTTTTCCTTTGTTAATAACAATTACAAGATAATATTTATATGGTAATAACAATGAATAATTATTTAATTTATAATAATAAAATTAAAAGAAAAAAAAAAGAAAAACAAAGATATAATAAATATTTTATTATTCAAGAAATGATTTAAATGTCTATCCCATAAAATGATTCCAAGAAATAATATGGTGATTGTGAATGTGATTGTGACCCTTGTGAAGCATAAGGTGACCGATCTAGAGAATGACCTTGACATGTTCAAGGTCATTGCAATGAGATAATTAAAAGACCGGCTTGGCGACGCCTGGATTGTTGTTCGTGCGCTGGTCGTCCATCGTCCATCGTCGTTGGTTAATGTATCGTACTGTACGTGAATAGAGTACAAGACAGTTGTTACTTTTGCAGCACTGGATTTGCTCTCAGCTAGTTTCATACTTGCTTTAGACCAGAGATTCTTAAGTCTTTCAAAGTTACGGAACAGATTTTGCAATAATAAGAAAAAATATTGAAACTACAAAATCAGTCATTTTCTGTCTGTTGCGAATTTTCACCAAACGAATACATGCTACTACGGTAAACCTATCCGAACCTTGTAAATGCAATCAGCCGTCTCACACTGGACGATAAAAATAAAGCATATTTTCGACAATATTTTTTGACGACACAAATAACATATAATTATTTCTATAATTACTACATGATAAAATGACATTTGAAGAATATTTTGTGAAATTTTCATAAATAAATATCAAGAAATGAGGCATTGACAGCGAATCTCCGCAAACGTCACCAAAAAAAAGGGACATTGCGATGCCACTCATAACTCATCACTGGATTTTCTGAAATCGAAAAACCAAAATGATTTCAATAGTTGATAAGTTTCTTTTTGTTTATTGATTTTTCAATTTTTTACAGCAGTTAAAAGTCAAAATACCGATTTTTCATGAAAAGAATCATAAACTTTGTTATTTTAAAATACGTTAAAATAATTTATTTTTTTTAAAACTCGACAGCATTACCTCACCGTTTATGTAAAGAAAGAGTGTGCAAAATTGTAAAAGAATCGGTCCAGTACATTTAGAGCTAGAGATGGCACCGACTCTGAAAAACCTAAGTGTGAGTAAACGCGTTTAAAAGTTTCAAAGTAAGACGAAAGCAGATCAGAGCGGTGAAGACTTAAAACTCTATATCTCCGACAGTTTTAGTCCAATCGACTTCAAATTTTCACACAATAAGCTTAATGTGTTGTACATTAATATAAATAAATAAAAAATAAAATAAATAAAACGTTGAAACCTTAACCTTATCAAATTAAAATAATTCAAAAAATCAGTAAGAATTAATCATTATTTTGAATCTAAATTTATTTAGGTTTTAATATAGCATTTAAGAATATAGAATATTAAATAAACAGCGAAACACCGAACAAAGAAATTGAATAAACTAGCATACGTATGATTACAAGACATTAAAGAAATGATAATTCCCTCATTTAAATTGTATTTAGAACTGTACGAGTATGTATACTAAATTTATGTTAAAATTATTTACAAATCTGATCTGTTTGGAAATTAGGTATAGTATTGCGTCAGTCGCATTAATATACAAAAATCAATCAATTATTTATTGCAGTACTTCTCAAAAAGTTTACAATTGGATTCCATTTGGAAAGTCTGAACTTTATGAAATATATGCAAATATATAGTTCAAATTATGAGAGTTCGGCAGTGACTATTGATAAAACAAGCTGTGTGCTAATGTATATAGGAAGAAATAAGATGCTCCTGATTTTTCATGGACAAAAGCACTGTCATATCTGTCACCAACGCTGTGGGCTTGTGTCGTCATTTTTTAGTGGTTGATTGAAATTGATGTTAATAAATGTGTATTGGCGTGTCTATTCTAAATGTTGACGGAGATATAGCAATTAAAAGTTTGAATTGTAGTTTTAGCGCTAGAAATGGTCGGCCATATTTGTATGACGTGAAATGCATTTTAACGTCAGTTATTTGTTGAGTAGGTCAGTGCTGTGGTAATGTTTTGTAGCTGTTGGTAGTCAAATAATCAAGTCAAGTCAAAGAATAATAAGTTTTTATATTATTTAACCCTGTTACGGCAGATGTAATATTGAAATTTGATTGTTCCTTGAAATAGCTGTAAATAATATTTGATAATTTGATATATAAATACATATAGCAGAGATTTATGAGCTGTAAGGGTGGTAGCGGTTATGATGTCACATGCATTTGGAATGTGTACAACGTTGAATCCCTTTAATAATTAAAGAGACAAAATGACTTTTTAATTGTTAATATCTCTTAACATATAAGGAGTTATTAAAAAATAATTAAACATTTGAGGTTCTAGTAACCCACATTATCAATATATAGTACACTTTTATAGAAATTAAGACATAGGACACAAGCCCATTAACGAACCTACAAATTTAAATGCGGTTAGAGTGTCATCATCCGAAAAGTTACTAGACTTATCTAATCACCCTTTCAAAAGGTTTGATAGTTTCAAAAACAATTATTTTATAAAGTTATATAAGTTTACTAAATTTGAATAGATTAGAAATCCGATAAGATTCAGAGCGTTGACAAATGTCCAAAGAAAATGCATTTATTCATGAAATAATTACCATTAACATATACAACACATTATGTAAAGCAGTACTATCTAGAAATGATTAAGAAACGTTATCGAAACCTAAGTAGATATTGATTTGAATATCAAAACACGTTATAAATATGTAGTGCAACATGTTGCATTCGACATATGTTTGTAACTAATTTACAATTGTAATGTTGAATGTTAATCTCTAATTTTTATAAATTGATTATTTAACGAATAATGTACATAACGTATTTATTTCCAAACAACACAGCAGGGACTTGTAATTTACAGCAGATGGGCCTGTGAACCACGTCATAATTTATATAAAACTGCGTTAATGTGTTTACTTTTTATAATGTCGAAAACTCATATATGTGAACAACATTGCTGCCTAATAACTGCGTGAAGCGTGATTGTATCATTTTAGGAGAAGATCGTTGATTACGCGATTAGCAGGGGCGTAGCTATACCCCCGAGCTATAGGGGCCCCAAACCTGTGTAAGCAAATATTCGTGTTTTTTTTCTTCATTATTTGAAATCATTAATCCTGTTTCTAAAGCTTTGTTGCATGAAATTAATAACTTACAGAAACCTAGCATTTTACTAAGTAATCTTTTGAATTGACAGAGTGAAATAAGAAATCAAAATTCATTCCATGGTTTGCATAAAGGAGTCCAGAAATGTAGTAAAAGAGTGAGGAGTAACAACTGTTCAAAAATAAAGGAAAGAAGATAACGAAGCATTTTTTTGATGAGGTAAATATAGTAAATACATGTTTGAAAACATACTTAAAATCAGAAATTCAGAAAATTTATTCCATTAAGGAACTCATGGAATTATTGCTGGTAAAATTCAATAGCCTTGCATTCAGTTTTCCGGAGTTAATAACAGCATGCTTTCTATTCTTGAATCTTCCGGTTACAAGTGCAACAATTAAACGAAGTTTTTCGAAATTAAAACTGTTACAAAAGTTATCTTAACACTTCTATGGGACAGGAAAGGCTATCAGACTTGTCACTATTGTCTATAGAGGCAGAAAATTTGAGAAACTTAAGTAATCTTAAGTTTAAGAAATAAGTTCGCCGAACAAAAGGCGTACAAACAATATATAAATAATTTAATTCAATACGAGCGTTTTTGTTCCTTTGTGAAAAATTTTTACCCATCATTTGGACCCCCCAACAAATTTTGATACAGGGCCCCTCTGAGGCAAGCTATGCCACTGGCGATTAGAATCGTAAATAGGACCACAATGAATAAATATTAATATAAAAAGAAATTCGCTCATAGAAAATAAAAGACTATTTATAAATTACTATTTACTATAATTCTATTATCTACTACAGTAAGTCCGAGCTATATATGGATTCATATTTGATTAATATTTGTATATCCATCTCATTCACCCGTATATAATTACCTTATTATCTAAGCAAGACAACATAATATTTAAACAAATAATTCATTCAAACAGGTAACATATGCTATAAAATAAAAAGAAAAGCATCAGTATCGGCACAGACTGATCGCTAGCAGGGAAATATTTGGATGTGTGGAATTATATATATAAACTACATCTAGAAAACCCTAAGTTTTCTTTTTCTTTTTATAATATTGTCTGCTTTATAGTTCCATAGTTCTACAATACAAAACCAGGTGGAATACAAGTATTTTTTTATTCGTTTTTAAAAACACGTTTTCTATGCTAGATCAAACAGGGAATCTGTGGATTTGTGATGTACAGATGTGAAATTTAATATCCAGACGTTTTGTAAGAAACTAGATTAATATATCTTGAATTCAAAGAAGTTTTGCGTTTGTTTCTTGATTATTTTAAACGGTTTTTGTGTATTGTGATCTACTCATTAGAGATGCTATCCGAAAATGGGTCTTTAAATCATTATATCTGGTAAATAAACTGTTTTAAATGTGTTACCAGCTTCAATTTTGATGATTTACGCCTCTATCTTTAAAAAATGAAGAAGAGAAACGGTTTCTTTGCAATAGTTTCTTATCAGTGAGTCCTAAGATAAAAATAGTTTTAGGGTGTTTTCCAATTAAGACCCCAAGACCATAGTTAAACATTTTAAAAAGTTCTGTTCTCGCTTGATGTGCGTAATTGACATCAACTAATTAGCTTAAAATGTAGAAATTGTTGACAATTACATCATTGTATGAATTGATTTAATACCTTTAATAATAATTCTTATTTTATTTAAATCATAAAATCATTGAGCTAAAAAATATATACAATTTTTGTGAATAAAAATAACCAAGTAGAAATAATGAAAAACTAATGTATGTTTCAATTAAACACTCGCACAATCTGCTCAACCTGAGAAAGGATTCGATTTCCTACAATTTGTGCCTACAACATTTTTTTGTATACCTGATAGATTTTGAGCTACACCGCTGTAAAGTAGAGCACTTCACGGAAAATTAGTAATTCAAAACAACGTATGACATTCAATTCAATTCATTTCATTTAATCTAATTTAACTCTACAACACTAATGGTCGTTTGCAAAATTTATAGTTACCAAACATCATAATTGTTAATAAATAAATTGCGTAAGACCGGATGCTACAAATGTTGACAACACCAGACTAGACAAATGTTTAAAGCTCGATGAATTAACTCGATAACAAAATCAACATTATAAGGATTAAGAAATGTATTTAGATCTTTATCAATAAAACGAAAACCAGGTAAACAAGAAACAAAGAGATAAATTATTTATATAGAATAAATAAATAAATCACGTGATGACGTCAGATGCCACGAGCTGCAAGCTGAGATGTAAATTGTTGGATGTTGAATTATGCAGCGCGGATGTAGCGTTAGCTGTGCATAAAATAAGAGTAAACGCGAAGATTAAGAAAAGCTAAACCGAATGTTACAGATTTGTCGTTGGGATAAATACAATTTTCCTATGAAAAATTTTGTTTCACTGTTAAAAGGTTGTTATATCAGTCACAAATTAATTGAGGTACTTTTTTAACAAATACCAAACGATAAAAAATAAGCACATTTTCGATAATGTTTTTTGACGACACAGTTAATATATAATTATTTCTATAATTACTACATGATAAAATGACATTTGATGAATACTTTGTGAAATTCTCATAAATAAATATCAAGAAATGAGGCATTGACAGTGAATCTCCGCAGACGTCACAAAAAAAAGTAATATTGCAGTGCCACTCATAACTCATCACTGGATTTTCTGAAATCAAAAATCCAAAATGATTTCATTAATTAATTAGTTTCTGCAGGTAACGCTGTCAAGTTTTTCTCTTTTTATGGCTTTTTCAATTTTTTACTGCACTTAAAAGTCAAAATACCGATTTTTCATGAAAAAAATCAGAAACTTTGTTTTTTTAAAATATGTTTAGATTAAAAAATAAGAAAAAGTCGGCAGCGTTACCTCAGCATTTATGTAAAGAATAAGTGTGCCAAATTTCAAAAGAATCGGTTCTGTACATTTTGAGCTAGAGAGGGCTCCGACTCTGAAAAAGCTAAGTGTGAGAAACCGCATTTAAAAGTTTCAAAGTAACACCAGAGAGGTGAAGACTTAAAACTCTATATCTCCGACAGTTTCACTCCAATCGACTTCAAATTTTTACACAATAAACTTAATATGTTGTACAATTATATAAATAAATTTAAAAAATGAAAAAAAAAGTTGATACCTTAAAAATCATATTATTTCTCCCCGTGCATATTTCATGAACACCCTGTATATCAAAATGTCAATGCATAAATTAATATATAACCAGCAATGACATGTTAAATTGTATAAAAAAATAAAAATACTAATGCATTGTTCGCATTGTAAATCTACACATAAGATAAATGATAATCTTGTTGCGATTTTGATTGGTGTATGTTTGGCACTCCCTGTATGAGACTCGTATCACCAGCGCGACTGGTGGTGGTCAATCAAACTAACAACAAATATAAAAATGCGATTAATGCAAGAGTACTATTGATAAATATATACCAGTGAGTATGTCTTTAACAGTGGTTTAACTGGCCCCTGTATCTTACTATAATCAAAATCTCTATTAATTGGCTTGTCAAATCTTTTTTTAGGGGTCGTTCTTTTACTTTAGATTGAAATAAATTTTAAAGTTGACGAAGTTATAGATATAGATATTAGATATGCATAATACGTCACAAAAGAAATAAGTATTTCTTGATTAGTATTAAATGATTATTTCTCCTTTTTCATAACCTTCGAAATATAATACTTCATAGGGTACACACTCCAGGTGGTAGTATTAAATGACTTATCACACACACACTCGTATGCGTACAAAAGAGATGGCAAATCGAGATTAAATGACATTTTTAATTGTCCAACATAATTGGACATTGTGTCCTCATTTTTTAGTGGTCGATTTTTCAATTGTTGATTGTAATTGATGTTAATAAATGTGTATTGGCGTGTCTATTTTATTAAATATCTAAATATTGACGGAGATATAGTAATTAAAAGTTTGAATTGTAGTTCTAGCGCTAGAAATGGTCAGCCATATTTGTACGACGTGAAATGCATTTTAACGTCAGTTATTTGTTGAGTAGGTCAGTGCTGTGGTAATGTTCTGTAGCTGTTGGTAGTCAAATAATCAAATCAAATCAAGGAATAATAAGGTTTTATATTATTTAACCCTGCTAAGGCAGACATAATATTGAAATTTGATTGTTCCTTGAAATAACTGTAAATAATATTTGATATTTTGATATATAAATACATATAGCAGAGATTTATGAGCTGTAAGGTTGGTAACCTTACACAAGGATTGTGCATTTGGAACATGCATGTGTAGAACGTTGAATCCCTTTAATAATTAATGAGACAAAATGACTTTTTTAATTGTTAATATTTCTTAACATATAAGGAGTTATTAAAAAATAATTGAACATTTGAGGTTCTAGTAACCCACTTTGTCAATATATAGTACACTTTTGTAGAAATTAAGACATAGGACACAAGCCCATTTGTTACCAAGCCCATTTGAGATGCTGTACCCAAACCTTAATTAACATACAAGCAGATCCAAGAAGCCTTCATTCTTTCAGAGAAATTTCACTAAGTACGTCTTAAAAAATAACTATTAAATTATCATAATATTTCAAAGACAACTTGTAAGAAAAAATAGGATGTATTTTAAAAAACCATTTAAATAATATAGTATTTAAAAAGTCTGAATAATTAACGTAATTAAAAATAAACAGGTTGGCTTCCGGTTTAATGGAATTCCAGGTCCAGGTCTAGTTCTACTTCCGTAGAATTGATTGTCTAAATAAATATACATATTGACAAATAATGGAGCTGAAAATTTATCATCAAAAAACAATTTCTCAATTAATGTGCTCGGTCCGTATAGGTGAACAAGCATGTGTTGGATCTAGTTTTTATATGTTTTGCTGTATTGTAGAACACAAAAAAAGAAATTTTAATGAAATAATTTCTTAATTACCACAAGTAAAACACAAGGTGTTTTGTAATGTAAAATTTCCTTCAAAAAATACAAAATACTGTCAGAAAACAATGTGAGTTCCAACGGTGTTAATTCATGCAACGCTATAGATGATATTACGTCAATTTTACATTTATGTTACGTCAACATTTCTAAGAGAAAATTTAGAAAAACTTAAACTCATGTATTATTATTATTATTTTTTTTACTTTTACCGCTTTACAAATAAACTTGTTATAAAATTTATACCAGGTATAAAGCTCGTCCGCACGATAGGCTTATTATCAGTTTATACCTGGTATAAATTTTATAACAGGTAACAGGAATTTACACGCTGTCACCCTAATGATAATGTATTATTTAACGTAATATATTCTGTTTCTATATGTTATAATATAGGTATTAAAATTGACACTGGATAAAATGTAATATTGTGCGATGAGAACAAACAAAGGACACACAACTGATTCAAGATAGAGTTATACAAACAAAATTAAATAACTGATGTAAGTAATGGCGTGTCTATTTTATTAAATATCTAAATGTTGACGGAGATATAGCAATTAAAAGTTTGAATTGTAGTTTTAGCGCTAGAAATGGTCGGCCATATTTGTATGACGTGAATGCATTTTTACGTCAGTTATTTGTTGAGTAGATCAGTGCTGTGGTAATGTTCTATAGCTGTTGGTAGGCAAATAATCAAGTCAAGTTAAAGAATAATAAGTTTTTATTTTATTTAACCCTGCTAAGGCAGACATAATATTGAAATTTGATTGTTCCTTGAAATAGTTGTAAATAATATTTGATATTTTGATATAGAAATACATATAGCAGAGATTTATGTGTAAGGTTGGTAACCTTACACAAGGATTGTGATGTCACATGCACTTGGAATGTGTACAACGTTGAATCCCCTTAATAATTAAAGAGACAAAATGACTTTTTTAATTGTTAATATCTCTTAACATATAAGGAGTTATTAAAAAATAATTGAACATTTAAAGTTCTAGTAACCAACTTTATAAATATATAGTACTCTTTTATAGAAATTAAGACATAGGGCACTAGCCCATTGTTTGTACCAACAAGCAGTTATCAGCCCTCGTACTTTAAGTTGTGTACACCTGTTATAAACATTACGGCTCATTTTTTCTAATACGTTGCTAATCTAGCCGTGCTGATATTCCTTAAAACACCTACTACGATATTCGATTTATCCATAAACAAATAGCTCTTCACGAATTGTAGTAGTCGACTTGAACAAATTATTATTCATATGTTTCATACATCGTACTAAAGTTGAAACTCGCGCACGCATGTACACGCAAACGCATAATATCTGATTGTAGTAACTCATTTAATAATAAAACATCGCGATAGAAGAGAAGAGGATTCGTTCATATCTCGGAAACATATTTATTGGATTTTTGGAATCATGTAATACCAGGATTATAAGGATAACGTTATAGGATTTTTGAAATTTAACTGGAGAACTGGATTAACGGAAAAAATGGAACGGAACTTAATTGTATTGATCTTCTTTATGGTGTGTTTGGTGGTAGTAATTTGTCAGCCAGATCCAAACATGAATGATGACACCTGCGGAGCTGAGATGGACCAACCCTGCTGTGACATGATAGCCTCCTCTCGCACCCGAAGAGTTATTAGAAATAAAGCCGGACACCCCATGTCATCCAAATATATCGCGAAACAAGATCCATTGTGTGCGTGTCGGTGCTCCATTACTGTCGTAACAGAAGAAGGAGAGGGTCAAAAATGCCCTGCAGGCTTTGGTGCCACAGGCCCCTATGTAACTTCAGAAGGAGAAGAAGGCGGCCCTGGAGGAGCGGGTGGATCACAATCTCAGGCATCACAAATCTCTATAAACTTCCTGCTAATTCCCTTAACAACTGCAATTTACAAGGCATGCGTTTAGGACATATGAAAAACTAAATAATTTTGAAATAATAAATTCCCCGGTCCAAGAAAATAGCTACAACGGTGTTCACTCAAGCCATCAGATACAATTATAGAACGTAATTATAAAATAATTAAAAATTAAAAACAAAGCAATATTGTACCTATTAATAAATAAAATGTAATTGTTAAAGATTGATTTAGATTTGAATAAATTTAATGTGTTTTATAATGTATTTGTATATCATTCAGCAAAATAGTATTTGAATAAGGAATTAATTAATAAAATAATATTCTTAATTAATGAATAAGAAATTTAAAAAACTTTCAGGTTTTAAATAGGTAACAAAACAACCTAAAAAACTAAAAGGGCTCTAACTTTTGTTTATGAAATCTTGTTTTTACTTAAATTTATATAATTATATTTTTAAATAAGTAATTTTTTATATAATATGTATTAACTAATGATATTTATTTATCTATATATAAAAAACAAAAACAACTTTAAATTCGTATAAAAATTCACTTAAACGAAACCTTGTAATAATTAATCTATTTTATATCGTAATTTAGGTAACTTAAAAATAACTAGTCAAATTTCGTTCTTTCAATAACCTAATTTTTAAGGCCCTTGTTTTAAGGATACTTGAAAAGGTCTTCTTAACAAAATAGGTGACAAAACGTTGTAAGTATATGTATTAAGGTAAGCATTATACCTTTATAGTATAAAGCATGGAAGAGAAGGGAAGCGGGGGAAGGTAAAAAAATCTTTGAAACTGCTGACGGCATTTAATAAGAATCTGATTGTTTAACTAAATAATTTCTTAATGCAGTTTATTCAAAGTTACCTCTACTTCTAATCCTGTGGTTTATGAAAAGGCAATATTCCGGTGCCGCACTTAGTTAGAAAGCTAGTGATTGCCAATATGATAAAAATAGGCGCAGATTTCTGACGATGCCCCACGAGGAGATGATATTCTATTTATATATGTTTTGAGTTTTCCTTATGCTCAAGATTTTCATCATTAGGCAATTAGTGAAATTGTACCCCACGTGGATTAGGTAAATCTTAAATATACGTAACTGTGTTTATATTTATATACCACTTTTTTTAAATGTATTAATTTTTTCCAGTGCTTGCTGTTAGGATATTTGCTACTGGTTGAGGTCTACACATCTAATAAGCAAGCCAAATTATGCAGTGCGTATTCTGTTGCTATCAACGAAGCCAGGATATGAGCTCCAACATCTTATGATCTTACTGTTTCTCTTAACCTACCAGCTAATTTTTAAACATAATTTAATTCGTCTGAAGAAAGGTATGGTTTAATTTTTTCCCTATTTAATTTTATTATATATTGGTAAAAGTTAATCTCTCGGTACTACGAAATTCGAAATATAGAAGAGATGAATATTAATCAAGACTGTACATTTGACATTAAATGATTTCATTGTTAAAATAATTTATTGAAACATATAAAATAGTTTAACAATTAAAAAATTATAAATAGGTAAAAGTTTTGATATATATAGGGGAATTGACTATTTTTAATCACTTTAAAGAAAACTATGGAACCTTAAGTCACAGAAATATTAAGACAGCATCAGTGGCTTGTCTTAGAGGGGCCCTGCATCAAAATTTGTTTGGGGGCACAAATGATGGGTACAAATTTTTAACAAAAGGAACAAAAACACCCGCATTGAATTAAAATAATTATATATTGTTTATCTAAAAACTAAACTAGCCAAACAATTCAAATCAAATATTATGCCTCTATAGACAATAGTGACAAATCTGCCTTTTTGTCCCATAGAAGTGTTTAGATAACTTTGTTATCAGTTTTAATTTCGAAAAACTTCGTTTAATTGTTGCACTTGTAACCGGAAGGTTTAAGATTAGAAAGCATGCTGTTATTACCTCCGGAAAACTGGATACAAGGCTATTGAATTTTATCAGCAATAATTCCATGACTTCCTTTTCTGAATTTCAGGTTTTAAGCATGTTTTCAAAGCAATGAATTGTTCATAAAGATCAACTGACATGTCTTTACTGTATTTACCTCATAAAAAAAACGCTTCGTTATCTTCTTTCTTTTATTTTTGAAAACAGTTGTTACTCCCCATTCTTTTGCTAGATCTCTGGACTCCTTTATGCAAACCATGGAATGAATTTTGATTTCTTATTTCGCTCAGTCAATTTAAAAGATTACTTAATAAAATGCTAACTTTCTGTAAGTCATTACTTTCATGCTGTAGAGCTTTAGAAACAGGATTCATGATTTCAAATAATGAAGAGAAAAAAACGAATGTTTGCTTAGACACGTTTAGGGCCCCTATAGCCCGGGGGGGCCGTATCATTGATACTACGCCCCTGGACAGTATGTATTTTAACTATTTTTATCGATCCTCTAAATTTCACAATATTTTCGTCATTTACGTAAAGATCTTGTACAAGTATACCTTTTATTACATTAAAAAAAAATCGAATTTAATTTTAATATTTTTCTAAAACTAAGGATAGTATATTTCGAAACACTCTGTATATTGAATGAACGTACTATTTAATTATCATTATTAATATGAATAAATAATGAACATTAGAACCGATTTAAACTACGTGAAACGTAAACGTACACCTCACCTCCACTCGAACTCGACTCCATGTTGAAGTCATCATCTCTCTTTCTCTCGAATTCCACTTTCTATTTTTATTTGATTGAGATTGCAGAAATATTTAAAAACTAAAAGCACCTATTTTATATATTAACTTAGTAAGGTATTATTACATAACAGATTTCCAATAATATTATTATAATTATTTTTTTCAATTTAATTTATTTAACGTCGGTGTATTTTTAATACTTAAGTTCTATCACCGACGAAATAAAGGTTATAAAATTTATGACAAACCCTTAGAAATGTTACCAGTCATATAAAAATTGGAATTTAACTAGAAAATATAGGAATATTCATTTTCAAAAGTTATTTTTGCGGTTCCGACTCATTAAAAGTCAGTGGAAGAAAGCTTAAAATGTAGATACGTTATTCATCTAACTAATTGCAGCTTTAGATTTTGATTCACGTTTATAGTTACTTACATAAAACGATTTAAACATAAAAAACATGGTTTTTTGATAATATTTAATCTGATGTATAGTATCACCATCTATATTTCGCGAGAAAAAATGCAAACACAAATAAAAAACAAAGGTATTCTTATAATCCTGATAATCCAATAATCGTTATATGTTTCTAATAATCCAAGAAAAATTCTTTTATGATAATAATAGCAATATAAATCAGATAACCTTTATATTTAGATAACATTTTTTGTATAAAAGATAATTTTTATAAATAAACAACAAATACATATAATTATATTTACCCGGATTATTATTATTTACATTTCAACTTTTACAAAAATTCTGGTAAATATGTAAATAAAGATACGTTGTCTAATAATACCTTTAGATTATTATGAATAAAAATAAACCGCAATAACATGTTCTACTCATTTCACACAAAGATAGAACAAGTAAAAGTAAGAACAAAAAAACGAATTTGAATTAAAAGGCAAAGTAAATATAAATTACAAATAAAAAAATCAAAAAGAATATTTTTTTAAATTCAAACAAATCTTTTAATAAAATTTAAAAATATCTAATGTAAAGAATAAGATCATATTCTTATTGTAGTCTATAAAAACGTATTACATGTAATTTGCAAGTATTAAGTACCTTAATTCAACCGACTGTACATTACAAAAACAATCCATATGAACAAGGAAACTAGTAAACTTGTCTATCATGATTTTTTTATAGTTTAACCTTGTACACAAAACACAGCTGTTCACCTTCTGTACGTCACTAGAATATTAGTGATTACATCCCAAAAATAACGCCTGAATAATATGCAACATGTATTACATGTAGAATTATATCTTAATTATAAATAGTATCTGTATCAGGCTACAAAAGAATACGATTATGGTTATACTATTAAAAATATAAACACAGGAATCTAGTTATAATAAAACCAGACAATTCATCGTAGTATTGTTTATAGTTAAAATGCATTCCACGTCATACAAATATGGCCGACCATTTCTAGCCCTAAAACTACAATTCAAACTTTTAATTGCTATATATCCGTCAGCATTTAGATATTTAATAAAATAGACACGCCAATACACATTTATTAACATCAATTTCAATCAACAATTGAAAAATCGATCACTAAAAAATGAGGACACAAGCCCACTGTTATTTTGTTTGTTATTATTTTACAGCACTCTTAACAAAAAAGAACAGGTCTACCCTATAAACTTTCGCCATAGAACAATAGAATAAATAATAAGAAAATTTTGAACTGGGATGTACTGAATATAATTGAAAGTTGTCAAATAAAAAAATATATATAAATTGATATTAATATGATACAATAAAAAAATGATCAATTGAAATTAAAAGTCATAAAACAACCAATAGACGCATTCCATAGTTGATTCTTGATTACGGATTGTTGGCAACAACAACATACGATTGTTAATTAAGAAGATTTCAATTGGTGATTCATCAATTGTTAATAGTTACAAAGCTAGATACAACTAAACAAAAGGCAAATCAATCTCACAAAAGATGGTTTAATAATTTTTCAATTTTCGAAATTACATTTATTAATAACTTGTTTGCAACACTGAATGCTATGTTTAAGTTTCGAATCAGTTCAAGGTTGTGGTCCTCAGAGTCTGCGAACTGAAGAAAAAATTCCTATCTAGTAAACTGCAGAAATAATAAAAAAATATGTATTTAAAAAACCGGTTGGAAGAAAAGTGCTTCGAAACTCAAATTCTGTAAACAGAGGAAAGTGAACGTTAAACTGACAAAGTAAAAGGTTTTTTACGTACTTTATATTTTAATCGATTTTCAGGTGTACTAGAAATATAAAATTGTTAGTTCACTATACGTATTACCGTCATGGTAACCCTTCATGTGCGCCTGCTTTATGAACTTTACCAATATTTATTAGAATTTTATAAAACTTAAGATAAATATTAAATTTGATTTCTAAAATGGTTAACACTGCTTTGGCGCAGCAGTGGCAAATATTATAAATATATTATTTTAATATCTAACACTATAAAATCTTACATAAGAATCTTTATTAACGTCAGAAAAGAAACATTGTAATTTTAGTTAGGTAATCTTACATTATATTAACATAAAACAAATTATGTACATGGTATACTTTTTCATATTAAATAAATCTTATGTGTTTAATAATATTATTTAATATACACGGTCGTCGCATTTTTCAGCAATATGAGAAACATTAGCTTAAAAATCTTCAGGATGATTAGATGGAAGACTATAGTCTTCCCTAATATAGCACACTCACCTAAAATTTGTTTTCTTTTAGAGACTATAGATCTTTCAAGATAATAACTTTATAAAATAGAAAAAAAATAGAACCGTAGCTATAAGATAAGAAGCAAAAGCAAATATTACACGAAAACTTGATAATAAATGTGCCCCACTCAATTTTACACCACTGAAGATATGTAGAAGACGTTCCATATGGTTTGAAACTTTACTTTAGCAAATATACTACAAATTAATGGGCTTGTGTTCTCATTTTTTAGTGGTCGATTTTTCAATTGTTGATTGAAATTGAAGTTAATAAATGTGTATTGGTGTGTCTATTTTATTAAATATCTAAATGTTGACGGAGATATAGCAATTAAAAGTTTGAATTTTAGTTTTAGCGCTAGAAATGGTCGGCCATATTTGTATGACGTGAAATGCATTTTAACATCAGTTATTTGTTCCTTGAAATAGCTGTAAATATTCTTTGATATTGTGATATATAAATACTTATAGCAGAGCTCTTGTTTATGAGCTGTAAGGTTGGTAACCTTACACAAGGATTGTGATGTCACATGCACTAGGAATGTGGACAACGTTGAATCTCTTTAATTATTAAAGAGACAAAATTACTTTTTTAATTGTTAATATCTCCTAACATATGAGGAGTTACTAAAAAATAATTGGACATTTTAGGTTCTAGTAACCCACTTTATCAATATATAGTACACTTTTATAGAAATTAAGACATAGGACACAAGCCCATTATCTATAACAAAAGTATAATAGTACCCTACACTGAAACAAACTATTATGACAAGAATTGCAATTAATGTAACACCACTGTATCGAAGAAGCCTGTATTTTATAATATGGTTCATACATATGTAAATCAAAGTACCGCTTTAGGTTCTACACACAATCTTACATTTCCAAACTTTCTGGAATAGATGCAACATCGTACAGAACTTCTTTGTGCTAAAGATTTCATGGACAACGGGTTACAATTTATTTATAATAAAATACAAGAAAATTTTATGATTATATATCTGAATGTATGTTATTTAACTATTATACAATGTTTATATAGTAGAATAGCTAATGTAAATAAATAACAAATTTCCCTAAAGATTATATATATTATGACGAATATCTATAGCTACAACCAAAAACTAAAACTAAATCCATGTGCTTCTATCGGAAACATGCCATAAAATTAATAATAAAAAAGTATTATAAATGTTTATATAAAAAACATCAATATATATTTTATATTAATACTGTGTATTTTGGGCGAAGGGTAAAACGTTCAGTTATAACCAAAGAGTGATAAGAACACCCAAGGAAGATAAGCATTGCGTTAGTAAACATATTTAAACTGTTAAATTTAAATATATACATACAACATATGTAAATATGTATTTAACAGAATATAAAACACTGCAAGACGATAGTATAGTGCTTATATACAATCCAAGATCCACAGTGTATGGTCACAATACAAACAAAATATAATTACGACGACCATGCCATTATTTTTTATACCTAATGACATGTCTGACGAATAATATATTCACTATATTATACACAAAAGGTATACAATGACTATTTTTAATTTAAAATAAGTATCATTTTGTTGTTGTTATAGAAGTGAAATAACAAATAAATTGAATATACATATATATACATGTAAAAATGTTTATAATAATAAAATGAATAGTGTCAAACCTTGTTTATATCCTGTAGCAGATCTTATCTCCTTAATATTCGTCCTCTGTAGAAGACAGTTAAGAAAAGGATTAATATAACCATGACAGATACTGTGAGTTGTATCACTATTAGGAGTAGATTATAATTGGGTTTTGTGACATACAAAATTATCGATTCTGTTGGCGATGTATATATAAACACTTTTTTAAGAATATTTCCGAATGTCTCACCTACAGTAAAACCATCGCCACAGCAGTCATTCATTTATATTTTATTATTTAATACAGTTTATAAATATAATAAATAAACAAAGCAATGTTACGTAGAATATAAATTTAAATACAAAAGCGCCAGACTTCTTTTTTAGTTTAGTAGATGTAGTATGTAACGATATGAATATAAACGAAATAGAGAGTTTTAAAGGCGCTATTGTAATTTTTCTGTGTTATTTATAAGCACCACACTGAAATAGCATTTACATTTAGTTCATAGTACACAAAAACTAATTTACCGGCTTAACTAGTGCACCGCGTATATTGAAACACACTGTATAAATGCACAAATACATTCATAAAACATCCGTCTGGTTCTGTTTAAGGAGCTTGTTTATTTCGACCGTCTGGAATTTACTTGAACACTAACGCGCATGTTTCAAAACAGATTCACTTAAAAGACAATATTGCCATCTACCAAAATAATGTAAAAACAATTAATCACTTTATTTTAATTCACAATGTTTATTTTATTTATAATTATTATACGCAACACTTAATTTAATCGTATAAAACTGCGATATGATAGCACGATGACGTTTTTCGCTTGAATACAATTAACACTAGGTACAACAATGCGAAGTCCATCTAACGGTGACAGCTTGTACTAAATTATAATTGCCATATGAAAAAATATCTTTCAGGTTAATCAATATTTTAATTTTTGTATGATGACGAATAGTAAATGAATAAATGATTAATAAAACATATATTTACATGAAATAGATTTTATTTTTTTAGGTCTTCGTTGCTTATATTATATTTTGCTTTCATTTTTTCAAGATCTTCTTGTTTCTTGTCGACATCAATCTTCTTGAATGCTTTATTTGATTGGTAGTAAAGAACAACTAAATAACGATTACAAACGTTAAAACCAGATAAATGATCACAGGCATTTTTAGCATCAAATATATCTTCATAAACAACAAATGCAGTCCCTCTTGTATCAGGAGTATTGCCACTAAAACATATAATGAATTATCAGTATTGCAAACTATTTGATAAAAACTTAAGGTACGAAGTACTTACACTCGAATTTGTCTTATAGCCCCAAATTTACCAAATATATCGTACATCTCTTCAGCAGTTATTTTATATGGCAAATTTCTTATATATAAAATACGATTTACCTCTGGAGGCAACCTAACCTAGAAATACATTCACTGTTAGTACACTTATTATTTTCTTTCCATATTTTATTAAATTAATATATATACTTACATTAGTACGACGCTGTGATGCCATTGCCATTTTGAATATTTATTGTATAAACTTTATTTTAAAATATAATAAACTAGTATAATATTTATACACAACTGTCAATTTCTGCAATAACTAATATTACAAAGCTACTAAAATGGCGTCTGTTCTACTACAGAGACTCTACACTTTTATAATACAACTTGAGACATCTGTTATCAAGTACTAAAATAATTTACAAATATCATATATTAAATTAGATAATAAATATTATATAAAAGGAAATTAATATCTTAATTAATAAAACGTTCACTTGCTAGGAGCATGTATTATATATAAAGGCAATAAATAATTATTAAAGTAAAAAAATCCATTGTATTTGTTTACGTGATGAACCATAGATGGCGGGATCTGTGATTCTGTTTCAACCCTTAAAAAGTTAAAATCTACCCTCTTTGCTTTACTTGGCTTTACTCTTCATTTAAGTAATTTGATGTGTTTATGTACTACATTATTGGAGATAGAAATGTTGGTCACTTATTTCTTATATTACTTTTAAAAGCATTCAATATTTTTCTGGGTAATATTTCGTTGACTCCAAAAACTCTGTGTTTTTTAGTATCTAATTTACCTCTTCAAAATAAACCTATTCCAAAGAAATTAGGTTGAAAGAATTGTATCTCTCAAATAAATGACTTTGTTAATGCTTCATTACTTATTGCACCAACTAGAACAAGTAAAGGTGCAGAATAGTTAGCGGTTGTTAAGACAACGCGGAGTCGCAAATTAATTGAATCTAATTAAAGAAGGTCAGGTGACGTAACAGCAATATAAAGAGTTTAGTGGTGTACAACTGATAAAAATGAAAACTTCTGATTTTCAATTTCCATTTATAATACTTGTTAAACGAATTTAAAAAAAGTTAATGTTACAGGTAATTTAACGTTAAATTAAAATTTTGAATTATAGTTTTAGCGCTAGAGATGGTCGGCCATTTGTATGACGTAAAATGCATTTTATACGTCAGTTATTTGTTGAGTAGGTCAGTGCTGTGGTAATGTTTTGTAGCTGTTGGTAGTCGAAATAATGAAGTCAAGTTAAAGAATAATAAGTTTTTATTTTATTTAATCCTGTTACGGCAGACATAATATTGGAATTTTATTGTTCCTCGAAATAGCTGTAAATAATATTTGATATTTTGATATATAAATACATATAACAGAGATTTATGAGCTGTAAGGTTGTCAAGAATGTATCTCTTTTACGCTCTGTTGTATAAAAGAGATAGCAAAGGTGAGGTCACATGCAGTTTGAATGTAGTACAACGTTGATCCCTTTAATAATTAAAGAGACAAAATGACTTTTTTAATTGTTAATATCTCCTGAAATATAAGGAGTTATTACTAACTAACTTTATTAATATATGGTACAGTTTTATAGAAATTAAGACATAGGACACAAGCCCATTTTGACTAATGGGTATCTAGATTGTACTCTTTCAGTAAAATATTTGCCCGCGAACTTATGTGAGGAGAAACTTATATATTTCTAAAAAGAAACGGCTGAAAAGTTTGAATATGATACTAAATCTTTTAATAGCAACTAATAATTGCTATTAAAAAAACCCATAACGATGAGTTTGTATAAATAAGACAAATTACTTGATTGTCTATTTTCAAATTTGATTTGTAATTATTATAATTTGTTTTATTTAGCTTGGCACTAAATTTCAAATTATAATTCATAAAAAATATTTAATCTGAATGTTTTTGTTTTCAAAATAAAAATTATTATTGTTTTTGTCACAATTTTATTCCACTATATTTTACCATATGTGAGAATGTATTGTAGTGTTGATAACATAACATATACATGGAGTTTACTTGTATGTGTTTTACATTTATATGACACACTATCGCGCGTGTAAGAACCAACGTCTAGCTAGAACAGCTTCACCACGAGAACGAATTCAAACGAGTACATTTATATATTAGTTAGTGAGTTGGTTTCGCTTCGAGTTGGTGTGTATTGTATATATTTAAAAAAAACAGCTGTTAAAGACATCGCAGAACAATCTAAAAGAAGAAAAAAAATTTTTTACCACAAACAAAGATAAATATAACATAAATTGAACACGAAACCAAAAAATTGTATTAAAAAACAAGAAAAAGCGAAAAGTGATAGTGATTTAAGTAAAACTTTGAAATAAATAATAAAATGGAACAAAATCAAACGCAAAGAAGAGCTTCTGTGTCAATCTACGATTACCCGGAACATCTAAATCCGTTTTACGAAGATGACAATCATAATAAAATAAGATTCTGGACAATAAACCGGAAGAAACCGGGACGTTCGAATAGTTTCAGCTTCTCTGGAATTCGTAATGCAATGTAAGTTTTATTTTTACATTCTTAAAATTATTTTATAAATATATTAGTGATAACAGTTTTAAATATTTAATATTAATGATAGTATCTTACATACCAAACAAGTAGCGACGTGTTAAAAGTTAGTTTTGAATGTTCTATTATGTTTAAAACTAGAATTTATTGTGAAATTGGTGTTTTAGAGTTTAAAACTAATGAATATATAACTAATACAATTTTATATTAGCTAAAAATTAAAGTTATATTAGCTGCGAATCAAACCCAAGTGTAATAGATTATTTATTTTCTATAAAACTTTATTATTTACCGTTTTAATTTTAGTTTTGATATAAAATACAGTATTGAGATACTTTGTTATGTACTAATCACTTTATTTCTAATACAAATATAAATGTGGGCTTTATTAACTTTTTCGAATTGAAGTTTTGTGACTATTTTAAGAGCACACAATTATTTATAAGCAATGTATTAATAGTAACATATAAAAACAGTTGTATCATGCTATCTATTTCTTTCCTATTCTCTTCGGTTCGTTATAACAACGGTTCAAAAAATGTACATCAAAATTAATTGGCCCACGCTGTATTTATTATGTATTGCCCCGGTGAATCCCGGGGGACGGGGAATTTTGACTTACGTAAATTTATGTTATTCATATTAAGAGGTAAACAAAGCGAGCTACTCTCCTCTCTCATCGCTGCACCACTTTGGATACATGCATAAATCCTCTATACAATACAAGTAAAATTATTAAACTATCATATATAGTTAACGAAATCGTTTCGTTTTCTAAACTCTTCTAACTGAAATCTGTGCAAAATCTAAAGAGTAATAAAGTGAAACTAAAATGGAAACGGAGTCTGAAACTAAAGGTGTCTTCAGTTATGGCCAAACGGGACAGTTGCTTTATGTTTTCCAGTTTACCAGCGTAAATTTGTAACAGATTTCTTTATCTAATCTATTCTAACTACAGATTCGATTCTATTTAGACTACAACTCGATATTCGTGTAAGGAAAGGGGTAAGAACCTAGTCCGCTTCTTCTTAAGAACGGTTTTGGTATTATCGTGAATAAATACTTATTAGCCAGCAGTGCAGTGCATACATTTAAGGATAATTTGGTCAAGCAACATCTGGTAGTAAGATAGAAGTATGTTAGAGATAGAAATATTATACTATGCAGCCTTCCTTGACCTTAAAATAGCGCCCATGTTTAGTTATGACGATTTGTGACGTGATACAGCGAACGAGTGGTCGCATGGATAATTACAAGCAAATAGTTACTCACTTATAAAAAATAGCAGTGATCTAACTTTCTAGAATGTATAACATTATTGTATTGAATCTGCTGGCAATGCAATCCATCAAAATATGGTCGGTGAGGCATGGTCACGCTCACTAATTGTGACGTTTTTATGACATCAGTCGATAGAAATGACAAATGATAAATTTTGTATTGGACGCGAAATATTAACCTAAAAATTTTATCAGTTTTCTATAGAATATTTTATATAAATATATAATAATATAGAAAACACAGCAAAAGTTCCTATGTATAGTAATACCGTATAGTAATATTTACTGTGTCTTTATCACAGTGTAGATACAAAAACAATGTAACTGTTACAAAACACTGTCTAAAAGTCATAGTGAGTCATTTTTTTTCGTGATCTAAAGCTGTGTGCATACGTCAGAACAGCTGAACATAACGTCATCATGCAGAACTCGTTTAAAAGTTTAAATGCGTCAGAGTCTTAGTTAAGATCAGGCTTTTTACTTTCTTATCGAACGCAGCCTTAAGACCAGGCCCGCATTTGAGGGCAGAGATGGCTACTGCTTATACATAGTTCAAATTACGAGACCTCGGCGGTGACTCATGCTTAAAATACGTTATAAAAGTCGTATAAATCTACGATACGATGGTGAATTTTATCTTATTCGTTGCTATATACATTATACAATAAATAGTGAGACAGTACTTTTTTATTCTTTCGCAGTTTTATACGGCACAACTTGTTTTAAGCATGAGTCACCACCGAACTCTCACAATTTGAACTATAGCAATGATATTTGATATATTTGTTGTCAATAATATAATAATCAAATGACACACATAGGGGGAATGTTTGACTTCATTATTGGATTTCATTTTTAAAAGGAATTATTTCACTATTTATTTAAATTTGTTCGTAAAACGTATTTATTATTTTCAAATATTTATTATCTTATAAATATCTATAAATCAGGTGAGGCAGCGAAATTTTGACACTCGTCATGCAGAGAGACATGAGTGTCTCTAACTAATAATTTATAAAACATAATCCCTTATCTCTACCAACATATCTTACATTTCTTGGTTAAGGAATCCAGCTTCTGACACTTTATTCCATTTTTGATTACAAAAGTTTTTTGTAAAAACACATGGCGAGAAATAGACTCTTATATAGAATTCCGTTATATAGAAATTTATTTCTACGGTAGTTAACCTTTGGATACCTTAAACCAATCACATCCCTTAGAAGTCCAGTTCTCTTTCATAGAGTCGTATCTCCATACAATATTTTCTTATTATTCTATATGGCGCTTTAAATAACATTTAAACTTTAAAGATCCCCACAAGGTTAAAAGTACTTCAAGTATTTATGAATGCATTTTTACTTTTAACGAAACCTCATACTATAAATACCGTGTAATTTATAATACACATTGAAGATCGTTAATTTGTATAGTAATCTATAAAGCGATGCAATTGTATAGTGGTAATTATGTGCAAACATTGTCATTCCGTTGTCCGTTGTGCTTGTGAATGACGCCTACGGTTATTTTAATCCGATGACAAGTTGGTATCCTTGCGTATATAAATACATAATATCTATATGCATATAGTACATATCTTTATAATAGTGTTGTGATTTAAATTATTACAGGGTGATCAATAAATAGAGAACAAAAGGATGTTATTCTGTATATATAAATTTAATTTTTTTGCATTGCGAATGGGCTTGTGTTTTAGTAGTCGATTTTTCAATTGTTGATTGAAATTGATGTTAATAAATGTGTATTGATGTGTTTATTTTATTAAATATCTAAATATTGACGGAGATATAGCAATTAAAAATTTGAATTGTAGTTTTAGCGCCAGAAATGGTCGGACGTATTTGTATGACGTGAAATGCATTTTAACGACAGTTATTTGTTGAGTAGGTCAGTGCTGTGGTAATGTTTTGTAGCTGTTGGTTGTCAAATAATCAAATCAAGTCAAAGAATAATAAGTTTTTATTTTATTTAACCCAGTTACGGCAGACATGATATTGAAATTTGATTGTTCCTTGAAATAGCTGTAAATAATATTTGATATTTTGATATATAAATACATATAGCAAAGATTTATGAGCTGTAAGGTTGGCAGCGGTTGTGATGTCACATGCATTTGGCATGTGTACAACGTTGAATTCCTTTAATAATTAAAGAGACAAAATGAGCTCTTTATATCTAATTAGCTGCAATAATAATATTTACCTTCCAAACATTTTTAAAAATAAAACTATTTTTTTAATGGAGTTAAATTCTTTTTGCATGATATCGTATAACAACATATGACATAATATGCAAATACCTGGTTCTTACATACTGTAACATTACTGGTACCCAACGTGGGTCTGAAGTAAAGCCGATAGGTTTATCTACTCGATAGATTAGCTGAATAAACAGACAATTATTTTATCATTGTATTTACTTAAGATAGGAACTGCGAATTATCAAAATAAGCATGAAATCACATTTTCGGGTAAATATTTTTAAATACTTATGGATCATAATAGGAGACCAAATTAAATACTAAGATATTTTATGTTGTCTGTAATAGATATGTTACGGAGGTGTTTTTATCGAAACTGGAGACGAAGGAGGGGGCACTGTTAGTGTTAAGACTGTTAAGGGAAGGTGTAATAAAACCAATTAATACTAACATAATTCAGCGTGTTTAATTTCAGTTAATACCTAATATAAGTAGCTTTCCAAGGTTACCCACGAGTCAGATTACATCACTCTCTTCGTTTATGTTAAGATAAGACTGAAGCAGTGCCTCAGCAGTAGCATCAGGGTTGTTCTTGGAGCCTTATGCCATCCGCACATGGGTCGGCTGATTGCAAAACGCAAGCCCCGAATCTGCGTGTTGTGAGTGACAGAACGCACAAGGCACGAATGAAACAACTGATTTGAAATTGGTTTTGAGCGACTGTGTTTCTAGGTCTCAGGGCAATTACGTTGCATGCTTTTGATGATAAACATTATGAGCAGAGATGTGCACAAATACTTTTCAAAAGTATTTAAATACATACATACATACATATATGACACAATAAAATCGCCTATTATGTTATTGTTAAAAATCCTATAGTCTGTAATATAAAAACGAAAAATATATAGAAAGAAATGAGGGTGGTACCAGCATATCTAAGAGAAGGATAGACGAGGAAAATCTGAGAGGACTCTGAAGAGAGGAATGCGAATTTAAAATAAGTAGTAAAGGAGAATAAAGGAACTGAAGAGAGGAGGTAAGGAAGGAAAGAGATAGAAGAAAAACGATGAACACCAGAGAGGGAATCAAAGAGTCTGATCTTGCTTTCATCAATGCAGTTATTGGTACTGTATTTATCTCTAGATATTCCTTCCGATTTCGAAATCCTGATTAAAATCTTACTAATATCATTCGATTAATTCAACAACAGAAGATGTCACGCTTGAGCGCAGATGTTATCAAAATGTCCAAGTATTTAATTAATGAAACTGCTAAACAATTATAAAACATATGATCTGAAAAGTCATATGACCAGATGTTAAGGTTATTGCATTAAGGCATGAGACCAACGCTGCAGTAATTCATAATTAAACAAGTGCCTATACATATCTATAAACTGGAAGAAAATTATATAAAATAGTTAGATTTAATTTAAATTACGAGAGTTCGGTGGCGACTCATACTTAAAACAAGTTGTGGGGTATAAACTGCCGATATAACTAAAAAGCACTGACTCACTTATTTTTCTATAATGTATATAGAAACGAATAAGATAAAATTCATTACCGTATTATAGATTTATACCGCTCTTTTAAGTATAAGTCGCAGTCGAACTCTCGCAATTTGAACTGAAATAAAAAGGAAAAATTTTAGATGACAGAATTACGTTACTATTTCTCATTTAAAAAATATGTTAAATTATTTATTACCAATACAAATTTAAATTATTTCCATTATATTACAAAGAATTTGCATTCGGTCAACCAGGTATTTAGTTACACAGTAATTGGCCGTTCGATTGGTGTCCATGGGCGTTGAATGGTTTCACCATTTTGACATAAATGGACTTGAATACGTCACAGACTGAGTTCAAGGTTTTACAATATATTTTAAATATATTTATTTACCAGTCTTTAAACATTCCTAATTTCGTTCTGGTCACAAAAAATAATTAAAAGTGTTCAAGACTATAGAAAAACATTTGTCTATTCTCTCTTTTCAACTCTTGCTGTCTCCCTTTAATGTATTCTTAGTGAACAATTTGTAATTTAATATGTCACAATAGTGGCACGTACTTTTCTGAAGCAATTGTTCTAAATTTGCAACAGGAAGTTTGAATTCAACGACTAAATGTTATTATTATTATTCAAATCATGTAAATATACATGTAGACGTTTAAGTATGAATATCATGGGACCAATTAATCAATCTGCATCGTATAATCCCGAGGCCCGGGTCCAGCCACAGCAAGTGCATAACCCAGAAACAGCATAAGGAGAGCAAAGGTCAAAGCAATTATTACAAGCAAAACAAGGAAACGCGTAGATCCAAAGAAACAAGTCAATGTGCAGTATACTTCGCACGGACGTATTGTGCATAAGATGAATTAATATTTCCTACATTACAAGGTTACGCATATTTCTGCGAGCTTGCGAGTCATTTCTTAGGGGTCGTATTTTTAGTTTTTGATCGAAATAACTTTTAATCTCATTTATAATATCCCAGGTGTATGTTTATTTTCTTATATGTTTACGCGATTCGGGAAATTATTGATTTCTTAATATTTTTTGATGCAGTTATATCCATTTATAATTAAGAAGACGAACTACGTTAATAAATTTGAAATATCTTAAATATTTTGGATTTTATAAGGGGTTCTAAAAATTCATGGACTTTTTTTTCAAAAAGGAAAATTATTGATTTCTTAATATTTTCTGATGCAATTATATCCATTTATAATTAAGAAGACGAACTGCGTTAAAAAATTTGAAATATCTTAAATATTTTGGATTTTATAAGGGGTTCTAAAAATTCATGGACTTTTTTTTCAAAAAGGAAAATTATTGATTTCTTAATATTTTTTGATGCAGTTATATCCATTTATAATTAAGAAGACGAACTGCGTTAAAAAATTTGAAATATCTTAAATATTTTGGATTTTATAAGGGGTTCTAAAAATTCATGGATTTTTTTTTCAAAAAGGAAAATTATTGATTTCTTAATATTTTTTGATGCAGTTATATCCATTTATAATTAAGAAGACGAACTGCGTTAAAAAATTTGAGATATCTTAAAAATTTTGGATTTTATAAGGGGTTCTAAAAATTCATGGACTTTTTTTTCAAAAAGGAAAATTATTGATTTCTTAATATTTTCTGATGCAATTATATCCATTTATAATTAAGAAGACGAACTGCGTTAAAAAATTTGAAATATCATAAGTATTTTGGATTTTATAAGGGGTTCTAAAAATTCATGGACTTTTTTTTCAAAAAGGAAAATTATTGATTTCTTAATATTTTTTGATGCAGTTATATTCATTTATAATTAAGAAGACGAACTGCGTTAAAAAATTTGAAATATCTTAAATATTTTGGATTTTATAAGGGGTTCTAAAAATTCATGGACTTTTTTTTCAAAAAGGAAAATTATTAATTTCTTAATATTTTCTGATGCAATTATATCCATTTATAATTAAGAAGACGAACTGCGTTAAAAAATTTGAAATATCTTAAATATTTTGGATTTTATAAGGGGTTCTAAAAATTCATGGACTTTTTTTTCAAAAAGGAAAATTATTGATTTCTTAATATTTTCTGATGCAGTTATATCCATTTGTAATTAAGAAGACGAACTGCGTTAAAAAATTTGAAATATCTTAAATATTTTGGATTTTATAAGGGGTTCTAAAAATTCATGGACTTTTTTTTCAAAAAGGAAAATTATTGATTTCCTAATATTTTCTGATGCAATTATATCCATTTATAATTAAGAAGACGAACTGCGTTAAAAAATTTGAAATATCTTAAATATTTTGGATTTTATAAGGGGTTCTAAAAATTCATGGACTTTTTTTTCAAAAAGGAAAATTATTGATTTCTTAATATTTTTTGATGCAGTTATATCCATTTATAATTAAGAAGACGAACTGCGTTAAAAAATTTGAAATATCTTAAATATTTTGGATTTTATAAGGGGTTCTAAAAATTCATGGACTTTTTTTTCAAAAAGGAAAATTATTGATTTCTTAATATTTTTTGATGCAGTTATATTCATTTATAATTAAGAAGACGAACTGCGTTAAAAAATTTGAAATATCTTAAATATTTTGGATTTTATAAGGGGTTCTAAAAATTCATGGACTTTTTTTTCAAAAAGGAAAATTATTAATTTCTTAATATTTTCTGATGCAATTATATCCATTTATAATTAAGAAGACGAACTGCGTTAAAAAATTTGAAATATCTTAAATATTTTGGATTTTATAAGGGGTTCTAAAAATTCATGGACTTTTTTTTCAAAAAGGAAAATTATTGATTTCTTAATATTTTCTGATGCAGTTATATCCATTTGTAATTAAGAAGACGAACTGCGTTAAAAAATTTGAAATATCTTAAATATTTTGGATTTTATAAGGGGTTCTAAAAATTCATGGACTTTTTTTTCAAAAAGGAAAATTATTTATTTCTTAATATTTTCTGATGCAATTATATCCATTTATAATTAAGAAGACGAACTGCGTTAAAAAATTTGAAATATCTTAAATATTTTGGATTTTATAAGGGGTTCTAAAAATTCATGGACTTTTTTTTCAAAAAGGAAAATTATTGATTTCTTAATATTTTTTGATGCAGTTATATCCATTTATAATTAAGAAGACGAACTGCGTTAAAAAATTTGAAATATCTTAAATATTTTGGATTTTATAAGGGGTTCTAAAAATTCATGGACTTTTTTTTCAAAAAGGAAAATTATTGATTTCTTAATATTTTTTGATGCAGTTATATCCATTTATAATTAAGAAGACGAACTGCGTTAAAAAATTTGAAATATCTTAAATATTTTGGATTTTATAAGGGGTTCTAAAAATTCATGGACTTTTTTTTCAAAAAGGAAAATTATTGATTTCTTAATATTTTTTGATGCAGTTATATCCATTTATAATTAAGAAGACGAACTGCGTTAAAAAATTTGAAATATCTTAAATATTTTGGATTTTATAAGGGGTTCTAAAAATTCATGGACTTTTTTTTCAAAAAGGAAAATTATTGATTTCTTAATATTTTTTGATGCAGTTATATCCATTTATAATTAAGAAGACGAACTGCTTTAAAAAATTTGAAATATCTTAAATATTTTGGATTTTATAAGGGGTTCTAAAAATTCATGGACTTTTTTTTCAAAAAGGAAAATTATTGATTTCTTAATATTTTTTGATGCAGTTATATCCATTTATAATTAAGAAGACGAACTGCGTTAAAAAATTTGAAATATCTTAAATATTTTGGATTTTATAAGGGGTTCTAAAAATTCATGGACTTTTTTTTCAAAAAGGAAAATTATTGATTTCTTAATATTTTTTGATGCAGTTATATCCATTTATAATTAAGAAGACGAACTGCGTTAAAAAATTTAAAATATCTTAAATATTTTGGATTTTATAAGGGGTTCTAAAAATTCATGGACTTTTTTTTTAAATTTTTTTTATTGATTTCTTAAATTATTTTGATGCAGTTATATCCGTTACAGTTTAAGAAGACGAACTGTGTTAATTATTTTTAAATATCCTAATTTTTGTGGATTTTATAAGAGGTTTTTAGAATTCATAGACATTTTTTAAAAGATGAATAAAAGCCAAAATTGCGTAAATATTTAAAAACTAATGATACAGTTATTTATTTTAAAGCATAAGGAACAGAACTGCATCAAAAAATTTCAAGAAAACGTAAATTTTTTTTTTGAAAAGAAAAGTCCATGAATTTAAAATAAGTCGCATAAAATCTAAACTAGGCTAGATATTTAAAAAGTAATGATGCAGTTATTTATTTTAAAGCATTAGGAACAGAACTGCATCAAAAAAAATTGAGAAAATGTAAATTTTTTTTTTTGAAAAAAATGTCCATGAATTTAAAAAAAGTCGCATAAAATCTAAACTAGCCTAGATATTTAAAAAGTAATGATGCAGTTATTTATTATAAAGCATAAGGAACAGAACTGCATCAAAAAAAATTGAGAAAATGTAAATTATTTTTTTTGAAAAAAATGTCCATGAATTTAAAAAAAGTCGCATAAAATCTAAACTAGCCTAGATATTTAAAAAGTAATGATGCAGTTATTTATTTTAAAGCATAAGGAACAAAACTGCATCAAAATTTTTTTAGAAAATGCAATTTTTTTTTTTAGAAAAAAATGTCCATGAATTTAAGAAAAGTCGCATAAAAGCTAAACTAGCCTAGATATTTAAAAAGTAATGATGCAGTTATTTATTTTAAAGCATAGGGAACAGAACTGCATTAAAAAATTTCAAGAAAATGTTAATTTTTTTTTTTGAAAAAAAAGTCCATGAATTTTTAGAACCCCTTATAAAATCCAAAATACTTAAGATATTTCAAATTTTTTAACGCAGTTCGTCTTCTTAATTATAAATGGATATAATTGCATCAGAAAATATTAAGAAATCAATAATTTTCCTTTTTGAAAAAAAAGTCCATGAATTTTTAGAACCCCTTATAAAATCCAAAATATTTAAGATATTTCAAATTTTTTAACGCAGTTCGTCTTCTTAATTATAAATGGATATAACTGCATCAAAAAATATTAAGAAATCAATAATTTTCCTTTTTGAAAAAAAAAGTCCATGAATTTTTAGAACCCCTTATAAAATCCAAAATATTTAAGATATTTCAAATTTTTTAACGCAGTTCGTCTTCTTAATTATAAATGGATATAATTGCATCAAAAAATATTAAGAAATCAATAATTTTCCTTTTTGAAAAAAAAGTCCATGAATTTTTAGAACCCCTTATAAAATCCAAAATATTTAAGATATTTCAAATTTTTTAACGCAGTTCGTCTTCTTAATTATAAATGGATATAATTGCATCAGAAAATATTAAGAAATCAATAATTTTCCTTTTTGAAAAAAAAGTCCATGAATTTTTAGAACCCCTTATAAAATCCAAAATACTTATGATATTTCAAATTTTTTAAAGCAGTTCGTCTTCTTAATTATAAATGGATATAACTGCATCAAAAAATATTAAGAAATCAATAATTTTCCTTTTTGAAAAAAAAGTCCATGAATTTTTAGAACCCCTTATAAAATCCAAAATATTTAAGATATTTCAAATTTTTTAACGCAGTTCGTCTTCTTAATTATAAATGGATATAACTGCATCAAAAAATATTAAGAAATCAATAATTTTCCTTTTTGAAAAAAAAGTCCATGAATTTTTAGAACCCCTTATAAAATCCAAAATATTTAAGATATTTCAAATTTTTTAACGCAGTTCGTCTTCTTAATTATAAATGGATATAACTGCATCAAAAAATATTAAGAAATCAATAATTTTCCTTTTTGAAAAAAAAGTCCATGAATTTTTAGAACCCCTTATAAAATCCAAAATATTTAAGATATTTCAAATTTTTTAACGCAGTTCGTCTTCTTAATTATAAATGGATATAATTGCATCAGAAAATATTAAGAAATCAATAATTTTCCTTTTTGAAAAAAAAGTCCATGAATTTTTAGAACCCCTTATAAAATCCAAAATATTTAAGATATTTCAAATTTTTTAACGCAGTTCGTCTTCTTAATTATAAATGGATATAACTGCATCAAAAAATATTAAGAAATCAATAATTTTCCTTTTTGAAAAAAAAGTCCATGAATTTTTAGAACCCCTTATAAAATCGAAAATATTTAAGATATTTCAAATTTTTTAACGCAGTTCGTCTTCTTAATTATAAATGGATATAATTGCATCAGAAAATATTAAGAAATCAATAATTTTCCTTTTTGAAAAAAAAGTCCATGAATTTTTAGAACCCCTTATAAAATCCAAAATATTTAAGATATTTCAAATTTTTTAACGCAGTTCGTCTTCTTAATTATAAATGGATATAACTGCATCAAAAAATATTAAGAAATCAATAATTTTCCTTTTTGAAAAAAAAGTCCATGAATTTTTAGAACCCCTTATAAAATCCAAAATACTTAAGATATTTAAAGATTTTTAACGCAGTTCGTCTTCTTAATTATAAATGGATATAATTGCATCAGAAAATATTAAGAAATCAATAATTTTCCTTTTTGGAAAAAAAGTCCATGAATTTTTAGAACCCCTTATAAAATCCAAAATACTTTAGATATTTCAAATTTTTTACCGCAGTTCGTCTTCTTAATTATAAATGGATATAATTGCATCAAAAAATATCAGGAAATCAATAATTTTCCTTTTTGAAAACAAAGTCCATGAATTTTTAGAACCCCTTATAAAATAGTAATAAAGATTATATTAAATTTTCTAGTTTGCAATTCTTTGAATGCAATTATAAACAGGAAAAATATAACGTAATTTAAATTCTTATAATTTAATATTTGTTTAATTTTATTATTTAACTTGTTTCAGTGCTTTTGTAGACTTATTGATAAGACTTGCTCTGATAAAGATAACAAGTAATCAGTAAGGAGCTTAAGAATAGATACAGGTGCTGCTGATTAGGTGGCCTAAAACCGTGACAAGTTTGCGTAACATTTATATTATTACAGACATAGACGTACGCGTTATAGAATAAAATGTTTATTAACTAAATACTGATAAAATTATACTTAAACAAAATCTAGCAATACTTTATCTGAAAAGGTTAAATTTTGCATAAAGTTATTTTCTGATTATGATTCTAAATATATGAATACGTCAATTTATGACTACTACATGGCTAGGTAAATAAACAACAGAAACATATAATTGTGTTTAGCAGGGGTTTCTTTAGATACAAATAAAACCTCTGTATTTCCTATTATTGTACATACATTGCAACAAACTTTTTACATAGTATTTGTAGATGTTTTGAGTATACAACAAACATTACAGAACATAGGAAAATACAGTAGTTTTTTTTATAAATTAAAAAACAAAAGGGGTAGGTTCATCGAATAATTACATTGACTTTTATATTATTGTTGAACACCTGAATTTCAAAGAACGTTACCTTTGGTCTCGTGCAATAGTATTGATTTTTTAAAGTCTGGAAAGGGCAATTCCCTGAAACGAACACTTTATAAATAATTCTTAGTACGTTTAAATTAACGTCAAATATCAATAAATGATTAAAGGGATTCGTGTCCCCGTTGCTAGTCACTTTACAAAAGGGGTCAAAGGGTAAAGTACTCTACCTGAGAGACTCGTATCCGAATACATGCGTGGAGAACTACAGAAAAGTGCCCCCAATAAGTGGTATAGTCCGAAGGATACTTTAAAGATTGAAGGGTAGAAAAAGAAAGGGCATGAAGGATTAATTTTGATCCCTTTAATGATGGAAAGAACGAATTGCATCCTGATAGCCAACTTTAACAATATAGAATAGAGTTTTATAGAAATTAAGACAATGTTCACAACTCCATTTCGCACAGCCAAGGTTTCCTTATTAAAGAATAATCTTCACTAAATGTAAAACATAATCATGTTTATCTTTGCGGTTCCAACTCATTAAAAGTCAGTGGAAGAAAGCTTAAAATGTAGATACGTTATTCATCTAACTAATTGCAGCTTTAGATTTTGATTCGCGTTTATTGTTACTTACATAAAACGATTTGAACATAAAAAAACATGTTTTTTTTGATAATATTTAACTTGCTGTATAGTATCGCCATCTATATTTCGCGAGAAAAAATGGCCAAGTATCGTTTCACCTTAAATACATATAATTTCTTAAACTAAGAGGTCTATTTTGTAACTGCTTACCTGAGGTATGTTAATTTCTGACGATTTTTCAAAGGCCTGTATTTTCTAAACTAAGCTATGTAAGTTTACACAAAACTATAGGAAGACCTTAAATAAAGAGAAAAATGGATCCCATACCTTGAAACTGGCATAAGCAGCCTAATTTGTAAATTATAGGGCTTTGAAACATCATCAGAAGTTAACAGATGTCTCGTAAGCAGTTACAAAAAAGGCCTTATATCTAGTAATAATATTTCAATTAAAAAGGCTTAAGTTTTGCTAAAAATGGCTATAAAAGAGTTAATTTATGATTCTCCTTATTCTTAAAAAGGGCATCTTTTGATTTTGATTTGATTTGATTCTGTAGACTGATAATAATTTCGATTTCTTTGATTTTTAGGACACTGCGTTCTTTCCGAGGTCGTAAAAATACATCATCAGGACCAAAAGAAAAAGATCCCTCGCCAGCACCAATTTCTCCTCCAACACTTCGCAGACCAGGTATATTTTTTGATCGTATTGACGAATTAAATTATTCTTGTACCATTTCATGCAAAAAGACATCTTTTTATTTATATAGAACCAATGACCCGAAATGCGCTGTCGGTACCACCACCTAGGAAGCAACAAATAGATACCCAGGGGCGGTACGTATACGGCGGATCTGTAACTCCAACACCTAAGCCACGATTTATACATTCGACGCCCCTGAAAAAGAGCGATGAAACGTAAGGGCCAAGTAACATATTTTTTTTACTAAACATTTTGAAATTTTAAGTTATACATACTTTATTTATTATACGTTAAGCTTATATGAAATTATTTTTCTTATCATGTAAGATTAGTATTTTTTTGATTAAGAAAGACTTACATATCCTTATTGCCATTTCTTACAGTGGTTCTCAAATTAGTGTAGAAAGCACAAATCCATTTGAGGAACCAGATAGACCACCTAGAGTGTTGAAAAAGAAGAGGAAAGCGCCTCCTCCACCCACGCTTCTAGTGGTAAGTTTGACTTTTTTAGGATATTTTTTCGCGTAATTTTCCATTGCCTGTGTATTATATCATAAAATATTCCGTTTACAGACTTTGTAGAATTTACGTGACATTTAAAAAGTATTTAACAATAAGAACAAACTCTGATAAGTTTACCGCTTTCCAACCTTACAGCTCATAAATCTCTGCTATATGTATTTATATATCAAAATATCAAATATTATTTACAGCTGTTTCAAGAAACAATAAAATTCCAATATTATGTCTGCCGTAACAGTTAAATAAAATAAAAACTTATTATTCTTTGACTTGACTTGATTATTTCGACTGCCAACAGCTACAAAACATTACCACAGCACTGACCTACTCAACAAATAACTGACGTTAAAATTCATTTCTAGCGCTAAAACTACAATTCAATTTTTTAATTGCTATGTTTTCGTCAATATTTAGATATTTATTAAAATAAAAACGCCAATATACATTTATTAACATCAATTTCAATCAACAATTAAAAAATCGACCTCCAAAAAAATGAGTACACAAGCCCTTTACAGATATCTACTCTTCGCATTCGTTATGCGATTCTAAAAGATAAATATGTTATATAATATTTAGCTATGCAATGCACAAGGTGATCACCTGCCCTATAAATGTCTTATCAATATCACTGATGGATGCATGTTATCAAAAACAACATATTGTAATTTGAAAATCATTTTTTTGCTAGTTTTCCATTTAGCAAAATAATTAATTCAACTTCAATAGACGTTATGTTTTTGAAGTTATCTTTACATAGTATGAAAGAATCACATTGATAACTCTTATCTCTGGTATATTGTAGATTAGATACAAAATTAATGGAGACACAACTAGTTAATTTACCACCGCAGGTGATTAGGACTTTATAAATAAACGCAGACAACATTGAATAATTTGTTATAATATTTAGTAATGTTTCCAACCAATATATTGCAGGATTATTCATTTAAAATAAAGGTTACTAACCTTAGTCATTAAGTAAATCTCAACTTGGAACCAAGCCAAATCATTTCAAAATATTGACATTGAACTTCTCTTGAAACATTTCTGCAAGTTTAGAAACCTTTCCTTCTTAAGACCCGTTAATACTTCATAAATCTCTTTCAGTCTTAATTTCTCTTTTGTATGATAATAAAGAATATATGAGAAGGCCGGATATATGCATTGTGCTAATATTCAAATAATGCAGAGACGTCTGGTAGAGATTAGCTAAACTATAATTTGAAAGTTGTTGCACAAACATGAATGTTAATGGGCTTGTGTCCTATGTCTTAATTTCTATAAAAGTGTACTATATATTGATAAAGTGGGTTACTAGAACCTCAAATGTACTATTATTTTTTAATAACTCCTTATATGTTAAGAGATATTAACAATTAAAAAAGTCTTTTTAATTATTAAAGGGATTCAACGTTGTACACATTCCAAATGCATGTGACATCACAATCGCTTCCAACCTTACAGCTCATAAATCTCTGCTATATGTATTTATATATCAAATATTATTTACAACTATTACAAGCAACAATAAAATTTCAATATTATGTCTGCCTTAGCAGAGTTAAATAAAATAAAAACCTATTACTCATTGACTTGACTTTATTATTTGACTACCAACAGCTACAGAACATTACCACAGCACTGACCTACTCAACAAATAACTGACGTTAGAATGCATTTCACGTCATACAAATATGGCCGAACATTTCTAACGCTAAAACTACAATTCAAATTTTTAATTACTATATCTCCGTCAACATTTAGATATTTAATAAAATAGACACGCCAATACATATTTATTAACATCAATTTCAATCAACAATTGAAAAATCGACCACTAAAAAATGAGGACACAAGCCCATTTACTTTAATATATTTATTAATGTAATTATATTATTTTAGACGCAACAGCCTGATGTATCCGCTGATGATTCCTCATTAACTGTTGAGTTAAAAATTACTGAGGAGCTGAGCGAACCTACCCCAAAGAAAGATGGTGAAGAAAATATAGATGGAAAAGAAATTAGTATAGAAGTTAAACAAAGTACCAATAGTCTACAAGAAAAGGACCAAAGTGCAGCAGAAAATTATGAAAAAGAAACCGAAGAAAACACTAGTCAATCAAAAGAAAGCAATGGGATTATAGAATGCTCTTTGGAAGGTGATTTATGTGTCATGAGATTAAAAGTGAAAGAAAATAATGAAACATTAGAATCCAATAAAAGTAGTGTACATTCTGTAACAGTTGTAGAAGAAACTACTGTTGAAAATATAAAAGAAAATGGTTCGTCACCAAAAATTCCACCAAAAACACTACCAAAACCTGCCAAAAGTGGAACACCACCTCTGTTACCCACTAGTCCTCCTCCAACGCCAAAATTACGAGGTAAAAAATTAAGTTCAGAACAACTAAATACTGTTCCAACTGTGATAGTATCGGAAGCACCAAATACACCACCCCCTTCTCCAACAAACGAAGATCAAGTTGATTTGGGTGGTGTGAATCGAACTGATACAGTACTACAACAAACGGTGGAAGAAACTAGTAAATTAGAAGAAATCGCTAGAATAAAAGATGAAGAAGAAACAATAAAATTAAAAAATAATGAACCAGGTCAAAATCAAACAATTGAAGATGCAGTACAATCAGAATTAGCACAATTAGAAGAAAGTGAAAATCAAATAAAATTATGGTTGGAAGCTTTGCAAGATAATAGCACGCCTTTGAACCATTGTGGAGTTCCTCCATATCCTACTGAAGAAAATATTTCAACACCAGTTACACCGGAAATAAGAAATTCATATTATGATAATATTATTGACCATGCCAATAATAATGAGGTGAAAGATGGTTACACAGAATTTCATAGAAGTATATCTTCTACTAGTTCAAATGGTAAACACCGCGCTGAAATTAATATGAAATTGAATCCAGTAACTGATAAATCCCATGATTGGAATCCATTGCCAAAGCCTCGCAGAAGTAGATGTTTTAGTTTTGATGAAAAGTCTACTCCATCGTAAATTATATATACTTATATTTGTTATTTAATTAGTTTGTTATATATTAAAGATTCTATTTATCCTTCTTGTATTTTCATAATAGTTGTTATATTTAATAAAAGTAATGGTTTTATGTGATTTGTATGCAGCTGCTCATTAAATAATTTCATCGACTATTTAAATACAGAAAGCACAAAAATTGGAGGAACAAAACTTTTAAATTATTTACTTTAAACGTACAATATTTTTCGTGGTGTTTTTTCAATTGTCGATTAAACTTCAGTTAAGAAATAACTGAAGATTTTTATATTAGTCTTGTCGAAGACCGACCATGGTTGACTAGCGAAAAATGTAACGCAAGCATTTTGCTTCGTTGAGCTTCAGTGATCGACTCAATGCTCCAGCAAGAACATCAACGTTACTATGGTTCCATTTATAACTAACTGTTAACAATACTCTATTGCGTAATTTCTTAAAAACTAAATGTTGTAATTCACAATTCCTTCTTAACAAATACACAATTAATATGTAATGAACGTATTTGTAATTTAGGAAAATTATCAATTTTTACAAGTGCACTATATAACTTCTTGGAAACATTATTTATTTCCCGCAAACGACACTACGTACATACATAGATTCTCTAAAACAAAGTATTCACTAGCTAGCAATTTCACCAACTGGTACACACAAAATGAACATGTATTTCGCAGAATTCTTTAAAAACTGACTTACCTAAACTGCTTAGCTGATCTTTATGATCTCCTGCCTTTATTAGGATTGTATAGAGTGCAATTTTAAAGCGCACAACCAAAACAAATTAAATTTAAAAAATGAAAAGACATTTATTAACTATTTAATTGAAATATATTCTTTATTCGTTGGTTAAAATTAAAACATTCTGTCATATTTTTTTGTTATTTAATAATAAATAAACTTTTGTGAATATAAAGTCATTAATTTATTAAGTTATATAATATATAAATAGGCAATAAACAATTATATCTATATAAATTTTATTATAAATATATACTACAATATGTATTAATAAACATTTTATTATTTATGCTTTTCCATTTACTGCCAACAATCTGTTTTTCTTATATTTAATAAATCTAGGCAAATTTGTAATTACTGTTCCGACAGATATAGACCGTTCACCTAGCAACCGCTTTTGTTGTCTCATCTAAAAATAAATAATTTTACATTATACAGGATTATAAAATCAACAATAATACAACCAAAATAAATACCTTATTTTTTAAAATAGAAACCATCGGTGTTAATTTTTCTATTAATTGTATTTTAGAAGCTAAAATATCAGTATCATCTTCTGAAAACATATCTACAATAGCATCTAATGCTTCAGATAAAGGCCAAATGTGTGCTTCATGGCTACACACTTCCAGTAGAAATACAGCTATTTGTTGAGCTAGAGGCTCTGACAAAAGCGGTCCAAGAAGCCCTAGCATTCGTAACCAATTAGCTCTAACTTCCGAATCGGTACAATGTTTCTCTCCTTCTAACATAAGCTAAAATATTAAAACCATTATACATTTACTATTTAAAAAATAAATAAGTAAAATGTAGTATTGCAAGTACATACTTGTATATCATTTTCTGAAATTTCTGCGAATAGATTTGGAGGTCCTTCTTGAAGTCGTTCTAAAGCTGCCCGCATTAAAGCTGTTGCTGGTTCAAGTAATAATTCATCACCAGGTTTACCTCGAAATACTTGGTGTCCAACTTTAAGCCACACAGACCTCAAAGCTTCTGCTCCACCTAACATCTCAAGTGGTAAACTTGAAGACAAATTATGCAAACATAATAAGGCACTTGATCGTAATGTAATGGCTCTAAAAAATATAGAAAAAATATTATAATATCTTGAATTTTTCCTCAAAGTTCATTTTATATAAATCCAAGGTTACTTTTTTAATAAATTACGGCCTGGTTCATGTTCATTTAAAATATTATCAACATTTTCTGCTAATGGTTGAGCGCATCCCCAAACTTTCTCAACTATTCCTAGTGAACCAATAGCTTCTAAAACTTCTACTGGTATTTTATCTAAAGCCAAGACAGTATCGCTTGCAGACTCAGAATTCATATCTTCATAATCGGAGTCATTTTCACTTTCATCACATTCCATTGTATCAGCCTCTTCTGCATCTAAAAATAAAAATAATACTTTATAGTGTAACTATATTGAGGACAATGTATCTGTATTAAACAAGTAAATCATTACCTTCATTTGAGCTTATATTTGTTAACAATTCGAGAGCAGTTTTCTGTGCTTCGAGTAAATATTCTACTTGTTTTATTTGTGCTTCTGAATCTGCGCTTAAAGTTTTTTCGTCTACATCTTCTCCGAGGGGTAAAGCGCTACTAATTGTATTTAAAGCAGTACGATGATCGGGACTTAATGCTTTTTGAAGGTTTGTAAATATTAGATTCAGTCTCAACATTCCTGCTATTTTTAAATTCATAAAAATTCCTGGAAAAACAAAGAATATTACTATTAGCTAGTGATATGATAAAGCAGCTTTCATTTCAGTGTTATAGTTCACCTGAAACTAGAGTCCTTAATAATAAAACATTGCATTCATCTCCATGAAGTTGTAATAAATTATTTAAAATATCTTCGTAAGGTAAAAGAATTTCTGTAGCGTCAGGGTTCTCCTCTGTAACTACCTGCAAGCATTGAGCTACTCCAATTGCTAAAATAATATAATTGGTCAGTTATAAAATAAAAATATGTAAATTGAAAATATGTTTCGTCATACCTATATCATATCCATATTGTTTTACATCTAGACATTTGACTAATATAGGAATACAGACAGAGTCAGTGAATAACTCCAATGCTCTAGGTGAACTTTCACATAAATTCCAGATAAGATGAACGGCTTGTAAGAAAGTGTCTCCGATTTCTGTAAGTTCAGATGTTTGTTTGCCATCTTTTGTAACTAAAGCATAAGGATTCCAATCTCCAGAGTACTAAAATAATGATAACTTGCTTATAAATTATCAACAAATCACCTAAGCATATTTACACGTTACATAAATATTACTCACCAGTTTAAATAAAGCGAAGAGTGGTGTCAATACATCTTGTTCAACAAGGGTATCACACACTTCAACACCGCTGAGAGAAAGATTTCTTAGAGCTCCAGCAGCTGCATTTCTTAAATCTGAATTACTGTCGACAAGCAGGGGGCCAGCAATTCGAACAACTCCAGCATTTAAAGCTTCTTTTACAGGTCCAGGCTTTTGAAACAGAGAAGCTAAGCTTTGCAAACCACATAACTTATCTTCAACTCTTGAAGATTGAATCTGCTCTATAACTGCTTGTAAATTTCGGCATCCAACCTCGTCATCACCAAGTAATTCTTCCTCCAATGCAATGTCACGAATGCTAGGCAATCCAGTTGGATTTTCTGGTTTTGCATTTGTTTTTGTCCTTTTAGTTTTTCCCATATTAAATTCTCGTTTTAAAATATAAAAAAAAACTTTAAATTATTGAGTTTAACTGTTCATATAATTAAAATTAATAGTAACTTTCATAAATATCAATATATGATTTATAAAGACAATACATCACAGCACATGTTTTTACTATAAATAAACCATAACCTCAACTTTAAAATATTTTAGTATAAGAAGCCAGGTATCTGTAAAATCGAAGGCCTCTGCATACAATGCTAAAGGATTGAATATTTCTGAAAAGCGGTAAATACAAAATTTAAAACTTATATTAATTATTAATTCAAGCTACAATTAATATAATTTAGCTTAATCTTCTTAACTAATGACTGTACTATTTTAGACAAAGATGGTTCAAAGAAATTTTTTATTCGACGCTATGCGAAATCGATTTTATAAAGCTCATGTATTTCAAAACCGAATAAAAGCTTTTCAGCAAAACGTTTACGATGTTGCGAAGGTATAAATAATAAAATATAATAATAAATAATTATAATAGTTAGTGTATCAAGTAAGAAAATAAATCTATTACTAATCTTATTTATGTTTTAGATCTCACTATTTCATAATATTTTTTTGCAAATGGTAAAAAAACAAGCAGTGGCATCAAGTGGCTGTAAAAAGAGTTTTACCTCTGGAAGTAAACCAAGAAGATCTCAAATGGTTTAAAAGTTTTACAATTCTTAAAAAAAAGTTAACAATCGGTCAGACGATTAAGAAAATGATATTACTTTTTAAAACTAGTTTAGGGCTGAAAATATATACCCGTTGGTTGTGAACTTTGGAACTATATTTTTAAATTGATTTTTATTTATAAATGATAAGCAAGTGCTTTAAAATCCAGTTATAATGACAGTAAAATAGATGTTAATAAAATGTTTTAATATAGGTCAGTGATGCTGTAAATAACAGACCTTTGAAGCGAATAATTGTAGACACAGATGGTGGTTGTGATGACGCATTAGCATTATTTATGCTCTTGAGAGCTGACGATGGCGTCGATGTTCAAGTGGAGGCTGTTACATGTGTAAATGGAAATACATCAGTAGATAAAGTAGCTAATAATGTTTTACGCGTTTTAGGTACAGCTGGTAGATTAGATGTATGTAATTATATATAAAATCTTCTTGTTAAAAATGAACCCTTGAAGAAGTTAATAATAACAATATTAATTTTTAAAGATTCCAGTATTCAAGGGAGCAGCAGAGGAATTGATTCCTTTTAGAAATAATCTTTATAAATTTTATGGAATTGATGGTTTTGGTGATATATTTCAAAGAGGCGTTGACGACTCATTACTTAATGAAGAACATGCGGTTCACGCTCTTAACAGAATAGTTAGCGCTATGCCTGGAGAAATAACTTTAATGCCAATTGGCCCTCTGACAAATATTGCACTAGCTATAAAATTATACCCAGACTTCACAGCAAAGTTGAAGGAAATTTATATTAATGGAGGAAATTATAAAGGTAACACACTATTCTCAAAATGTACACATTATATTCAATAACATCCTAGCATTCATTTCGAAGTTTTATTAATTTCAATCAGACGAAGTATTTACGATTTTTTAATTTGTAAATTTCTGTTACTATTTAAATTTAATGATATTAACGTATTTTGTTTCTAGGTGTTGGCAATGCTTCAAATTGTGCAGAATTTAATTTTCTGTTAGATCCTGAAGCTGCACACATTGTGCTGAATAATTCGGCATGCCCTATTATAATGACCCCATTAGAAACCGCGTTGGAATGTGAGATGAGTTTGGTAAATATTATTGTAGTATACCATTATGATTCTCTGTTTTAGTGTTGCTTCCCCTGCAATTATAATAGCAGCAACACATATTACACTATTTCTGCATTTCTGCAAAGCATTTGTTGGATATGTTATAAATTAATATGAAATACTTATCTCAAAGGTTAAACAATAATTAACAATTTTGTGATATCAGGAATGGCGCTTCAACCAAATGGCCTCTTGTCGAACACCTCAAGCAGAATTAATGAATGTAATAGAAGAGGCAGTCTATAAGGATAAACCGAACGAAATGTACATTCCGCACGACGCAGTATGCGCAGCGGTTTTATTAAATCATCATACAGTATTAGACTACTCCAATAACCACGCAACAGTTGAAATCAGTGGTTACCAAAGTAGGGGCCAAATGATTATCGACCACCAAAAGCAAACGCCTGCTAATGTTACCATAGTTACAATGCTGCAAAGAGACATTGTGAAGGATATGTTATTATATGCAGTAGGAGACAATATAAATGTGGACTTAGCTAGGCCAGAGGATCTGCCGCCATCCCAGAAATGCGTTTAGAATTTGTCTAGATTATAGAACTAGTCTGTTTTAAAATCTAAGTAAAAGTTAGTCAAAATTTGACTTTGTAATCCTGTGAAAAAAGAAAAAATAAATTCTTACAGTCTAATTTTTTAGAGTTTTATAATTTATTTGTTTGAACAATTAAGAGACAAGTTGGAAATATAAATAATTATAAGATATACTCATATCAATATATTCCTAACGAGGCGAAAAGTAAAACAGTTTTATTCTTTATTTAAACTGTTTATTTTTAATTAAATAAATTAATCCAGGTATAACAATATTATGTTATCTGTTAAATCAAAAAAATAAAAATAAACAACAATCTTTTCCCAAATCTAAATTTAAATAACTACATTATCCTCAATAACTACTAAGTAGTACAACTCTATAACCATAGTAATACATAATGTGCAAAATAATTTCAAATATAACAAATACAAATCGAATAAAAATCAATTTAATTTAAACGATAATTAACAATAACATTTCAAATATGTTTTTTGTGCGTGTCAATTATTTTAGTGACTCTATAAATTTAACATAACTTTAAATATGTATACACAAAATAATATCAGGACTCACTCTATTTACTGGTTGTATTTAATTATATGTATGGTTCTAATAAGTAAACTAAGCGAGAGAAGCGAGTTCCAATTCCAATAAAATCAATCAATCTAAAATGCATACACCGACAATTGAGTCAGTCCTAATAATATAATATGTTTATATTTTGAATAATATATAATGCTGTACAAATATTTACATTTCATGGTCTCGTATCGAGACAACTATTGAGCTAAATCAGTATCACAAACTACATTAATTCATTTTATTTATCAATGAAAAAAATTGTATAACTAATTTCTATATTATAATACATTTATATTTCGGAGTTTCCGGTAATATTGTTTACAGTATGTCAGTGAAAATGTACAGAAATATTACTGGAAAGAATGTTCAGGAACCATTTAATAATTAACAAATTATTTAATACTTGGACTTGCCTAACTCTGTATTATATAATGCTAACAAAAGTGCTTTTAATTTAATTTAAAACCTAAATTTAACATAATTACATTGTCTAATTAGTGTTGGAGGTATAATCGAATGAGCATAAACTTTAAGATATTTGCTAATAATATCTTAAAGAACAGCTAGCAATTTGACTATATCAAACGCATCTATAGATTTATTGGGTGATATATGCTCAGCAAATATTAAAATATATCTGGCAAAATTAGTTTGCATTGTGAAAAACTACCGTGTATGTTAAGGAATGTAAAATACAACCTTTACGATTTGGAATGCAAGGATTTCTAAAATTACCTTCTTTCATTTTTCTAGTGCATATATATCTATGAGTATATTACCTCACCCTTCAAACTATGTATAAAAATTAACAAAATATAAATATTTCTTGAATTTCATTGGCTAATAATTAAATGGACAAAGTTTTCATGGTTCAATTGCTTCTTTAGTTTTTTGTATTTCATTATTTTCCTTTTCTTCAAGTTTAACTTTCTTTATAGGTACAGTAGTTGAAGATACAGGTGAGCCAACTTCAATATATTCTTCTGTTTTATCTTCCTCCTCTTCTTCCTTTTTAATTTCAACAGCTTCTTCCTTAATATCTTTAACAGTAATTTCATGTGCTTCTATTTTATTTTCTAAAGTTTTGCTTTCTTCTTCTAAGTGCATAAAACTGTGGTTGTCTAATTCAGCTCTGAAGAAGAACTTTAGGCTACATCTTGAACAGTCATACGGTCTGGCATTTAGACCATGATCTAACATATGTTGTTGTAGTCCTGGTGCTCCTGTAAACACAGCTGAACATATGTAACAGGAGAATCCTCTTCCTTCACATCCTGCGAATGTGTGTTCAATCAAATGCGCCTGGAGTTGAAGAGGAGTTGTCAATTGTCGTCTGCACAGCCTACACATCAAGGAGTTACTCTCAGCTCTTAAATGGGAAGCCACGTGAGCGCGGACATCCTGTTCCGACTCGAAATTAGCTTGGCATTGTATGCAACTCCACGTATTCCCTGCTCCTGTTGTTCCTCTATTTCCTCCATGATGCTCGTAGCAATCCCGGCAAACCTGTGTTGTTGGGATTCCATGATTTAGTTCCGCTCCTGTTGGAATAGCATCGCTGGGATCACAGGATTTCAAGCACAGCGCACAATGCAACCCAGCAGGACCTCCAGCAACTCCTTTCAAGTGAAACCTAGCATGGATTCCAACCTCCAGTTCAGATGAAAGCGTTTGACGACACACTGGACAAGGAGATGGTAAATCAGACCCGGAGTGTTGATTGAGATGCGCTCTGAAGGTCCGTTCATCCCCCATTAGAGCCCCACATTGAGCACATCTACCTCCTGGACCAACTTTACAATGAGCTAACTTATGCTCAGCTAAGACAGTAGCTGAAGGAAATATTTCATCACAGATCAAACATTTATGCTTTCCTGAGGACCCCGTGTTGTGAGATGTCTTCATATGGTTCTCTAAGTCTGTCCTCGAACGAAAGTTTTCGTTACAATACGCGCAGTGGAGACTAACGACACCGTTACTACGCGAGTTGGATTTAAGGTGGTGGACTAATTTACGATGAGCTGCTAATTCTGTTTCGTTAAGGAAGTCATCGCGGTCACAAATATCACAATTATTACGTGTGTTGTTGTTGTCTTGGGGTTGGTTTCTTACTGATCCACCTGAAGGAGGTGAAGGCTTTGGCGTTGTCTTTGGAGTGTTTCCATTTATCACCTGAAATCGTAAAACACACATTAAGGAGGGGTAAGATTTCAACTTTTTTTTTATTTATTTATATTATTGTCCAACATATTAAGTTTATTGTGTAAAAATTTGAAGTCGATTCGCTGTCAATGCCTCATTTCTTGATATTTATTTATAAAAATTTCACAAAGTATTCTTCAAATGTCATTTTATAATGTAGTAATTATAGAAATAATTATATATTAATTGTGTCGTCAAAAAATATTATCGAAAATATGCTTTGATTTAAGAGAGAGAAAAAAAGAGATAGGAAAAATCGGTGGAAAAAAGCGATGTTATCTTACCGGATGTGGCTGCGTGTGATGGGTTTGCATATGTCTATCCAAAAGAAACTCCACGTGGAACGCTTCCGGGCATAACGGACACCGGAACTGGCGAGCATGTGCTGCTAGATGAAAATGCATTTCTAGTTCCGTTGAACACACCAACCTGCAGAACAAACATCTCAACGGCATCGAGAAAGGAAGAGGATGTACTCCGTTTGGCATTGGAGGAGGCAAATGTCTAGACCTAACATGTTGACGAAATTCTCGCTCTGTCCGAAATTCAGCCACGCAAGTCGTGCATCTGTAGACCTTACATTCATTCGAATGTTTAACAGCAAAGTGCACCTGGATGGAAACTTTTGAGTCGAACATTTCTTTGCACAAAGCGCATCGGTACAAATGGTGAGCGTGAAGATCCAGCAAATGTTTTTGTAACTCATCTGGTTTAACAAAAGATTTCTGACAACTTTGGCAGCCAAATTCTGTAGTTGTTGATAAGAAATGTGACGTTGAATGACGATCATGGGCGACAGGATCTGAGAAAACGGCGCCGCACTGAGAACAAGATAGCGCTGAAGATATAGCATTCTGTACCCCCTCCAAATGTGTTTTTAAATGATTTCGGAACGCTTCAAAATCTGGCAACGCAGCCCCACATTGATTACAGAGCAGAGTTCCAGGTCTTTCGTAAGGTTGCGAAGGAGTTTCACTATCAGAACTTAATTTCCTTCGTTTGTGCGACTTCTTACTGAGATCTGTCGGTGTTACTTGCTCTGGAGATGGAGAACTATGCATTAGGAGGTAATGCTCCGCAAATTGAGTTGCAGATGGGAATGGTAATGAACAAGGACCACACATTAAAGGTGTTGGTGGTAATGGAGGCGGTGTGATTCCATTTTGAGGGCTTCCTTGTCTATGAGCGCTTGCAGCGTGTCGCAATAACCCCTGCATAGTTGAGAAACGCATCGTACATAACTCGCATGAGTGTTGCAGCGTTGTAGGGGTTACTGCAGGAGATGGTGTTGCTGGTAAAGCTGCGGAAACTTCGTTGTGAATAGCACTATGCATAGCTTGTACATGCAGCTGCAGCTGCTCCATAGAATTAAAGCTATCTTTAGTGCAGTACATGCAAGTAACGCGGACTGGTGGTGTTGTTGGAGTAGCACGATTCTCTTTGTGAGTGGCCGCTACATGCTGTTGTAATTCTTCGGGACGTTTAAAGGATTCTACACATTGAAGGCATCTGTAAGATCCTGGACTGTTGCCACGTTCTCCTTGGATACCTTGTGCTTGCTTCTTGTGGTTTTGCATGTGCGATGTTAGCGCAGCGGCCGTGTTGTAGCCACGATTGCATATTGTACATTGGAAGGGCTTTTGAGTGTCATGGGTTTTCATATGAATCTTCAGGTGGTCACTGAAAAGAGAAAAAAGTAAAATATAACAATATTTCTTATTATTAAATGAGTAAATAATAATTTATTTGCAAAAGAGTATTGTGTAGAACACAATATTTAATAATTTAATTTAAATATTTGTTCGTATAGGTTCGTTTATATTCGGTAAATCACTTCGTACTTTAATTCGAATTCGAATTTTCACTTCTGTGTGGTGTGTCAGTGTGTGAAGCGGGCTGCAGATCATTTTCTCAAAAACTATTAATTATATTTAAATTATTGGAAAACAAACGTAATAACTTTTAAAAACTATAGATAAAACTATTCTGGTTTGTTTGGTGATATATTTAGAAGTGAAACGTAATTATATTTAATAATACAGTTTGTTTTATTTTGTGAAAAATTGCATTGGAAGTTTAAACAGGTCGCCATTTTTATTAGAGTTACCGCAGGTGTATTTTTAACAAGTTTGTAAAATACACGAGCGCCTCTCGCGGCAAAATATTGTACTAAATATATGTGGCGGTAATTCAAAAGTTTATTAAACATTTATAGTGAAGTGTTTATAAAATATTTTCTTTACATTTAATTAAAATAGTGTTTTTATTAATAAGTGATTAATAATTATTTGTTTTATACTTAATGATTAATTATATTTACATAGAACAGTGGTAGAAATATGCCAAAATATATATTTATATTCTTAGAGGTCTTCTATTACACTTAGAGCATGGGGTAAGTGATTTAAATTTATTTGGTGATGGTTAAATAAAGGTTAACGTTCACAGTTCCACCAAATGTGCTTTCGTTGACATTGCTCAACGAGGTTGATTCGTCGAAAAACAGATCTCAGTTGTTGTCATAATAGATCTGTTCTTCTCGATTTATTTAATAGAGTCAATGCGTTTGTTGTAGGCAATACGGAACTGTGGACACTTAAGTTTAAAGTATATTTTGAAACTATTAAAATGTGAGTGGGGAGGAGGCTTTATACGCATCTCGCACTTGTCCCACTTTATTTAATAAACAAGTTTCGTCCTATTTAGATCAAATAAAACCATAATGGGGGCGTAATAGGTGAAATAACAAATTTCTAACCTTCCAAATGAGACTAACATAAAAAACTCTTTTTAAAAACAGTAAACAACAACTCTAAATACGTATATCCTTTTGTAAATCTTTTGTTAACTCAACACCTACACCTTCTTCAACCTCCTTCCTCTCTCTCCGCGCCCCGCCCCTCCCTATTCATGTAATTAGCCTTGCATTTATACTCATGTTGATTTATATAAATTTTAGACGAAAGTCAAAATGAATAATATAGAAGTTGATGGGTAATTTGTCGTCCTTTGTTGCCCTTTTTGTAATAGTTCGGGTGCAGTGTGGTCTCTTCTGTTACGGTTGACGTGGACGGCTGTATGGAGCACCCGATACCATCCATGCATGGGCCCCCGGGGTAGCCATCTGTCGCTACATGTGTCCCTGTTGGATACTTCAGTATTCTAACCGCGGTTTCTGCCGTTCTGCGTTTCTCAAGTTCACTGCATTCATATAGCGCATTGATAAATGAGATTGTGTTCTTTTTGAATGCATAATACAGCCGCACAGGCGATACAGGCGTTGTAAGACAATGACAAGAAAACAAGATGGAGGTTGGTGTCTTTGGGTTTCAGTCTAACTGACGGATTAATCTTGTGTTTTCTAGAGATACGATTTTTTACCACAGAATATATTTTTGGAGTTACGGACTTTCTGTCTAGCGTTGTTTTCTAAATGGTATGTCATCCCTGCTCTTATACAGGGTGTTTACGTTCTTCTATTATTCTATTTAAGGGGTTGACAATTGCTAAAACACTTTTTCTTATAAGTTGTGTATTAAGAGAGAATAGAGATAATATTTCTTTTATTTGTATTTGTTTTGTTTCCCTTTTCCATCATATTGAAGATGCGTATGATTTTTTTGTCATGAAAGAGTTCATTTACAGTTCAGTTTCTCACAGTCGTTCATATGAAATGTCTATTTCATCGGCTACAAACGACGAAACCACTTCACCTGTTGGAATACAAATGAAGCTAAAGTTGATACGAACTATAATTGAAGTGTAATAGTGATAGAAACGTCACAAAACAGGGCACTTCACCAAATTGTTTACTGGGAAGCTTCTTTTATAATTAAAAAAATGGATTTTTCAATAGTTTTAACAAAACTCACCTCAACTAATTACTGATTTAATTTAATTACGTTAATTAACTTAAGGTGCTTTATTAAGTTACTCTTAAAAGATTCCCACAAATGTAAGTCGACAAATCTAGCTGTTGCAAAGATAGTGATTTGGCGCATGTGTTTCCAAATATAATTGTTTTGCGGCTGAACAAGTGTAATTCGGACCCAGTATTTTTACCCATTAAAAAGCAATGCTTTATCAATAAACGGAACTCAGATTTTTCTCTTGTTTTGAAAATTACAAAAGTAGCGTCACTAAAACAACCATTGCTTGTAAACTAATGGTCAGAATGTTATGAAATTTTGGCACATATTTCTTGAAGGTTGGTACTATTTAAAAATCATATGGATTTATCAATTGAATTAGTTGAAGTCTCCCAAAATTCCAATATTTAAATATTTCCATAACATTTTAAAAACATCTTCAAAAACAAAACGAAGATGACATGCTAAGAATATAACTTTCTCAACAATTGTTCTGTTTGCAATCTGGTGCCAGAAAATGTAAGACAAACACGTCTGCTTCATGACCACAGACTTCTGCATTCTCTGCGCGTACACCGTAATGGACCGTGCGTCCTCCACAGCGCAATGCTGAGATCTCTTCAAATGTAAAGTACCAGCAACAAGTACTGCGACAGTCATTTGTCACACACTACTTGCTTGAATTATGATCGATCAATGAAGTTGTAAAAACAATTAGATTTACGTAATATATATGTAAAGAAATTATATTTCTTTAGTTGGTATAAAACACGTCTGTCGGTAAAACAGTGACCATATACTCATGGCGACGTTGTGAGGAATAACGGCCAACTTAGTTGATATTTGGAGCTGACAGAACTCACTGAGCATATTGTTAAGTTATTATAAAATTAGATAAAAAGAAATTGACAATTTAAATAATAAACTTTAAATGTCGTTCCTTTGATTTCAGCTAGGACAGTATGATTTAAGTTAAACAGTGTTATTATTATAATGTGTATGTAAATTGCTAAAATAAAAGTCTTTGATTTCAGAGCAACTCATAAGTTTGAATAAAAATTTACAATTCCTAATAACACACGAAATTCAGATTTTTCCATTGTTTTGATAATTACAAAAGTAGCATAAACTAATAGTCGAAATATCATGAAATAGTACTATCTAAGAATCAAATGAATTTGTCAATCCTACGAACTTATTGAGTGACGTTTTCATATTTCTTATATGTGTTATTTCTTCTTCTACCTTACAATCTCTCACGTTTCGCGGATTCTGCCCGGGTGAGTAGTTACCCATCTTCCATGCACCCGGGTCCGGCGCTTTATCTTCTATCTTCTACATTATACTCCAGTGCAGAGTCCACATTCTTCAGGGACTGCATTCTGACACAAACGACACAGCACTGCACTTTGCAGACTTTACATCGTAAATACACGTTGACATTGGACACTGGACATCGGGGTGACGGTCACATGACGAGTTAAGAAGATTACCTATTGCTCTAGTAAATGCTATTTATGCACGTTATTTGCAATGTACACATATCTCAATAAATTGCTTTGAGGGTTCTGAGTAATGCGATGAGGTTGTGAACCACGGTTTCTATAAAACTGTACCTCATATTGTAAACACAAATAGCTATCATTTCCACGTTGTGTCCTCATTTTTTAGTGGTCGATTTTTCAATTGTTGATTGAAATTAATGTTATAGCAATTAAAAGTTTGAATTGTAGCGCTAGAAATGGTCGGCCATATTTTTATAGCGTGAAATGCATTTTAACGTCAGTTATTTGTTGAGTAGGTCAGTGCTGTGGTAATGTTTTGTAGCTGTTGGTAGTCAAATAATCAAGTCAAATCAAAGAATAATAAGTTTTTATTTTATTTAACCCTGCTAAGGCAGACATAATATTGGAATTTGAGTATTCCTTGAAATAGGTGTAAATAATATTTGATATTTTGACATACATATAGCAGAGATTTATGAGCTGTAAGGTTGGCAGCGGTTGTAATGTCACATGTATTTGCAATGTATACAACGTTGAATCCCTTTAATAATTAAAGAGACAAAAAGATTTTTTTAATTGTTAATATCTCTTAACATATAAGGAGTTATTAAAAAATAATTGAACATTTGAGGTTCTAGTAACCAACTTTATCAATATATAGTACACTTTTATAGAAATTAAGACATAGGACACAAACCCATTACCTTTTGATAAGACGCTTTGTTATAGAAGATATTAACAATTAAAAAAGTTCTTTTTGTTTCTGTCAGTTTTGTTTGTTCCATAAGAGTAGTAGTACCAACCTTCAAACGATATGTGCCAAAATTTTACGACATTCCAACCATTACTTTACGAATTACAGTGGTTCGAGTGACACTATTTTTGTAGTTTTTAAAACAATAAAAAAAATTAAATTTCGGGCGTTGATACACCTTTGCTTTTTAATGGGAAAAATACCGTTCAAGTAAAGCAATGTGTTAACAAGTATTACTCTATATTTTTTCCATTGAAAATTTGGTTATCACTAGCCACACGTTTTTGGTAATTGCGGAAAATTAAATATAAGCTACGGTCACAAAAGACTGCAGGTTCTTCATCCGTCGTTCAACAATAAGCTACGGTCACAAAAGACTGCAGGTTCTTCATCCGTCGTTCAACAATATTATACTGATGATTTCTGATCGGTTCGTAACTCGAGCTTACCTATGGGCTCTATAATAAAGTAAACTGATGAACGGATACATTTTCTTGATTTTGCAAGCCACTAGACAACATTCACTGGTCACTGAACATATTACAGAAGCATATCGTTACATACAAATACATGTACTTAACTTAAGCAAATGTCTAGGGGTATGAGTTGTGTTGAGACAAAGCTGCTCAACCACAACGGGGAGATGTCGTGTTGTCAATTGTCAATGAGTTCAAAGCACCCCTGAGAGCTTTTATGAAACCAGAGACAAGTACTGAGTACTTTAGAAATGGAAACGATTTTTGAAGTTATCGTACGACTATAAAAGTGAAAGCAACATGTTCTAAGATATTACATCTTATCAAAAATTAACAAAACTTTTATCTCACTGATTCTACAAAAGATTGATCATTGCTTTTCTACACTATATTGCATGTACCCAAGTAGTTTTAATCGTCGGAAAACTTACGTGATAAACAGACTTGCTTAATCCGGCATCAAATAGGTTCTGCGCTATTTTTTGCCACCGGTTTTTTCCAGAGACATGAATTTTTCTCCTCATATTGTTTTTAAATTTATATACAAAACTATAGGTTATTATAAATAACTATTAATTGTATATAATATTCAAATACATTTTTCATTCTTTTCTTAAAAATGTACTTCAAATAATAGTGCAAAAATGCACCCAGTAAACATTTTGGAATCATTTTGACATCATATTGAAGATGTGTATGACTTTTTTGTCATAAAAGAGTTCAGTTTCTCACAGTCGTTCATATGAAATGTCTATTTTATCTGCTACAAATGTGAAACCACTCCACCTGTCGGAATACAAATGCAGATAAAGTTGATGCGGACTATAATTGAAGTGCAATAGTGACTTCACCAAATTGTTCACTGGGAATTTAAAATAGCATTCTGTACTTTTAATTATCAGCATAATATAGTGAATAAAAAAATTCTGTGACACCAAATTCTGATGTATTTTATCCGTAAATCCAACGTACATCCAGTGGTAAATACATCTCTGTTTATAAGTACATGCCATTTGAAGCACTGTGTTAATTGAATAACTAACTCAATGCACTAAGTGACATCCTAGTGCACTTATTGGACTTACTGAACTGGATAACTTATTAGGAATAGCTACAAGCAGTCATCACTCGTTAGTCGAACAAACATGAAACGAGCTACCTGTATAACGCAGAACATGAACCACAGCCAGCGGGGGAATGGAATCCCGGAGATCGAATGTCCGGAGCCTCGACGCCCCGGAGAGCTCAGATGGCAGAGCTATAGGGATCAACCCGGACTAGCATCAGACGAACAACTAGTTGCATTACAAGGAGGATGTTGCACAGGTATGGGGTCAAATAGCTAAGATGATGATCCGCGAACAACCGGAGAACGAGGAGGCGCTGTTTATGGAGACGATGAAAAAATACTTGATGGATTAGCTGGTTTATCGGGTAATAACGGCAGGAATACAAAATAGAAGACCAAAATCAATGCGATTAATGAGATTTTGTAAAATTGAATTTAAAGTAATTAAATTAAAGCTTGTTCTTACACGGTTCTAGAGGCGGATTAGATTTCTTGGGGATTATAAGCGCTTAGAATGGCAACGACTTCTTTTTTAATTGCGGTCCAGACAAAAAATCACTTGAGATATACGTGAATAATCTTTTTCTTGTTTGATATATATCTATTCCCAGTACACCAACCGTTTAGTTCAGCTCTGCCTATGGGCCCCCTGTACTTGAAATAGTATATAACCTTTCTCAATATCCGGAGACATCAATGCTGGCAGAGAACCGTAACAAATATTACGTGACTTTTCGAAGTAAAAATATTTACGCATTTGTGGGAACTATATAAAAAAATGTAGAGTTTCGTGCAATGTGCTAAATATTGATCAATATTATACCAAAAGAAAGAGAGTGATAGACGTAAAACTCGGGAGAAGTGAAAATGGCGACAGAAGGGAAGAAGTATAGTGAAAATATAATAGAGGGCTTGTCGAGAGAAGACAAAGAAAACAAGAGGTGAGGAAACGGTGAAAATGAAGGAGGACTAGGGAAAATAAAAGGAGAGGGTGTTCTAATTCCAAATGTTAGACATACACATGCTTGTTCGTACACAAAATCCGAATATTCGAACACAAACACGCATATGTAGTCCATATATATAAGATGTAACAAATATCTCACCTTCTGGAGAAGGCCGCCTCGCAGTGAGCGCATCGGTACCGTCGATCACCGGTGTGCAGTTTAGTGTGTCTATCTCGAGACCTTTTGTGTTTGAAGAGACGCGCACAAAACTCACACCGGAACGGCATCTGGTCGGAATGCGTCTGGAAAAAAATAGAGACACATTATTACAAAATAAACTTTATATCATAAAAACAGGGAAACAGCGGAGGGAAGGGGTGTGGAGATATCGATAAACAGATCGTTTTCGAATACATCAATTTTATAGACTATATTTTATTTAACGTAGCCTTATTTGCTATGCTTATATGCATATGCATATAACCAATTAAAGGGGGTAAGGTTTCAACTTTTTTTTTTAATTTTTTTAAATTTATTTAAGTTCATTCATATTAAGTTTATTGTGTAAAAATTTGAAGTCGATTGGAGTAAAACTGAAGGAGATATAGAGTTTTAAGTCTTCACCTCTCTGGTCTGGTTGAACTTTGAAACTTTTAAATGCGGTTTCTCACACATAGCTTTTTTCACCCTCTCTAGCTCAAAATCTACTGCACCGATTTGAAATTTTGCACGCTCTTTCTTTACATAAATGCCGAGGTAACGCTGTCGAGTTTTTTTTTTATTTTAACGTATTTTAAAATAACAAAGTTTCTGATTTTCTGAAAAATCGGTATTTTGACTTTTAAGTGCTGTAAAAAATTGAAAAATTATTAAAAAAAGAAAAACTCAACAGCGTTACCTGCAGAAACTTATCAACTAATGAAACCATTTTGGTTTTTTGATTTCAGAAAATCCAGTGATGAGTTATGAGTGGCACCGTAATGTTACTTTTCTTTGTGACGTCAGCGGAGATTCGCTGTCAATGCCTCATTTCTTGATATTTATTAATGAAAATTTCACAAAGTATTCTCCAAATGTCATTTTATCATGTAGTAATTATAGAAATAATTATATATTAACTGTGTCGTCAAAAAACATTATCGAAAATATGCTTGTTTTTCATCGTTTTGACCTAACGGAACTAAGTACGTATACTACTTAATAAACGCTTAAGGTTTTCATAAGCAGCTTTATTCGTCCTTTTTGAACGATTCAAATTGGAATGCCACGAATTATGAACCGGCGGCAGGCGGCGGGCAATGCGTCATAGTCATAGCCCATCATTATTTTATGTAATCCATCAAAATCAGTTAAAGAATTTATGGAATTTTAAAACATAGGTATTGTTGTCCACTAACTATAGACACTATTCTTTGCAAAACGCATTCACGAAAACAATATTTCGTTGATTCTGTTTTACAAATTAGAAAGAAAGAATAAAAAACAAAGAAGAAGCTTTTGTAAAAGTTTTGATAAATTATACTAATGGATAATGATTTTCTCATGAAATTTAAATTTTATAGTGGGACAATTAAGACCCACTTTGTCACCTATGTCGGTCCTTTTCGAACTCGTA